>OX596277.1:30845325-31560313 GCA_951394225.1 Harpalus rufipes | reverse complement strand
GTCTAAGTTTAACCACCCTTATCGCTGGTAATATTAGCTGTAATAAAACCATATTTGCAGGGTTTGTTCAGAGTACATCCCTTAATATAAAACAGCAACAAAATTTGAAAAATTCAGGGGATGAGGGTGTCTTAGAGCAAATTATATTATTTTTAATACGGGCAAGAGCATCTTTGTCTAAGTTTAACCACCCTTATCGCTGGTAATATTAGCTGTAATAAAACCATATTTGCAGGGTTTGTTCAGCATACATCCCTTAATTTGAATAAAAAACAAAATTTTAAAATTTCAGGGGATGAGGGTGTCTTAGAGCAAATTATATTATTTTTAATACGTGCAAGAGCATCTTTGTCTAAGTTTAACCACCCTTATCGCTGGTAATATTAACTGTAATAAAACCATATTTCCAGGGTTTGTTCAGAGTACATCCCTTAATTTGAATAAAAAACAAAATTTGAAAAATTCAGGGGATGAGGGTGTCTTAGAGCAAATTATATTATTTTTAATACGGGCAAGAGCATCTTTGTCTAAGTTTAACCACCCTTATCGCTGGTAATATTAGCTGTAATAAAACCATATTTGCAGGGTTTGTTCAGAGTACATCCCTTAATATAAAACAGCAACAAAATTTGAAAAATTCAGGGGATGAGGGTGTCTTAGAGCAAATTATATTATTTTTAATACGGGCAAGAGCATCTTTGTCTAAGTTTAACCACCCTTATCGCTGGTAATATTAGCTGTAATAAAACCATATTTGCAGGGTTTGTTCAGCATACATCCCTTAATTTGAATAAAAAACAAAATTTTAAAATTTCAGGGGATGAGGGTGTCTTAGAGCAAATTATATTATTTTTAATACGTGCAAGAGCATCTTTGTCTAAGTTTAACCACCCTTATCGCTGGTAATATTAGCTGTAATAAAACCATATTTGCAGGGTTTGTTCAGCGTACATCCCTTAATTTGAATAAAAAACAAAATTTTAAAATTTCAGGGGATGAGGGTGTCTTAGAGCAAATTATATTATTTTTAATACGTGCAAGAGCATCTTTGTCTAAGTTTAACCACCCTTATCGCTGGTAATATTAACTGTAATAAAACCATATTTCCAGGGTTTGTTCAGAGTACATCCCTTAATTTGAATAAAAAACAAAATTTGAAAAATTCAGGGGATGAGGGTGTCTTAGAGCAAATTATATTATTTTTAATACGGGCAAGAGCATCTTTGTCTAAGTTTAACCACCCTTATCGCTGGTAATATTAGCTGTAATAAAACCATATTTGCAGGGTTTGTTCAGAGTACATCCTTTAATTTGAATAAAAAACAAAATTTTAAAATTTCAGGGGATGAGGGTGTCTTATACCAAATTATATTATTTTTAATACCTGCATGAGCAGCATTGTGTAAAATTAATCACCCTTAAAGCTGGTAATATTAGCTGTAATAAAACCATATTTGCAGGGTTTGTTCAGCGTACATCCCTTAATTTGAATAAAAAACAAAATTTTAAAATTTCAGGGGATGAGGGTGTCTTAGAGCAAATTATATTATTTTTAATACGTGCAAGAGCATCTTTGTCTAAGTTTAACCACCCTTATCGCTGGTAATATTAACTGTAATAAAACCATATTTGCAGTGTTTCTTCAGAATACATCCCTTAATGTGAATAAACAACAAAAATTTAAAATTTCAGGGGATGAGGGTGTCTTAGAGAAAATTATATTATTTTTAATACGGGCAAGAGCATCTTTGTCTAAGTTTAACCACCCTTATCGCTGGTAATATTAGCTGTAATAAAACCTTATTTGCAGGGTTTGTTCAGAGTACATCCCTTAATATAAAACAGCAACAAAATTTGAAAAATTCAGGGGATGAGGGTGTCTTAGAGCAAATTATATTATTTTTAATACGGGCAAGAGCATCTTTGTCTAAGTTTAACCACCCTTATCGCTGGTAATATTAACTGTAATAAAACCATATTTGCAGGGTTTGTTCAGAATACATCCCTTAATGTGAATAAACAACAACATTTTAAAATTTCAGGGGATGAGGGTGTCTTAGAGCAAATTATATTATTTTTAATACGGGCAAGAGCATCTTTGTCTAAGATTAACCACCCTTATCGCTGGTAATATTAACTGTAATAAAACCATATATGCAGGGTTTCTTCAGAATACATCCCTTAATGTGAATAAACAACAAAATTTTAAAATTTCAGGGGATGAGGGTGTCTTAGAGCAAATTATATTATTTTTAATACGGGCAAGAACATCTTTTTCTAAGTTTAACCACCCTTATCGCTGGTAATAGTAACTGTAATAAAACCATATTTGCAGGATTTGTTCAGCATACATCCATTATTGTGAATAAGTAACAAAATTTTAAAATTTCAGGGGATGAGGGTGTCTTAGAGCAAATTATATTATTTTTAATACGGGCAAGAGCATCTTTGTCTAAGATTAACCACCCTTATCGCTGGTAATATTAACTGTAATAAAACCATATTTGCAGGGTTTGTGGAGCATACATCCCTTAATGTGAATAAGTAACAAAATTTTAAAATTTCAGGGGATGAGGGTATCTGAGAGCAAATTAAATTATTTTTAATACATGTAAGAGCAGCATTGTCTAAGTTTAACCACCCTTATCGCTGGTAATATTAACTGTAATAAAACCATATTTGCAGGGCTTCTTCAGGATACATCCCTTTATGTGAATAAACAACAAAATTTTAAAATTTCAGGGGATGAGGGTGTCTTAGAGCAAATTATATTATTTTTAATACGTGCAAGAGCATCTTTGTCTAAGTTTAACCACCCTTATCGCTGGTAATATTAACTGTAATAAAACCATATTTGCAGGGTTTGTTCAGAGTACATCCCTTAATTTGAATAAAAAACAAAATTTGAAAAATTCAGGGGATGAGGGTGTCTTAGAGCAAATTATATTATTTTTAATACGGGCAAGAGCATCTTTGTCTAAGTTTAACCACCCTTATCGCTGGTAATATTAACTGTAATAAAACCATATTTGCAGGGTTTGTTCAGAATACATCCCTTAATGTGAATAAACAACAACATTTTAAAATTTCAGGGGATGAGGGTGTCTTAGAGCAAATTATATTATTTTTAATACGGGCAAGAGCATCTTTGTCTAAGATTAACCACCCTTATCGCTGGTAATATTAACTGTAATAAAACCATATATGCAGGGTTTCTTCAGAATACATCCCTTAATGTGAATAAACAACAAAATTTTAATATTTCAGGGGATGAGGGTGTCTTAGAGCAAATTATATTATTTTTAATACGGGCAAGAACATCTTTTTCTAAGTTTAACCACCCTTATCGCTGGTAATAGTAACTGTAATAAAACCATATTTGCAGGATTTGTTCAGCATACATCCATTATTGTGAATAAGTAACAAAATTTTAAAATTTCAGGGGATGAGGGTGTCTTAGAGCAAATTATATTATTTTTAATACGGGCAAGAGCATCTTTGTCTAAGATTAACCACCCTTATCGCTGGTAATATTAACTGTAATAAAACCATATTTGCAGGGTTTGTGGAGCATACATCCCTTAATGTGAATAAGTAACAAAATTTTAAAATTTCAGGGGATGAGGGTATCTGAGAGCAAATTAAATTATTTTTAATACATGTAAGAGCAGCATTGTCTAAGTTTAACCACCCTTATCGCTGGTAATATTAACTGTAATAAAACCATATTTGCAGGGCTTCTTCAGGATACATCCCTTTATGTGAATAAACAACAAAATTTTAAAATTTCAGGGGATGAGGGTGTCTTAGAGCAAATTATATTATTTTTAATACGTGCAAGAGCATCTTTGTCTAAGTTTAACCACCCTTATCGCTGGTAATATTAACTGTAATAAAACCATATTTGCAGGGTTTGTTCAGAGTACATCCCTTAATTTGAATAAAAAACAAAATTTGAAAAATTCAGGGGATGAGGGTGTCTTAGAGCAAATTATATTATTTTTAATACGGGCAAGAGCATCTTTGTCTAAGTTTAACCACCCTTATCGCTGGTAATATTAGCTGTAATAAAACCATATTTGCAGGGTTTGTTCAGCGTACATCCCTTAATTTGAATAAAAAACAAAATTTTAAAATTTCAGGGGATGAGGGTGTCTTAGAGCAAATTATATTATTTTTAATACGTGCAAGAGCATCTTTGTCTAAGTTTAACCACCCTTATCGCTGGTAATATTAACTGTAATAAAACCATATTTCCAGGGTTTGTTCAGAGTACATCCCTTAATTTGAATAAAAAACAAAATTTGAAAAATTCAGGGGATGAGGGTGTCTTAGAGCAAATTATATTATTTTTAATACGTGCAAGAGCATCTTTGTCTAAGTTTAACCACCCTTATCGCTGGTAATATTAACTGTAATAAAACCATATTTGCAGTGTTTCTTCAGAATACATCCCTTAATGTGAATAAACAACAAAAATTTAAAATTTCAGGGGATGAGGGTGTCTTATACCAAATTATATTATTTTTAATACCTGCATGAGCAGCATTGTGTAAAATTAATCACCCTTAAAGCTGGTAATATTAGCTGTAATAAAACCATATTTAATAATCAATAATAATAATCACTTTTATTTCAAGAGACACTGATAATACAATGTATAGGAATAAGTCAAAGAGTACAGAAAATTATTTACAATAATCATAAAATTCGTACAAGTTGTAAAAACAATTTAGAACAAGAAAACGTTTCAAATTATTTTTAAGGTGATTGAGGCAGTTCACAGATTTAATTTCTTGTGGTAATAAATTATAAATGTGCAACCCAAGAGAATGAGGGGCCATTTGCCCTATTTTAGTTTTACCAAAGGGTACTCGAAAGTTGTCTTTCGTTCTTGTATTTATCGAATGAAAGTCACTTTGTATTGAAAATTTTGATTTATTTTTATGGACGAAACAGCATAGTTCTAGTATGAAAATGCCGGTAAGAGGAAGAATGCCAAAATTCTTAAACAAATTTCTGCAACTCTGAGTTCTACTAGAACCAGCTATACATCTTACTATTCTCTTTTGCACTAAGAACACATCATGAGCTTCTACAGATGTTCCCCAGAATAATACACCGTATCGTAATTTGGATTCAACTATAGCGTAATAATACCTTAGCAATTGTTGTTCAGTTAAGAAACATTTCAAATGTCTAATTTGATAACAAGTACTATTAAGTGAAGCAATGATTTCCCTACATTGCGATTTCCAGTTAAGATTTTCATCTACTGTCAAACCCAAAATTTTAGTTTTTTGAGATCTGTGTAATTTATAATCATAAAGAGAAATATTCAAATCGGGAATATTTCTCTTTTGATAATTGTGAAATTGGACAAAAGTAGTTTTAGTCTTATTAAGAAATAAAAAGTTATCATTGCACCAGTTCACGATACTAAGTACACAAGTATTACATTTTTGTTGAAGTTTCTCACTATCTTTGTCTGAGACAACAACTGACGTATCATCAGCGTAAAGTGATATTGCAGAATGGTCTTTAAGTGATAGATTAATATCATTTGTATAGAAAATAAAAAGAATAGGAGCTAAAACCGTTCCTTGAGGTAGACCCACATTACTGGTAAGATAATTTGATGGGACTAGTTTTAGTTCATTTGCATTCTTGCAAGTGTAATCAAGTGATACATACTGGAGTCTATTTTGTAAGAAGCTTCGGAGCCACTCCAAGGGTGCTCCACGGATTCCCATACATTCGAGTTTACCCAAGAGACGATCATGATTTACGCAGTCGAAGGCCTTACTTAAGTCGCAAAATACCCCGACTGGGCATTCACCGTTCTCTAAAGCTTGAACCAATTTTACATAAAAATGTTGAATTGCATCTAATGTGGACGAGTTGGCTTGAAAGCCGAATTGATTTTTATCTAAAATGTTAGTTTTTTTTATGAACAAATCTAATCTTTGCAGATAGCAATATTCAAAAAGTTTAGAGAACACAGATGTTAAAGTTACAGGTCTGTAGTTATTCAAATCATTTCTATTTCCCTTTTTGTGAATAGGAATAATTTTATTTATTTTCAGTTTCTCTGGGAAAAGTCCAGTTTTAAATGAAAGATTAATCAAATAAGTCAAAGGTTTACATATGGAAGAATATACTATTTTTATTAAAAAGCTAGGTATCGAATCATGCCCAGATGATTTTTTATTTTTAATTTTATTTTTTATTAGTTCCTCGATTTCCCTTTCGCAAAAAGGGAAAAGGAAAAAATTTGCGTTATTTTGACCTTGAGATGATGGTGTAGTTGAATTATTTGTAGGTAACCGTTTCAGTAAATCCAGTGGGGCATCTCTGAAAAAATTATTAAAGCTGTTTGCTACTATATGCGGATCGTCTGTAATAGTATCATTATGCATTATGCTTATGTTACTTTTTTCAGTATCTTTATTACTTAATTTATTAATTATCGCCCACGCACTTTTGGATGGATTATCAGAGTTGCAGATTTTGTTTTGATAAAAGGATCTTTTTGTGTTAGAAACTAGGGTTGAGTGACATTTTTTCATACTTTTATAAAGTGGTACAAGTTCAGTGAATCTTAGTTTAAGATAGTACAAGGATTTTAATTTATGACTGGATATTTTAATTTCTTTATTGACCCAATCTTTATTTGATTTCTTTTTAAATTTTTCAATTGGAAAATATAAATCAAAATAGCCTAGAAAAACATCATAAAAAGAATTAAAAGCCTTGTTAAGATCATTTTCGTTATAAATATTTGCCCAACTAACATTTGATAAGGCTTCATAAAACTTACCAATATTATTATCACTGAACATCCGTCCAACCTTCTGAGTACTTTGAGAAGATTTATCAACAGTAATTTTACTGGAAAGAAGAACGCTTCTATGATCCGATATTGGAGTGGGTTGCACAGATATAATAGTTGAGGTTAAGTTTGTGTAAATATGGTCCAAAATTCTGTTTCCTCTTGTTGGAGTTTTAACAATATTTGTTAACCTATAAGTCAGTAGTACATTAGTTAACTTCTCATATTCCCGAGTATCTCTAAAAGGATCTATATTAAAGTCTCCTAATAGAACTATATTAAATGAAGGTTTAAAAATTTGATCTAGGACGACTGAGATTTTATCACAAAATATATTAATGTCACCACATGGTGATCTATAGCATGTTAAAATAACGGTGGTTGTGTCAGAATGTGATTTCCAGATAATACCACAAAATTCAAAGTGTTTTTCGATGCAATGATTGTTAAGATTAAGAGGTTTAACATCTAAATTCTGGCGACACCAGATTCCAACACCTCCTCCTTTATACACTGAGCGACAATAATTAACAATATTTTTAAAATTTTGAAAGTAGAAAGAATTTAACGAGAATGGATTACACCATGTCTCTGTAAGACATAAGATTTTTAATTCATTGTTACTACTTATATAGTCATGTGTTATAAAATCTATTTTGTCAAACGTCAATGCCTGGCAATTTAACAATAAAAAGTCATTTTTGTTACTTGAGTTAGTTGAAGATTTTAAGTCACTGGATTGTTCGTTTGTTTCCTGTGAAAAAACCTTGACACATATGTACCTGGGGGCCAGAGTTCAGCATTCATTAATTTTTCATAATTATGTCTGTGCACTACTAGTTTGAAAGAGGTGTAAAACTGGGGAAATTTGGATGCAATTTCATCGCAAACTATTTCTGGAAAATCTTCCTGCAGGTATTTGAGCAGATTATCACAATTTGTGCCAGGTTTTAATCTAGATACATAAACAAATGCCTTCTTTGGAGCGGTTTCCAAGATTGAGGTTTGTTTTGAGGTACCAATTATCGCTGTTTTATTGTTGGGCTTTTTGTTTTTTTTCTTCACGACCTCCGACCAGCCCTCTGCAATATGAGTATTGTCTTCGACACTGACTTCCTTCAATCGTTTGTCTGAAACTTTATCAGAACTTTTTTGTACATTTTGGCAAGTAACCTCACTTTTTTGTTTATCACTGTCACTGTTTTTTAATTTATTTCCAGAAGTTGCTGCTGGTGGCGACACATTACCGGTCGATTGCGAGTCAATGTCTGATTTCTTATTTTTATTATTTTTGCTATTGATGATCTTTGGAGGCATAGATGGAGTTGTAGTATTTTCGATTATGTTACACTTTTTATTTAATTGTGTGGTTAGTAATTTAATTATGTATTCTTTATCATTAATAATTACACATTTATCTTTGATGATGCTTTCTTTTTCTTGAATTATTTTTTTTAAAAGTTTTATTTCCAATTCCAGCTTAGGAATTATTGTTGGAATTTCGCTATTACTTTGTACCACATGGTCATGGTCTTCACAACATCTTGTTGTATTGTCACATATTTTTAAATTCTTTTTTTCACAGCAGTATTTATGTAGATCACTACCACAAATCTCACATTTCACTTTATTACTTATACAATTTCTATTACAGATCTTACAGATAATTTTATGTAATAAATCTGACGGTTCACCACCAGTGTTAGCCATTTCTCATTGCAGGGTTTGTTCAGCGTACATCCCTTAATTTGAATAAAAAACAAAATTTTAAAATTTCAGGGGATGAGGGTGTCTTAGAGCAAATTATATTATTTTTAATACCTGCATGAGCAGCATTGTGTAAAATTAATCACCCTTAAAGCTGGTAATATTAGCTGTAATAAAACCATATTTGCAGGGTTTGTTCAGCGTACATCCCTTAATTTGAATAAAAAACAAAATTTTAAAATTTCAGGGGATGAGGGTGTCTTAGAGCAAATTATATTATTTTTAATACGTGCAAGAGCATCTTTGTCTAAGTTTAACCACCCTTATCGCTGGTAATATTAACTGTAATAAAACCATATTTGCAGTGTTTCTTCAGAATACATCCCTTAATGTGAATAAACAACAAAAATTTAAAATTTCAGGGGATGAGGGTGTCTTAGAGAAAATTATATTATTTTTAATACGGGCAAGAGCATCTTTGTCTAAGTTTAACCACCCTTATCGCTGGTAATATTAGCTGTAATAAAACCTTATTTGCAGGGTTTGTTCAGAGTACATCCCTTAATATAAAACAGCAACAAAATTTGAAAAATTCAGGGGATGAGGGTGTCTTAGAGCAAATTATATTATTTTTAATACGGGCAAGAGCATCTTTGTCTAAGTTTAACCACCCTTATCGCTGGTAATATTAACTGTAATAAAACCATATTTGCAGGGTTTGTTCAGAATACATCCCTTAATGTGAATAAACAACAACATTTTAAAATTTCAGGGGATGAGGGTGTCTTAGAGCAAATTATATTATTTTTAATACGGGCAAGAGCATCTTTGTCTAAGATTAACCACCCTTATCGCTGGTAATATTAACTGTAATAAAACCATATATGCAGGGTTTCTTCAGAATACATCCCTTAATGTGAATAAACAACAAAATTTTAATATTTCAGGGGATGAGGGTGTCTTAGAGCAAATTATATTATTTTTAATACGGGCAAGAACATCTTTTTCTAAGTTTAACCACCCTTATCGCTGGTAATAGTAACTGTAATAAAACCATATTTGCAGGATTTGTTCAGCATACATCCATTATTGTGAATAAGTAACAAAATTTTAAAATTTCAGGGGATGAGGGTGTCTTAGAGCAAATTATATTATTTTTAATACGGGCAAGAGCATCTTTGTCTAAGATTAACCACCCTTATCGCTGGTAATATTAACTGTAATAAAACCATATTTGCAGGGTTTGTGGAGCATACATCCCTTAATGTGAATAAGTAACAAAATTTTAAAATTTCAGGGGATGAGGGTATCTGAGAGCAAATTAAATTATTTTTAATACATGTAAGAGCAGCATTGTCTAAGTTTAACCACCCTTATCGCTGGTAATATTAACTGTAATAAAACCATATTTGCAGGGCTTCTTCAGGATACATCCCTTTATGTGAATAAACAACAAAATTTTAAAATTTCAGGGGATGAGGGTGTCTTAGAGCAAATTATATTATTTTTAATACGTGCAAGAGCATCTTTGTCTAAGTTTAACCACCCTTATCGCTGGTAATATTAACTGTAATAAAACCATATTTGCAGGGTTTGTTCAGAGTACATCCCTTAATTTGAATAAAAAACAAAATTTGAAAAATTCAGGGGATGAGGGTGTCTTAGAGCAAATTATATTATTTTTAATACGGGCAAGAGCATCTTTGTCTAAGTTTAACCACCCTTATCGCTGGTAATATTAGCTGTAATAAAACCATATTTGCAGGGTTTGTTCAGCGTACATCCCTTAATTTGAATAAAAAACAAAATTTTAAAATTTCAGGGGATGAGGGTGTCTTAGAGCAAATTATATTATTTTTAATACGTGCAAGAGCATCTTTGTCTAAGTTTAACCACCCTTATCGCTGGTAATATTAACTGTAATAAAACCATATTTCCAGGGTTTGTTCAGAGTACATCCCTTAATTTGAATAAAAAACAAAATTTGAAAAATTCAGGGGATGAGGGTGTCTTAGAGCAAATTATATTATTTTTAATACGTGCAAGAGCATCTTTGTCTAAGTTTAACCACCCTTATCGCTGGTAATATTAACTGTAATAAAACCATATTTGCAGTGTTTCTTCAGAATACATCCCTTAATGTGAATAAACAACAAAAATTTAAAATTTCAGGGGATGAGGGTGTCTTATACCAAATTATATTATTTTTAATACCTGCATGAGCAGCATTGTGTAAAATTAATCACCCTTAAAGCTGGTAATATTAGCTGTAATAAAACCATATTTGCAGGGTTTGTTCAGCGTACATCCCTTAATTTGAATAAAAAACAAAATTTTAAAATTTCAGGGGATGAGGGTGTCTTAGAGCAAATTATATTATTTTTAATACCTGCATGAGCAGCATTGTGTAAAATTAATCACCCTTAAAGCTGGTAATATTAGCTGTAATAAAACCATATTTGCAGGGTTTGTTCAGCGTACATCCCTTAATTTGAATAAAAAACAAAATTTTAAAATTTCAGGGGATGAGGGTGTCTTAGAGCAAATTATATTATTTTTAATACGTGCAAGAGCATCTTTGTCTAAGTTTAACCACCCTTATCGCTGGTAATATTAGCTGTAATAAAACCTTATTTGCAGGGTTTGTTCAGAGTACATCCCTTAATATAAAACAGCAACAAAATTTGAAAAATTCAGGGGATGAGGGTGTCTTAGAGCAAATTATATTATTTTTAATACGGGCAAGAGCATCTTTGTCTAAGTTTAACCACCCTTATCGCTAGTAATATTGACTGTAATAAAAGAATATTTACAGGGTTTCTTCAGAATACATCCCTTAAAGTGAATAAGTAACAAAATTTTAAAATTTCAGGGGATGAGGTTGTCTTAGAGCAAATTATATTATTTTTAATACATGCAAAAGCAGCATTGTCTAAGTTTAATCAGCCTTATAGCGGGTAATATTAACTGTAATAAAACCATATTTGCAGGATTTATTCAGCATACATCAGTCATATATATATATATATATATATATATATATATATATATATATATATATATATATAACAAAAAAGGGCCACCTTAAGTAATAAATTACAAATAGACCGGGCTTGCCAAAATAAGGTATATCGTCAAACAATTACTAAGAATGTAATAAACAAAAAAGTTAGCAAAAAAAACCAATATTTTTATATTTAGACTCAACAGGCAGCATTATTGCTCGCCCTACTTGGATTAAATGTATATATATATACATATATATATATATATATATATATATATATATATATATATATATATATATATATATATATATATATATATATATATACATATATATATATATATATATATATATATATATATATATATATATATTTATAACAAAAAAGGGCTACGTTATGTAATAAATTACAAATAGACCGGGCTGGCCAAAATAAGGTATATCGTCAAACAATTACTAAGAATGTAATAAACAAAAAAGTTAGCAAAAAAACCAATATTTTTATATTTAGACTCAACAGGCAGCATTATTGCTCGCCCTACTTGGATTAAATGTATATATATATATATATATATATATATATATATATATATATATATATATATATATATATATATATATATATAACAAAAAAGGGCCACCTTATGTAATAAATTACAAATAGATCGGGCTGGCCAAAATAAGGTATATCGTCAAACAATTATTAAGAATGTAATAAACAAAAAAGTTAGCAAAAAAACCAATATTTTTATATTTAGACTCAACAGGCAGCATTATTGCTCGCCCTACTTGGATTAAATGTATATATATATATATATATATATATATATATATATATATATATATATATATATATATATATATATATAACAAAAAAGGGCCACCTTATGTAATAAATTACAAATAGATCGGGCTGGCCAAAATAAGGTATATCGTCAAACAATTACTAAGAATGTAATAAACAAAAAAGTTAGCAAAAAAATCCAATATTTTTATATTTAAACTCAACAGGCAGCATTATTGCTCGCCCTACTTGGATTAAATATATATATATATATAACAAAAAAGGGCCACCTTATGTAATAAATTACAAATAGATCGGGCTGGCCAAAATAAGGTATATCGTCAAACAATTACTAAGAATGTAATAAACAAAAAAGTTAGCAAAAAAATCCAATATTTTTATATTTAAACTCAACAGGCAGCATTATTGCTCGCCCTACTTGGATTATATATATGTATATATATATATAACAAAAAAGGGCCACCTTATGTAATAAATTACAAATAGATCGGGCTGGCCAAAATAAGGTATATCGTCAAACAATTACTAAGAATGTAATAAACAAAAAAGTTAGCAAAAAAATCCAATATTTTTATATTTAAACTCAACAGGCAGCATTATTGCTCGCCCTACTTGGATTAAATATATATATATATATATATATATATAACAAAAAAGGGCCACCTTATGTAATAAATTACAAATAGATCGGGCTGGCCAAAATAAGGTATATCGTCAAACAATTACTAAGAATGTAATAAACAAAAAAGTTAGCAAAAAAATCCAATATTTTTATATTTAAACTCAACAGGCAGCATTATTGCTCGCCCTACTTGGATTAAATGTATATATATATATAACAAAAAAGGGCCACCTTATGTAATAAATTACAAATAGATCGGGCTGGCCAAAATAAGGTATATCGTCAAACAATTACTAAGAATGTAATAAACAAAAAAGTTAGCAAAAAAATCCAATATTTTTATATTTAAACTCAACAGGCAGCATTATTGCTCGCCCTACTTGGATTAAATATATATATATATATATATATATATATAACAAAAAAGGGCCACCTTATGTAATAAATTACAAATAGATCGGGCTGGCCAAAATAAGGTATATCGTCAAACAATTACTAAGAATGTAATAAACAAAAAAGTTAGCAAAAAAATCCAATATTTTTATATTTAAACTCAACAGGCAGCATTATTGCTCGCCCTACTTGGATTAAATATATATATATATATATAACAAAAAAGGGCCACCTTATGTAATAAATTACAAATAGATCGGGCTGGCCAAAATAAGGTATATCGTCAAACAATTACTAAGAATGTAATAAACAAAAAAGTTAGCAAAAAAATCCAATATTTTTATATTTAAACTCAACAGGCAGCATTATTGCTCGCCCTACTTGGATTAAATATATATATATATATAACAAAAAAGGGCCACCTTATGTAATAAATTACAAATAGATCGGGCTGGCCAAAATAAGGTATATCGTCAAACAATTACTAAGAATGTAATAAACAAAAAAGTTAGCAAAAAAATCCAATATTTTTATATTTAAACTCAACAGGCAGCATTATTGCTCGCCCTACTTGGATTAAATATATATATATATATATATATAACAAAAAAGGGCCACCTTATGTAATAAATTACAAATAGATCGGGCTGGCCAAAATAAGGTATATCGTCAAACAATTACTAAGAATGTAATAAACAAAAAAGTTAGCAAAAAAATCCAATATTTTTATATTTAAACTCAACAGGCAGCATTATTGCTCGCCCTACTTGGATTAAATGTATATATATATATAACAAAAAAGGGCCACCTTATGTAATAAATTACAAATAGATCGGGCTGGCCAAAATAAGGTATATCGTCAAACAATTACTAAGAATGTAATAAACAAAAAAGTTAGCAAAAAAATCCAATATTTTTATATTTAAACTCAACAGGCAGCATTATTGCTCGCCCTACTTGGATTAAATATATATATATATATATATATATATATATATAACAAAAAAGGGCCACCTTATGTAATAAATTACAAATAGATCGGGCTGGCCAAAATAAGGTATATCGTCAAACAATTACTAAGAATGTAATAAACAAAAAAGTTAGCAAAAAAATCCAATATTTTTATATTTAAACTCAACAGGCAGCATTATTGCTCGCCCTACTTGGATTAAATATATATATATATATAACAAAAAAGGGCCACCTTATGTAATAAATTACAAATAGATCGGGCTGGCCAAAATAAGGTATATCGTCAAACAATTACTAAGAATGTAATAAACAAAAAAGTTAGCAAAAAAATCCAATATTTTTATATTTAAACTCAACAGGCAGCATTATTGCTCGCCCTACTTGGATTAAATATATATATATATATAACAAAAAAGGGCCACCTTATGTAATAAATTACAAATAGATCGGGCTGGCCAAAATAAGGTATATCGTCAAACAATTACTAAGAATGTAATAAACAAAAAAGTTAGCAAAAAAAACCAATATTTTTATATTTAGACTCAACAGGCAGCATTATTGCTCGCCCTACTTGGATTAAATGTATATATATATAACAAAAAAGGGCCACCTTATGTAATAAATTACAAATAGATCGGGCTGGCCAAAATAAGGTATATCGTCAAACAATTATTAAGAATGTAATAAACAAAAAAGTTAGCAAAAAAAACCAATATTTTTATATTTAGACTCAACAGGCAGCATTATTGCTCGCCCTACTTGGATTAAATGTATATATATATATATATATATATATATATATATATATATATATATATATATATATATTTATAACAAAAAAGGGCTACGTTATGTAATAAATTACAAATAGACCGGGCTGGCCAAAATAAGGTATATCGGCAAACAAGTACTAAGAATGTAATAAACAAAAAAGTTAGCAAAAAAAACCATTATTTTTATATTTAGACTCAACAGGCAGCATTATTATTATTATTATATATATATATATATATATATATATATGCAGATTGGCACACCCAGCAATGGGTAATATGCCGTGATGAAAGATTATATATATATATATATATATATATATATATATATATATATAAAGGCCACCTTATGTAATAAATTATAAATAAACTAGACTGGCCAAAATAAGGTAAATCGTCAAACAATTACTAAGAATGTAGATATACCAAAAATTTAGCAAAAAGATGTGAAACAAGTATAGCAGGATTAAAATACATCTTTGCGTTACATGTATATATGCAAACACACGTTATGGACTCTCGTATTGTAAACGAATAATAACTTGTTGTAACAGTATGAACATTTAAAAATTAAATGACATACGTTGACTTAAACAAACTAATGTTAGACAAGTTACCAGAAGCAAGACGAAGGAAGAAGAATTCCATTAAGTTATGAATGTTTATTTAAAATATTTGGCAAATCACAAAAAAAATTCAAAGAAGAACTGTATGGTACTGGAGGACCTTTCTTTATGCAATGAACTGATAATTTGAGATGCGATACAGACTCATCTTCATATAACAATTTATTGCTGTTTACAAATTTTGTTTTTAAACCATTTGATTTTACTAAACTATCCATTATCCACATCCTAATCTTTACCATATCATTTTCGGAAAATAAAATTCTATTTGACGTACAAATAATATAGGCCCAAGTACAAATATGAACCCCACAGTTAGAGCCAACTCCATTTTTACTTCTTTGGGATGGTATATCTGTAAGATTAAACACTGTCCATTCGCTAGGTACAATGTTTTCTTTTTTCACATTAACAAATTGTTCATTAATAAAACGTGTTAAATGAATCAGGATGTTTGAGGGTAACATACCATGTAAGGAATCTATGTAACAGACATATTTTAATTTTAAAATGACACATATTAAAACCCAATGATTATTGTTTAAATTAACTGGTATAAGCCATATATCGTGGTTTAGAGCATCTACCATTTGTGCCCATTTACATAAAGAAAAATTTCTTCCTAATTGGAGTTTTGTCATAAAAAATGTGTCAAATATTAGTACTTTCAGTGAATTATTTTGGGAAAAGACTACAGAAAAAAAAGAATTGATAACATCATCATACAGCCACTGATCTGAACGTAGCGAATTTAATATATTTAAATTAAGTATATGCCCATATACGTTGTAACTTTTTTCCGTAAGAGTTGGATATTCTTTATAATGTGCCCATGGAGGTTGAACAGATACAGACTCGCCTAAAATTTTAAAATTATTATTTTCCTTAAAAACAGGGGAACTAGGTTTTGCCCACACTTCCTCAGACAAAGTTATGTTTAGGCTATCATTGTTTATATTTGTAGAGATATCATTGTTATGTTGGGCATGATTTCTCTTTCTATTTGCTAAACTGTATATTGCACGAAATCTTTTATAATTCTTTTTACCACCGTTTTTACTTAAAGAAAGTTGATGGTCTATTATTCGTCCTTTTAAAAGACTTTCCATTTTATGTACAAATCTTGGTACTTGTCTGCGTAATTTACCACCAAAAACATCTTTTTTCACAATTTTGAACCAGTTTTCGACATACGCATTGCAGTCTTTTCTGATTCCATATTTTTTTATAATAATACCTGATAAAATGGGATAGAAAGGTAAAAAATCATTTAACAAATATTTTATAAATTCTGGAAAATAATATTCATTTTTTAATGTAGTATAATTTAAACAGTGACCAGTTGACATTTCGGATTCAATTTGTTGAAAATATATATAAAACGGTGACTTTTTTCGTAATGAAGTGGCATCAGTTTTTGTAATTATTTTAGAAATACAACCGGAAATATTATGATACACATTTGCTCTGCATTTGACATACTGCAGTGCTTCAGAAAAATCAACCGTTTTATATGTCTGACCAAAGACTATTAATAAGCATTTCCAAAATTCAGTAGTAGTCAGAATATTGTCGGTATGAATTAAAACAGCAATGATATATTTGCAAATTCGCCTTAGTTCTTTATTTTTAGTTAAACAATTAATTTTTTGGGACGCAGCATGCATAAAATGTGTCGAACATATATGTATTATAGTAAGATGATCTATTGTATTACCTAAGGAAATATATTCCCAACATAATTGCAAGTATTTTAATAAATCTAATTTATTAAAAGAAAGTAAGACAGATTGCACCAAGACCATGCTGAAATCTGTTTCAATTTTAGAAATAATAGGTTTCTTTGCACGGTAAATAGAACTTAAGTCATACAGAAAAGAAGATAAAAAAAACTGAATTGAGGGAATGTTATGCGAAGAAGATATATATTCAGAAATCGGTAAAGGCGACATATTTTCTTGATGAAGAACTAAGGCATAATAATATATTTTTTTTTTAATCCAAGTAGGGCGAGCAATAATGCTGCCTGTTGAATCTAAATATAAAAATATTGGATTTTTTTTTAATGAAATCAAATATCGAAGCTGCTGTTCTGTTTGCAAACCGACAAAAAAACGATCATATCCCAAATCTTGTATATATCCTTTTAAATACTTCCCGTCCCAATTATTGGATAATTTTTGAGATGTTTGCAGTTTTACCAAATTTTGAAACAAATCTCTGTCAAGGTCTTCGGCCTTGATTGTTTCACTTGAAATTTTTTTTAAAACATTTAGAGAAGGAGCGTGATTTAAATTACCCTTTCGGAGAACAGCAACATTAGCTTTACCTATTTGTTGAAATCGTACAACGCTCGGCGCGTTTACCTTAAGTTGTTCTCCTAACTCTTTTCTCATCTCACCCGATATAAACCGTGCGTGTTTTTCATTCTTGTGTTTAATTTTTCCTTCTTGAATTACTGATACAACAACTCTATCCGCCAATAAATCATTTGTTGTAAAAAATTTAAATTTTGTACAACTGCTATGTTTGCAGTTTGCATAGGCAACAAATGTGTACTTAACTGTTTTCCTATTTGATGTAGAACATTTATGCCACTTAAAAGACAAAACGCAAATGGGGTACAGTGCTGCAAAATAATTATTGAAATCATTTGTCCATCCACGCTTTAATCTCTTTTGCCCATAAAAATATTTTTCCCAGAATTTTTTTGGAATGATAATTTTATTACAATATTTTGTGTTATTGCCTTTCGTAGAATTGAAAGAAGAAATACTTTTGTCATGAATTAAATTTTTAGAATTTGTAATATTACCATGAATAGAGGAATCAATAGACGGTTGTTTTGATGAAAATTCAAACTCGGCTGGAGCAGAAAATAAATTCCTTTTTACGGTCATTATATTCGATGTCTGTGGTGCTAATTGATTCATATATGATTTCAATGTGATTTTACAATTTTCAGGAGTAATAGTCTCAATGGGAGATAAATTGATAATAAAACTTCTATCTTCTTTTATTGGCGTAGATGAGACTATATTATGTTTTGAGGATAATTTTTTGTGGACATTGTTAACCTTTTTCGTTGCAACGTTAGACTTATTTTGAATTTCTGTTCTACAATACTTGTATAATAACATTCTGTTCTTTAGCGAATTTTTGATTTTCATTAATTTACAAACATGAATATATATATTGCAATCAGAATAAATTGAAACATTCTGAAACATAGACAAAGAAATGTTGTTATCTGCTATACATTGACGAAATTTATTCAATAACGATAATTTGCGTTTCATTTTGAATAATAGAATAAATAAGTCTATATGTATAATGAATAAATGCGAGTAATAAAACGAACTCAAATGAAAAAATTAAATTTTTTATATAAAGTCTGGAAATCTGCGTAAACAATAAAAAGTAAATAAAATAAAAAAAATGATAACTCAAGATAATAATAGTATTAAAACTATTAAATAATATAAATGCTTAGATAAAAAAATATATATAAAATCAAGATACACTATACTATTTTCTAAAACAAATTATACTACAAATAAAAAGAAAACTTACTAAACAAACAAAATATGAAAGTTTATAAACGCAAAAACACAGTTAAGCTTCCTCGACAACAAAACAGCTATTCATAGCCAAGAAATACAAGATAATTGCAAAACAAATTAAATAACTAAATGCATGAATAACATAAAAAATATATAGAAAAATAAAACGTACTACTAACAAATAGATTAAACCTAGAAATATAACCAAATTATAAGACTAAATACGAGACATACAAAAAAAAACTAAATAATAATAATATAGCGCTAACGAATAAAGATGAACCTTACAAAAATTATTAGTCGGAACTAGGTCCGCAAAAAACAGAAAAAGAAAAAAAATTGAGATCAAAAATAACCACACTAGGTATTTTAAAATGAAAACAGAAAATCAGACAAGTAAGAAAATACAACGCTTTTCAGCAAGTTTGAGACTAATCTGAAGACAACCAACCAATATCAAATCAGCAATCTAAGCAAGCCAAGCAGCTAATGGAACAAAATATCGCTGAGCCAAGTACGTTGATCAACACTGCGCAGTGCAGGCATGCGCCATTCAGTACAGTGTCGCTAAAAAACAAACTGAAACGCGGCCGCACGAGTCTATGACATTCAAACTAAAAACTGCAAGAGTAATTAAGGCAGTTATGTTGAACTACCCTTAAGACTATAATTTATATACATAAAATAATTTATAATTGGTGAAGATTTTTGGATAGTAAAGCTTTAATCGGTGATAATTTTTTTTATTAAAGAACTTTTTAAAAAAACGATGATGTTTCGGCCATAGTTACGACCTGTATCAAGTCATTTTGTTAAAAAGTTCTATAATAAAGAAATTTATCGCCAAATGAGGCTTTACTATGCAAGGAACCTCACCAATTATATATCAATCATAGATTCAGAAAATTCCATTCATAAAATAACGTTATTCTATAAATGAATGCAACTTGTTCCAAGTAATACTCATTCCACGATAATCTCATTATTGCAATCATTTATATTCAAGTCGATATAACTACAGAAACCTTGAAAATATGGTTTTATTACAGCTAATATTTACTAGTATGGCGTTAAAATTAACATAGTCGACTTCTGAACGCATAAAATATTTTTTAAGTTTTATTGTAAACATAGAATACTGAAAAAAACCAATGTAATTATGTTTTATCACTGTGAATATTACCTGCTATAAAGGTTGTTAAGCTTTTAAAAAATCCTTTTTTTGTATGTCAAAAATAATATAATTTACTCTAAGATACACTCATCTCCTGAAATTTTTAATTTTTTTTATTGCTTCACATTAAGGGATGTATGCTGAACAAACCTTGCAAATATGGTTTTATTACAGTTAATATTACCAGCGATAAGGGTGCTTAAACTTAGATACAGATGCTCTTACCCGTATTAAAAATAATATAATTTGCTCTAAAATGCCCTTATCCCCTGAAATTTTAAAATTTTGTTGTTTATTCACATTAAGGGATGTATGCTGAACAAACCCTGCAAATATGGTTTTATTACAGTTAATATTACCCGCTATAAGGGTGATTAAACTTTATCAATGCTGCTCTTGCATGAATTAAAAATAATATAATTTGCTCTAAGACACCCTCATCCCCTGAATTTTTTTTTTTGTTTATTCACATTAAGGGATGTATTCTGAAGAAACACTGCAAATATGGTTTTATTACAGTTAATATTACCAGCGATAAGGGTGGTTAAACTTAGACAAAGATGTTCTTGCACGTATTAAAAATAATATAATTTGCTCTAAAATGTCCTCATCCCCTGTAATTTTTAAATTTTGTTGCTGTTTTATATTAAGGGATGTATGCTGATTAAATCCTGTAATTATGGTTTTATTACAGATAATATTACCAGCGATAAGGATAGTTAAACTTTGTCAATGCTGCTCTTGCATGTAATAAATATAATATAATTTACTCTAAAACACCTAATCCCCTGAAATTTTAAAATTTTGTTGTTTATTCACATTAAGGCATATATTCTGAAGAAACCATGCAAATATGGTTTTATTACAGTTAATATTACCAGCTATAAGGGTGGTTAAACTTAGACAAAGATGCTCTTGCCCGTATTAAGAATAATATAATTTGCTCTAAGACACCCTCATCCCCTGAAATTTTAAAAGAAAATTGTTTATTCACATTAAGTGATATATGCTGAAGAAACCCTGCAAATATGGTTTTATTACAGTTATTATTACCAGCGTTAACGGTGGTTAAACTTAGACAAAGATGCTCTTGCCCGTATTAAGAATAATATAATTTGCTCTAAGACACCCTCATCCCCTGAAATTTTAAAAGAAAATTGTTTATTCACATTAAGTGAAATATGCTGAAGAAACCCTGCAAATGTGGTTTTATTACAGTTAATATTACCAGCAATAAGGATGGTTAAACTTAAAGAATACCCGTATTATAAATAATATAATTTGCTCTAAAAAGCCCTCATCCCCTAAAATTTTAAAATTTTGTTATTTATTCACATTAAGGGATGTAAGCTGAACAAATCCTGCAAATCTGGTTTTATTACAGTTAATATTCCAAGCGATAAGGGTGGTTAAATTTAGACAAAGATGCTCTTGCCCGTATTAAGAATAATATAATTTGCTCTAAGACACCGTCATCCCCTGAAATTTTAAAGTTTGTTACTTATTCACATTAAGGGATGTATTCTGAAGAAACCCTGCAAATATGGTTTTATTACAGTTAATATTACCAGCGATAAGGGTGTTTAAACTTAGACAAAGATGCTCTTGCACGTATTAAAAATAATATAATTTGCTCTAAGACACCCTCATCCCCTGAAATTTTAAAATTTTGTTTTTTATTCAAATTAAGGGATGTACGCTGAACAAACCCTGCAAATATGGTTTTATTACAGCTAATATTACCAGCTATAAGGGTAATTAAATTTACACAATGCTGCTCATGCAGGTATTAAAAATAATTTAATTTGGTATAAGACACCCTCATCCCCTGAAATTTTAAAATTTTGTTTTTTATTCAAATTAAGGGATGTACTCTGAACAAACCCTGCAAATATGGTTTTATTACAGCTAATATTACCAGCGATAAGGGTGGTTAAACTTAGACAAAGATGCTCTTGCCCGTATTAAAAATAATATAATTTGCTCTAAGACACCCTCATCCCCTGAAATTTTAAAATTTTGTTTTTTATTCAAATTAAGGGATGTACTCTGAACAAACCCTGCAAATATGGTTTTATTACAGTTAATATTACCAGCGATAAGGGTGGTTAAACTTAGACAAAGATGCTCTTGCCCGTATTAAAAATAATATAATTTGCTCTAAGACACCCTCATCCCCTGAATTTTTCAAATTTTGTTTTTTATTCAAATTAAGGGATGTACTCTGAACAAACCCTGCAAATATGGTTTTATTACAGCAAATATTACCAGCGATAAGGGTGGTTAAAGTTAGACAAAGATGCTCTTGCCCGTATTAAAAATAATATAATTTGCTCTAAGACACCCTCATCCCCTGAAATTTTAAAATTTTGTTACTTATTCACATTAAGGGATGTATTCTGAAGAAACCCTGTAAATATTCTTTTATTACAGTTAATATTACCAGCGATAAGGATGGTTAAACTTAGACAAAGATGCTCTTGCCCGTATTAAAAATAATATAATTTGCTCTAAGACACCCTCATCCCCTGAAATTTTAAAATTTTGTTACTTATTTACATTAATGGGTGTATGCTGAACAAACCCTGCAAATATGGTTTTATTACAGGTAATATTACCAGCGATAAGGGTGGTTAAACTTAGACAAAGATGCTCTTGCCCGTATTAAAAATAATATAATTTGCTCTAAGACACCCTCATCCCCTGAAATTTTAAAATGTTGTTGTTTATTCACATTAAGGGATGTATGCTGAACAAACCCTGCAAATATGGTTTTATTACAGCTAATATTACCAGCTATAAGGGTGATTAAATTTACACAATGCTGCTCTTGCATGTATTAAAAATAATATAATTTGCTCTAAGACACCCTCATCCCCTGAAATTTTTAAATTTTGTTGTTTATTCACATTAAGGGATGTATCCTGAAGAAACCCTGCAAATATGGTTTTATTACAGTTAATATTACCAGCGATAAGGGTGGTTAAACTTTGAAAAAGATGTTCTTGCCCGTATTAAAAATAATATAATTTGCTCTAAGACACCCTCATCCCCTGAAATTTTAAAATTTTGTTTTTTATTCAAATTAAGGGATGTACTCTGAACAAACCCTGCAAATATGGTTTTATTACAGTTAATATTACCAGCGATAAGGGTGGTTAAACTTTGAAAAAGATGTTCTTGCCCGTATTAAAAATAATATAATTTGCTCTAAGACACCCTCATCCCCTGAAATTTTAAAATTTTGTTTTTTATTCAAATTAAGGGATGTACGCTGAACAAACCCTGCAAATATGGTTTTATTACAGCTAATATTACCAGCTATAAGGGTAATTAAATTTACACAATGCTGCTCATGCAGGTATTAAAAATAATATAATTTGCTCTAAGACACCCTCATCCCCTGAAATTTTAAATTTTTGTTGTTTATTCACATTAAGGGATGTATTCTGAAGAAACACTGCAAATATGGTTTTATTACAGTTAATATTACCAGCGATAAGGGTGGTTAAACTTAGACAAAGATGCTCTTGCCCGTATTAAAAATAATATAATTTGCTCTAAGACACCCTCATCCCCTGAATTTTTCAAATTTTGTTGCTGTTTTATATTAAGGGATGTACTCTGAACAAACCCTGCAAATAAGGTTTTATTACAGCTAATATTACCCGCGATAAGGGTGGTTAAACTTAGACAAAGATGCTCTTGCCCGTATTAAAAATAATATAATTTGCTCTAAGACACCCTCATCCCCTGAAATTTTAAATTTTTGTTGTTTATTCACATTAAGGGATGTATTCTGAAGAAACACTGCAAATATGGTTTTATTACAGTTAATATTACCAGCGATAAGGGTGGTTAAACTTAGACAAAGATGCTCTTGCCCGTATTAAAAATAATATAATTTGCTCTAAGACACCCTCATCCCCTGAATTTTTCAAATTTTGTTTTTTATTCAAATTAAGGGATGTACTCTGAACAAACCCTGCAAATATGGTTTTATTACAGCTAATATTACCAGCGATAAGGGTGGTTAAACTTAGACAAAGATGCTCTTGCCCGTATTAAAAATAATATAATTTGCTCTAAGACACCCTCATCCCCTGAAATTTTAAAATTTTGTTTTTTATTCAAATTAAGGGATGTACGCTGAACAAACCCTGCAAATATGGTTTTATTACAGCTAATATTACCAGCTATAAGGGTAATTAAATTTACACAATGCTGCTCATGCAGGTATTAAAAATAATATAATTTGGTATAAGACACCCTCATCCCCTGAAATTTTAAAATTTTGTTTTTTATTCAAATTAAGGGATGTACTCTGAACAAACCCTGCAAATATGGTTTTATTACAGCTAATATTACCAGCGATAAGGGTGGTTAAACTTAGACAAAGATGCTCTTGCCCGTATTAAAAATAATATAATTTGCTCTAAGACACCCTCATCCCCTGAATTTTTCAAATTTTGTTTTTTATTCAAATAAAGGGATGTATACTGAGCAAACCCTGTAAATATGGTTTTATTACAGTTAATATTACGAGCTATAATGATTGTAAAACTTAAAATTTATAAGGAAAAGCAGCTTTACAGCAATTGCGCGTTTATGGCGCCAGGGCTGTCCAAAGTATTTCATTCATCGAATCGGCCGCTAGGAATCGGCCGCTAGCTTCACTCTCATCTTGATCTTAGAAGTGGTTATTATCAAGTTCCTATGGAGGTAAGCTCAAAATCTAAAACTTGTTTCGTTACTCCAGATGGAACATATCAATTTAAACGCATGCCTTTTGGTTTGTGTAATGCTCCGGCAGTATTCCAAAGATTTATTATCCTAGTTTTGAAAAATTTAAGATTTACTACAGCATTAGCTTATTTAGACGATATAATTATACATGTTTCGACAATTACAAAAAGTTTACAAAATTTAGAAGAAGTTTTATTAGTTTTGAGAAAATCAAATTTAACTTTGAGAATAGATAAATGTAATTTCATGATGTATCAAATATCTTATTTAGGTTTTGAGATAAGTGAACGAGGTATTGCTCCAGGTAAACAAAAATTAAATAGTATTGTAAATTTTCCCAAACCAAATGATATAAAATCAGTGAGAAGTTTTGTTGGATTATCAAGCTATTTTAGAAGGTTTGTTAAAATTTTTGCCGTAATAATTCGTCCCCTGACCGATTTGTTAAAAAAGGGTTTAATTTTCAAATGGGATAAGGAACAAGAAAACTCATTCCTAAAAATAAAAACTGAACTAAGTAGTAGTCCCATACTTTGTATTTATAATCCTACAGCTAAAACCGAACTCCACACCGACGGTAGTAAAGTAGGGTTAGGAGGTGTTCTCTATCAAGAACAAAACCATGATAAGAAAATGCATCCAATTAGTTACTTTAGTAGGAAAACAACTCCAGAAGAGTCGCGATATCATTCGTATGAATTGGAGGCGTTGGCGATAGTATGTTCGGTCGAATGATTTCGAGTCTATCTAATTGGCATAAATTTTGTTATACGAACTGATTGCAATAGTTTGAAATTGCTTGAAAATAAACGAGATCTAAATCCGCGAATCGGTAGATGGTTTATTCGACTTTCCGAACACAACTACAGTATTGAATATCATGCTGGTTCAATTAATCGGGTAGCTGATTCTTTAAGTCGTTTTCCAGTTGAAAACTCGACCGATACAGAATTGGTTGGTTTGCCTATTTTGAATATTAAAATAAATACAGATTGGGTAGCAGCTCTTCAACGGGCAGATCAAGAAATTTTAAAAATCAGAGATTTGCTAGAAGCAAAGTACATATAATAAAAATGACATTGTATAATGGTGAAATAAAATTTTATATGTATATCTTTCCAAATATAGTATTTTATTTAAAGTTTACCAAAATAATTCCTTCTTTATATCTCACACTACATTTTATAAAATATCTAATTAATTTCTTCTAAGTGTATGCATTTTTACCTTCCGTCACCTAGAAATAATACCTAATAAAAATAAATTACCCTCACATGACAGACAAACCGTTAGACATTTGTTATTTATTTTGTATCAAGCAGGAAATTATGGAAGACTGATTTTACATGTTGAAGTCCTATGTTCGGCTGTGCCGGTCGCCATCCTGTATATACTTAAAAAAATAACACCCTGTGTATATACACGTTTTCTTTCTTTTTTAACAAATACTCCTAACAAATAATACAAAAATTTGTATAGGTACATACATTTTTACCTCCCGCTACCCTTGGTAAGGCAGGTATAGGGATCGTGCTAAAAATCGCATATCGAGATTTTGGTAAATGACCACGTTTTAAGGTCCCTATAATCCAATTTTAACATTTTCACGATGATGTCTATGGGTGTATATATATATATATGTGTGTGTGTGTGTGTGTGTGTGTGTGTGTGTGTGTGTGTGTGTGTGTATGTGTGTGTGTGGATCTTCTGGGCATTCTTAACTCAAATACTATCATTCAGAAGCTTTTGAAACCAGGTACTTCTACCTTATTCTAATATGAAAGCCATAGAAGCCATTAGATTTTGGTGTCTATCGGATAACCGGAAATGGCAGTTTATTTGAAGCTCAAAATAGTTTCTCTTCAAAAAGTACCTTTAAATGTTATTTTTTCGCAATTTATTATTATAAAAATAAAAGATTATTCCATTTTATACATGTTTGCATTAATACTTTATATATTTAATAGATAAATTTATAAACACAGTACTATAAAAATTAAATATCTCGGAACTTATGCTATAAACACAACTTCATAGTTACACATTTCAGCTCAAATGTTTGTAACTGACAGATAAATGTCACTGTCGAAAAAATAATGATTTCATATATTAATAACAGTAACGTTTTAAAAAGTAAATTGTAAATAGAACAATAGTTACATGGATAGGAACTTAATATAGGTACATAATTTAAAATTACTAATAATAACGTTTTAAAACGGAAATTGTAAAGAGAACAATAGTTACATGGAAAGTAATTTAATACATAATTTCTACCATTAGTAAATATGCAGGTATGTATTTAAATAAAAATATATATTATCACAGCATATTACCCATTGCTGAGTGTGCTACTCTGCTTTGTACACAGATTTCCGTAATGATAGTGACTTATTTATATCGTGCGGGCGTTTACCATGCGTTGCCTTATTGATTACGTGGAGAGTGCAACACAGGGGACAATTTTGTGCCCCAGATTCGCAACCAGACATCAGGCACGCGGCAACGAGACGAGACCCCATAGGTATGTATTTAAATTAATAAAAAATAAATGCCGGGAGGTATTGTGTTGGTCACATCAGACTTTTATCGCATAAAATCTATTGTATATACATACGTAATTTTATTTAAATGTTAACACTGATATTTCTCAATATTCACATATGACAAACTCAATTAATGTTTTAATATAGCACAATATTTTGCATGATCCCTACACCTTCTACGACGTACCTACCTGTAAAATATATTCAATTACATACTATCAATTTTAGCAGGTGTTACAACAAATTTCTTCTTTCCTATAAAAGCTTGTCGAATTAATAATTGTTGTGCAAATGATGTAGAAGTATCCGTAATACTAGAATTTTCAGAAATTTTTGGAACGCTACTATCTTCATTTTGATTTTGTCTAAAGTTACTTGAGCTAGGTCGAAGTCCTATGTGAGTACAAGTAGGTGCAGGTAAACAAAAATTTAAATTTTTCTGCGCTTTGGGTTTATCATCTACACAAGAAAAATAAAGAGCCTTTAGTTCTTGAATTGTAGGTCTTCTTGGAACCAATGTGCTTGGAGACCACGTATGCTGAATGCTCTCTATATCAACAAGAGGTTCACGTCTGTCTTCTGTAGATTGGTATAGATGATCAGGAAGATTTTGAAGGTCTTCTTTGCATTGAATTGAAGAAAATATTAAAGGATTTTTACGAACAAAAGGTATAATTTCTTCAGATAAAATATTTGCTTCCTCTTTTTGAACAGTTCTGTTATAACTTCTAGCAATTTTAATATCATGTTTCCAAAACCTGCTTGTTTGATCTTTCGATGATAAAGGTGCGACTTCTTTTATCTTTAAAAATAAGACATATTTTCATTAGTAGGATGTAATCACAGATTTTTAATATTTTTGTGTATCCTTTTTAAACGAAAATAATGTACCGGGTGGCGTATTTTCTCACGTAGAGAACATAGAGGTCTTAAATCACGTCTTTGAGGTTTTTAAATGTGTGTATTGCGGTATAATTTGGAGTTGCAATATGTGCATAATGCGGTATAATTTGAAAAATGACGAAAAGCATATGGCGTATTTTATTATCTAATGCAGGTATACAATCTGGAGAATGTTTAAATGCACATCAAGATGTATTTACGTTAGGTCAAATATTTTAATATACCAAGTTGGAGATTATTTACAAACTCTTTTATATATTTCGTCGACATTTTATCAGATTGATGCGATTTGCACTGAATAGATGCTGCGTATTACTTTCAGAATTTCTGATAGGTACAAAGTAAATGTACAACTTAAGGTACAAGGTAAATCTAAGCCGCGTTATATCGCATTACGAACATATTGCAAGTCCATTTAAAAAAACTTAAAGGCGTGGCTTAAAGCCTCTATGCTATATACGTAGAATATTAGGAAAACACGCTATCGGGTGATGGCGATTACGGATGAACTAAGGATTTAACATATGATTTTAGTTTTATGCAATTTTCTGCTCTGTTAATTTTACGGTAAAAACTGTAGAGTTACAAGTTGTTCCGAATTCGAATATAAAACTGATTTTTACATTTTTACTTCTCGCTAAGAGAGGAATTGGATTCATGCTAAAAATCGCATATCCAAATTTTAATGATTAAGCAAATTTTAAGGTCCCTAAAATCCGATGTGTGTGTTTGTGTGTGTGTGTTCGTGCGTGTGTGTGTATGTGTGTGTATGTATGTGTGTGAAATATTAAAATGTTTGTAACGGACAGATAACAAAAATACAGACACATTACTGAAGATTTTTTTTGGGAAGTACATACATTATATTATTTCTTATTGTATTGTGACGTGCGCCGCTGAGTTAAGAGTATACGAGCGCCGCTAATGTGCTATTAGCGATGACGTAATCCCCTCGCCGGAATTAACCAGATGTCGCAATCCCCGACGACGGACCGCCTGGACGTGTTAATTACGCAGTTGACCTAAATCTATTGTATTCGGTATTATTGTGGTGTCGGAAGGTTCCAAAAGTATGAGGCGCCGTTTGTTCCATTTATAAAAGTAAATAAATAAATTTATTTTACACTGATAAATAAAATTTCTTTCAATAAATATATATTTTTTTATTTGATAAATAAAATAATTATTGAGAAATAAAAATCTTTATGATAAATAAAAATTTCCGTGTGAAAAATAAATTTTTTTATGATAAATAAAAGTTTTTGTGCGAAAAATAAACATCTTTATGATAAATAATTTTTTTTGCGATAAATAAAAGTGTCTACGATAAATAAAACTTTTTGTTATAAATAAATATTTTTACGATAAATAAATCTTTCGCGCAAAATAAAAGTTTTTCTGAGATATAAATGTGTCTCTGATAAATAAAAGTTGTATCTTTCAATTTATGACGATAGATGGCGCTGACACCTAAAGGTAGGTCCTTACTATCTATTAGGAAACCTTCCGTCAACTGACCGATAAAGTAATTGCATTTATCATTATTTAACCATAAAACACATACTTACTAATGAATTTCATACATTTTTATTTAATTGTGGAAAAAAAGGTTGTTCTTTATTTTTATTGATACATTGTATTAAAATTAGAATTTATCGATCTCTGTTAAAACAAATAATTGTTAAGGGCCTGCATTACACATACCAAACAGATTTCTTAATGAAAGGATTACATGTACTCTTTAGTTTTAAATATATATATATATATATATACAGTGTTGTAACTTATCTAGATAATTTTATCTAGATAAATCATCTAGATAATATAATTTTATCTATTATCTTATCTAGATAATTTTTTTCGAAGTTATCTATTATCTTATCTAAATAAAAATAAAAATTATCTTTATCTATTTTTTGAAAATCATCTAGATGAAAATTTTAATAAAACTAAAAAAATCTTTTGTAACACAAATCGAATTTAAATAAAATAAAGCTGCGCAACTGTACAACTGTTGGCCCACCGCACTGGTACTACGACGCGAGACGCGACGCGACGATACGCACTGCGCACTTGCTCGATTTCTGTTAGTTGTAATTTTATAAGACACAAATTGACATTAGGATACGGAATTTCAGGGAAAATGAAGTTTTTTAACTTTTTGTTGGCATTAAAAATTTAAAAAGCCCTCAAAACAATTGTAACGCGGGCCGTAGTTTGCCCACCCCTGATTTTTTTGATGTACAATTTTGTTAAATACATTATATTAATACGTTAAATTATTATAAAAGCATATTTCTAAATTTGCAAAATAATTTATTGTCCCGTCCTATATGTACATTATAATATGTTATGTTTATTTTTAACAAATTATCTGAAAAATATCTAGATAATTATTAATTATCTATTATCTAGATAACTTTTTAAACAATTATCTATTATCTTATCTAGATAAAAAAAAAATTAGTTATCTTTATCTTTATCTAGATAAAAAATATGATTATCTATTACAACACTGTAATATATATATATATATATATATTTAAAACTAAAGAGTACATGTAATCCTTTCATTAAGTAATAAATATGAAAGTTATTTATGTTGAATATAGTCTATTTCCTTTAAAATAACTAGTGTTTTTTTTTTGGGGCGTACTAATGACTGCAGAATAATATTGTATACAAAAAATGTTCAGGAATACGGGTTTAATTTATTATTAATTACTAATAAATTAAACCCGTATTCCTGAACATTTTTTGTATACAATATTATTCTGCAGTCATTAGTACGTCCCAAAAAAAAAACACTAGTTATTTTAAAGGAAATAGACTATATTCAACATAAATAACTTTCATATTTATTACTTTATGCAATTTCATATTTAATAATCATCGTCATATTACAAATTAATGGATAATTTATTAATCTATTTGAAAAGTATTTATATATATATATATATATATATATATATATATATATATTTAAAACTAAAGAGTACATGTAATCCTTTCATTAAGAAATCTGTTTGGTATGTGTAATGCAGGCCCTTAACAATTATTTGTTTTAAGAGAGATCGATAAATTCTAATTTTAATACAATGTATCAATCAAAATAAAGAACAACCTTTTTTCCACAATTAAATAAAAATGTATGAAATTCATTAGTAAGTATGTGTTTTATGGTTAAATAATGATAAATGCAATTACTTTATCGGTCAGTTGACGGAAGGTTTTCTAATAGATAGTAAAGACCTACCTTTAGGTGTCAGCGCCATCTATCGTCATAAATTGAAAGATACAACTTTTATTTATCAGAGACACATTTATATCTCAGAAAAACTTTTATTTTGCGCGAAAAGATTTATTTATCGTAAAAATATTTATTTATAACAAAAAGTTTTATTTATCGTAGACACTTTTATTTATCGCAAAAAAAAAAATTATCATAAAGATTTTTATTTTTCGCACAAAAACTTTTATTTATCATAAAAAAAATTATTTTTCACACGGAAATTTTTATTTATCATAAAGATTTTTATTTCTCAATAATTATTTTATTTATCAAACAAAAAAATATATATTTATTGAAAGAAATTTTATTTATCAGTGTAAAATAAATTTATTTATTTACTTTTATAAATGGAACAAACGGCGCCTCATACAAAAGGACACTGGGCTTATATAAATACCGTTCGAACGACAGCGGAGATATAGTCTGATATATAGAAGCAACGAGAGGGGTGATATAAATAAACATTCTACGACTTGTTAACATAAATAAATGTAGTTATACAAATAAATATAGTGATATAAATGTTGTTTAAATAAATAATCTTAGTGTTAAGTATTTAATAATATTCTTAGTGTTTATAATTATTTAATCATAGTGTTAGTTACTTGTATTATCTTTTTAATATTTATCCTATTATTTATCGTTTAATAAACGTATTATTTTAATTAATATTATTTCTCTTATTTTCACACTTCACCCATATAAATAAAACGTTACAATTGGCGTCAGGTGTGGGGTTGTTAATAAAATGTGAAGTGCAAATAAAAATAAATAAAATGGCGACTAAACAATTAAAATTTAGCGAATTAAAAGTAAGTGATCTCAAGAGATAACTGGAAGAACGGGATTTGGAAACAACAGGAAAGAAGTCAGTACTTCAAAAAAACTCAGTTGGTTATTCCTAAGAGTAGAATACTAGACATGTTGAAAGAGATCCATGACGGATCTGGAGGAGGCCATTTTGGAGTCAACAAGACTTTAGAAAGATTGCGCCAGCGATTTTACTGGGTTAACTGCAAGGAAGACGTTAAAGACTGGTGCAAGAAATGTGTGGTTTGCGCAGAAAGCAACGGTCCGCATAGACGACGAAGAGCTCCAATGCGTTAATACAACGTTGGCAGTCCATTTGAGTGCATTGCGATTAATGTGGCCGGACCATTTCCGGAAAATGACGACGGAAATAAATACATCGTTGTTGTCATGGACTACTTCACCAAATGGGTTGAAGCCTATCCATTACCCAACCAGGAAGCCACCACGGTCGCCGAAACCTTAGTTAAAGAGTGTGTATGCCGGTTTGGTGTACCACGTGAACTTCACTCCGACCAGGGAAGAAATTTCGAGTCTGCCGTTTTCTAAAATATCTGTAAGATATTAGGAATTAATAAAACGAGGATAACCGCATTACATCCGCAGTCCGGTGGCATGGTTGAACGAATGAACAGAACGATCAACTTGTCGAAGGTAGTCTCCAACCACCAAAGAGATTGGGACCGACATCTTCATCTGTTACTGATGGCTTATCGTTCATCCGTCCATGAAACAACAGGGCAAACTCCTGCGAACATTTTATTCGGACGTGAGTTGCGCCTGCCATGTGACTTGGTGTTCGGCAGTAAACCTGGGGAAGATCTGGCCGGGTAAGATTACGTAACGGACTTACGTAGAAGAATGGACGACATTCATGAACAAGTCCGCACAAACATTCAAGCTGCCAGTGGCCGAATGAAGGACCAGTATGACCTAAGGCAGAAAAAGGTGGATACCAACCAGAGGATTTAGTGTGCCTTTACAATCCACAAAGGCGTGGAGGTTTATCACCAAAGCTGCAAAAAAACTGGGAAGGTCCTTATGAGGTCTTTAAGGGAATAAACGACGTAATATACAGGATTAGAAAAACACCAACAGGGAAGCCGAGAGTAGTACACTTCAATCGGCTAGCCCCTTTCGCTGGTGACAACAATGAAGACCATCATGGAGCAACGGTTCGTCGGATCATAGCTCAGGAACCGACTTTTGAAGCTTCATGGAAAAGTATTCCTTCGGTCACAAGGCGCGGTATGGCGTGACGACAGAAGAACATAGAGACCTGTTCACCGTGTCCTCAGATTATTCCCTCGGCCACTGCGTATCGGAAGACTTAAAGATGTCACACGGCATAGCGTCAGTCTTTAAGACGAAATTCGGACGACTACAAGAACTGGCCAACCAAGGTCCATCCGTCGGGAAAACGCTGCGACTGAGAACATCGGCGGTATAACTACTACTTACAAAACCACGCTCGTACCAAAAGCCGTCATATCGCAGTCTATGGAATTCACTGTGCGATTTGAAGAATCATCTGCTAGAGAATGATATTTTGAAGCTAGCAGTACCGAAGTGAGGCTGTGGATTAGATGGTTTGGATTGGAGGATTGTCATGTTAGAGATCCTCTTCCGCTATACCGGTATTCAAATTCTCGTCTGCAGCTTTAACCCTAACGGACAGAAAGAAGAACTCCAGCGGACCATCGACTGTCACTTCTTCAAGACTTCCAAATGTTCCAAGGGTAATACATATAGATTTCGTCATCAAGAATTGTTCCGGGACGAAACAGTCTTAAGGAGGGGGCAGTATGACGTACGCCCCTGAGTTAAGAGTATACGAGCACCGCTACTGAAATAATGTTCTATTAGCGATGACGTAATCCTCTCGCCGGAATTAGCCAGAGAACGCAATCCCCGGCGACGGAGTGCTAGACGTGTTAATTACACCGTTGACCTATATCTATTGTATTCGGTATAATTGTGGTATCGGAAGGTTCCAGAAGGACACTGGGCTGTATAAATACCGTTCGAACGACAGCGGAGATATAGTCTGACGTATAGAAACAACAAGCAATGAACAAGGGGTGATATAAATATTCTACGAGTTGTTAACATAAATAAATGTAGTTATATAAATAAATATAGTGATATAAATGTTGTTTAAATAAATAATCTTAGTGTTTAAGTATTTAATAATATTCTTAGTGTTTATAATTATTTAATCATATTGTTAGTTACTTGTATTATCTTTTTAATATTTATCCTATTATTTATCGTTTAATAAACGTATTATTTTAATTAATATTATTTCTCTTATTTTTACTCTTCACCCATATAAATAAAACGTTACAGTATTAATAGTTAAATATTTAAAATTATAGGTATATTACATATACCCTTCAAAAATTTGCCAATCCCGACAATGAATTGGAAACATTTCGAAAAATTAGAAGAGAACAAATTTTCTTCATAGAATGAATTTAAAATTATAAAATCTAAACATAAGGAATTGTATGTAGAATTTTTGGTGTAGGGATGTAGGTATACAAGAAATGTTAAATACAATAGAGCGCGGGCAGTCATGTGACTTTATTGGCCTTGGGGGTTCGTGTCAGAATGATAGTTAGTAATTATGTATATAGATGCCAAATATTTTTTTTTCTCGTGGCCGTGTGCCTGAGTGTCTGGTCGCGAATCTGGGGACCCGGTTCGATCCCGACCAACAATGTCACATGACTACCCCCGTCCTATACTTATGTAACCAAAAACGGAAGTGGCGAGAGGTATTGTGCTGGCCACAACATATTTTTTTGGTTTAAGTTTCCACCCAATTTAAAAAAAATATCATACTTCATATCATAATTTAAATTTTAAGCGTTTCTTAAATAGACAATATTGCATCGATATGAAATGTCTAATTAATTATTACGTATTACTGTTGGTTCAACTGGACATTACACAGGATGTTTTCTTTAAAACGACAAATGCATTTGTGGGCGAACTAATGACGTTAGAGGAAAATTTTCGTCAGAAACTATTGTCGGCCTTCATCAAGGAATAGAACGTAATTAAATAAATGTTGACCAAATGGTATCACATTTATTCATATACAGGAGGACGTTTTGGGAAACAATTTTATCCCATTTTCAACCAGTTTATAATATTATATCTAAAGGAATAGGAATTTCTTGCTTACAAAATACCAAAATTAGTTGTAAAATAAATGGGAAAATATTTCCCTTCGTACTTTTAATAAAAACGTTCTTCCATTAAATGAGACCTTGGAAGATTGAGATGGTCTTGTTATATAAAAGTGTGTATTGTGTTATTAATTAGAATTAAAATTGCCTCGCGTGAAATTGTCCGACACTTCTCTCTTCTTGCAAACTTCCACGCTTCACAATTTCAACAAAATTGAACCGCAACGTTTGTTATTAAAAGTACGAAGGAAAATGTTTTTCCCCGTTTATTTTACAACTTGGTATTTTATGAGCAAAAAATCCTATTATCATATAAACATGTATTCAAACCTAATATTGTAAGCTGGCTGAAGATGGGATAAAATTGTTTCTCAAAACATCCACCTGTATATGAATAAATGTGATACCACCTGGTCAGTATTCCATTCCTCGATGAAGGCCGATAATAGCTTCTGACACTTCTGACGAAATAACCCTATTAGCTGAAACGTTGGAAAAAAAGTTGTTAAGTTTTTTCCCTTTTTTTTTCAACGTTCCAGCTAATATTGACCTGATATATACAGATATATTTAATTACTTGTTATACCCATGGGTCGTATGGGGGTTCCCCATGTTATTATCTACAATTGACAATTTCTAGCCCTGGTGAAGACTTTAGTCAAAGTCGAAACGTAGGCCAGGAAATAAATTAATTTTACACAGACTGCGTGTCCAATTATTTCCCAATTTTCATTCTACTACCAGTCGATCATCGTATTCAGCCATTCATTATATAATTTACTTTTTATAAAAAAAGTGGTTTTGTGCAACCGGATGCGAACTACACATTTCTCAAATGCAAAACAGGCCGCGAAATTAGATGTAACCTAAAATACACTTATTGCGAATTGCCATGACGGATAACACGACAATGCCAGTGAGGTTTCTAAAATACGACAACAATAAGTTTCTTGGTTTGTTTTTCAAAATAAATACAATTAATATTGTAAAATAGAATATTAAAATAGTATATTCAAAGACAAGTATTACAAATGGAATTTCTAATACGCGTTTTTCATACTATTAATTAATCTAATACAAATAAAATAATATTGCCTGCTTATTTCAAATCGTCACTAAAGTGCACAAAAATCGTAATTAAAAATTCAGAAATCGGCACTAAAGTAAAATGAGGATGCAAAAGCAGAGTTGCCAACCTTATGATAATTATTGTGCATGTACGATAATTTTGGCAGATTTACAATACCGAATTTGTACGTAAAATGTCAAAAAATAACTGCAAGAAGAACAAAATAAATAATTCCGATGGAAAAGTTTGAGATAAAACACATAATTTTGAATGTTCTTTACAATAACTTCAATGTTCTAGATTAGCAACTTTGAGTGTCAGACTGACAAACATGTAAACTTCTAAAAATAAATATTCCTCTCATTTTCACAATTTTCCGATTTCACATAAAATAGAATTTCATTTTTATCACACATTCGTAATAAAAATTAGAACTTTAGTGCTTTAATACATTAATATTTATTTTGGAAATAAATAACCTTTGCAAGAAACTTTCTGTAACAAATTTGTATGAAATACACATTGACGGACGATGATGTGTTGGCTACATCATATTATTTAGTTTTAATTGTGAACAACTATGCACACTACAGTTTTTATAGTAAAACGTTCACTCGTATCTGACACTACACATGTTACATTTTTTGACAAAATTATAAAAACTAACCAAAATTCATATACTCCAGCGCTCTATTCGGAAATCGAATCTAAGACTTTTTTTATACGAGGGCTGTTTGATAAGTCCGTGACTTTTTGAATTTCCCGCGCAGTAACTTTAAATACAACACTGATCCCATCAACTGCCATCTATTAGTAGGCTACTGAAAAATTTTGAACAAGCTGCGCTATTTAGTTTATGTTTGACAGCTATTTATATTAGACAACTTCGTTAATTTCATTGAAAATGGAAAAAAGTGAATTTCGTGTGTTGATTAAGCATTATTTTTGCGTAAAAAAACCATCACCGAAACCAAGGAAAAGCTTGATAAGTACTATGGGGACTCTGCTCCATCAATTTCAATGGTTAAGAAGTGGTTTACCGAGTTCCGTTGTGGTCGTACCAGCACAAGTAAAGCCGAACGTTCAGGTCGTCCAAAAGAAGTCGTCACGCCAGAAATCGTAGATAAAATTCATGGAATGATATTGGACGATCGAAGAATGAAAGTGTGTGAGGTGGCTGAGGCCGTAGGCATCTCAACTGAACGGGTGCATCACGTTTTGCATGAATATTTGGACATGAGAAAGGTATCCGCGCGCTGGGTGCCGCGATTGCTGACTCTCGATCATAAGCGCAACCGTGTGACCATTTAAAAGGAGTGTTTGGCGATGTTCAACCGCAATCCGAAAGAGTTTTTGCGTCGTTCCGTTACCGTAGACGAAACTTGGATCCATCACACCACACCAGAGACCAAGGAACAATCAAAACAGTGGGTTTCTTCAGGTTAGCGAAGAAAAAAGTACTGTTCCATCAAGACAATGCACGGGTGCACACGTGTGTAGTCGCCATGGGAAAAATTCATAAATTGGGCTACGAACTGCTACCCCACCCAGCATATTCTCCAGATTTAGCTCCCTGCGACTATTTCCTGTTTCCAAACCTGAAGAAATGGCTGGGCGGTAAGAAATTTGGGTCGAATGAAGAGGTCATCACTGAAACAAACGCCTACTTTGAGAGCCTTGAGAAAAGGTATGTTTTGGAAGGAATATTTTTTATTCAAAAAGTCACGGACTTATCAAACAGCCCTCGTACATTAACCCTGTATTTCATAAACAGTGGGTCCCGCCCTCCTTGGCGGGCACGAAATTGTCCAACGGGAGCGCGAAAAGAAATTAATTAATTATTCAAAAACTACTGGCAGGGTTGGTTTAGGGGGGGGGCGTATAGTTTTTTAAGTTTAACAGGGGTCGCGAGGATAAAAAGCGTGGGAAACACTACATTAGCCAATGTTTTACTTATTAAACATCTTAAAATTATAGATAAATATTTACCTTAAAAATTAAAATCCCTGCTATGTAAATGCAGACGATATTAACAAAAGTTAAACACATGCTCATTGCTCCCAAAACTGCTAATTCCAATACATCATTTGTTGAATAAAAATTTGTGCGTATTATTGATTTGGTAGTATTTTCCCCTGCAAGGGCGTATACAGAAGCCATTCCCCATAATAACCCCTAAATCAATATTATTTAAAAATATTTATTAATAAGAAAAATTGGCCTACTTACAGCATTGACGGCTGGTGGCATAAGTGAAGTGGATATGGCAACACCAACTAATGAAGCAATATTGTCTCCTAAAGTTGCTAATGCAACTGCTGCTCCGGAAAGTAATGCTATGAGGCAACCGACCCATAATGTTCTGACTTCTCCCCTGTAAGTGAAAATAAAATGTGTATTACGGCGCCACATTAACTGGCAGATTCATAAAAAAAAATTAAATTCGGAGTTAACTAACACCATGTTTAATCCGGATTAAAAATTATGGTTTTGAGCAATTCACAAAATAGAATAACGGTGGAATTAAATTTGTTTGTAGGTAATGGGAATCCTGCAATTGTAACTTTTGAAATACCTATAAAATATTGATCACGTATCGTTTTCTGATCTGTAATCTCAATCTCGTTCTCGCACATTTTTTTGGGTCTTATCTCGTCGTACCGTCTTCCGAACATTATGTTTATTCATTTACGGTCACCAGAAAATGTGTTGATTATTGCTCCTTTGAGACCTTGTTTAGGTTCATTTGAGCACAGAGATTTATTGCGTAGATCTCTGCTTGAAATATGGTGGGACTGGTGCCTGTGGATTCGTTTATTTGTTAACCCGGACCAAATACACCCACTCCAGTTTCTCCTAACTCTAGTTTTCAACCATCTGTAAACCAAGACAAAGACTCCCTTGGGAAGTGTGGCCCTCCTACTGTCCACTGAAGGCGATCACTAATGATTACCTTATACGTCTGGTCAAAATTGTATCTTGTCGTCATTGTATCACAAACAGACATGGCCATTTCATCTAGGCGTATCTCCCTTAGAATTCTAAGTGGCCTACGAGATCCCCAGGTTTGAAGGGCTTTGTCGTACTGACTGTGAGTGCCTGGAACATCGCCTCTTTCTTCACTTGATGGGCAGAGGTGTTAGCCCCAGAATCACTTCCAGTACTGTAGTTGGACAGGCATTCATAGCACCTGTAGTACATAGACAGGTTAATCATTGTATTTTCCGCAACAACGCTTCTCGTCGGGCACCACTATGTATTGTGTATACAGTATACGATCAAATCGCTTCAACAATCTTATATTGAATTTAGTGAGAGTGCGTGATTTTTATTGACGATTATAATGGAAAAGGAGAGAAGATAACGCAAGAAAAAAAATTCAGGAGCTTTTTTTAGAGTACCTTCCTAGGATCTAGGTTAATTTTGACGCTAAAGCAAAAACCGTTTACTCATTTCATGGTTCATTTTTTGAGACAAATTTAATAGTCACCATAGGAATTTTTTATGGTCTTAGGTTTTTGTTTTAATAATAATAATAATAATAATAATAATAATAATTTTTAACTAGAAGAGGGCATCAACTGCTGAGGTTATTAGCCCATATACTAATCAAAAAGTATAATATAAATAAATATACGGGACATATACTTTAATATAAGTATTACAAATAGAAGTATAATAATAATTTTGAAAAAGGTAACATGTAAATAAATATATAAAATAAATATAATAATAATAATACTGAGTAATCCTTTATTGTATTTCAAGTGTTTTCACTTATTACAATCAATTTTATGGGTGTGAGTCAATTTTTGCATATATTTTTGTGATATCGACGTTGAATACATTGGGTGATGAATATGAGATGAAGAAAGAACACACACCAATAAATATACCTTGCCCGGAATTCGAACCCAGAACCCTTGGATCGTGAGTCGGCTGTTGACCACTACCGGGGTCGGTGTTTTTGTTGTATTTTTTCGCTTCTTAAATACATCATATCTCGCTTATTACGAAAAATAAAGAAAGAAATGTTTAGATAATTTTTGCGCGTTTCTATTTTAGCTAGTTCAATTAGATTTTTTTCAAACTTCATAATTCTTGAGATATAGATAACACATTTTTTTTATGCAGGTTGTGCCAAAATTCACTGGCAATATTTCAAAGATGAATTCCAGAACTTATTTAGAGTCGAAAAGTCCATATAAACATATGTCCTAAACGTAATCGTTGAGTTATTGTTTATTTCATAATTTATGTGAGTAAAATTTTAGTTCAACGGATTTCTGAAATACTGATTTAGTTACTGTGATCGCGTTTAGATCCATATGCAGACATGATTAGATTTTGGTTATAATTGGTCCACCGGAAGTACCCTCATTTGCAACTTTTAACAGTTTTTCTTGAAAAAAACATAGCAGTTATATTACTTTTATTGAAATTTAATGTTAAGAGCATTGTGTACACTTTGCTCTAGTACTGCGCTCATCGGTGAGGTACGAGAGGGGTAGATCGCGTGGACATAATAGGCGTGGCCTATTATGGAAATCAGACGAACAGCACAGTCAAATATTCCATATGGTTCAGAGGGTATTCCCTGGTTCAGAGCGTTGAGCGTTCCGTTCACAGACCAAAAGTGCCAGTTTAGAAACAGAGTGAAGCGCTCGGAAGTCGTCGAAATATCCTCTCGAGTTTGGGAAAATAACACTAAAGGCTAGAAAGTAGCATAATAGATTGAAAAATTTCTGCTACATCGAAATATGAAGAAAAATATTTAATCAAGAAATAAAAAGTACAGTAAAAATACAATATTCATCACCCTTTTCTTCTCGGTGGAAAAGTTAAACATTTTTATTGTGTATCCAGTGATGTAAGATTTTTTAGAGTTCATAAAGACAATTAAAGAAGAACTTATAAAAAATATGCAGGTGTCCTATCTTAAAAGAACCAATTAATTTCTCGCTTATTTATCCATTTATTTACATAACTTGATTTATACAAAAACAGATACTAAATAATAGTGGTTGCTATTTTATGATATCAATGTCGGTTGTAGAGTAATTAATAGCAACTTTGTAATTTCAAAAAATGTAACGTAGATACTATTTTATCATAAATTTGAAAAATAAGCAAAATTTACATTCCAATGATGTTACTAAACAAAAAACCATCCATATTTAAATAATATTTGACATAATGGTTCGAAGAACGCTAAAATGGTAGGTCATGTAAAAAAAATAATTACCTAATAATATTTAAGCTACTGTTATTATGCTCTTATTACAATTTTAAGAAAAGTTAAAACTGTCATTTCTAATTTAAGGAAAGTCATTCTGAGGAAAGTTTAATATAAAAATAAAACAAGATTTTTTTTATTTATTTGTATGTGATTTTACTATTTTGTTATTGCAAGGCCTCCTATTTTAGCCTATCTTAAGGCATATTTTAAATACCCGTCATGAGTCAAACTAAAAAAACAAATCTTTTAAAAAGAATAAGGAAACATTTACATACAACATAATTTTCTTGTGCAATTTTTGGATTTTTTTTTTCTCGATGGTATCTAATATGTATTTCGGTTCACATACAGACAAAGATCTTGTATGTCTTGGGTAAACTAATTCGGGAAGTAAACAATTCATATAAAAAAAAATCTATTTTTGGAACTATTTTATTCCAGAAATCATCTTCGTTTTTATGTTTGTTAGCGAACAACCAAATTGTGGAGCATGATTTGATATTTCATAAAGTTTTTGTAACATATATGTAACTTAAATTTACAATTTTTCTATTTTTTTGTATATTCATTTCGGCTACATTTTCTTGCAAAATTAAGTATGTATGTATGTATATACTGCCGAATATATGGCGGAAGAAATTAATAAAAACAAAAAACAAACATGTACCTACTAGTTCATTATCTACATATGTTTTGCAGCCTTCGCCTTCATTGTAATTTCGAATACTCAAAAGTATTGCATTCTGCAGTATTTCCCTAAACCATGCCTTCGCCTTCATTGTAATTTCGAATACTCAAAATATTGCATTCTGCTGTACTTTCCTCAACCATGCCCTCAACTGTTTCACTTCGTGTAAAAAGAATATTTTAGCTTTTGGTGTCAAAAAAATATAGAAAACAAAAAAAATGTAACAATAAAAAAATTCCGCCCGAAATTAAATTTAACTTTTTTTGCCCTAATCTTATGGAATTTAGTTGCCGAATTATTCGTAATACCTAGTTTTTAAATGAATACATTATTTATATAAAGTTTATGTATATTCATATATCAATTTACCTTATATTCGTACCCTGAAATGAAATTTCTTGAGGAATATTTGAAGATAAAATATTCCAAGAGCTTTTTTAACCATATGTGGTAAATTCAGTTTTCTACATCTAAGAAAAAAAAATGATTATACATTATAAAATTAACTTTAATAAATACCTAGACACATGTAAATTACCGAAAATCGGTCACTTTAATATGTTGAGAGTGAAGATTTGTTGTATGAGGTAGATGTTGTTATTATTTTCGGGTTTTTGCTAACTAAGTGGGACATGCGTGATTTTATGTATGTATTTTCTAAATGTTTAGATTTTTTGCGTTTTGCACTTAATTGCATACGCTTTTTAGTTCCGAAACTTTTACCCATTATTGCGACTGCGAGAAGCTAACACTGTCGCACAACCCAGCATATTTGATACACATCAATTTATTTGATCCACTGTAAATCTCAAGGACAGCTCAATGTTTCTCAAACACTCCGCTAGGGGCAGTAGTGCACGAGACAAAAATCTTTCCAATTTACGCCATGTAGGACATTCGTTGTACCATTAAATTTTTGAAACTGAAAGCATTAATCAATTTTTCAAAAACATGTACATGTTGACGAAGATTCATTGTATGTTGATGTTATGAAGTTCACAAATTGTGCAGAAATGCACATTAAATATGCACAAATTGAATTGATTATAATATTGCAAAAATTTAATAACTCAAAATTATATTATTGAACTAACATAGAGCCAACCTTTATCTTTTAATTACGCTTTGGTTTATTATTTTATTTATTATAGTTTTTCTGTAAAATGGGTTCGCGTACACCATGTTCTTAACGTTCACGGCAGATGTACACAATGCTCTTAATAAATTTTACAGAATATATTATTCTCTGTACGACTGGCTTAGTTGCGAATCTGGGGACCCGGGTTATCCCGACCGACGCCAAAAATTACTTCGAATATTAATGGCACAAAATTGACCCCTGTGGTGCATTCTCCACGCCAGAAATGAGTGCCCGTGAGCTGACCCAGCAATGGGTAATATGTCGTGATGATAATATATTTTTTTTACGACGACATTGCATTTTATACTTTATATTCAATAGATAAGTGCTCGGTTCAAGAAACATTCATCAACACTTTGTTTAATTAACGGATCATCAAAACGAACAATTGCAACGCGATTTTTTGACAGCAATGATTTAAATGCCATAAGAACAAGGAAACTGAGTCGAATTTGTTCATTTTGATGGTCCGTTAATTAAACAAAGCGTTAATGAACGTTTCTGCAACCGGGCAATAGAGTTAAAGAATTATAAAGTTATTAAATTTCATAAATCAGCCAGCTATGCTAACCATGGATACTTCTAATATATTCAGATAATTCAAATTGATAGATGTCACTATCAATGAAACGAAAATGAATGTAGCAGAAATGAAGATGTTGGGGAAGACACGGAAAGATAGGGTAAGGAATTAAAGAATAAGGGAAATGCCTTAAGTTATGTTTCTAGAAACATACAAGAGAGACGATTACTTCGGTTTGAACATGTCATGAGGAAAGATAAAAAATACATTGAAAAAAGAATGAATAGCTTAGTAATAGAAGGTTGAAGAAACGGAGGAAGACCAAAGATAAGATGGAAGGACTGTATTGCGGAAGACTTGAGAGAAAAGGAACCGAATGAGAACAACAAGCAAAATAGAAATGAGTGGAAGAAGAAAGTAAAAAATAGTGACCCCTAACGAATGGGAAAAGCTAAAGAAGAAGAAGTCAGTGTCAAGTGCAATTTGCATAGTTTGTTTATGAAATAATTTTACTGGAAATATAGGATCTTTTGTAAGGAAATTTATGTATGGACTTTGTACATAATACACAGGATTGACGGAAGGTAATGTGCTGGCCACATCAGATTTTTTGTTTGAGTTACAGATGATGTCATACCATTCTTCCGGAAAACAAAATTGTGGTGCATATTTTCGGTGACAATTTTCTATCAGCGCAAAGTCCCTATCTGAGGGAAGATGAGTGTAACCACTTACAAGGAAATGAGCGTTATGGTCTTAAATTTGTTCTCTTTTACCAACTGCAACCATTCAGCGATTTGGAGCCAATTTTCAAAAAAAAATGTGGCTTGTTATTGTTTCACACTAAGCCCTTTGAATCTAATTCACTGCAATAATGCATTTAATATAGGTACTCGTAACATCAGCCCCGAACATTTTCACCACAGTTTTTATCAGACAGATCAGTCATTTTCGTTATTTTTCACGATACAGAGGACAGAAAATAAAGCTTGTCTATAATTTATAAACGACTTGACGTCTATCAACCACCTATCAACGACGATTGTCATGTACAGCCTACTGATTGATTAGTTTTTTATTTTATGAAAATTAAATATGGTAACGGATTTTATTATTATTCCGTTAAGACTGTATAAAATATTGTATAAAACACGTGAGTTAAGAATGTTTATTCACTCAAAGAATTTAACCTACTCGCCCTAAGGGTTGGTGGTTTAAACTTTCTTTTCATAAATAATTATTAACTTAACTTACTTGCAGTGGCGTTTTCTCCATGTAAGCAAGGCAAGCGCACTGCTTGCAAGCACTTTGCATTTATATTTTATAACTTTTAATATATATATATATATATATATATATATATATATATATATATATATATATATATATATATATATATATATATATATATATATAAATTGGAAAACACGGAAGCAGTAGAAAAATTAACAGAGAAATGGGAAATTTTTAAAAAAATACTAGTGAACACGGCAGAAGAAGTTTGCGGTAAGGGGAAAATATATAATAAACAAATAAAGAAAACTCATTGGTGGACACAAGAAATTAAACAAGCGGTAAAAGAGAAAAAACTGAAATGGAAAAAATATCAGAGCACCAAATCACTAACAGATTATGAAGCATATAAAAAACTAAGAACCAAAGTAAAAGTTTTGGTGAAACAAGCAAAACAAGAAAGTTGGATCCAGTTCGGTCACAAAATGAGACAAGATTACGAATCAAACCAAAAACTGTTCTACGGTGCGATAAAAAATATGAAAAACAAAAAAGGAACACTCTTACCTAACATTAAAGATAAAAATGGTAACTTACTAAACGAAGAAGACAAGATCATGGAACAATGGAGGAAATATTTCAAAGAACTATTAGATGGAACTGACAGTATAGGAAATAAAAGAACACAGACGGGAGAACAACGCACTCAAGGAAAGACAAAAAAGCAAAATGGAAATATCACAATAGAAGAATTAAAACTAGCAATCACAAAACTAAAGAATGGAAAAGCTACAGGACATGATAATATCTCAAATGAAATGATTAAGTATTTAGGGGAGAATGGTTTAGAAGTACTATTAGACATACTAAACACAGCAATGAAAGAACAGATAACTCCAGATGACTGGCAAACAGGAATAATTATACCATTATACAAAAAAGGCGATTCTAAAGTCTGCACTAATTATAGAGGTATTACCCTACTAAGTGCAGTAGGTAAACTATATGCCACAATACTGGAAAATAGAATCAGGAAAACAATCGAAAATACACTAGAAGACACCCAGAGCGGATTCAGGCCGGGCAGAGGTATACACAAGATCAAATATTTGCTTTAAGACAAATAAGTGAAAAAGCAAAACTAGGAAATAAAGAGATCTGCATGTGCTTCGTTGACATGGAAACGGCATTTGACAGAATAAAGAGAGAAGATGTTTGGAAATCACTGGAAGAGAGAGGAGTGGAAGCGATAACAATAAAACAAATACAGAGCTTATATAACAACTGTCAGAATTATGTACGAGTACGAAACGAATCCTCCAAAGCATTTACAACACAAATAGGCCTTCGGCAAGGATGTGTCCTAAGCCCTCTTCTATTTTCTATAGTATTAGATGACGCAATAAAAGAATATAAAAGAGAAAGTAAGCCTTACATTGTTGGATACTATAAGATGGACAAAATACAAGCCACTGAACTATGTTACGCAGACGACATGGTAGTACTAGGCGCCTCTGAAAACGCCCTTATTCATAATATGGAAAAATTAAACAAGGCATTACAAAAGAAAAATATGAAAATCAACGCTGAAAAAACCAAAGTCATGATAGTAAATTCTGACAAAGAAATTAAGATTTGCGTAGAAGGGAAAAATATAGAACAGGTTAAGAGATTTAAGTATTTAGGAGCGATTATAAACGACAAGGGAAACGTTAAACATGACATAAACGAAAGAGCATCGACTGCAGGAAGATTTTTTAACGCAATAAGATCAATATTTTTAAATAAGAAAGAAATCCCAACTATAGCAAAAACAGAAGTCTTTAAAAAAGTATTCACACCTATATTAACCTACAGTTGCGAATCCTGGACTACAACAGAGAAGGAAAAAAGTAAACTAAGAAGCATGGAAATGAGATTTCTAAGGAAAATACAAGGTAAAACCAGAATGGACAAAATTCGAAACGAAATATTTAGAACCCAGTTAAACACCAAAGCGATAGAAGAAACCATACAAGAAGGACAACTAAGATGGTTTGGACATGTCAGCAGATATACCAAGAATAGAATAACCAAAAAGATATATGAGGCAAGACCTATAGGAAAAAGAAAAAGAGGCCGTCCAAGTAAAACATGGACGCAAGAAGTAAAAGAAGCTGTAGAAGCCCGCAATGAAGACTGGAATAATGCAAAAAAACTCACCACAGATAGAACCATGTGGAAAGCATTCTGGAAGAAGAAACCTGAAAAGCAGCCCAACTCAACGACAAAAGCCTGACACCGGAAGGTACAAAGGCTCTGGATTAAGTAAGTAAGTAATATATTTTTACAATATATTTATTTATCATTATTTATTTAGAACTTTGATATATCACAACTTAAAAGGAAATAGAAATACAAATCTATTTGTTGTTGTCTACCGCACCGCTAATCTAATTCATTCCCTGACGTATGAACTATTACGATCTTAGCTTTACGGTGAAAACGTGCCTGTAAACCGAACTTCGACTGCATTCACCACCAATACATCATCTGATATAAATTGACGTTTGATACCGAAATATGAAAAAAATGGAAACACTGTCACAACACAAAAGTAAAAGATGGCTTCCTGGTTGGGTAATAGATAGGCTTCAACCTACTTGGTGAAGTAGTCCATGACAACCACGATGCATTTATTTCCGTCTTCTCTTTCTGGAAATGGTCCGGCCACGTCAATCGCAATGCGCTCAAATGGACGCCAACGTTGTATTGACGCATTGGAGCTTTTCGTCGTCTATGAGGGCCGTTGCTTCCAGCGCAAACCTCATATTTCTTGCACCAGTCTTTAATGTCTTCCTTGCAATTAACAGTAAAATCGCCGGCGCAATCTTTCTAAAGTTTTGTCGACTCCAAAATGACATCCTCCAGATCCGTCATGGATCTATTTTAACACGTCTGGTACTGTACTCTTAAAAATAACCAACTGAGTTCTCTTCTCAGTTCCATGGCATTCTCAACCACACGCTTTTACAGGCCATCAATCACCATGGAGTCACATTGCGCCCAGTACGATTTTACAATCTGTGACTGTGGTGCAACATCTTCCAATATTGGTTTGCTCTCGTCGCTTTCCATTCCAGTACTATTTTCAGTCGGGTCCTTTCGTAGTCCATCCGGCTGCCTGCTATCGTTGACTACTGTTATTCTGGCAATGGTGGAATGTTTTTCTTCTAGTCGACTACCATATTTGCCTCCCTTAGCATAGCCTTCTGAACAATGCGTCGACGCTACTTCCCTGCCTTTCAAGTTCCTTTCTCTGTCTTGACTTTTTTTTTCTTCCTTGTGGTGAGAAGTATGGCATCGTCGTCAACGTTATCTATCTCGAGTTTTCGTTTCCCACTCGAGTCCATACGAATCGCTAAGGGCATATCTTCCCCGCTGTCTTCAGGCCCCGTTCCAAAGTCCTTAGATTGCAATCGCAGCTGCTTGTCGAAAACCTATTCATTTCCGGTTGGCTTTCCTCTACATCTGGAATTTCATCCTAGATTTCTTCTTTCATTCCTTGCTGAACACGCTCTCTTTCTCTATCGCGTTCTCTTTCTTTTGTCGCTTCCGTCTTCTTTCTTCATATCCATTCTTGACATCAATGGATTCGTCCTTTACCTCTAGAATTTCTGCCTACATTTTTTTAATTTATTACTAGACATGCTTTCTTTCTTTTTCGCGTTCTCTTTCTTTTTCGCTTCCGTCTTCTTTTGTAATCGCGGAGTTTCTTTCTTCTTGCAAACACTTCGTTTATAATTCGTCGCACTTTTTCATCTATGGCTTCGGTGTTTTCATTTCCGTCAGCATAATTATTTCGCACTCGCGATTGGTTACTTGAAACTTGTTTAGCAGCTTCACGATCTGATATATATGAGAGTGCGTCAACCATAGTTTTTGGGCGGCCGAATTGCAGTGCTTGTTGAGTATTGCTATCTCGTACTCCAGAGATGAGTGCCTGAGTGGCCAGGTACTCCAAATCGCTGTCAGAAGCCGTAGAATGTGCGAGACGACCCAAACGACCCACGTTGACCCCAAACTCCAGAAGGCTTTCTTCAATTTTTCTAGAAGTCTTCTCCAGTCCTTGTCCCAATATTTTCTCCAGTAATCCAGAATTCTCTAATTTCCGCTCCAACATTTGTTCCGTAATTTCAGAATTCTCCTCCAATTTCCGCTCTAACCTTTTCTCCATGATTCCAGAATTCTCCTCTACTCTTCCAGAATTTACCTCTAATTCCTGTTCCAATTTCTGCTCCAGAATTTCATAATTCTCCTCGACTCTTCCAGAATTCGCCTCCAATTCCTCTTCCAATTTCTGCTCAAAAATTCCAGAATCTTCTTCAGCTTTTCTAGAACTCTCATTCAATTCACGATCCATTGTTCTAGAATAATTAAAAGAATATCGACGGATGATGGATAAATTGAAGGAAATAAAATATACTCCTTGTTGCAAACGTTTCGGATTTTTATTAATCCATCCTCAGTGCTACAGAGGAAAGGAAGAATAAATCGTTACAAAGTAAAAAACAGCAAAAGCCCAGCAATAATTACACATTACTAAATAAATAATGCTTACCAACAGAAGATTGTTACAATAAATTTTTAAGTTTTTTAAATACATGAAGTGATACATGTGACAAAATTAGTTGAAAAAATATACATTGTGCTTTCTGCCGCAGTGTAAGTACAACTGCGAGAGAAAGATACAGAAAATTAACAAATAAAAAATATACAATGTTACCAGTACAAATTGGTTATAACACAAAAATATCTGTTGGTGTGTATATTGGCGCAAACTTTAAACAGTATACAGTATACTTTACTTGAAGCCTATAAGAGTTTTTAATGAAAAATTATATTAAAATATAATCCAAATCAAATTTGGTATTGAAGGCTTTCATAATAATGAGACTGACATATTATAATTGCTAAAATTTATAAACCGGAAGTGGTACTTTACTTGAAGCTCTGAACAGAAAAAATATATTAAAATATCATCCAAAACTTCTCAAATTTGGTATTTAACTTAGAAGATTTTCGAGGAAAAACAATATAATCCAAAATTTTGTAATACGAACTGTGCTATTTATTGGAACAATAAATTAGTTTGTGTTTACAAACGATCAACCGGAAGTGATACTTTACTTAAAGCTCATTGCTATTTTAAACATAGAAATGGCGTGAGGTCAAGTGCACATCAATTTTTTTATTGTCTATTTACTGACAAAATATTATTCGATCACTACCTTTTTCAGTATTTCTTCGATTTTGCGTTTTTCTCTGAAACAATTGAGATCAGACCTATGTTGAATTAACTTTTTTTTCTCATTTTGGTCACTACTATACAGCATGTCCGAATTTTGACTTAGTTGTCCTTTTGTTTTACCAAAAATTCTCATAGGTTACTAGATAATGGCCGAAAACGGATTGAGAGCATAAGGGATATGGATCAAGTGATAGAAGTTTCTAGAAAGATAGAAGAGAGACGATTACATTGGTATGGACAGGTCATGGAGGAGAGATGAACAATATATTGGAAGAAGAATTAACAGCTTAGTAGTAGAAGGTAGAAGAAACAGAGGAAGACCAAAAAGAAGATGGAAGGACTGTATTGCGGAAGACTTGAGAGAAAAGGAACTGAATGAGAACAACAAGCAAAATAGAAATGAGTGGATGAAGGAAATCGTTAGGGGTCGGTATTCTTGATTTTCTTGTTCCACTTATTTCTATTTTGCGTGTCATCCTCATTCAGTTTATTTTCTCTCAAGTCTTCCGCAATACAGCCCTTCCATCTTTTCTTTAGTCTTCCTCTGTTTGTTCTACCTTCCATTACTAAGCTATTCATTCTTCTTCCAATAATATATTCTTCATCTCTCCTTGTGACATGTTCAAACCTATGTAATAGTGTCTCGTCTCCTTTGTATCTTTGTAAAAATTCAATCATATCCGTTATCCTCTAGTTCCTTATCCTATCTTTCTGTGTCTTCCCCAACATCTATCTCAACGTCCTCATCTCTACCACATTCATTTTCTTTTCATTGACACTGACATCTGTCAATTTGAATTATCTGAATGTATTAGCAGTTTCTATGGTTAGCATAGCTGCCTGATTTATGAAATTTAATATCTTTATATTTTTTTTACTCTATATCTACTGAATATGAGTATGAACTGTTGTCCAGAGTAGACGTGAAAGCGTGCAGCTCCCGTCAAATTTACAATTGCCATTTAACTTGGAAAGTGCCGTATTTTTTAACTTATTAAAGTAAAATGGGTGGTAGTACATCCGCAGTTTGTGAAATTATATCAACGCTGCTGAAGGATGATACCTTCATAAATAAATTAGTGGAGAAAATGTTCGACCGTTTTGATGAAAAAGTCCAAGAAATGAAAATGAAGTATGAAGAAAACATTGCTCGCCTGTCATCGGAAAATAAAAATCTACGCGACGGTATTGATAACTTAGAGCAATACTCCAGAAGAAATAATATACGTGTCTTTGGGGTGCCAGAAGTGAAGGGTTGAAAGTCGAAGACAAGGTATGTGCCATCTTTAAAAACTCTCTAAAGGTGCGTGTTGATATAAATCAAATTGATCGTTGTCATCGTGTTGGTCGATATGACACTAACAATAAAAAACCGCGACCCATAATCGTCAAATTCATGTCTTACAAAACTCGTGAGTCAGTGATGAAACATCGAAAAGAGTTAAAAGGCTCAAAGATCTCTATCAAGGAGGACTTCGCTAAGAAAAGACTCGAACTGCTAACTGTGGCGTCAAAGAAATATGGTTTCAGGAATACATGGTCAGCAAACGGGAAGATTTATGTGAACATAGACGATAAAGTGTCGCGTGTAACTGAACTACAAGTTATGGATAATTCGTAAATTCAAAGTTTTATTATTTGTAATTAGGTAAATCGGGGTTGCATGCAAGACACAAACACTTACTTCTTAGAAATAAATATTTTGAATTGGTTTTCATGCCAAGACAAACAACTTTTTTTACTCTTAGTTTGAATTTATACAAATTTTGAATTATCTGCTAAAACTTAATTTCATTTGCATTTGTTTAACCTTTGCTCCATAGTAGTGATAGGTCATTGACTTGTTAACTAAACTTGTGAATTCTTTTGTTATTTTTGATAGTTTGATTTTTCCTGTTATATCTGAACTCATCTAACTGTTTGCAAACAACCTATAGTGTGTTTAAAACTATATTTTTTCGTCTTGTTAAAGTATAGTTCGTTCAATTTTATTTGGGAGCAATTGTAAATTTATAACCATTAATATTTGTTATAATGAGAATATATTACCAAAATGTATAAATATTCCATCATTACCGATATCTGTGTATGAAGCAGATTGGCACATCCAGCAATGGGTAATATGCCGTGATGAAATATTTATTTATTTATTTATTTTATTTATTACCAAAATTTTCGGGGTCTCAACTCAAAACTTGATGAGTTTCACAATAGTTCATGTTTCACTGATTTTGATGTGGTTTGCGTAACAGAATCTTGGCTTTGTGAAGATGTGTCAAATAATGAATTATTTTATGATACTTTTGTGGTATATCGCTGTGATAGAGATTTTGCAAAAGTTGACAAAACAAAAGGAGGTGGAGTTATCTGTGCAATAAATAATACTTTCCGCTCTACGGCAGTTAATGTTCCGTTGGTGCCAGATGCCAAATTTGATTTTTTATGTGTTAAAGTAGAACTTTCTGCCGGTAATAGGATTTATATAATCGTAGTATACGTCCCTCCTCCAATAACAACTGAACAGCTTAATATTTTCTATGAAACTGTGGAATCTTTACCCTTCATTTTTTCCGAAAACTATATTATCATAGGAGATTTAAATATCACACAACTTAATGAATATAATCTCTCTGGTAAAACTAATTCAATAATTAATGATTTCCAAAATTTCTCGAATTTAATACTTTCTAATCAGTTTAATAATATTTCCAATGCCAATGGTCGAATTTTGGATGTAGTCTTGGCTAATTTCAACTGTATAGTGTCCCACGACCCTGTCCCTTTTGTAAAGGAAGATCCGCACCATCCTGCACTGGGTATAGAAACAAATATACAGTACCATAAAAAAACACTGCGTATGTCGGATAAGCCAGACTATAATTTTCATAAAACCGATTTCTTGATACTGTACAAGTACAACTTATTAGATGCTGTCGACTGGAGCGTATTACATTATTATAAAGATGTGGATGCTGCCTTTGTTTTTATGAAATTGTCACAAGTATCTTTGACAAATGTGTGCCGCGAAGAAAAATTAGCCCACGCAAATATCCACCATAGTTTACATCGGAGATCGCAAATCTAAAAGCAAAAGATCGAAATCGCCAGCTTTATAAAAGATTGGGACTGGAATCGTGCAAACCAGGGCCGGATTAAGTCATCTGGGCGTCCTAGGCTGATAAAAATTTGACGCCTATGCAAAATTTTGTAGGTACTTAAAATTAAACATATTTTAATAATTTGTATGTATTTATGAAAACACTAAACATTATATTAATTAGATTATTCTTCTACATTTTACGTTTAAAACTTCTGATTCTATAGATAATAAGAGAGATCAGAGTTTTGTTATTCGTTAAAGAATTTCATAAAATTTACTTGTTTTGTTGTGGAGATAAACCTTTCTCGCGTGTAGTTTGTAACAGGAAGGCATATTCTAAAAATAATATCCAACATATTAGAATTTATCATAAAAATGCGAGAGAAATGCCAAAATTATTTGATGTGAAATTATGAGCGCTCAATGGCTATTATGCAAGGCAATATGGTTTCAAATGTGCTCATTTGTGATATTAATTTGTTTTCTTTATCTTACTTACCCTACATCCCTACATAAAAAGATCAAGGAAAAAATATTTACTTTATTTGAATAAAGCTGACATAAGCGTAAAATGAATTACAAGTTACAATGAAAAAGAAAAACTAGATTGGGTTTGGCGCCTATTTCCTTTACGGCGCCCTAGGCTTTAGCCTTGTTAGCCTATTGGATAATATGGCCCTGGTGCAAACGTGATTATATTTATCTCCGAGCAAAAATAAAAAAAGATATACGAATAGCACATAATAACTATACAATTAATGCTGAAAAAAATATTAAAACTGATCCCAGTCAAATTTGGAAACATTTAAAACTTAAAAATAAGAAGAATGCATCTCGCATCCCAAGCAGTATGTATCTGAATGATAATAAATATGAAAATGGTCCCGATATAGCCAATGGTTTTGCATCATTTTTTTCCAGTGTATATAGTAAACAAAATAATAATACAACTACTGAGATAGGTACACATTCAACAAATCGTGCCGCAATTAAAATAGCTCAAATTACCAAAGAAGATATTACTGAAGCAATTAATAAACTAAAACCTAAACCCAGTTGTGGCCCAGATAAAATTCCTTCGTATATTCTGAAAGGTTGTAGGGACATTTTTGTAGAACCCTTGTTTATTTTATATAATCTCTCTGTACAAAAGTGCACATTTCCATCCATTATTTTTTAATTCCCTTTACATATTTGTAAATTAGGCTTAGGGGCTCACAAATCATGGCATTTGGCATGATGCTATTATGTTCCAGTTTAACCGGAAATGACATTAACTTTCATATTTCAAGTGGAACACCCTATATATTTTTATTTTAGATTCTACGTAAAATTACGAATTCATCGATATGCTTGATGTGCATTTTTATTGAAGAAATAAATTTAAAAAATATAAGAGAAAATTATAAATAATTAAACTGGTATAAGCTATATCAGGTAGACTATAATAACAAATTGATCATTTTTTTGTAACAAAATATGGAATCTCACAAAAATAACTTACTTTTTAAAAAAATAATTTAAATATACTTTATTTCAATTGTTTTCACACCTTGTGATATCATGGCTTAGCTGGCAGGTTAATTATTCATAATTTTCTTTTATGGTTTTAAAAATAATTTCCTCAATAAATTTAACTTCAAGCATATCGTTGAATTCGTAATTTTACGTTGATTCCTAATAATATAAAAATATATAGAATGTCCCATTTGAAATATTAAAGTTAATGTCACTTCCGATTAAACCGGAAGCGCTACCATCATGCCAAATACCATGATATGTGAGCACCTAAACCTAGTTTACAAATATTTCAAGAGAATTTAAATAAAAAATCTGATGTGACCAACACAATACCTCCCGCCATTTACCTATGGGGTCTCTGGTCGCGAATCTGGGGAATCCGTTTCGATCCCGATCAACGCCAAATAATTCGAATTTTAAATGGCGTAAAATTAACCCTTGTGGTAAATGCCCGCACAATACAAATTAGTCGTCATCATTACTGAAATGTGTTTACAAATTAGATTAGCACACCCAGCAATGGATAATATGCCGTGATAATATATTTATTTGTTTCTTTATTTAAATACATACCTGCATATTTACTAATGCTACAAATTATGTATTTTAAGTTCCTTTCCATAAAACTATTGTTTTATTTACAATTTTCCTTTTAAAACGTTACTATTATTAATTTCAAATGATTATTTTTTACAGTGACATGTATCTGTCAGTTACATAAATTTGAGCTGAAGTATGTAACCACGGAGATGTGTTTAAAGCATAAGTTCCGAGATATAATTTTTATATTACTTTATAAATTTATCCATAAAATATATAGAAAAAGTATTAAAGCAAACTTGTAGAATATAGAATAATCTTTATTTTTTTTAATAACAAATTGCGAAAAAAATACAGTTCAAGGTATTTTTTGAAGAAAAACTATCTTGAGCTTCAAGTAAACTGCCATTTCCAGTTATCCGATTGCCACCAAAATCTAATGGCTTCTTTCCATATTAGAATAAGGTAGAAATACATGGTTTGAAAACTTTCTGAATGATAGTATTTGAGTTAGAGCGTAAACAGGATACACACACACAAACACACACACACACACACACACACACACACACACACATACATACATACATACATACATACATACATACATACATACATACATACATACATACATACATACATACATACATACATACATACATACATACATACATACATACATACATACATACATACATACATACATACATACACAATGTTAAAATTGGATTGTAGGGACCTTAAAACGTGGTCATTTACCAAAATCTCGATATGCGATTTTTAGCACGATCCCTATACCTCTCTTACCAAGGGTAGCGGGGGGTAAAAAGTTATTTATAGTGTCCCATTTTTCAGTGTCACGCTGTATAATATATAATATGTAAATGTAATATAAATCTTTTAATTTTGATTAAATAAAATACTATATATATTGGGTTTAAAACTACCATTTTTTGTAGAATAGGTTGCAACTATTGTCGTACGTCATACGGAGACATTTTTGTATCACTGTATGTTCTATGTTCCAAAATACATATTACAATTTATTACAAATAGTAACACAGAAATATTCCCTTTACTGTAGTTAAATAAAATAAGCATTCATTAAAAACCATACTATCTTTTTATTTACCTACTACTCATTTCATACGTAGGCCAAGAATTCTCTCCATATTTATCGGTAAAAGCTGTGCTCACAGTCCCATAACAAAACCCAACAACAGTTGCAATACCAATACCAATCATTTCATTTACAAATCCAATTTTTTGGAGTTGCTTATCTTGAATTACTTGACCAAAAGTTCCAGCTAATACTGGCCCCTAAAAAGGTAGTTTTAAATATTTTAGTATAAAAAATAATAATTAATTTACCATCATTGGTGAGATAAGCATACTGGAGACTAAATACACGTTGTTATTTTCCGCTAAAGCAATAGCAGATAAAGTTCTAAAAATGAATTAAATTATATTTATTGTATTCAAAGAAAAAATCTAGAATTACGTAGCGACAAGAAGAAGCATAACAAAATCAAATGTTAGAGCTGCATTGGCCCTCACTCCTTCAACAACTTGTGCGACTGTAAGTCTCGCTCTCACTGATGTCACAAAACGGTTCCATGCAGTATTTTTTGCATCATTATTCTTACTAAAATGTTACAAAAATATAGAAATAAAGATGTTAAAAGGTATAAAAACAATTGAAAAATTAATTTCTATGCGAGTATTTCTACTAAAGGTTAAAAAATAAATATAAGATATTTAATGAACATACAGTAGAAATCAAAATAAGTTGAAAAAATTTAATAAACATAGGCCCATAAATGAACCGTGTCTGAGATATAGTAAAATTTTAAATTTTACCTATTACCTACTTTTTTGAAGACTCATAAATGAAGAAGGCCCTGCAGTAGTCGATTTGTTAACATTGATTGACGTTGATAAATATAGTCTTATCTAGGACTAGGAAAATATTTTGATTTTGATAATTACCGAAAAATATCGATACTTATCCGTTAAATATCGAAAGTTATATCTATTGATATTTTGATATCACATACTTTATCGATATTTAGATATTACAAAAAAAAAATGATATCGATGGAGAGTGATATTGAAGAAAATGGATATATCGATATTTTTTCGAAATCTAGTCTTATTTTGAACTAATTTTCTTTATTTTATTTTTCAAAAATAGACGTTAATAAATGAATGCTTTTCATATTTTCATCTGTATTTTAATATAATTAAACCTGTAATGGGAAATAAGATCTCAGCGCCAAAGTGGAACTAATGTTAACGGGATAATTTGACATTTACTAATTATATCTATCTATCTATTGATATTTTGATATCACATACTTTATCGATATTTAGATATTACAAAAAAGTGATATCGATGGAGAGTGATATCGAAGAAAGTGGATATATCGATATTTTTTCGAATTCTAGTCTTATTTTGAACCAATTTTCTTTATTTTATTTTTCAAAAATAGACGTTAATAAATGAATATTTTTCATATTTTCATCTGTATTTTAATATAATTAAACCTGTAATAGCAAAAAAGATCTCAGCGCCAAAGAAGAACTAATGTTAACGGGGTAATTTGACCTTTACTAATTATATTTATGCATTAAGTGTATAATATTAAGACATATTACATTCGTTCATCCGGAAGAAGAGAGTTACATCTCAAAATAAGCATATTATATTATTTTTGTCACAAACGATTAAAAATTTCCTAAAATTTTGTAAGAAATAAAGTTGCATACGAGTTTACACCAAGGAGCCAAAAGATGGCAAATGTAACTCTCTGGTACTAACAGCTTTGTCCTACTATTGGTGGAGAAAAACCGGTACATATCAGTTTATCCTGAGGATTTATGGAAAGTGTATCATTTGTTATCAAGATAAGTGTAATATTTTGACTTATAACAGAAATCGGTTCACGTGTACCAAGAAAAATAGTGACATTTTGTCGAAGCATCCCGCGCGGTCGAATTCCACGCGGTCGAAATCCCAGGCGGTCGAAATCCCATGGGTCGAAATCCCACGGGTCGAAATCCCACGTCGTCGAAATGTTCTTCACCACTTTGTCCGTTGTGCAGAAATTCACATATTCCCAGCTCGTCGAATCCCGCCCGGTCGAACTGTTACACGATACAAATCCATCGTTGTGGTAAGACCAGAACCGTTCTCTATATCGATCGTATTGCATTCAAACAATCTATGATACGTGGTAGTTCCGAGTGAAATGTATAGATGATAATGCATTTTGCCAGTGGACCATGTCATGTCAAAGATAATATATTAAAAAGAAATTTATAAACATACCTATATTATTTATAACACTATATACAACGGACTATTTAATGAATGAAGCAGGAAAAGAATTTACCTATACAGTAAAATTATTGATATTCTTGGCCCGCCATTTTAGATTAGCTGTTATATTAAGCTGTTCATTCTTTATTTCCGTTGTAAAATTATGTATTACTGTTTCTATTTTAAATGTTATGTTGCTTTTATTTCGTGGGATTTCGACCCATGGGATTTCGACCGCCTGGGATTTCGACCGCGTGGAATTCGACCGCGCGGAACGCACTCCATTTTGTAATGTAACGTTTTGTCTACGTAAGTATGAATTTGGTTTTATTTTTCTTTGTGGAATAGAGTAATAAACTAAAATGTAACAGAAAAAGTATTATAAGTTCACTGCAAAAATGTTACATTTCTAGTTGTAACATTATTCTAGAAGAAATATTCTGTATTTTCTATAAATACTGTGTAACATTGTTTTTTTTTTTAAATGTAACACTATTTTCGAAGTTCTCTTTAATTCTTTTCTGTTATATTAAAGAAAAGTTTATAATGAGAAATTATCCTCAATTATTATTTTTCAGTAGTTATTATGTGTGAAAATAGTCGTGATCAACGTATACTGGGTTTGCTAATAAAGACCTATTTTTCAATTCTAAACGGGATATTTTATAAATTAGTACCGAAACTATTATGAACAAGTGATTAAGGGTGATTAGCGAGGATTTGACTAGCATTATTTTATAGAAAATACTTCAAATAATAGTTATAGAAAAAATAATTGCTCGCATCTTTTATTTGAAGCATTTTTCTCTAAAATAATCTATGAACGATTGACAGAGATAAAACAATGCTAATCAAATGCTCGCTGATCACCCTTAATCACTCTTCATACTAGCGGCCATAGTTTTTGGTAAAAACAAAGGTGGGTATTTTGTGAAATTTTCTCGCTCTAGATACGATTTGTTTTAATTTTAATATTTTAAACAAACTTTTTCAGAAAAAAATATTCCGACAAAAGATGGTACCGATACATCAAATAATATAGTATTAGAAATTTTTACCGAAGACAGTTCCGACAGGGTCCCGGAAAAAAGCAAAGGTTGGTATTTTGTCAAATTTTCTTACTCTAGATTATGTAAATTACTATTATTTTAATTATAGTTGTTTTAACAAACTTTTTCAAAAATAAATATACCAGTAGTAGATGGTATCGATATATTAAATAATATACTTTTAGAAAATGGTACCAAAAACAATTCCGACAAGGTCTTGCAAAAAAAGAAAGGTTACTATTTTCGAATATTTGTCCAATTCATAATGGTTAACATAATAATTTTAAACTACGAGTTTTCAAGATAGCATCAGAAGATATGGTACCTACTCATACATCGGAAGACGTAGTTTTAGAAAGTAGCAACAAAAGCAATTATTCTGAAGAGGCATTGCAAGAAAATAAAAGTAACTACTTTCAAAATATGCCTATTTATTAATTTTTAGAATATTCCTTCTTTTATAGAAGACGAATCAAAAATGAATGACCTATACCCGGTTGCACTTAATGCATAAAAAAACAAGCAGTTCTTCATCAAATACAGACTCATCATCTGATTCTAATTCATCATCAGAAAGTACTTCGTCTGAAAATGATAGTTGTGAACCTTTTGGGTTCGATAACAGCGTACAAGATCCCTCGTATAATTTGTCAGAGTCTGATCAATTATCGGATCCTTGTGCTACTGAAAAAAACAGGTAAGAAAAGGTGGGAGAATCCTGATATGTGGAACAAAAATATGTGAAAATGAATGAGAAATAGTGGTCAAAGCTACGTTTCTAGAGGCATTATAAAAATCAAGACGGCACGAAAATGAAAGGCAATGTCGTCCGCCCGGCAAAATCACTTTTACCTCCATGTGAATTAAAATGCAACAGAAAATAACACATGTTCAGCGAACCAAAATATTTAATGACTATTGGAATTTAAAAGATTTTGAAAATCAGAAAATTTATATCTTCAAATATGAGCACTATTAAGAGGCTGCTTTTGCTTTCCCAGTTTGGTAAGCTTGCCCGCGCCGTGAGAGACGAGGACGATAGTAGGCTGGACACTGCGTACCCCCACTCCTACAAAGTAACCATCCCTGTGCTGGGAGCACGACGTGTAGTATTCTATATCCGTGACGTCACAAATGTCGACTCTTGCTTTGAAACTACAAATTGCTAGCACGCCATGCAAAAGCTTGTATACCCCCGCCCGCGTACCCCACTTATAGAATCGCTTCAAAACGCGATTCTCGAGCTGTCGTCTTTATATTTTGTCTCACTTTTTCACGTACCCTAGGACTCTTTCTATTCTCTTTGAGATATTTACTATTTTTGTTTACTACGATGTGCATAATATATCATTTACATTTTAGTTTAGCTTCAGTTTAATACTTTATATTATTGGTCGGTGGTTTAATAGTTTATGGATTGAAAAAGTAAGTACCTACAGTTGTTCTTTTATTTATACATTTAATTAAATGATATAAAACAAATGACAGTTGTTTGAGGTTATGTGTATTACACATTGTTTATAATGTTATATTTATTTCAGATAATGAGAGTAACAGGGCACCATTGGGGTGTATTGCTCGGTTTTTGTGAAAAAAATCGTCAAATAATTACAAATAAATATGCTGGTGCTCACAGTGGTCGAGAGGAGCATAAAAAATTGTGGGAACAATTAGCCACAATGCTAAATTCATTGGGATACGGTGAAAACTCCATAGAAGAATGAAAAAAGGTAGCAATTTACATTTAGTAATTATGCATGCATATGCAATGTAGTTTTATACTAAAATAATTATTATATACAGTGTGTTTCACTTTACATGAAGACACCTAAATAAATTTTTTATTAATAACGCAATTAGTATAAAAAAAAATTACCAGTCATTACGATTAATATTTTTATAGGAATGATTTTTTTTCGAGATTTTTCAACTAAGTCGCCCTGTTGCATAGGTACTTGATATTTGAGAAAGAAGTTTTTCTGTTTTTACACAAAAATGTAGAAAAAGTACAAAATTAAAGTTTTCAACGAAACTTCGTATTTGGAGTATTTTAGTGATTAGCAACATCTGTTTTAAATATTTTTTTTGCTGTATCTTCATCCCTAGTATGACTACTTGAAACATCAGTTTTTATTTTAATCATAGTTGGCTGGATTTAGACTCCAAAAAAATTCATTTCTACCAAATTATTTATCGTAATAGCCTCTATCACTGGTAAAAGTTTTATACTAATTGCGTTATTAATAAACAACTTTTTCTTCACGCAAAGTGAAACACACTGTATAAACCTATTAACTACAAATAAGAAAATTAACAACTAAAAGTCTATATTTTCATTTATCTAATAATATATATGGTTTTAACTAACTCATATTTGTCATCTGTTATAGGCACTAACTGACTGGAAGTCAAAAACAAAATCAAAGGCGGCAAACCTTCACAAATCTCAAACAAAAACTGGCGGAGGACCATCATCTATTCCTATTTTGACGGATTATGAAGAGAGATTATTATGTTTAATGGTAATCCAACGGTAAAAGAAATAGGAATTCCATCCATTAAAAATTCGATGCAACATATCCAATCAACTTTCAGTACAGTCAATAACATGCACTTGTTGAACGCCAATGCCTTTTCTATGCAACCAACACAGTCGACTTCAATTAATGAAATACAAATGGTGAACGCCAACGATTTTCCCAATTCCCAATCAAGCATTGAGCTACAAATTCCGAATAAGATTCTGTATTCAGAAAATACTGAATTTTTCTTGGCTAATTCATCTCCAAAGCAACTTGAACCCATCAGTAATACAGTTGTGAATTCAACATTTAAAACACTGGAACAAGTAAATTTTAAAACAAGAGCAAAACGACCCAGAAAACAATTAGAATATTCAGAAAATACCGCTTTATGTGAAGAACCTGTAGGAAGTAACCTTAATCATAAAATACCAAAAAAACAAAGTGACGTTAAGCAGTTAAAAGAAATGAATGACCAAGTACTTTTAAATAAAATGACCGCTAATTTGTCCACAATGAATGACAATTTTGTAAGATTGTTGGACTTGTTGGAGAAACGAAGTAACTGAACTTATTTTTGATTTTTTTGCAATTATTTAGTATTTCGTGTATCCTAGCCCAACCAACATAGGAGATTAACATGCGAAATCAGTTTTGTTTCGCATATTGGCTCCCAATTTAGACAGCCAACTTAAAGTGCATCAAATTCTGCATCGAAATTAGTCATCAGACCTTATCTAAATTGTATGGTAACTGAGAAAAATGACCAAAATGTAAACTTTTTTGATTTGGATGGCTATAAAAACTAAACAAAATGTGAATAAATTTGTAACGTTTTAAATGTCAAATGCTTATAATAAAATGAACAATTTAGGTTTTCATGAAGATTTGATTCTAAAAAAGTTATGGAAATTCAAATTTCATTATTTTAAGAATTTGTCATATTTGACATTTAACACGGCATATTTTATTAATTTTCATAGGCAACGAAGCCCATAACATGGATTTTTAATGAAAGTTTTTTCAATTATCATGCAATTTGCATGAGTTATGTTGACTGATTTAGATGTACAATTTGAAGCTCTACAACTTTTTTTTGGAGAATTTTTGTCGAAAATAATTTGGGAGGCAATCCGCAAATAAAAAATGACTTCGCATATTAATCTCTTATATGTCGGTTGCGCTAGGACATACGGTATAAAAAACGACTGATTCTAAGCAACGAACTGCCTTATTTTCGAATTATTGTTTTGTTTGTTTTATCTATAATACCAAGTATACAAAAAAAGGTATTTAAGTATTTTGTTTATTTATTTAGTGTGTAAGGAAATGAACTGATTTTTATTGCGAAGTGACATTATTTTTATTATGATAACAGAAAATGTATTACACATATTGTTAGTTACACTAATTTAAAATATGTAAGAATGTTAATTTGTTATCTTTAAACTAAATAAATAATAATAATTACAAATTAAAAATATCTTTCTATTAAAGCCCTTCTAGTTTCTCTGCCAGGATGATTATTATTATCGAATTCCGGTATTTCATCACAGCCATTATTTTCATTTTGATCTGGCTGTATATCAACTGCTAATCTCCCATCTGTGCAGATATTATGTAGAACTGCACAGGCATTTATGATATTCCCCGCTTTTTCTGGGCTATATCTTAGCATTCCTTCTCCCATAATACATCGGAATCGACCTTTTAGAACGCCATTACACCGTTCAACACAATTACGCGCTGAGGCATGCCGATTCGTGTATCTTTCCTCAGGTGACCCAATAGGTGCATTTAGGATAGGTGTCATTAACCAAGGCTCCTGGGGGTAGTCGGAGTCACCTAAAAAAAATATATGCATCATGCGTAGCTCCGGCATACCGGGCATTTATATTCAAAATCCTTAAATCTGCGTCACATATCTAAAAAAAAAACAAATTAACATTAAAAACAAAAAAAAATGACGAAATACTTACAATTTGAACGTTTTTTGAGTGGTATCCCTTACGGTTCAAATAATTATGCTCCTCTTCTACAGGAGTTAGTATGGCGACATGAGTACAATCAATAGCTCCGATTGTTCCAGGAAAAGCAGTCAATTCCATAAACCTATGCTTTAGTCGTTGCTTGGCTATCTGAGTGGTTGGAAATTTTATCCAGATTTCATCCAGATAATTAAATTGCTTACTTCTACAACGTAATTACTTATGGATCTTTGGCTCATTGACAACATATAATTATTACCAACAGTTCTCTGGTAACTGCCTGTCGCGTAAAAATTCAAAGCAGCCAAAATCCGTAAAATTGGTGGGACAGTGTTTGGATGAACTGATTGTGTCATATGCGGGCTTAGTTCTCGAAATAAATAATTAACCATATCTTTATTCAATCTAAATGTTTCAATAAATTTGTTATCTGACAACGCAAATGGATCGCTATTATCACGCATTATTCTTCTTTCTATGTTATGATGTAAAATATCATTTCGCCTTTCGTCATCCAGTATCCTAACTATATTATAAAGTTGCACTGGCAACATCTAAAAATAGGTTATGTTATAATATTTCCGAAATGGATCAATATATAATGATTTTTTACCTTTTAATTTGTATATTTGATACAATAGGATAAATTTAATTCAAATTAAGGAACAATTTTTACAGATTAGTATATTGCCTGTCAAAATATAATCAATTTTATCACGTTAGGTAGTACAAAAACCGGAACCTCACGAACTATGATTCTATAGTAGAATACTATGTGGCATGCTACAAAATTTATTTCTACTAGGGGTGCGGTCCGAATCACGCTGTAAGTACCAACAGCGCGAATCATACTCACAACGCTTAAAGTTTGCGCTGTGAGGTGTATGACGTCAGATGTGACGTCAACATTTCATGCTTACAGTGCTCACGTCGAAGAGCATAGGCAGTGTAAGCACTGTAAGCACGCTTGTTATATTTGACGCCATTACGCGCCGAACAATGAACTCGTAATATTTATTTCTACAGGATAAATCCCAATAACAATAATTTTACATATAACAAGAAGTGGTACAGGTTGTACATATGCAGTATTTATAACGAGTATGTTATAAACATTATTATACCTAGATAAACAACGTAACCTACATCATAAACATAATACTTAATAGTAAACAAAGAAAAATATTAATAATGAAGCAGTAGAAAAAGACACAAAATCTAAAATAAACCATCGTAATATTACAAATTATTAATAAATGAATAAAGTTTGTTTTTAAATTAATTACAAAGTGTCCGAAAAATCGAATTCAGCGCTTACAAAATTTAATGCAAGACACATTGAATTTAGAGGTAAATTATAACTTAAAGCAGTTCTAGCAAACTTATATAAAAATGTTGATGTATTTCGGACATTACATGATTTTAAATAGAAATATAAGCTTGCTAAGAGAGTGGAATCATCAACCAAGTTGTTTACAATTTTGTACAAAAACATAATTTGATGACCAGTGCAACGAGTTTGTAGCGATTCTAAATTAAAGGCAATTGGTAATTCTTTATAATCCAAATTTGGCCATACATGTTTTATTCTGTGGTAATATAATTTGGAAAATCTTTTTTGAATATTTTCTATTAATTGTATTTGATATACATGGTATGGATTTCAAATGATGCAACCATATTCGAGTTTACTGCGTACAATTGCGGAAAACAGAGATGGTAAATTATTCTTATTGCGAAAATTATATGTGTTACGCAATATAAAACCCATACTTTTGGAGGCCTCAGATAACATCCTTTCAATATGTTACTGAAGTTCCTCGATGCAGATACATCATTAATTACTCATAACTTGACAATATTCTCATTAAAATATTTCTGAATCACTATCATCGCTCTCTCAAATAAGAAATGTTTCCATCAGAACTATTTTTTCTTGGTTAATCATTGTGCAGAGGTTATATATGTCACAAATGACAAGCAAGATGTAAGCGTCCTTACGAACGGTCCGAATTGTTAAGGTTAAATGGAACCCCTAGTGGCGCGCGTTCGAACGTTGGTCAGAACGCTGACAAATGAATTTAGTTATTTAAACAGCAAAATTATAAAAATAATCAATTTTTTTGTTAAAATCATGAAGAAAATAGTTAAGGTTTATTCTTCAACAAACGATATACAGTGTGTTAATTAAAAACCTGGCCATAGGCGTTTAACATGGGAAATCAGTTTTTCCTTGCGCAAAAGTTCCCAAATTATTTTAGACAAAAATACTTCAAATAAATGTTGTAGAGAATTAAATTCTGCATCCAGATTAGTTATAAGATTTTATTTTCGACGTTTCATAACCGAGAAAATCAATCTCAAAGTTTTTCGAAAATTGCTGATTTATAGCGATAGCCATGAAACTCAAACAAAATTACGAACAATTGTATGACATTGACACAATGAATTAGAATTTAACTTTTTTAGAATACATAGCTGTCAACATATACAAAATAAAATAAAAATGAAAACAAGAATAATGTATTTATTTAAAAAGAAAAACAGAAAACTAGAATGAATATAATTTTATATTAAATGTTCAAATAACCCTCCATTTTGCGCTAAGCAATACCCAAGTCTATTATAAAAGCCATGTCGAACATTATGCAGCTGTCTGGCATTTATTTTTCTACATTCATTGGAAATTACAGCTTTAAGTTTTTGTAATAAGATTCTATTGTGGTTTTACTTGGAATTTGTCGATGTGACCACATTACACTTATTAAATCACGTATTTTTCTATAGCTTTGTCCACAGTAACACCATTTTATAATCTGAAGCTTTTCTTCATGAGAAAACTGTTCCATACTTCCAAAAAAATATGTTACTGAACGAAAATCACAAAACACAAACTTTCTTTGACAGTTAAGATGTCATACAATTGTTTGTAATTTTGTTTGACTTCCATGGCTATCGCTATAAATCAGCAATTTTCGATAAACTTTGAAATTGATTTTCTCGGTTATGAAACATCGAAAATAAAATCTTATTACTAATCTGGATGCAGAATTTAATTCTCTACAACATTTATTTGAAGTATTTTTGTCTAAAATAATTTGGGAACTTTTGCGCAAGGAAAAACTGATTTCCCATGTTAAACGCCTATGGCCAGGTTTTTAATTAACACACTGTATATGATAGTTTCAGTCAAATTATAGATAAATGGGAAAATATGTATATTTTTTAAATTTTAATTAATTACTCCAAAACCAAATCAACAATTTTTTATTTTTTTTTGTATGTTATGTGTATATATCCCACCAACACACATATACAATTTAATTAAAATTAACCAGCACAATTTTGTGTAATTAAAGAAAAAGTGTCATTTTTGGTACAAAAGCTAACATAAAAATTAATATTTCAAAAACAGAATCAACAATTTTCTTTATTTTTACTTATGTTAAGTAGGGGAGCGCGCTATATCTACATTATTTTTTTTAACAAATTTAAGCAGTACAGTTTTTTGTTACAAGACAAAGTTTGACAAAAATAAGGCGTTTCTAACTTTTTCTTTGAAACGTAAATGAAAATTGCAATTTTACAATTTTTACTACAAAATATATTATATTACCTTCAACATAGATATTTTATAAAGTTTAATACTGTACCTGGTACTTGTAAAAAAATTATTATAAAGTCACAGAAATTTTCATAATTCCTGTACAGGTACCAGGCGCCACGAGTAGCTAAGTGAGTAGTAGTTGTACTACTAATACAATATTACCGGCTATCTTGTTTCTATAATGCCGCGAACAGCAAGTTACTTTAAAACCGTATTATTACCAATTTAAAATGTTTATGAAAATTATATATATATATATATATATATATATATATATATATATATATATATATATATATATATATATATATATGGTGACCGCAACCCCGGAACATAGGACTTAACATGTAAAATCATACTGTTGTAATTTCCTGCTTCCCTAATTATTTTAGGTAAAAATGCTTCAAATAAAAGTTATAGAGAATAAAATTCTGCATCTAAAATTTATTTAGTAAGATTATTTTGACGAATAAAGCTTATAATTATTTTTAAAAAAATGCATTTATAATATATATATATATATATATATATATATATATATATATATATATATATATATATATATATATATATATATATATATATATATATATATATATATATATATATAATATTTTAATCAATAAGAAAAATACGTATTTATAACAATTTATTGTCATTACAGTACCTATTAAATAATAGCTTTCATACAATTATTAAAAAAATGCAGTTACAAACAAAATTAGTTCACTTTTTATTTGTTTATTGACTTCAGATCCAATACATGTACGGGTACACAAAAGTATAATTATTGTTTTGTCAATAAATATATACATATTTACATAATTTTTAACTGGTAAATTATAATCATATTTGAAAAATATTATATTTCTTTGAAAATAATCATCCTTTAAAATTTTCCTAATCCCAACCTTGTCAAATCCCCGGCAAAATATCCAGCCATCCAGCTGTGAAGGGTCGGGCTGCTATCACAGGTAATGTCATGTGCATATACTTGACACAAGGCATAAAACTATTTATGCATAAATTATGGTTTCTACTATTATAATACATATTAGCTATTTATTGTTTTCCATTACTTTATCAATTAACATAAATTTTACAGTATTTAACAATAAATCATTTTTTGGTTAAAGTTCTATATTTTATTTTGTAATATGTTTGATTGGTTTTTTTCCTAAACTAGTAGTTTTTTAGCCCTTGGTCCCAATTAAATATGTAATACATGTATTTGTATGTAAAGTTGTACCCCGACTTACACAAATTCGACATACGCGATTTTTGTCGGTCCCACCTATCGCGTAACTTCTGGGTATTACTGTATTCGATTTTACCCCTAATTTTACGGAATTGTTTACAACGAAATTTCATCGTACCGGTTATTCATTGGGAAGGGTATATCCTTCCTAACGAATATTCAGTTTAGTTTGTCTTCGTACAGTGGTGTTATCGTTTTATTATATTGGCGGCACAATGGGTGACAACTTGCCTCGCAATTTATGTTATTTTGCACCTCGTTAAATGATGTACCAAACAGAAAATATAAAGTAATGTAATACATTTTTATGACTACCATAATATCTCGCGCTGATATGTACCGGCCTACCATAGATAAGGGAGGTATAGAGATCGTGAAAAAATCATATATCGAAATTTTCATAAATAAGTACATTTTAAGGTCTATGGGATTAGATATCATCAATTGCACAATAATGTCTATGTGTATATGGATGTGTGTGTGTGTTTAAGAATTCATACACATTAGTATTGAACACCAATAAAGTTGAGAGTTGAGTATCACTTAAAAGTCTAAAAATTGGTGTCATTTTTCACATATGTTGGCATATTATCTGTATTAATTAATTTAAAAATTTGAAAATTAGTATAAGTAGGCAGGAATGTATACAGAGTGACACAGAGAAGGCGGGCTAGTCAAAATAACTTTTTCATTTATAATTATTTTTTAATTCTCCTTGCATATTTGTAAACTAGGCTTAGGGGCTCACAAATCATGGTATTTGATATGATGGTAGCCCTTCCAGTTTAACCGGAAATGATATTAACTTTCATATTTCAAATGGAACATCATATATGTTTTTATATACATATTTGGAATCTATGTAAATTACGAATTCAACAATATCATTGAAGTGCATTTGTGTTGAAGAAATAAATTACAAATACGTATGAGACAATTATGAATAATTAACCTGGTAAGTAATATCAGGTAGGCTGTGATAACAAATTGATCATTTTTTGTAACAAAATATGAAAACTTACAAAAATAATTTACTATTTAAACAATTAACTTAAATATTACTTAATATTATCTCAATTATTTTCACAGCTTGCCTAATTAATGGCTTACCAGGTTAAATATTCATAATTTTCTCTTACGTTTTTATAGTTTATTTCTTCAATAAAAATGTACTTTAAGCATATCGTTGTATTCGTAATTTTACTTAGATTCCAAATGTATAAAAATATAAAGGATGCCCCATTTCAAATATGAAAGTTAATGTCGCTTCCCGTCAAACTGGAAGCGCTACCATCATGCCAAATATCATGATTTCTGAGCCCGTAAACCTAGTTTACAAATATGCAAAGAGAATTAAAAAATAATTATAAATAACAAAGTAAGTTATTTTGAGTGGCCCGTTTTTCAGTGTCACCCTGTATAAAAGAAAGTTTGTTTCATTATTTTTTTTTAATTTCTTTTAAACAAGTTATTGAGTTTCAAACTCGACTGACTATAATTATTTTCCCGATAGTAAGCAAGCTTTGTCAGGAGTACCCCAAAACATTAAAATACGTGCTATAGAAATTGTGCGTTGTAAGATTTGTGCTTGCTAAAGCTACGTGCTTCAGGCAATGAGTATAATTCACCGAACTTGTTTCCGAATCCCAGAGTATGCTTGCCACCTCTAGCTTTACCTTTACACTCAGCACTGACAGCCGCAGCCTTCTCTAATATACAAGCCATGCTGTTCGAATGGCAACAGCGCAAAATCTGTTTTCGATGGTCCTACCGTCATACTGGATCACCGCTTTATCGTTTGTATCACGGTAGAAGATACATACAGGTATTGTAACCCAGCCGATTGCAAGCGGCGATGAGTGTCGCTCGTCCGTATACAATTGTGCGAGAGAGAAGGATAGTGAAAGACAGAAAACGGTGCCTATGCATTCCGTTCGCTTACTGTGTTGCTATCGAGTTTTCCTATATTATTTTCACGATTTCAAGTTCTTGTTTATTAATGGTGTTAACAGTAGCATATATTATAAACTAATAAAAATGGGTAAGAGGTACCCAATTGTAAATACCATGAAAAGATAAAATATTAACATCGAAAGACTATATTTGTGAAAAGCATTTTCAACCTCAGTATAACAGTTAAATGATTAAGACATATTAAATAAAATTGATCAACTTGAAAATATGTCTACAGCACAAAAATTATTATTAAAATAATATAATATATAATAATATATATAATTATATAAGTATTAATGAATTATTTTTATTCAGTTAACGCAGGTAGCGCACGACATGATAGCCACCTTTTTCTGTCTCTCTCGCACACAACTGCCTGCGTTCTGGCGATAAACTTGACCACTACTTCTCTTTATTATGTACTGTGGCTTGTATTTATAGAAACAAATACACATAATTATGTTATACATATTTATTACGTACTAAATCCTACATTTAATTTTAATACTGTAGTGTACAGAAATATATTATTTGTATTAAAATTACAATTACTTCTTAAAAGTATGTACCTAGTTTCCTTTTCTTATTTTTTGGACATGATTCTATATTTTTCGTTGCTCATGTTTGCAATTATTTTTATTTTTTACATAATTGTTAAGCAATATGTTGGCAAAAACACTACTTAACATATTCATAATATGTATATAGCCCTTACCACAAACACAAATATTGCGAAAATCGTCAGAAGAGAAATAATTTTTCAGACTGAGAATGCTCAGTTCGCATAATAAATTTTGTTGATGCTTACATCTAAGAAATTTATATTCTAAATCATTATCATTAATAATGTATTGTAAGATAGCATACATGTGTATAAATATTATCATTACAATTGTGGGTGATTTCTTGACTGTGATGTGATTAGGTGTTAACAATTACTCGAAAATTCAGTCAAACAGTATTTACTCTTACTAAACCAATGTTTTGATGCATCCTTGCACCTTCTTCAGGGTAGTAAGATCTTACAAATTGTTACAAATCATGTACACAAAATACATTCGTACCAACATTCAGTTAATTTATTAAACATCGTACAAAAATTCAAAGAGCAAATGGATGCGCTAATCTTACTACACTGAAAAAGGTGCACGGGTGCACCGAAACGTTGTTTTAGTAAGAATAAATGCTGTTTCATGAAACTTTCGAGTAATTGTTAACACCTGAATATCATTACAGCCTCTTTTTACAAATGTTTAAGGTATATTCATTAACCACGGACGGTACTGCATTTTCCACCAGCTTTGGTTGTCTAAGCAACAATTGATGATTATGTTCCATCACTTTTATTCAATAATTTATCATATTTAATAATATCACCTTCTGAAAAATGTTTTGCACACACTACTGATGTAGACGTAGGGGTTCATAGTTCGATTTTCAACCTGGTACCTGGTACACATCAGTGATGAGGCATTTACCTATACAATAATGCAAAAGATGTAATAAAACACTAACAGAAACTAAAGTTATTTTCCTTTATTTTTCATTATTAATATGTAACTATTTTAATATTAGACATTGTAGCTCACTGTATGCATTTTACGATCAACAAAGATTACTTTACAAGTTTTGTTTAATTCTTAAGTAAATAAAATCCTTTAGAAACTTCTCGTATGTTATTGAAAGTTATGTTTTTCACTCTTAATTTGTTATTTAACCCAAGAATATTTTTTACATAGTACGACAACATCGTTAGATATTATAAAATTGAACAAAACATACTTTTTTTGGGTTTTACTCAAAAATAAATACAAAAATACAGTGCACATACGAGTCGACGCGCGCAAATCTTCGACAGTAGAACTCTCAACAGCGTTGTCAAGTGTTCAGCAACACGGCTTGTATGTTATAGAAGGCTGTGACTGAGCTATTGAGATTATTTATGTGAATGAATTTACAAGTTTTAAAAAATAAACAAATCATTGGAAGGTTCAATGAAAACAGTGAATCCATTGAACGGTTCATTTTGTGTAATATGTATGGTGACCATATGTACTTATTTAAGTAGGACAGTACTTTCTTTAGAAATGAAGTCCTACTGTCCTTACGACGGTGTAAAGTACATTAAAATGTACTACTTTTAAAAGTCATGGGACGACGCTAGTCGTGTGGTGCCGAAGTTGCTTTAGGTCGCCGCCACACGGCACATATCGCGACATCTCTCGTTAGAAAGAAGAATCAAATACGTGGGCACAGCCTCTCTCATTAGACCATTTACCATGGCCAACTTCATTCAATTGCGCAGCGCAATTGAATGAAGTTGGCCATGCATTTATATTGAGAATGAAACATCTATTGCAAATTTTTGAAACTTTAAATTGTATTCTCTACAATACGACCTCAACATGACCTCTGCTGACATAAACATCTATGAAGTTAGCTGACCATATCATGGACATGTAATAATAATTAATAATTATATTGTTGAGTTATCGTGAAGAAATTATCTAATGAGGAATTAAACTTGTACTTTTCTTCACAAAAAGTTTTATTAACCCACATTTTGTGAAGAAAAGGATTCTTCATCTGACATTCTAAATAATTTCACAGGCCAAATCGGACCTCTCACTCTAATAATGCGCACAACACCAGTAATTAAAATAAATAGTTATCATTTAGTTATAATTTCCAGTGTCCTTTTTTTTCCTCAGAAAATTATGGTCACCATAGTAATATGTTTACCACGGGAGGGCAGCATATTTAATCTATTTGTTTACATATTCCATTTATGTATTATTTATTTTTTATTTATGAATTAATTACGAATTGTAATACATTTTTATAATATTCACTCGATCGTTAGCGTTTAAGAAATTCATTTTGACACGAATATTTGATATAAACAAAACAAAAAACCAAACAATGAACACATTGTTGACACGAAAAAGCTTAATTCTAAATTATTGTAATTGGAAATATAAGATAGATATTGAAATGGGTAACAATATTTTATAAATAAAAAAATTGATTTTAACAATGATAAAAATTGATTACAATAATCAAAATATGGATTTAATAAAAATGCATAATTCTTTCTTTTGATCTTAAGGTGAAATGATACCCCTGCCCGCGAAATTTAAAATTAGTGAATAGGTTTTTCATGTTTTATTTAAAATTGAGTAATGTAATATGATCTCTTCGTATACAATAATAAAAAGGAAACAATTTGTCATGAAAATAAAATAGTTTCAATAATCTTTGTATCTATTTATTCACCCAAAACAATAATTTAAATATTATTTTTAAAATATCTTCAGTTCTAAATGTTGGATTTTAATTAAATTTGCATGAAAAATTTGTAACAGGATAGGGAATAAAATATGTGAAAATAAAAAAAAATGAACTTCGAGAACAATTTTAAAAATACAAAAAACCTACTTTTTTCATACATTTTAATGTGTTTCTTCTATACTAAACGTTAAATTTTGTTTAAACTTTAATATGTTTTGAAGAATTATGTTATACAAATCATATAAAAAAAAATCGAAAATTAAACTTCGAGAACATACTTAAAAAAAATAAAATGTTTAATTTTAATTTTTCTCTCAAGTGTCTGAAGTTCTAATGTTAAATTTTGTTTAGTGTTAGGTACTATACATATTTCTATATGTCTCAGGTAAGTATTTTAAATATTTATCTTTTAATATAGAATATATTCGTAATTTAAACAAATTCGGCAAGTATTTTCATGAAATATAAGGATGTGGCGCTATGAGTAGACCTAGCGGTAAATAGATAAACTATAATGAAATCGGTGGCTCTATATTTCGTCCCGACTTTATACATTGTCTAACATATTTTTAGCAGCATTTATTTTATATTGCGTTTCGTAGTGTACAATTGTATTTTGTTGTCTATTGTATTCACGTGTGTTATAATAATGGCAAGCGAGCAGCCAAAGTTATTTTGTCGCAAAAAGATCAGCAAACGAGGTTCTAATTTCTTAAAATCGGGGTAAATAAAAACATTTACATGCGGAGATATGTACTTGGTGTACTCGTATATGAGTATATATGGCGCGACCGAATGAGGAATAATTTCGTGTATGAAGAATAGGCTCGTATGTGTTTACTTCGCTACGTAACAGCTAGAGGCGAACGACAAATTGTCTAAGAGCGCCAGACGCTTGTATCTTGCAAAAAATAAATTTGGACGTTAGGAAAGTAAAAAGATCCTTTCGCATATGCCATGAGATATTAAAAATTCAGCATCGGTTGACCGGCGCTTGTACGTATTTAGTAGAATGCTCAGTGCTACGAAAAGCGTCAAAAAATAAGTTTTGTGGGGGAGTCGGTGTAACAAGCTGGAATTTTCACACATGAAAGTTAATGACCTAACAAACCAAAATTTCGAATTTGTTAAACTTGAAGCCTGGCAAAAGGGCACTACAATCAAAATTTGAGGTAGAGATAAAATGATAAAGAGAACATAATATTTTTTTTCAAATTAAAAAAATATCAACTTTCGTGGGTGATCTATTTTTAATTATTTAATACGAGATACATTGAGGCTTACGAGCTTGAGAAATTTGAATGAAAGAACGATGGAAAAAATCAACCCAAATTAACCAATTTTTATGTTTACACCAGATTATCTCAAAAACTAAACCGTAAATCAAAAGAATAGTATTCTTTATAAAAGCTTCTTTGGTCTTCTGTGGACATAGTGGTGTATTTTTTATAATATTTCAAGGTATAGCAATCGAATTATGTTATGATATATAAAATAATACGTTTTCTTATAATTTTACGTTGGTCGAGCGTCAAACGTTCCCACCAATGATCTCAACTCTACATTACGCATCTTGGCTTGAAACACTGTTATGAACATGTGAGTGAGAAGGAGAATACATAAGACTGTGCGTGTATGACTGCGAGGGTAATTCCCCCCCCCCCCCCTTCGCTGTCGCATGACCTAGGGACATATATTCAAGCGAGTAATAAGTTTTATGCTGAATATTATTAGATATTTTATAATTTTTTGACATATATTAAGTAAAATTATGCTTTACCATTTATAATATATTTATTTCATTCAATTAGAAAATAAAATACAGACGAAAACTAGAAAAACGAATTTGTATATAAAACAAGTAAAGCTTACACATTAATTTTTGTACATAACTAATTATAATTAGGTACTAAATATTATTACTTATTTCTATCATAAAAAAACAATAATGAAAGTTACAAATAAAAACTTAGAAAAACATTTTATTGAACGAGTAAGGAATATACAATGAAAATATTAACTAATAAACTTAAAAATGAGTAGTCGCCGCAACGCGGGATTTGGTTTTGGCTAGAATTTCATAATAAAAATATTATAAATGATGAAAAACTTTACTGTGCATATTTACAGCTTTCTACAATAACACTTTAATTTAAAAAAAAAATCACAGCACATGATTAATAAAAAATCTGATGTGGCCAGCACAATACCTTCCGTCAATCCTGTGTATTATATACAAATTCCATACATAAATTTTCTTGCAACATTCTAAATTTCCAGTAATATTATTTCATGCAAAACGCACTCGACACTGACATCTTACCTAGAGGTGACGGAAGGTAAAAAAATTACAAACTGTATAAAACGCAAAATATAAAAACTACAAGTAATAAAGCTATTCATGAAACGAAATAAATTTAAATGAACTAAGAAAAAAACAATTACAGGCCTGTAACTAAAATTTGATGAGTAAATTTTTGCCTTATTCTTATTTTAGCCTCATGTGGTGTAGTCTGATTTTGAAAAATAATTGCAAAATTTAATTTATAATTTGCAGTAAATGATTATTTAATGAGTCCTGGTCAAGTACATGGTTATTGAGGGTTGGAAAAATAACATTCCTGTAAAATTTGCTGTACCTCTAAAAGTAATTTCTTCGATTTTACATATATTTAATACATATTTCGAAGGCATCGTTAGTCCACTGCGATTTTTTCTATTTATTAATTGAGACACTGAATATCCCTGCCCTAATTTCGCCGAACATTCTGTGCATTGAATTTATATCTTTAATTTTTTCATAATAAAACCACATATGTAACCTAATACATCATTACAATATGTACTAACATTGGGGATTATGAGGTCTTGTAGACTAAAATTATTATTCGAAATTAAAACGTCTGTATTATTACTGTCATTATTTTATTCATCCTAATAGCTAAGCCGTGAAAAGATATTTTTCCTCCTTTTTTGCACGATTTGTGCACTCAAAGGCACTGCAATACATCACCATTATAAAAATATATTGCAATTGAGAGATAAAAACGGGGGCTTTACTTGGATTCATACTCATACAGTAAAAATAATTAATTTATAAGATCGTTTTACTGGTAACTTTTTACTACAATTTATAGCATAGCACGAAATCAACAAATGAATATTTTAAATAAGGTATAAATAAAAAAAAATATATAGTAATTATTTTTTTGTTAAATATACAGGGTATAACAGAAATAAGTATATTAAATTTAACCAGTGACAGAACTCGTCAAGTGCAACAATATTTCTTAATAACTTTTTTAAATGTAAACTATAACTACGATATTCTCCTTCGTTCTAGTCTACAAAAGTGCAATAACAAAAGTATATAGTACAAACAAAAGAATGACTTTTATAATTTAATATTGAATTATTTTATATAAAATTAAATTTTGAAAAAATCGTCTCGCCTAAGGGTCTAAAAGAAGGCTAGGATCCACTGAGAAATTTCTCATCATCTCGGTGGATTCAGTCCGATCCTGATTTTTACGTATGAAACACTGGAAATTTCGCAGAAAACTACCCGTTCTATACACACTGCACAAGCTCTGCTATAGTAACCCTACCACGTGACATACACTACCTGTAGCTCTCACGCTCTCTAATGGTTAAAACACAATCTCTCTCTCTCTAGGGCGCATCTACAGAACAGTTACGAGATCATTGGTTTCCAATACAGCGTTATATTCTATCTCTTACAGTCTCCATAGCTTCGTCTCCTTCTCTCTCACATTCTCGTGCACGACGAATGTGTGATTGTATGCTTCACGATTACTTCAATTACTCAATTACGCGCTTTTGGGGGTATATTTTCTCTTGTAGCTTGTTGTTTGTAACTAAATAAATAATAGTATACTCTAGAACTACAACAAGTATTGGAATAAGCCATTCCAAACATGTTGCAAAGTACTTTTTCCAACAAAATTTAGAAATGATACGAAAAATGTAGCTTACTTACGAGAATAATATTTTTTTTTAGGAAACAAACAATATTAATTTAAACATATCATAAATTGCTTATTACACAATTCATATCTTTGTTTAGATTTATTTGGTAATAACTAGCTCTCCGTTATTTCATATTTGTCTTTATTACCTACCACTTGATATTTTTCTCGACAAAATATTTAGTTAATTTTCTAAGTAATATATTATTATTTAGATAAACTTATTACTCTGACGTCAAACGCGAATTCAGAAATAAATAAAACAAGCAGACGTTACCCAACCATAATATTTGATATACACAATATAGCAACGCATGCGCAGTAACAAAATGAAAGGGAAATTATATTGTACAGTCTCAAGCATAAAGCGTAGTATGTACCGTATGTCCGTAAGCACGAATCCGAACGAAGAGGAGCGAAGCTTGCCAAGCGGTTATTGAAGTAGTTGCACGACTGTACAAATGATTATTTAGCTAGAATTATAGTATTGTTTCTCTCTTTTCATCAGGCTATCGCATGTTATCTTGTAAGCAACCTAGATGAGTTCCTATTTCGGAGACCTGTACCTACCGCGCTAATATACCGCTGAACACATAATGATTTGTCGGAAGCCGTGCGTAATTATTCCAAACGGAGTTATGCCACACTGTTTGTTCGAACGATATTAATTCCAACATAATTTGTAGTGGTGGAATGTGTAGTTCCTAAAATAATGTTGGAGAAAATATTTTATATGCCATGTTTTTAATAGTGTATTATAACTGAGGTGGGATGTTTCATTATAGCTTATAGCCGAGGGCTTATGTGTATTACCGAGAGGCGAATCCTTGAGGTGAGATACAGCGCGAGGCTGTAATGAAACTCCCATCGAGGTATTTTATTCACAATCATCCTCTTTTTAAATCAATAATTTTCAGAATAAATCATTGAGTTAATATTTTTTGACAGCTATATTAAAATTTGTTTGGCCTACCTTATTATAAGGATCTATGACAATAGTACTAGGCAACCCCTACATAAACATTTTCAACCCGTGGGGTGGAAGTGAAATCTACTTTTTCGCACCCAAAAGATTATCATTACAGTTAGGAATGGCGTATTATTCCCAACCTCTAAAAGGTTAGGAATCGACATATTATTATAATAATTGCAAATAAACTTAATATTTATTAAAAAGTAGACAAAACATATTTTTCATTTTGGTATTACTACAATGTATAAGGTAGGCGTTGCCTTTTTGCCTACCCTAGCGAGTCGCCACTGCTACAGATAACATATTTAAATAATTTGTTGGTCATCGAATTGACGAAATACAAGAGACAATAAAATCCGGCAAATAGCGACAGGTTAGCATTGGAAGAAAATATGGCAGGTGAAGTCACAAAATGGTCTAAATTGTCATTATTAAGAAACAATGAACGATGGTTGTATGGTCAAGAATTTTTAAAATTACCAAAAGAAAACTAGTCATGTGGATTTATACACGAGAAAATATATGTGACCTAAAAAAGGAATTAAAAGAAGTTACAAATTCCGAGTGGTGTCAAGTGCACTTGGAAATTTAAGAATTTTTTTAAATGCAACGATTTTTGAATATTTATATATATATTCGATTCCTACGCAACTGTTCATTCGCTTGTTATTGTCGATGTATTCCCTCTACTCTCTTTATCATTCGACTTCTATCGTATAGCAGTCACAGCGATGTGGTGTCTCAAGCAAATTTCATCAACTTAATAAATTATTTCGGGTATTATTAATTTCAGAGAAGAATGCAAAAATAGAGAATTTTTTTTAAATGAAATTAACCCCTATTTACATAAATATGTAATATAAAGAAGGATTTAATTATTTTGAAAATATTTGGATAAATTTATTCTTATCCTACAATACACTAAAACTGAAAAATTAAGGATAAAGTCTTCAACTTCAGAATATTCAAAACCAGAATTGCATGCACAGAATCATTCATATCCCGAATATTCAAAAACAGAATTGCGCAGCACCAGAAAGCGTTTCGCCCGAATCATTCAATGACCGAATACGTGGGCGTGGTTTGGAAAACGCTAGGTTGAGAATCGCTGCATTATACGATGATTTCATTTAAATGCAACCTTATGAAAATTATTGTACATAGTTATACGTAAAATGACAAGAAATATGTGTAAGAAGAATGAATGACATTATTCCGATGAGATTTGAGATAACACACGTAATTTTGAGTGTTCATTACGATAACTTCAATGTCCAGAGATTCACAACACTGAATATATGTACGTACGTTTGTGTGACTGACAGCAGCTGAAAAATTTGTCAACATAACCTATAAAAATAAATATTCCTTTCATTTTCACAAATTTTCTGTTTTGGCACTAAAGTTTCTTTTTATTATCATATGGTTTATTTCCTCAGCCCTACGGCCTTGGCAACTAAATTCCACATTCATGATAAAAAGTAGACTTCAGTACCTACCTTAATTGATACATAAATAACTATTATTTTGAAAGTACGAACACATATTCACAATGAAAAGCTTGTACATATCTATGACATGATAAATAATTAGCAGAACCATTCGGATACTTATGTACAAGAAGGTATACCTAATAGGGCTGTTACAATAATTTTTATATGCCTTCTAAATATGAAAACTGAAAATATTTCGAAATATTTATTAGATATTTTACAATATATTTTTGAAATTTGGATATTTTGAAAAAGTCACGTGTTCTGTTTTCTTTGCGATCCTCAAAATAAGCATTTACTGCTTCGATGGCTTCTTCGTTGGATCGAAATCTCTTTCCAGTGAAGAACGTTTTGAGTTTCGGGAAAAAATTCCCAGGCGTTTTTCTTGAATTGCTGGGTCTGCCAACCAGCTTTGTACACAGATTTCGGTAACGATGATGACATATTTGTACCGTGCGGACGTTTACCAGGTGTCACCTCACGAACACTTATTGCTGGCGTGGAGAATGCACCACAGGGGTAATTTTTGTGCCATTTAAAATTCGAAATATTTGGCGTCGGTCTGGATCGAACCCGGTATTTAAATTTAATTTAATTTTAAGTATTTACATTAATTAAACTTGAATTAAACGGGAGGTATTGTGTTGGCCACATCAGATTTATATTTAATTATTTACGAAAATAAGAAATTATTAAAAAAAATATATTACTAAAAAAATATTGCATAAACTTTTATTTCAAATACTTAAATAAATAAATAAAAAATGTGAAACAGGTTTATTATCTATTTGGCTTATATTACATCATACATAATGGTATATAGATTGTAACATATTTATAAAAAATGCAACTAAATATATTCATTTTTTTGTTTTAGCATATTTAGGAGCAATTATTACAATCCTAAACTAAAGCGTCATGGGTGATAACGCTGGATGAGTGGATATGGATGACGCTGAATTTCTGAACCCCGTCGCATAATATCTTATTAAATATTACATTAAAAACAAGACATTCATTGCAAACCAAATATTATACGAAGACAATACATTTAATATCTTACGAAAATTATTTATATTGTGATGTACCTACCTACCTATTATTAATTTTTTTAATAATTGTAAAAATGTAACATTTATTCTTACAGTCTATAAATATGTTCATAATAAAAGTTTCCTACGGTAAATACAAAATATTATGCAATTAAGGAATAATATGTAATATATGTTACGTACGATTTTTAAAATTTTGTTACTTATTAATCATTCACTTCATCACTCTTCCCTCTTGCAATACATTATTAATATTTCATACAAATAAAATATCGTTACGTTCGCTAATACTTTTAAAATTATTATTATACGTTCAATAAAATGTTCAATTTTCAATAGGCAACCTACGAGAGTTAATGCCAAACGACATATTTTACTTTTAGGTTTAGAACTTGGAACAAGTATGACTATTACCGAATAGATGGAGACTGTTAAATGTACAAATATTTCTACTTTATCGATTCAGCCATATTTATTCAATTCAGTTGACACTAGCGCTCGCCTCGGCGTAGAAACAAAATAAAAGGGAGTATCATTTCACCTTAATAATACATGATAATAACACAATGATTGTGTATGTTTTGTATTTTTAGCACACCCAGCAATGGATAATATGCCGTGATGATATTTTTATTTATAAACAAACTATTATACTTTTGCAATAAAAATATCGTATTAAATTATTGCAAACTAATATAAAATAAAATTGAATGATATTTTGGAGATATTTATATAATGGCGATATAGTATGTATATATTTTTAAACATTTTATATATTTCTGAAATGTATTGTTTTGATTTCAACTTTTTTAAAATTTCAAAGTGAAGAATAAGGATTATTACTTGCGTATTCTTTGAATTTTGGTTTATGTCTTGGATATAAGTACGGCAATTGTCCAACAGTTACAACTAGCAAATATAAAGGTTTCTTCTATATCGACGTGCTTTAAAATAATGCCTACTAGCGCTCGCCTCGGACTTGAAACAAATTACTGAGGGGTCACAGTTAACGTTAACGTCTTCATTGACAACTGACAAGCTGCGACATGACATCTGGTGGGAAAAATATGTACTTTCCGATTTGGTACTATATTGTGACTGTATGCTTGAGTTACATGAGGTTTGATCATTTGATGTGAATAAAAATGGGATAAGTCGTACAAATTGTTATGTATTCTGATGTCACCCAAGATCTGGTTGAGACACAGGCATTGGGTTTTATAATTTTCCGAAACATGGCCAAAATTAAGTTAAAATTACGACAAGAGCAGGTGTTGAAATGGACATGGATCGACGAAAAGCATGGGAATATGCAATTCGTAGTGCATAACAAATAACAAAACATATGAAAGTTTGTTCTCGTCATTTTTAATCTGATAATTACATATTTCATGGTCTTTGTCCAGCTTTACACGTGCATTCTTCACTAATAATTTTTAATTTTTTTCTAAATGTATTTTGATTTCATGTGGCTTTGCAGAAATTGCACTGGTTTGCAGACAGAGTGCAAATATTATCCTCATTATACCGTCATTTTTTTAATAGTCCACGTGATATTATGTGGTTAGCGTTTATAATTCGATCACCTGCGATCATCAATTTCGATTGATTAAATATACATATATAGAATTATAAATACATTTTAACATATCTTCTATAATAAATCTGGAAGTAGCTGTTGCTTCCAGAAATCTAAAATGTTTTGTGATACCAAGCCCCATTTTAAGTGAAAAAAATGCTTTTGTTGTTTGTTTTCATATGTCACAATACTGCGAGTACCAATTCAGAAGCAGCTGATCGGTCCGATGGTGCTGCCGCCATCGGACATGTCAGTTCTCAATAGTCGTCAGCGCGCTCAATCATATCGGACCAGCTGTGAGCAGTCTAAGCACTGTAAGCTATGATAGCACGATTCGGACCGCAGCTGACGTCACAAATATAAAATGCTACACTGCGTGCTCCCAGCACGGTTTACGCAACATTGAAGCGAGACATTCCTCGTGCGGCGAAGATCTACAACTTTTCGTAACCTTCACATAAAACTATAGATTTTGGAGAAATGTTTTTAGCTAATATTTATCATTCAAAATCTGAAATGAGATATTATTATAAAAGTAATAATGTAAATAGGAGTATTTATTATATATATTATTCATTTCATCATAAATCTGGTAATAATATATCTACGTATATGGTTTATTTTTAATTTTAAATTTAATTTCTATTAACCCATCGACATTAATTATATCGTCTTGTGAAGTATCCAAGAAATTATATTTTTTGTCAATAAAAACACACGATATCACTGATTAAAATATTCATTTTATTTGTAAATTATAATTTTGTAACAGATTCATTTTGTGATCCACACTAAAAAACTACATTTCCAGAAATTACTAGTATCGACATTTATGTACCATCAGAATTTAATGTTAATAATTGTACAAATTGTAATTTTCATTTTACAGTTAATGTAAGCAAATAAATTTAAAGTTTAACTTTATGATTTTTAATGAGTTGACTTTCTCGTGCTAGTACCAAAAAGTAAATACTTTTTAGTTCTAGTACCAAAAAGCTAATTTTCAGTTGCTGTCTTCGTTACCATAAAATCAATATTTTATTATGATTTAAAAACATACATATTTACTCGCAATTAAAAATTATAAATAATAATATAGTAAAATTAATATTTTCTGGACTTTTTCTTTCACTTACTAAGAAAAGAAGAAAACGAGTAGTGCCAAAACAAGTGAATGAAAACATAAATAATACGAGGTGTGGCAAATAAATAACGGACACCAGGACAATAATACTCCTGCCCACAATGTTCTGGTCGTAAAGTAGTTTCTGGCTGAGAATATTCTTGTGCTAGTTTATCCACCTAATTCGCCGGATTTGGCACCATGTGACTTCTATCTGTTTGTAATGTTATGTCGTCCCTCGGCAAATCGTTTGTGCTACTCATGCAGTCGCGCTACGTGACATCACATTAATATCACTGTACGTCACGGTCAACAGTTTCAGTCACTTGGTGATTATTACAATTTCACAAAGAATTTAATATTAATACGCTGTTAAATTTTAAAACTAGACATGATTCCGGCAAAACAATAAAATACATGTTTCTTTAATTACTGATAACTGACTGACTGCTAGAGATAGGGAAGCAGGCATATATTCCATCTGTCTCATGTCGAGATTGACCTATTTTAATAATTATTACAACTTTATCACAAAAACGGCTATGTAGTGCACTAAAGTGAACCTTCGTTATTCATCATGCCAAAGGTCAACATTTTACTATTTATAATAAAGTCACAGGACTGGCCTGAAAAAAAAACAAATTTCGAGCAGTAGCCTCTTAACAGTTAAAATAAATTCAATTACATTAGCCTTAGAAAATTGAACAAAATGAAATAAAAACAAAATTTGTTTATAACTATTGTTAGTTACCGTATTGGTAATTTTTCGGTTAATTAACAAAAAATGGAAATGTTAATGCTGGTGAATATGCAAATATAGTGTTTCTTTATAGATGTAACGGTAGTCGTGCGTCCAGGGAATATTGAATATATCCAAGAATAAATTTATTTGGATTTCATTGTACCTTAGTTGTTACTCATTTTTTTAGATACTTGAAGAATATTTTTTTGATAGCCATGTACATGTACGCAATGGTTTCTTTAGGGATAAACTCCATCACCCATAATTTTTACCTCATCTTTACTGTCGGTCACATTCAAGTAAAGAATACATTGATGGAGGTAAGACTATCGCAGACTTGCATAGGGACTACACCAAATTATGCGAAGAACAGAACTTACCATCTTGTAACTACATAATGTACAGTAAAATTTTCAATGAAGATTTTAATTTAGACTTTCATTTACCCAAAAAAGATCAATGTGAATTGTGTCTAAAATATAAAAATTATAATGACCAGGAAAGACATGATATTGAAGAAAAATATAACGAGCACATAAAATAGAAAGATTTCAGCAGGAAAGAAAAGGAACAGGGTAAGAACAGTGATGATAAAACAAAAGTCGTAGTTTTTGATTTGCAGGCGGTATTACCGTGTTCAACTGGAGAGGCGTCATCTTTTTATTACATATCAAAGTTAAACGTTCTCAATTTTACAATGTATGATGTAAAAAGTCATGAAGGTACATGCTATTTGTGGCATGAAGGTGAAGCACACAGAGGTTCCAACTAAATAGGTACGTGCATCTTAAAATATCTTGAAATGATAAGTCAGCAGACTCAAGAGGACTTCAACGTCGTATTCTACTTTGATAACTGTGCAGGGCAAAACAAGAATATTTTTTTGATAGCCATGTACATGTACGCAATGGTTTCTTTAGGGATAAACTCTATCACCCATAATTTTTACCTTCCGGTACCATTTCAAATAATAATATTAACGTTTTATAAAAAAAATATAGTAAATGCAACAATAATTATATGGAAAGGAATTTAATACAGTTTCCAGCATAAGTAAATATGTAAAATATGTCGGTAATAATAACATATTTGCTTCGTGCAGGCGTTTACCAGGCGTCACTTCACGCGAATCTTGTGAACGGGTTCGATTACGACCGACGCCAAATATTTTAGAATCTGAAATGGCACAAAATTGACCCCTGTGGTGCAACTCTTCACGCCAGCAATGAATATAGGTAAGTATATAAATAAATAAAATAAATATATCATCACAGCATATTACCCATTGCTGGGTCTGCTAATCTGCTTGGTACACAGAATTCTTCGGTAAGGATGATGACATATTTGTACCGTGCGGGCGTTTACCAGGTGTCACCTCACGAGCACGTATTGCTGGCGTTCACCACAAGGGTCAGTTTTGTGCCATCTAAAATTCGAAATATTTAGCGTCGGTCGGAATCGAACCTGGTATTTAAATTTAATTTTAAGTATTTACATGAACAAAAATTAAATTAAACGGGAGGTATTGTGTTGGCCACATCAATTTTTTTTCTAACAGGTCATAGCCAAAGTGAGGGTGACAGTATGAACACATTAATAGAAAAACATTTTTTTTAATCTAGTCCTGTGTACGCACCAGATATTGTCGATATAAAAGCCTAAGCTGCAAACATGTTTATCAATACCCCCAAAAACGTAAAACTGACAGAGATAAGAGTGCTTAGCGTGGACAAGAATCATCCTAATACCCGTTTTTATAAATATTCATTCGACCAAGATAATTTTGAAGAGGTAAAAATTATAAATGCAAGAAGAAAAATTGATATAGAAAAACTATGTTACAAAAAGCTTTCGCCCTAAAACCAAGTATTACTGATGTAAAGAAAAAAGGTCTACTATCTTTAATAGAAAAAAAAATATATTGTGTACCGATGTATTATTTAGACTTTTATAAGACCCTTTCAAATGTAAATAGTTCCTTTTGTTTGAATTTTAAATTTGTTTTTATAGTTTTTGTATTAAAATATGTATGTATGTATTTATTTGTTTAAATACTAATTTGCACAGAAACCGTAATTTAGAACGCAATTTTTTTTTTTAGAAAATCAAATTTGACTTTAAGGAATAGAGTTATATCTATCAAGATTTATCAAACTATGCTTTTCGGATAATCAGTGGTTATAGCTTTTCCTAGAGATTGTAGTAGTATTCAAAATGTTCCAAAAACGATAGCTATATCCTTTCATTTCGTATTAATAATCAATAATTGAAAATGTATAATAACTTTAAATCGCTCTCCTGAAAAATGAAGTTTTTTGAAATGTAACTCTCTTCTTACGATATGTAAACGTAAATATTATAAACAAATTTATGTTTATACAATCAAGAAAAAGTCACGTGTATAATTTATCCTGTCAACTATAGTTCCGAAAAATACCACCAGATGTCATATTGCTTATTTCCCATCGCGTATTGCAAAAGATTCTAGACAAAATACAAATTTACGGTGTGACGACGTACCATAAAAGTCCCTAGATTACCAAAGTAGTGCGATTGTTTAGGTCTGTGTATTAGTAATTTGGAACCAAAATGCTGGGTCTTGTCACTTGTACAATTTATTTAAAAAATGCCTTCTTGCTGTATAACATGTTGCAAAGATAGATCTGAAAAATATTTTGAACTATTTAGAATACTACGTGAAAAAAAGAAGAACTGATTTGTCAGTTATTTGTGAGGTTAGTTTGTTTTTGTATTTATTGTTCGATAAAGTCAATAATTTTGTATTTTGTATTTTGTAATTATAATACATAATTAATAAATATTTTACGTTGAAATTTTTCAATTTTTTAAGGATAAACCTATTTTTTATCATATTGGCGATAAAATTTGGAGCCAAAATGGCGGTAAATCGCGCTACTTTTGTAATCTTGGGACTTTATGTCTGATGACAGAATACTGCCCGTGTAGAATTGCGGAACTCTTCAGTTTAACTTTTAAACAATTTGACACATGATAGCTGTTACGTTGCGAATTTTTGAAATTTGTTGGGATTTATACAGTTGTGATTAAATATTATTGTATAATATTAAGTAAACGTAATGGAAAATGGTTTTGTAAAGGCAGATTTACGCAATTTATCTAATGTTGATAATTTCTTCGTGCAAAATGCAGGATACTTTTTAACACTAAGACTCGATTTTTTCACCTCTGTATAAAGTGACAGTTTGGAGTGTTTGGAGGTAAAAAAATGTACTTTTAATAATTAAGTATAGATGATATATATTTTTAAATAAAGTTTTACGTTTTTACCTTCCGTCACCTTTAGATAAAGGTATTGTCTTTGGTCAAAAAATTCAATAGTGAGTTTCTAAAGAATAAGCACGTTTTGGGGTCCCTAGAATACGAATTTACTATTTTTACGATGGTGTCTGTATGTATGCATGTGCGCGTATGTGTGTGTGAGGATTGTTTCGGATCGCTTAACTCCAATAACACGATTCGAAAAATTATAATTTTTTCGTATTCCTCGAGTTTAGATACATACGCATACGTGATTAGATTTTGGTCATAATTGGTCCACCGGAAGTACCCTCATTTGCAACTTTTAACAGTTTTTCTTGAAAAAACATAGTAAAATATCATTTATTGACATTTAATGATTATGAATTTTAAAGAATGTATTATTCTCTATACGATTTGATTGAATTTTATACTTCATATTCAATAGATAAAGAGTTAAAGAATTATAAAAATATTAAATTTCATAAATCAGCCAGTTATGCTAACCATGGAAACTGCTAATATATTCAGATAATTCAAATTGACAGATGTCCAGTATCAATGAAAACAAAATAAATGTGACAGAGAGATGAAAATGTTGAGATGGATGTTGGGAAAGATACGGAAAGATAGGATAAGGATTGAAAGGATACGGGAATTGGCTCGAGTGATAGAAGTTTCTAGAAAGATATAAGAGAGACGATTATTTCGGTTTGAACATGTCATGAGGAGAGATGAAGAATATATTGGAAGAAGAATGAATAGCTTAGTAGTAGAAGGTAGAAGAAACAGAGGAAGATAAAAGATAAGATGGAAGACTGTATTACGAAAAATTTGACAGTAAAGGAGTAGAATGAGGACGACACGCAAACAAAAATGAGTGGAAGAAGAAGATAAAAATAGCGACCCCTAACGAATGGGAAAAGCTGAAGAACAAGAAGATGTCGGGGTCAAGTGCAATTTGCATAGTTTGTTTATGAAATAATTTCACTGGAAATATAGAATCTTTTGTAAGAAAATTTATGTGTGGAATTTGTACACAATACAAAAGATTGTCGAAAGGTATTGTGTTGGCCATATCACATATTTTGACATTGTTTTCAAGCATATTATTGAAGATATGATAAATTTTAATGTAGTTAAAGAGTCTAATTAGTTAAAAAATATGCTTGATTATACGAATTTAGAAATATTGTTGTTATCTCTTTATCGGGAATTGTAACCATATGGTAACATTATTTTCAAATGCTTAAAACTCTTGAGTCCAGGACCCCTATTCTGTAACTTTTAGCAACATCGATATCGTGTTGATACGGCCATTTTGGAAAGAGCGCGCACGATAATGTCAGACAGAATACGAACTATATGACGTCACTCTCGGTGAAGAATCTTGAAAAAAGTAGGAGGGATAACACCACCTAAGTGTTATGGACATAGCAATACTGATTTGACAGTTTGTTGGCGGTATTCGTGAGTGAAAGTTTGTCAATAAGTTTCAAATTGTGTTATATCATCTTTTATTTTTCTGAGGTAAGTTGAAAATATAATTATTTTCTTATTATTATTGCAAAGTAAATTTGATATATACTATTCAAAAGTAAATAAGGATATTAAAAATATTTTTTTGTGTAAATATTGATACAATAACATTAAGCAATGGTTCGCTAACAAAAAAAAAAAAACTTTTTCCGGTATAACATATTTATTGTAATCTTTCTTTAGATGGCATTATTATATGCTAGACTGCAAATTGTAGCAGAGGAAAAACTTGATATAGAGTTGGAAGGAGCTGCTCTACTGACGCTCAAGATCCTTTCGGTGTGTCAGACAGAATTTGTGGCGAATTTTAGATTGAATGAAGAAGCTTGCCGATACATAATTGAAGTATTGTCTCCACATATGGAAATAAGCCAAAGGAACACAAGAATACCGCCGCATCTCAGAGTAAGAAAACATATTTATTTATTTATTTAAAATAGTCATCTAAAATTATTTTACGTTTCTAGGTTTTAACAGCATTAAATTTTTTCGCTGTTGGAGGTTACCAGCGAAATGTCGGAAACAACTTGCTGGCACGTTATGAGCCAGCCGGTTGTAAGTAGGTCTTTGAAGGAAGTTTCAACATTAATAGTTCTTCAACTCGGGAAGATATAGATTAATTGATCGATTCTGTTCATATCTGTCTTACATATCTGTAAATCTGTAAAACCTGTCAAAAACGCATCTATTTTTGTTGATTAATATAGAATTGTACATTAAAGTGACAGTTTTCGTTGCGATTTTGTTCATTATTTACAGATCTGTAATGCCTAGTGCACACGGAGAAACTTTTAGTAAAGTTTCCTGAAATTTGTTTCCCGAAGAAGAAGAAGTTTTGGAGAAACTTTTGCATCTATGTACTGTGTGTTCACACGAGAAAAATAAAAGTTTCCTCAAAACTGGTAATTTTTCTCTAAATCTATAGGCTCTTGGAGAATTATTTTCGAAAGAGAACAAGAAGTACACAAAATTACATATATGAATTAAATTTAACTAAAAGTAAATTGAGAAATAGATTAAACTATAAGTGCTTATAACTAAGAATTCTAACAAAATTAAATTTATGAAGTAAACTAAACTACATAAGATTTCTGAATAAATTACACTGAAATAAACCAATTTTTATAAACAAGAATTATAGTAATCGACGCCAAAAATCAAAGTTTTTGTGATCCTAACCTCTTTTTCTTTACAAGTGTCATAATAGATGAGAAGTTAGGTGCACGTCAAAAAGTTTCCATAAAACCTCTCAAGTTTTAACGGCGCCGTTAACTTTCCGGAAACTTTTCATACTTCTTCTTTTTGGGAAACAAATTTTCGGAAACTTAGATAACAGTTTCTCCGTGTGCACTAGGCATAAGATTTACAGATGTGAACAGAATCGACCCATAAGTTTCCGAAAACCGACGAAGAGAATAATGATGCGAAGGAGAGGTATACAGTATTTATTATCACAAGTGTCGCTGTATTGTAGAGAATTATTGTCCCTTTAAAAATAAAAGAGTTTTTATATCTAATGTTTGTTTTTATATAACATTTATTTATGTCTTTACATCCACAGAGGATATGTCTACTACGGGTAATCGAGTAATGTGAATATATTCATTTTTCACTACAATATTTCAATCTGAAATATGTATATTTATTGACCAATTTATGCGGTTGTTATACATTTTGAGGAAATGTCAGATTTTAAATGCATGACCAACCCACTGTAATTTCCCCAACAACATAGCTACAATAAAGTTACTAGACGAAAATCACTACTTGTTCCGAGAATATCCGAAGTCAAACAACACTCAAACGATGACGTATAGCAACACTACCTGTTGCTAAAGTTACAGAATAGGTCTCCAGAGGACCCCTATTCTGTAACTTTTAGCAACACCGATATCGTGTTGATACGGCCATTTTGGAAAGAGCGCGCACGATAATATCAGACAGAGTACGAACTATATGACGTCACTCTCGGTGAAGAATCTTGAAAAAAATAGGAGGGATAACACCACCTATGTGTTATGGACATAGCAATACTGATTTGACAGTTTGTTGGCGGTATTCGTGAGTGAAAGTTTGTCAATAAGTTTCAAATTGTGTTTAATCATCTTTTATTTTTCTGAGGTAAGTTAAAAATATAATTATTTTCTTAATATTATTGCAAAGTGAATTTGATATATACTATTCAAAAGTGAATAAGGATATTAAAAATATTTTTTTTGTGTAAATATTGATACAATAACATTAAGCAATGGTTCGCTAACAAAAAAAAAAAAAAAAACTTTTTCCAATATAACATATTTATTGTAATCTTTCTTTAGATGGCATTATTATATGCTAGACTGCAAATTGTAGCAGAGGAAAAACTTGATATAGAGTTGGAAGGAGCTGCTCTACTGACGCTCAAGATCCTTTCGGTGTGTCAGACAGAATTTGTGGCGAATTTTAGATTGAATGAAGAATTCCGCCGCATCTCAGAGTAAGAAAACATTTATTTATTTAAAATAGTCATCTAATATTATTTTACGTTTCTAGGTTTTAACAGCATTAAATATTTTCGCTGTTGGAAGTTACCAGCAAAATGTCGGAAACAACTTGCTGGCACGTTATGAGCCAGCCGGTTGTAAGTAGGTCTTTGAAGGAAGTTTCAACATTGATAGTTCTTCAACTCGGGAAGATATAGATTAATTGATCGATTCTGTTCACATCTATAAGTCTTACATATCTGTAAATCTGTAAAACCTGTCAAAAACGCATCTATTTTTGTTGATTAATATAGAATTGTACATTAGAGTTACAGTTTTCGTTGCGATTTTGTTCATTATTTACAGATCTGTAAGATTTAGATGTGAACAGAATCAACCCATAAGTTTCCGAAAACCGACGAAGAGAATAATGTTGCGAAGGATAGGTATACAATATTTATTATCACAAGTACCGCTGTATTGTAGAGAATTATTGTCCCTTTAAAAATAAAAGAGTTTTTATATCTAATGTTTTGGTTTTATATAACATTTATTTATGTCATTACATCCATAGAGGATATGTCTACTGTCACTCTAATGTACAATTCTATATTAATCAACAAAAATAGATGCGTTTTTGAAAGGTTTTACAGATTTACAGATATGTAAGACTTACAGATGTGAACAGAATCGATCAATTAATCTATATCTTCCCGAGTTGAAGAACTATCAATGTTGAAACTTCCTTCAAAGACCTACTTACAACGGGCTGGCTCATAACGTGCCAGCAAGTTGTTTCCGACATTTCGCTGAATAGCATGGCTTAAATTTCTGCCGGACACTTTTTATTTGCAAAAAACTGTCTTCCCATGTTAAGCGCCTATGTCAAGGTTTGCTTGGGACACACGGTATATATATGTGAAATATGTACAATTTATAAATAAACTTATTTATACTATATTTGTACATGATTATTATTATTTTACTCTTTTCCTTTACGTGCAATATTACCATATGATTACATTATAAAGCTCCTAATTTGTGCTAGGGTGCTAGTTAGAGCACCGCGGATATGTAAAATAGAATATTTAAGTCACCAGGAGTCAGTATTTTAAATACAAATTTTTTCGTACGAGTACTTCATCCTTTGCCCGATAAAAGGTAATGCATGCCCGCCCTTCTTCGAAGTGTTGGTAATTCAGTTTATCGGAGGGATACTGCGTGTGTCATACAGAAAGAAAAACATTTTGCACATTTTTAACTACAATTAATTACTTAGTAAACTGTTTTGTTAGTAATATATATATATATATATATATATATATATATATATATATATTTATTTATTTATTTATTTATTTATTTATTTATTTATTTATTTATTTATTTATTTATTTATTTATTTATTTATTTATTTATTTATTTATTTATTTATTCAATTTAATTTGCCATCGGGGCTCAGCCCCATACAAATGGATTGACAATCATAACATAATTATAATGCGGTACACAAAAGTATTCTTTTTACAAATACAATTAATTAAACCATTAGATGTAATAAATAAGCAAAAGTAATATAGAACTAAAATAACAAAAGCCAAACGATTAAACCTATGAAATAATTATATATTTTACATATAATATACTGATTAAATTAACAAAGTAGCAAAAATGACATTTACAGCCAGACAATAAAAATATTCGGTTACAAACCATTACATAGAATTACCCAAAATATAATACATTTTTAAATGCGAATAAAAAACAAATTATGAAAGTAGATATGCAACAAGTATACCTGAGAAAAATAAGTGATAACAATAGCAAAGCAACAGATCATTCATTTAGAATAAAGCTTCTAAGTTTCATAGCTTCAATTGTAAAGAAAAATATATTGTTAATTTTGGGTGCGTTAAGATTGCAAAAAATTTGGTAGCAATTACTTACATTAAATGTATTTATGTTCAAAATAATTAAATATTTGAGTCTTAGAGGTTGATAGATAGGGCATTCAAAGAAAAAATGATATAGGTCTTCTAGTTTCATTTTATTGCAGATCGTACAAATACTTTTCGCATCTAACTCATAGGTATTTCATTTCCCTATAAAAAAAATTTAGACCAAGCTTGCTTCCCAACCGTATTTGGCTGATAATTTGTATTTTTTGTATACTTAAATTTAGATTTAAATATTGTTCCCTCTCATTATTAGATTTAATAATCTTATAAAAAAAGTTAAAATTTGAATATTAAAGTTTTTCTAAATCTTTATTAACCAGTGTTGCCTTAAATTTTTCTATAATCTCTTTTATCTGTATTTTAGTTATGGCTTATTGCTTTTCCCATATCTGAGAGTAGCCCATTGTTTCTAGAAAAATTCTAATTTGTGTGCTCCAATTAAGTTCTTTTTTGTTTGAGTATAATTTATCTAAGACTATTAACCTTTCATTTAAAATTTTCGGTAATCTTTCACTGCTGATAGTAGTTATTTTACCCCACCAGGACAGAACACGTTTCCATATTTCAACTAAAATATGGATAGTACCTGTCTCTACTCTAATATAATCGTTTGGTGTGTTTTTTGGAAGGCGTAATAACTTTTTTAAAAATTGTAGTTGTACCTTTTCGATTTGTTCGTGTTTAAAGGGGCCCCATATTTCTGCAGCGTATAATGAAGTGGCTTTAATTATTGAGTCCATTAACTTAGTTTTCTCATTCCATCCTACAGATTTTGCTTTACATAAAATTGATCTTACATTTTGGCTTGCAAGTGAACCCTTTTTTTGCATTTTCCTGAACTGCAAGTCTGAATTTGCCAGATGAACTGAAGGTGGTACCTAAGTAGCAAAATGAGCTAACTATTTCTAATAAGTTACCTTTATAAAGAAACGGAATTTTTTGCTTGTTTGCACGACCTTTATGGAAAAAGAGAATTTTCATTTTATTCTCATTTACCTCTAGAGAATTATTCTTACAGTATATTTGGAGTAAATCTAGTTTTTTTGCAACGTCTACCGCGGAATGACATAAACGCACAAGGTCATCTGCATAGGCCAAAATAAGTAGTTCATCATGACCATTTATATTAATACCCCTAACTCCATATATCATTTAAAAATAAAGAAAATAAAAGCGGAGAGAGAATCTCCCCTTGTAAAACGCCCTTAGTGATTTTAACCGGGTTTGAAAGGTTGTTCTTAATTTTAATTTGTAAATGTGCATTATTATACAAACGTTGAAGAATTCTTATAAATTTCGCGGACAATCCAATATTATAAAGTTTGTGCCAAAGCAATTCATGATTTAAAGAGTCAAAAGCCCTGTGAAAATCTATAAAGATGGCCACGTCTGAAACCCGCTTGGTTTTCATTTAAAATGTCTTCTATGTCACACCAATTTTGCAATCTAGCTAACATAATTTGTGTGAACAACTTACAAACTGAGTTAATTAATGAAATGCCACGGTAGTTTAATGAATCATTTTTATCTCCTTTTTTATGTAGTAAAAAAGTTTGAATATTTGACCAAGAGTTTGGTATTTCTTCTTTTGACCAAATTGTATTATACATATTTAACATATAATGTAGCCAATTATCGGGTAGATTTTTAAAAAATTCATTATTAAGAAGATCTGAGCCTGCCGCTTTATTATTTTTACTTTTTTCTATACTATAATACTATAGCTAATAACTCATCCAAAGTAAAAGGCGCGTCTAAAATTGGGTGGCTGCAATCAAAGAAAGTAATGTCTGTCTGTACACTTGAACTAAACATATTCTTATAGAAAAACTCCCAGTCAGTTAGACTTATATTGTTGACATTTTTATAATTCGAATTAAAGAATCTAATTGTACTCCAAAATTCTTTGTTATTGTTTACATTGCTTAATTTATTCCGAATATCATTATAATAGTTTCTTTTATTAGTTTTTATTAAGTTTAAATAATGTTTTTTATTTTCTAGCTAAATAATTAAATTTTGGTTATTTGAATGCTTATGATACAATTTTAGGCACTCTTTACATATAATTTTTGATTCTATACATTTTTGGTCATACCAGGGTTTTCTAGTATTTTGTATGTTTGTTTCTTTTTTAATTACTTTTATTTTCAACATGTCAGTAAAACATGCTGCTTCTTTGACTGTGCACATTAAGTTTTCAGATAATTCATTTACATCGTTTGAATTAAAGTAAATTTTATTGCTGTTATTTAAAAGTAGTTGATATAAATGTAATTTAGAATCATTAAATTTAAAGGTTGGTATATATTGAGGGTTGCTTATAACAGATTTGGCCTGCGACAAGTCTATTGAATTAGAAATTCCAAGCTCTAATATACACATATTATGTAGAGAGTTTGATAGTGTTGGAGTAATATTTATATTATATATATATATATATATATATATATATATATATATATATATATATAATATAAATTATGAATCTTGAAAACGCTGCAGTTTCAATATTCGACACCATAAACAACGTCATTTCATTTTCTAGTATATGAGATAAGAAATGCATAAATAGTAGTAAGACAGAAAGTACACGGGCTTTTGTATCAACTCTTCAAACTGTAATTACATTTACGAAAAACTTGTCACAATAAAACTTGAAGTTAGAAATTAAAATTTAGTTTTTTTTTATAAAACTTCGAAAACAAAAACAAAATTTATATATATATATATATATATATATATATATATATATATATATATATATAATTATATATATAATTGTTTTTATACTATTGGATAGAAAATTTCATGTACTTTTCAAACTAGAATAAAAATACAGGCTGATCATACGAGAATGTACCAGCAATTTTCTCCGTTATTAAGCGAGATATCGATTATTTTCAAGTAAGCAAATTTACTATACACAATGTGGGCAATAATATGCTATATCAAGAAGCGTTCTATTACTTCCGGTTCCGGACTACGTGATACAAACTTTGAAATTTCAAATGGAACATAGTATATTTTTTTTTTTTGAAAAGTACGCAAAATCTGCTTTACAATGGTAGTAAACAAGCAGTATGCGCAAAATCTGCTTTACAATGGTAGTAAACAAGCAGTATGTTGTATTATTAAAAAATAAAATGGCGGATGTTTAAAATATGAATATATTAAGTGAAAAAATCAAGTGTGCGAGATTTTATTGTTTTTTTAGATGGTGTTTTTTTTTTCAAATAAATTCATTTACATAGCGTAAACCTGGTCAACAGTACCAATGAAACAAAATTTCACACTCTCTTGATTATTTTATAAGATATTTCAAATGACCGCTATTTTATTTTTTAATAATACAGCGTGCTACTTATTTACTATCATTATAAAGGAAATTTTGTGTACTTTTCAGAAATATAAAAAATATAGTATGTTCCATTTGAAATTTTAAAGTTGATATCACATACTTCGGGGCCGGAAGTAACAGAACGTTTTTTAATATCATATGTTATTGTTCATATTACCTTTAGTAAATTTTCTTATTTGAAAATAATCGCTATCTGCCTTAATAATAGAGATAATTGTTGATTCATTTGCACGTGATCACCCTGTATAGGTATTCCATTTAAAAATATAAAGTTACATATCATTGCGTAAAAATTAAACACCCTGTAGAAAAACGTTTACTGCATGTTTATAGATATTTTAATATAAAATAAACTTCGTTTGAATTTTTTCCCTAATATTTAAAATAATCGAGTTATTAAAAAAGAACAGACCGACTAATCACCCTATATAATTAAATAATTGAAACTAGTGTGAATAAGAAGAGTTAAGCTACCATATCTCGGAAAAGGTTCGTTTTTGAGTTATTTTCACTTCTACTGTTCATCACATAATTATCTTATATACCTATACTTTTTAATACTTTAATATATGTGTAATTTATTTATATTCTAAAAAATAATTTGTTTCTTCACAGTCCAATGCTCATTAACGGTTTACCTTGATAATTGTGATTTTAAAAATATATCTGTAGGCATTTAATAGGTAAACATATCACATTTTATAAACTTTTAAAACGATATTAATGATATTATTAGATAAATTTATATTATACTTACATCTTTATTTCAAATTTATTTTCTGGTGAGTTCGTTTTCTCAAAATCTTCATTTTTATAATATATACTACATGGAATAACGCTTACAACTGAATTTAAACGTTGTCCTATTCCATATTCATTTAAAAGTGCTAAAAGTCCTTCACAAAGGTATCCTGATTCAAAGGGAAATATTACCTGAAGGTAATTACCACTCTCTCCTTTAGTCCACACTGCATTTTTAATTTTATGCCCTTCTAGAATTTTACGAACAACCTGAAATTTGTAAATTTATATAAACACTTGGCAGGTGAAACATTTACACGAATTCCTGTTACCTTTTCCAAAGGCATTTTATTAATATCGCTGTCTTCACAATTATCTGATACTGTTGAAGATGTTACTTCAGGGTGTATGTTTCCACAAGTAGAAATATACTTTGACTTACTTTTAACAGTGAAGGGTTTATTGCTGGTTGCTTGTTCAGCGTCATTCAACGACAATAAATTTTCATAAGACGATGATGGCGAATTATGGAAACTTTCTGCACATTCAGAATTTTCTTGTTTTGTGGTCTTAAACGATTTCTCATACTTTTCCGTCGGAATACAAATAACAAATAATACACCCGCCATAACTACCTTTAATACTAAACAGGATACTAAACTAAAATATTATATTCTATAATTTGTATGAATTAACTTGCACAATTCTGTATGTAAATACATACATACCGGGTGCCTACTTGTAATCTGTTATACAGGGTGTATCACAACTACAGGTACAAACTTTAAGGGCATATAATACTGACCAAAATGAATAAAAAACGCTTAATCAACATAGATCTCCTCAACTGTTTCCAAGAAAGAGCCCATTTTTTATTAAAATCGAAGAAAAAGTGACACAGATAGTGATCGAAGAAAATTTTGTCTATGTCAGTAGAGACAATAAAAAAAAATCTGATTTGGCCAACACATAACATCTCGCCGTGTATTTTACCTGGCTGTATGCATAAAGCAAAGAATATTTTTAGAAATACAAATAATATATTCATATAAGTCTATGACGTATAAATTTCTTTATTAGTCAATAAGAGCATGTCTCAACATAAAACAATTTTCACATATATTTAAAAAATCTATAGGATATTTCACCATAAATTATGTACAATAAATTATAAAGTGGAGTTTACCATATACAGGGTGGAAACGAACTTAATGTCATAAATTTAAGGGTGAGTAGTATGACATGTGTACATTACGAAACTGAAAGAATTTTTAATTCATATTTCATTAAAAATATGGTTATCAAAAATACATTCAAAATTAGTTGTATAAGATATTATTCTTAATAATTAAATTAAATAGCATTTTTAACGAAAATAATTGTGTAATAGATAAAATTATGCAAATGCGTTGCCAGTGGTCCAGTGGTACCAAAAATGTTAGTTTCATGAAAACTACCCTTAAATATGCGAATTTTTTAAAAATTCTTTCGGTTTCGTAATCTACACATGTCATACTACTCACCCTTAAATTTATGACATTAAGTTCGTTTCCACCCTGTATAACTTTTAGGCTGGTAACAGGGATATTCACTTCGAACAACGTTCTTGTTTATTTTCTCTTCATATTCTTCTAGTAAAAACATTAATTTTGGTCGGTCTAAAATGTATATATCTGGATATGTGCATCTATTCTTACATATCTTCTTTTACATTTTATTTTTTCATCATGTTGTATCTAAATAACATATTGATTTCCTTTAATAAAGTGATGGATAGATTGCACTCCGATTATTCTTATATCGATGTGTAATTTTGTCAATATTTACAACTTACTTGAGAAGAATTTGTTAACTTTTTCGCAGTTCAATGTTACTCTAGTCTAAAGTGCTGGTGTACATTGTCCCATAATGTTTGAAACAAATTTAAGTCCTTCAACGTAGACTTGTCACCTCCATAATAGTCACAGATCAAGAATTAAGAAATTCTCGAAGTACATTTTTCTTTCATTACTCATATTTCGATGAGATACAATTTTTCAGTATTTTACGTTGCAGAGTGGAGACCATCTTCATCTTGTGTTTATAACATTTAAATATCGTCTTCCTTCGAGCTGCATTCTCGCTTATATCTATTCTTTATATTTAGATTTTTTTTAAATTTAAATTCATTCTATGAAGAAATTTTGTCCTGCTCTTCTAATTTTTCAAGATGTTTCCTATTCATTGTCGGGATTAACAGTATTTCTGAAGGGTATGTGTAATATACCTATAATTTTAAATATTTAACTATTAATACAATAAGAAATAATATAATGTATGTACTTCCCAGAAAAAAATCTTCAGGAATATCTTTGGATTTTTGACCCAGACATTTACCTGTCAGTTACAAACATTTTTTTTATTTTTCAATTGATTTTCATGACATTATGTGGCCTGTGAGATTTATTACAACAGATTATTATATACCTTACATTTATTTATAAATCTATAAGTATCAGATAGAGAAGTTAGTCTTCTTTAATAAGCAAGAACAAAAATTTTCAAAAAATAATATTTAGAATATTTTTTTTAAGAATCTGCTACTTCCGGTTGTCCAATTATGTATTACCAAAACATTTTCAGCTCTTCCCAGTAATGTCCGATTGAGAAATACGTAGTTAAACAGATATTAAGTATTATAGTTTTTGTGAAATCGTCCTTCCACGCACATACACACACACAAATACATACATATTAAAATCTGACTATAGGGACCTTAAACCGTGCTTAATCATTAACATCTGGATGTGCGATTTTGAGTATGAATCCAATACTTCTCTTAGCGAGAGGTAAAAATAAAATTTTATGTGAAACATTTTCCTCAATTATACGTAAATAGTTACGAAGTCATTTGAAAATTACATATTGGTCGCCACTACATTTAAATTTATTTAAAAACATTGACCCCTGTGGCGCACTCTCCACGCCAGCAATGAGTGCCCGTGAAGTGACGCCTGGTAAGCGCCCACACGGTACAAATATTCCATCATTACCGATATCTGCATACGAAGCAGATTGGCACACCCAGCAATGGGTAATATGCCGTGATGAAATATTTATTTATTTTTATTTAAAGGCACATCTAAGATGACTTCTCAGAGGGGGAATGTCTTCAACGCCCGAAAATTCAAAACCAGAATATTCAAAACCAGAATATGCATTCACAGAATCATTCAACACCCGAATATTCAAAACCAGAAGTGCATGCACAGAATCATTCAAATCCCGAATATTCAAAAACCGAATGAAAAAGTTTATTCTACCTGTCACTAGATGTCACTGCGAAACGTATGCATTGTCGATATTGTAGTGTACTTTAATTTATTTAGATGAGAATAATAATAGACATACGTTTTCAAATGTCAAAAATGACAGCTTCATCGGTAATTATATACGATGTGATTGAATAACTGAATTCTAGATAATAGGTACAGTACAGGCATGTCTACGGAAAATATGTGGAACTTAAAACATTTTTTGAATAATAAACCGTTGTACCGTTTAATAAATAAACAATTACAGTTACAGTTTCTACACGAAGTGCCAATATTATAAAGTATGTATATTATAATAATACGAAATAAATGTTATTTTTCTCATCACAGATTCATAGTTTGATTACAAAGATTATAGTAAAAAATCTGATGTGGACACCACACGACTTCCTTGTACGATTATTAAACTATACATATTTTTTTAATAAAAAAATTACAAAATATTAATTTTAACTTCAAAACAGTAAGATATATAGCGACCATAATCTAACCCGGTTCTTTTTAAAGAGAGTTTTGATTACAACAAAGAAATATTTGATTACAACAATGAATATGACTAATTTCACAATAAAAATGTAATATTTGTTATTGTACGAATCATAAAATTGCACGTATTTAACGTAATTTGACATGAACATTTTTTTATGTTTTTGTCCTAATCCATAGCAAGCTTTATTACAAAAACAAATAAGTATATAATTTTTAAATTTACATATCTCGCTTATACAAAGGGCTAATTTAATAAAACTTCATATGCTAGATGCAGAAATTAATTCTCTAAAACTTTTATTTGAAGCATTTATTTCTAAAATCAAAATAAAATCATTTTTATCAAGAAAAACTGTTAACAACTTCAAGTAATGTACCACTTCCGGTTAGCCTATTTTAACCAAAATCTATTATGTTATTTCGATTGACATAAAAGTCTTGTATACCAAATTTGAAAAGTTTTGGATTATATTTTAAAACAGTTTTTCATTAAAATCTATTATAGGCTTCATGTAAAGTGCCACTTCTGGAAATTGTGTAATAACCAAAAAGGGAGGTTATAGCAGTCCTAAATACAAAATTTCAACTTTCTACGGCTTACCGTTTTTGAGTTATGCGAGATACGTACGTACGTACGTACGGACGGACGTACGGACGTACGTACGTACAGATGTCACGACGAAATTAGTCAAAATGGATTCAGGGATGATCAAAATGGATATTTCCGCTGAAATCTGAAAACCGAAATTTTTCGCGATTACTTCCTTTACTTACGTACAAGGAAGTAAAAAATCGTTTAGTGAGAGCCATGAATACTGCAAAGTTCTATCAAACATCGATGATTATGGGCTATGTCTACATGACAATCTATAATACACATAAAATCGTTGCTAATTTTGATTTGGCGTCGTACAAAGCTCTGCTCTGACACCTCTTATTTTCGCTCTTTTTATAGACAATTTGTGCTTTGAATTAAATTCAAACAACTTTGATAATGTAAAAATATTCAGAAATGTCGAGCCCACTATCTTCTAAAATTATTTTAATATTATTTCATGATGTAGTAACAATTCCCTAAATGTTAGAAAATGCCAAATCAGCAAATTTCTCATATTTCATCCACTACTCCGACACCGTTAAAGACATTATAACATGGTTTGAATTCGATATGATTTTTTTTTTCTTTCATGAATTTGCACGATTGTTGCTGAGGAATGGTTAGTAGGTTTGAAATTTGCCGATATGAATCTGTTCAAAATATTACAGAAATTTCTTTGGAATTGAAGTGTGTTTTATTTGTGACCCACTCTTTCACTCAAATCGTGTAATACATAATAAGAAAGAGAATTTCATGCTGAACTCATATTTCGAAACTGCGTTGTCCTGTTTATAACCGTGTGAGACTGGCGAAAGAAAAAGGAGTAATGAGCCGATTTGAATATGTGTCTATAACTTGCAAATAGTTACCTGATCTTTAATACAATTGAAAATCTGTTGGAAACCATTGACAAAAATATTGCAAGGTATAATATTAATAATTCCAAGTAATTATTTAAAATTATAACGGATAAATAAATTGTTATTCTGGTTAATTTTTTAAAAATAAATATAATATTTTTATTACAGTCGCTCTATTTTTTTGTTGCACCTCACATCTTTATTCAAATACGTAGTCGTGCCATAAATTCTGTCCCTGAGTATAAAACACGATAAAAAAATCTGATGTGACCAACACAGTACCTCCTGCCATTTACCTATGTATATAATTTTTATATTACTTTATAAATTTATCCATACAATATATAGAAAAAGTATTAAAGCAAACTTATAGAAAATGAAATAATCTTTAATTTGTATAGTAACAAATTGAGAAAAAATTACATTTAAAGGTATTTTTTGAAGAAAAACTATCTTGAGCTTCAAGTAAACTGCCATTTCCGGTTATCCGATTGCCACCAAAATCTAATCAGATATTTCCATGTTAGAATAAGGTAGAAATACATGGTTTCAAAACTTTCTGAATGATAGTATTTGAGTTAGAGCGTATACACTATAAAGGATCCACACATACATACATACATATACACAGACATCATCGTGAAAATGTTAAAAATGGATTCTAGGGACCTTAAAACGTGGTCATTTACCAAAATCTCGATATGCGATTTTTAGCACGATCCCTATACCTCCCTTACCAAGGGTAGCGGGAGGAAGAAATATATAAAAATAAAATTAAGGGTGCCTTGAGCATTTGTTTTTTTCTTCTGTCAACATATTGTAAATCATTAATTTCAAATCGATAGTTCATGCGTTCCTCCTTGGTTCATGCAGTAAAAATGGAGTGGGGTATTAAAAAGAACCGTGTAGCAGTGATTGCGCTATACAAGTGGAACAAAACACCAGTAGAGATTTTCAATTTGTTAAAACTTCTGAAAATTACGAAGAAGTTTGTTTACCGGACCATTGAACGTTACAACGATATGTTATTAATTGATGACAGACCAAGGAGCGGTTGGCCATACACAACTAGGGATCCAGCAGCCGTCAAATCTGTTCGCGAGAGAATTTGGAGAAATCCACTCCGGAATCAGAAAATCATGTGTAGGAAAATGAACTTCTCCGCTAGAACCATGTCACGCATTCTGAAAGATCTTAAACTTGGAACTTATCGTAGAAGCACAGGACAGCGATTAACAGCGACCATACGTCACATAAGAGCCACGAGAGCTAAGATGTTACTCCAGCGACACGCAAACGGAAGTCATCGGCAAATTCTTGTTACGGATGAAAAATTTTAACTGTAGAAGAAAAATTCAACCGCCAAAATGATTGAATGTATGCCCATAGCTCTCGGGAAGCTGCAGAGAAAATCCCGAAGGTAGAAAGGGGTCACCACCTAGCGTCAGTGATGGTTTGGTGGAGGGTGTCGTATGACGGCGTTATGAAGTTGCATTTCTGCGAACAAGGGGTAAAAACGCGAGCAGGAAATTACCAGAGCGACATATTAGAGCAAGTTGTAAAGCCATTGAATGATTCCTTGTTCGCTGGTAAGCACTGGATTTTTCAGCAAGATTCAGCGCCCGCACACAAAGCGAAGTCGTCGCAACGCTGGTTACAGCTGAATTTACCGGAATTTATTATCGTTGAAGATTGACCCTCTGGAAGTCCAGACCTCAATCCTTTGGACTACCGCTTATGGAATGTATTAGAGGAGAAGGCCTGCTCCAAATCTCATCGCATTATTGAGACATTAAAGGCTGATTTGGTAAAGACAGCAGTTTCCATACTCCTGGAAGTGGTGCGTGCTGCAATCGATGAGTGGCCGGGACGTTTGAAGAAGTGTGTCAAAGAACGAGCCGGTCATTTTGAGTATTATTTTTTTTAATTAATAGTTATGTAACAATAAAATCACATTCATTTTTTATCAGATTTCTTTTTTATGTAGAATAAGCTTCCCTTGTATTAGGGACAGTATTTATGGCACGACTACGTAAAGCTAATCATATATGGCAGCGGTAACTTAAGCAGTTTGACCATGTGATATTTGAAAACAGTGGCCACCATGACACTGATAGCTTGTATTTGTTATGGTTTGGGTTTGATGGGAGCTGATTCGGCCACTTAAAATTGTATAATACATGGAAGTTAAAAACGATAAAAAAAATTGCTTCCTTCGGCGATCTCATTTCGCAAGCGTGTTAATAATATTACATTGTTTTTACCTTCCGTCACCTTTAGGTAAAGAAGGTATGTATTGTCTTTATTCAAAAAATTCGATGGTGAGTTTTTAATGATTAAACACATTTCAGGGTCCCTAGAATACGATTTTCTGTATGTGTGTGTAACGATAATTTCAGCCGCGATAACTCAAAAAAAAAAACCATTTTTACGTATTTCTCTTCCTTACATCCATGTGCAGACGTGATTAGATTTTGGTAATAATTCGTCAACCGAAAGTCCCCTCATTTGAAGAATTTTGCAGTTTTTCTTGAAAAAGCGCTGTTTTATTTTCTATACGATTTGATTGCATTTTATAATTCAAATTCAATGGATATAGAGTTAAAAAAATTATAAAGAAATTAAATGTCATAAGCAGCAAGCTATGCTATAACCATGGAACAGCTACTATATTAAGAAAATTCTGATTCAAAGATGTCAGTATCAAGTACAATTGACTTAGTATGTTTGTATTATAATTTTACTGGAAATATATAAACTTTTGTTAGAAACTTTCACTTTCTGTATGGAATTTGTACAAAATACCTAGAACTGACGGAAGGCAATGTACTGGAAATATACGATCTCTTAGAAGGAAATTTCTGTATGAAATTGGTGTAAAATACGTACAGGTGTCTGCCATAAACGAGCCACCATTGCAAACTTTCTTATTTGAAGATATAGAAAGACGGTTAAATGGACAAAGTTAGGCGATATTATATGAAAAATTTAACGGTGAAAAATGCAAAACAATTGAACATCAAATACGCGACTTATTCAACAAAATAACATTTTTTTTTAATAGAATGCTATATTGAAAGTGATACCACTAAGATGTTTTTATCTGAATATAAAAGTTCATTATCACTATGCCTTTAAAATTAAAAACAAAAGAGTTATTTCAATTTCAAATTTAAATATTATATTTCTTATTTAAATACAAATATGACATTTTTGCTATTGGGATATTTCATTATGTAGAGATGGCGTTGTGTACAACCAACGTTAAACTTTCAACAAGGGAGCACATTTCTGTAACTTCCATAAGCGTATCATTGCTGTTAAGAGTTTTTCTTTGATTCTTCTTGTATTTTGACTTTTCTCTCAGTGTTTATTATTATTTTAGGTAGAGTATATTGGCTTGTATCCTGTTTTATTAATTGTAGCGGAAGATTAATTATTATTTTTCATTTTAAATACTTTAGTTGGTAGTTGTTAGGTTATGATCACAGATTTGTTTTTTCTTAGCAGTGTTGTCTTTAGGCACGGGCCACCTGGGCCCGGGCCCAGGGCCCCGAGGTCCTGGGGGCCCCCAAAAGTTTGTGTGATTGAAAAAAAAAATTGTCACAACAAAAAATCATTGACATTTTTTTGTTTTTTTCTTTTGATCAAACATTAAACAAACAAAAGTTGTGAATACTTCTGCAAGGTTCTTGGGGGGCCCTGAAAAACAAGAAACGATGTGAGAGCCAACAATAAACCCGAATACTTTGCAATAATTACAATTATTAGGGACTCGCAGAAAAAGTTTAAGGTGGCACCTACGTAATACAATCAGCTATATGTCACAGCTAACATCAACGGATATTTTTGGGGGCTATTACATAACTTTTCAAGAGGATTTAAATGACGTATACCATGACCGTCTCGGGTGCCCCTTTTTGAAATATTGAATCCAACTTCTACAAAAATGCGAATTTATTATTTGTCGTATATACCGTGTGTCTATCTTAAAGGTGTACATAGGAGATTAACATGGGAAATCAGTTTTTTGCAATTCCCTGCTCACCTAATTATTTTAAGCAAAAACGCGTCAAATAAAAGTTTTAGGGCACAAAATTCTGCATCTAAATCAATAAACAGAATTACTTTTACATGCTTTTTAAAGACAGAAATTAAATATGAAAATGTCGAAAATTAGGTTGAAAATATCGATAGCCATGAAATTGAACAAAAAATAAATAAATGCTTGACGTTTTATCTGTCACAACGTAAGTTAACTTGTTTGACATTTCTAACAATTTGATTTGGACAAATATCGTTTAGTATGACAATAACAGAAATATTAGATTAATAAATAAAGTTAAAAAATACAGTTTTGTTTAAATAATATGAATTTATTAAAAATTCAATATTTTGTAACATAATATTTTCAAGCAAGAAAAGTTTTATAATTAGTAAACGAATAACAAGTAATTATAATTTAAAGATAATAGTTACAATAAATATTCAAATGCAGCACCATTTTGGACAAGACAATAATCTAATCTATTGTAAAACGACCTTTGTACATTAAATAGTTGCCGCTGAGTTATACGATGACATTCATTAAATATGGCATCTCTCAGATCATTTATGTTTTCGTGGCTTTGTTTATAAATTTGAATTTTTAAGTGAACCCATAAAAAAAGTCACATGGAGCAAGATCTGGAGATCTAGCAGGCCAGTTAATAATACCCCTCGTCCAATCCAGCGCCCAGGAAATGCCAGATCCAAATATTCCCTACGTTTCTGCCATAGTGTGCAGGACATCCATCGTGTTGGAACCAGACCTCTCGATCTGGGCGCACAACTTCGTCTATTGCAGAATCAATTTCGTTTTGTAGCATCTCCAAATAATTTTCCGTATTTAGATTTTCACGTATTTCAAAAGGACCAATTATGTGGTGACCTAAAATTCCAGCCCATATTACCTTTCTGGGGATATTGTGTCCTTGTTGAAATACTAATTCTAGGATTTTCTGTTGCCCAACAACGTGTATTTTGGGTATTGGGTTCATTATTTAACGTGAAAGTGCATTCGTGGGTAAAACAAATGGACGATAAAAAAGTTTGATCATTATTAGTTCGGTTCTGCATATCTTCGCAAAACACTTTCTTCATCGTATGGGAAAAGTTCTTGGTGACACTGCATTTTATAAGAATAGTACGATTTTTTTTTTAAATATTATGTATGATGCTGTGATGAACTCCCAACTCATTTCCAATACATCTAGTACTACAGAAGGGGTTTAAACTTATCATTCCTAACACTCTTTCTTCCAGCAAGGCACGTGTTTCTGCTCGTCCTACATTCTGATAACGCTGCTCACGTGTATTTTTTGAAGACACACTAGCAGTCGTTTCAAATTTTGTCACCAATTTAGCAATTGTAGTTGCACTGGGGATCGGCCGATCCATAAACTTAACGGAAAATAAATCACGTACTTTGCGGTAACTATTGCCTCCATAAAAACATTTTATTATGAAAACACCCTCTTCATTATTATAAATATTCATTTTTTAATAATATCAGACAACAAAACCAGAGACAAAATCAAATTGTCAGAAACGTCAAATAACTTATTTGACAAATAAAACGTCAAGCTTTTATTTATTTTTTGTTTAATTCCATGGCTGTCGATATTTTCAACGTAATTTTCGACATTTTGATATTTAATTTCTGTCGTTATAAAGCATGTAAAGTTAATTCTGTTTATTGATTTAGATGCAGAATTTTATGCCCTAAAATTTGACGCGTTTTTGCTTAAAATAATTAGGTAAGCAGGGAATTGCAAAAAACTAATTTCCCATGTTAATCTCCTATGTACACCTTTACGACAGACACACGGTATGTCTAATTCCGAGTTATCACTTTGATAACTGTCTAACAAGTTGACTTTATTGTGAAGTAATCTCAAAATAATAGTTCAAGTAATTTTAAAAAAAGTTGAATCAAATTATTTTCTACCGATGAAAACTTAATTTAACAATGTAAAAATGTAGACCCATTTTTAATTCTAATAATCTGTATGACAAAGATAATAAACCTATAAAATATGTTTTTGTTGAAAAAAAAAATTATAGGGGGGGAGGGGCCCCCACGTACTAATGGCCCAGGGCCCCGAAAATCTTAAAAACGCACATATTGGATAATAGTGGTTTAATTAATTGTAAATATTAGTTCTATTATCTATTTTCCACTATATAAACTAAGTGCGTATGTAAAAACATACGAATGAAATAAAATTGCTCCCTTGTTCTTAGTTCCAAATTTTTCCACCTGGTTCGCATTCTTAAGGGCGCGTGTGAAAGTGTTCAAATCGCTTTAAAAATAGCTTAAATATTAGGTATTTTCGGAAGCAGTTTTCTCAAATATAACTGAAGCAAATGACTTCAAAATTTAAAGAAGTGTACATTAGTATGTCTTCTAGTACATGAAGAAGTTTCATGACTCTTGATTATATAGTTTAATTGTAATAAATAAAATACTAATTGCTTGTTTTAGCAAAAAATTTAAAGCTGATTATTTGACTTTATGGAAAACTTATGAAGACGAAAATATGTCATGCACTAATACTTGATGTGTATTTTAAAAATTTGAGAACAAAAATAAAATATTTATAACAGTTTTTGAGAAAACTGCTTTCGAAAATATTCCCGTATACACAATGTTAACAGTTTCACGATTTTGCCGCTAGGGGTAACAAGCAATTTACATTATCAAAACTGTTTTCCTTACCAATGTACCGATATCTTTCCCTTTTGAATGAATGAGATTTCACCAAGGAAAAAGGTATAAAATAAATAAATGATTTTCGATTTATTGTATTAATTTAAACAACAGTACAAATTTTCACGTTTACATTACCCGAAACCCGAAGAAGCAGCTTTGAAATGAATGTCAAAATTTATTATATCAAATAATTTTTAGTAACACTACTAATATAGTTCGTTCATTTTATTTTACATTATTTCAAATAAAAAATCATAAGTCATGATTTATTTATTAAATTGTCGTTATATATTTCTTTGTACGGTAATCCACGAGGAATTCGCCTACATATTATTTCAGGTAGTAAATACCGCTTATAAAAAATGCTTAATTTTGGTAGCATTTTAGATCCCCAAAGTTCTTCGTCTTTTTTAATTTTTTCAATATATAAATCGCTAGTATCATTACGATATATAATAAAATAGCAATTTAATTTTTGCGTTATATTAAGTTGGCCTTGTATCTATAACAATACGAAATGATATGCAAATATTTGAATGTAATCTAAGATCCGATACTCAAATTCCAATACTCAGATTCTAATCCAAAATCCGATGCTCAGATCCGGAATCAAAATCCAACACTCAGATCCGGATCCAAAATCCAATACTGAGATTTGGATCCGTGATTCGGATAGTTCCACATTTAATTATCCGAATATCAGGATAGTTTTGGATCCGAAACTGAAACTATCCGGATCCCACCACTACTTAAAACCCCCGCTGCACTCGTGTTTTAATTTTGATCCATTCTCGAATAAAGACTAGCTTTACGTTCGATAACTCCAATATTACAAGTCCCTAAAAATTATAATTCCTTCGTATTCCCCATTCGTACGTTTATATGAACAGTTGTTTAGATTTTGGTTATAATTGGTCAACCGCAAGTACCTGTATTTGTTAAAAGTTTTTCTCAAAAAAAAAACGCAATTATATATCATTTTTTGACATTTAAATAATTTATTATTAATCTTGCAGCCTATGTTGGCCCAAGTAACACAAATGACCTAAAATCGACGTCGCTGTGACGTCCTAATTCACGTCACATAGACGTCCTGTAGACGTCTCAGCGTGGAGCTGTACGACGTCATTTTAAGACGTTGTTTAGACGTCATTTTCAGACGTTGTATCGACGTCATTTTCAGACGTTGTATCGATGTCATTATAGGACGTTGTATCGACGTCATTTTAAGACGTTGTTTAGACGTCATTATAAAACGTTGTTTCGACGTCATTGTAAGACGTATCGACGCCATTATAAGACGTTGTTTCGACGTCATTTTAGGGCATTGTTTCGACGTAACTTTTTATGGTATAAACATAAATGGTGGTAGGAAAAATAAATAATGTAATTCTAGTTTTATTTATACTATATAATATTAAAAATATTAATGCAAAACAATATACCAACAATAAATATTAAACATAAAAAGTGTTTAAAAAAAAATATTACGAAAAATACAAATTAAATAAATAAATGCATCTTATATCTACAAAAAATTATGTACATATTTATTTGCACGTTGTTGTGTGGTGCATATTTCAACTAGTTCACCATTGCTTGTTTATATTCTTCATAATGGCACTTCGCTTCGTGTCTTTACCATATCTATAAAAAAAAAATTGTCATAAGCAATATAAGCACAATTTTATCTACTTACAATATATTAAATTTTCAATGTTCGCATTAAGAAATGTTATTTTCAGTATTCTCCCGTGGTAATTAAAATGCTTATACAGTAAATATCTCTGGCTGGCATGACACAACACAAAAATGGCGGAGGGTGCGTTCATACATATACAGTAGTCTGAGCATATGTCAATTTTTATTTGATTTATTTTTATTTTGCTGTAATTTCTTTTAATTTTAGAAAAGAGTTGTAAATACAAAAATGAAAGTATAATTCTTTCGACTTATCAAATTATTCTAAAATCTCCACCTCGTATAATTTTTCAGAATTGGCCTGCTGGTAATAATTGTTAATTGCCCGAACCATTTTTTTTTATATTTCAAATTTTCGGACCAAGCGCAATAAATTTTATTTTTATTACGCAGCCAACATTTCGGCAGTTTGAATAGAATTTGTACCAACAAATTCTATTACAGCAACTGCCAAACTATACAAAAGAGAAATTAGAAATTAAGTTTCCATTAAAAAAAAAAATGCAACTTGGTCAAGATCAGCAGATCGAAATATGTATTAAAAATCACTATGATGTCTCTTTGTCGATGGTTTACTTAAATCCAATCGTTCTCGAATAGCTTGAAAGGGAAGATGTAAAGATTCTTGGAAAACTTAGGAAAGTGGGATTTTTGGAGCTATAGGAAATGCTCAGGTAAAACCGTAAAACTATATAGATAAATCTTTGTTTTTATATTATATATTTCCTTTTATTTATACATTTGCTTTTGTATTAGCAACTAGGTTTTGTTTAAATTGTTGAAAATTAATATGTCCATGATTTTTATACCAAAAAATATAACAGATATAAATTGTTTCCGTTTCGCATTAATAATTATGTAAACATTTAATATGTTTTAAATAAATAAAATATAAATATCACCACGACATACCTATATTTGGGTGTGCCAATCTGCTTCTATTCGTAGATTTTGGTAATGACAATAATTAAATAAAAATATATATATATTATACATATACCGATATCTGTGTACGAAGCAGATTGGCACACCCAGCAATGGGTAATATGCCGTGATGAAATATTTATTTATTTATAAACAATATATTGTTATATATTTTTGCATAATGAATTGATATATAAATAAAAATAATATATCCCTTCGTGTGTTATTAATTGCCAAATTAAATAAATTTAAAATATGAATTTTTAATAATATTAATAATAAAGTAAAAATAATCGTCATAAAGACGTCAAATTAGACGTGGAAAAAAGGTTTAAATAGACCTAATTATGACCATATAAAGACGTCATATAGACGTCATAGCGACCACAAATCTGACGTCTAAATAGTCCTATTTCAGACCAAAAATCAACGTCACAGTGTCGTTGTATAGACGTCTGATTAGACGTCTAAATAGACCTATTTCAGACCAAAAATCAACGTCACAATGTCGTCGTATAGACGTCGGATTAGACGGCAGAATATAACTTAAATTCGACCTGAAATCGACGTCACTTTTTGGTCGACCGTCGGTCAGTGTTACTTGGGGGTACAAGCTCATCATTTTTATTTATTTATTTATTTATTTAGTAAGTCATAGAAACAATAAATATTAATAATTGACAGATGGTATTGTCAAGTATAATTTGTATAGTTCGTGAAATAATTTTACTGGATACATAGAATTTTCTGTAAGAAACTTCCCGCATGGAATTTGGCAAAAATACATTGACGGAAGTAATTGTATTGGTCACAAATGATACTATTAGCACAGTTTACAATTCTACATATCGAAGAAATATGATACAAAAAATAATAAGAAATAGTTAAAGCATGTATTAGGAGCGCCCTTTTTTTAATAAAAGCGTCTTTTAGCAATGCAGATTTACCTTATAGCAGTAATGCATGAACACAAAACACATATAAAAATTATTTTATATATTGACAGTTATTTTATTTTATTTTTTCTTTGACAGTTACATTTCATATATATAATATTTTTTTTACATAGCCTACACAATTATAGAAATTAATTTTACTAAATGTTGTATAAACCAACACCCCTTCTCAACATATAGTTAAATTAATTACATTAATCCAATTGTTTTGACGTGCTTCTCCAGCTTTGATCTATTTAGTGGTTTAGTCAACATATCTGCAACCATGTTGTCAGTGGGACAATAAATCGCTTCTATTCTTTTTGAAATTATCAAATCTTGTACAAATTTGTATTTGGTATCAATATGTTTCATACGTTGATGACAAGTTTGATTATTCAGTAATTTTATACATCCTTGGTTATTTTCAAAAATTGTAATTGGAGTGTCTATCGTTTGGTCCAAATCATTCAAGATTCGTTTAATCCAAATGAGTTCTCGTGATGCTTCTGCGAATGCTACAAACTCTGCTTCTGTCGAAGATAGTGTGACAGTTGATTGGTTTCGGCTAGTCCATGCAATCAACGCGCCATTAAAAATAACACAATAACCTGTATTTGATTTTCTGTTTTCGTGGTCTCCAGCCCAATCGGCATCTACGTAGCATTTAAAATTTCCATCGTTTTCTTCGTTTCTTACCTTCAGTTTTAAAGTTTTCGTAGCCTTCAAATATATGAAAACTCGTTTGACTTCTTGCCAGTCAGATATTTTCGGGTCACTTACACGTCTTGCTAATATTGATGTTGCAATTGCGATGTCCGGTCTAGTGTTGGTTGATAAGTAGAGTAAAGACCCAATTGCACTTCGATAGATTTCTTGTGATTCGAATGTTTTTTGATTTTGATCCATTATTTGGCTTAAGTATCCAATATTAATTGGTATGATTGAATTTTTAGCATCTTTTAGATTGAATTCCTGTAGTTTATTCATAATATATTTTTCTTGCTTCATATAAAATATTCCGTTATCATCTCTCTCAAATTGGATACCCAAATAATATTTCAAATTCCCAAGATTTTTAATTATGAGTTCTGTATTCATTACAGATTCAAAATCGTCAATTATTTTTATATTTGTTGCAGCTACAACAATATCATCCACATAATTAGTTATATATGTGACGTGTTTTTCGGTCTTCTTCATGTATAAGCATGAATCATTTTTGCTCTGTATATATCCATGTTTCTTCATGATTATGTTAAATTTCTTGTTCCATTCATTTGCACCTTGTTTAAGACCATATAAATTCTTAACAAGTTTACATACCTGGTTGTTATCACCAGTTGTATACCCTTTCGGCTGCTTCATATAAATTTCATGTGATAAATTACCATTTAAGTACGCTGTCTGAATGTCGAAATGTCTGACTTCCATTTTTCTTTTACCTGCTACTGTCAGAAGAATTTTTATTGTTGTCGGACTCACTACAGGTGCAAATACTTCGTCATAGTCACGACCAAATTTTTGGGAAAAACCCTGAGCTACTAATCGGGCTTTGAACTTCACAGTTTTCCCATTTTGGTCTGTTTTTGTTTTGTACACCCATTTACATCCGATTGCTGTTCCTCCAGGAGGTAATTTGATAATTTCCCATGTTCCAATAGTACGAAGGGATTCTATTTCTTTGTCCATGGCAATTTTCCATTTTTCAGCATTCGTTCCATTCATGACTTCATCGTACGTAGTGGGATCTTTGTTCGATATTCCAGAACATTTAATTTGCTGCTCTTCTTGATCTTCCCCTGGATCTTTGTTCGATCTTCCAGAACATCTAATTTGCTGCTCTTCTTGATCTTCCCCTTCTGAAGTTGGATTGGGTATTTCAGTTTCATCTTGTTGATCTTCCTGAAGTTCGAAATTTTTTTTTTCTTCAACTGGTTCAATTTGTTTATCAGTTGTATTGACTGGTTGATTGTTTATTTCAGCTTCGATGAACTTGACATCACGACTAATTTTAATTTTATGTGTGTCACTGTTTAGAAGTCGAAAACCTTTTGTACCTAATTCGTATCCCACGAAAAACAGTTTTTCGGCTGTATCGTCCAACTTTTTGCGTTGATCTTTTGGAATGTGAGCATATACTGGTGCGCCAAATTGATGAAAATAATTTAGATTTGGTTGTTTGCCATGCCAAAGTTCATATGGAGTCGATTGCATATTTTTAATTGGTAGACGATTAATTATGTGATTAGCTGTAGTAACCGCTTCACCCCAAAATTGTTTATGTAGACCTGAACTTGCTAGCATGCAACGTATCATCTCAATGAGAGTTCTGTTTCTACGTTCAGCAACTCCATTTTGCTGAGGAGATTTAGGTACTATTAACTGAGTCTTAATTCCTTTTGATTTGAAGTAATCTCGTAATTCTTTATCCATGTATTCACCTCCTCTGTCCGATCTGATGACTTTTGGTATTTTACCATATTGAGTTTTCATCATTTCAATAAATTCGATCATTTTCTCGCAAACATCTGATTTATGTTTCATCAAATAGATATGAGAATACTTTGTATGATCATCTATTAAACTAAGTATATATTTATTACCTCTTGGCGTCGGTAGTTGCAACGGTCCACATACATCAGTGTGAATTAAATGTAATATGTTGGTCGATTTTGTTAAGGATTGTTGTGGAAAAGGGTCTTTGGTTTTCTTGCATTGAAGACATGTTTCGCAAATATCGCTGTGATTACAATTTGTAATCTTCATGTTTACCACCAATTTGACTAATTTTTGAATATCGCTCAAGTTCCGATGACCAAGTATTTTATGCCATTCGTGAATGCATTTACTTGAGTACATTGTGTTGAAAGCTTGATGCTTCGGTTTTGTTTTATATACATCATTTCGAGATTTCACGACGATCAAAATTTTACCGTTTTTGGAGACTTCACATTTTTCGCCTTTGAATATGATGTTGCAACCGCTTTTTGCGAGCTTGCTGACCGATAATAGATTACATTGGAGTCCTGGTACATATTGTACATCTTTCAGTCTGAATTTGCTAATCGCAGTTTTGAATTCAATAATGCCGATACCTTTTATTGGCAAAATTCTGCCATCGGCTAATGTAACTGAATCAGTTTTTGATTTATCTAAATTTTTGAAAAATATCTCATCACTACACATATGTGCCGATGCTCCTGAATCAACACACCATTCGGTTATATTTAATTTAGTTTGTTGATTCATCATTAAGCATACGAAAGTGTCTTCACTGTCATTTTCATTTTGAACTGCATTAGCTTCCTTTTTATCTTGGGTTTCATTGTCTTTCTTCTTTTTCCATGCCATAAATTTACGACAATCAGCTTTTATATGGCCTTTCTTTTTACAGAAGTAACAATATGCCTTTGACTTGTCGAAATAACTGCCTTGTTTGTTGACTTTAAGGGCATGCTCACCACTTTCATTCGCTTTAACAACCTCCTGCCTTCTTCTGAATTCTTCTAGTAGTTTATTTTTCACCATACTTCTGGTTAGATCTACTTCGGCACGTGACTCGAGAGCTGTAATTAAAACACTGTAACTTTCTGATAGACTTGACAGATATAAAGCAACTGAAAGAGCTTCCGCTATTGGTTCACCCAACGTAGCTAATTCATCCATACATTCGTCCATTGCATTTAGATGTGCTTGCATATTTCCGCCTTCTGGTAATATCATGCGACATAACCGTCTTAAAAGTCGAACTTTGTTTGACAAAGTTGATTTTTGATGATATTCCTTTAATGCATCTCACATCGCTTTGGCCGTTGTCTTGTTTTTGACATGAATAATTTGATTATCTTCAATAAACAGACCAATATGCGCACGAGCATAACCATCCTTCTTCTTCCAAGATTGTAATAATTTTGTATCCGTCGGTGCTTGATTTTCGATGACTGTCCACAGATCTTCTCTTATTAATAAGAGTTTCATTTTATATTTCCAAACCTGATAATTTTCATCGTTTAGTTTCGTTATTTGCACTTTCATTGAATCTGACATGTTGCGGATATCAATAACTTATTTTTCAATATTCTATTAATAGGATGATAATCTGCCTGGGCCCATAACCTTTTAGCAATGCAGATTTACCTTATAGCAGTAATGCATGAACACAAAACACATATAAAAATTATTTTATATATTGACAGTTATTTTATTTTATTTTTTCTTTGACAGTTACATTTAATATATATAATTTTTTTTTACATAGCCTACACAATTATAGAAATTAATTTTACTAAATGTTGTATAAACCAACAGCTTTTACATATTATTCTTATGAGTAATGTGCTCTATTAAAGCGCTTTTATTATAAAAGTGCGCTCGTAACACGGGCTCTTATATCGTGAAATAATAAACACTATTTACTATAGATGTTTTCTTTTTCGTTATAATATCATAAAAAAAACTGAGAAAACATAGAACAGATAGGTTTTTTTTTACGATTACAAATAGGAGATACAAACAATAATTAATCCGATTACAAGACTTTTGAGATATCGCTATTCTTCAAAGATAAATCCTATTTATAATTGCATATTCATCAAGTTTCAAGAAAACTATTATTATTATCTATAAATACAAGGTAAAAGCTAACCAGATTACAAGATATTTGAGATACCGCTAACCAGAAATAAGATGCTATAATGCTTACACAAATTTTAGGAAAATAATGTTCTCTAGAGTGAAGATAATAGGACACCGTTGTAAGCAAATATATCTCTCAGCTCGGAAATACCTTAGTGGGGGTAGATGAGAAGTAAAGTTTGGCAAAGTATTTCTGATTCTATAACCTATGTAAAAATACTAGTGGCGCCTACAGAAAGCATCCAACGGATGTTATGAATACTAACGCTTTTACACGCGCCAAATATCCCAAATTCAAATAAGAAAGTTAGGAATGGTGGCCCGCTTACGGCAGACAATCTGTACATAGAACTGACGGAAGGTAATGTGCTGGCCACATCAGATGTTTTTTACTTGTATTTTTCCAATACCGTCCAAAAAATTTTTTAAACATCTACTTGTGGCGTGACTCGTAATACGAGCACATTTTTCTAATAAAATCGCTTTTATGGAGCACACTCCTCATAAGAATACAATATGAAAGTGCGCTCCGTAAAAGCGCTTTTGGTATGAAAATGTGCTCGTAGTGCGGGATAACATTATTATTATTAAAGACTGAGGCCTTAGGCATTTATTTTGACAGCACATTTTATTTCATTTTCCAGATAAACGATACTATAACTAACTCTAGTAACTTTTAGTTAAGGAGAAGCATCAGAAATTTTGCAAATATTGATGTATTGTATAGAACTTCTCATTCATATTATTATTTTTTTATAAAACACCAGTCCTGAAATTTGAACAACTGTGATTATCATGCGGCCACCTGTGTATGTGTGCAAATGTAATTAGGACGCAGAATAGAGGTCGTTGCCCATTGTGCAGGGCAGATATTATTTCAATTCAAAGGATTTTTTAAAATGTATTTTTTATTGGTACTGCGAAAAAACGTAGAATATCATATTAAGATAAAACAATAAAAATAAACAAATTCGATATAGATTTTAATTCTAAACAACTTTTTCATTTACACTGTTAATCTAAAAATTCATAGAGCACGAACTGTCGCTAGTATTATAAAATTACCATTATAGTATATTTGATTTTAAATTATTTTTTACAAATATATCTGTTTTTTTACAGTAACCACAAACTGGCCACATCCGCCACAATACAGTATGTAAAATGTGTTTTTACATATTTAAATCGGCCCTTTTCAGGGCCACCCAAATATTTTTTTGAAAAGAATTTTTACTTCCATTTATTACCTTCCGTCACCTTTAGGTAAGGAAAATAGGTTTGTTTGTTCCGCTATGCTGTATTTTGCAATTTACTGCCTATCGCCGTGGTAATAATTTAAATGACTAAAAATTATTTTTCTGTTCGATCCGTTTCCGCCATATTATTTATTTTGGAAAATACTTCAGGTTCTATTATATTTATAAAGGAAACTCAGTAAGTAGTTATTTATGTATCAAGGCACTGAAGTTCTATTTTTATTACGAATGTGGAATTTATTTGCCGGGGTTCTTATAGCCGAGGAAAATAAAGCATATGAGTAATAAAAAGGAACTTCAGTGCCGAGGTGCATATTAAGTTTTATTTGAAATCGAAAAATTGTAGAACCGACAGGAATATTTATTTTTATAGGTTATATATGTCAGTCTGACATTCAATATTGCTAATCTCCGACACTGAAGTTATTGTAGAGAACACTCAAAATTATATGTTTTATCTGAAACTTGTTCATCGGAATTATTTAGTTCGTTCGTCTTGCACATATTTTTTATCATTTTACGTAAAAATTTACTATTGTATATCATACACTTGCCCAAATTATCATACATATATAATAATTATCATAAGGTTGGCAACACTACATTTGTATGAAATCGTCTTATAATGTATTACTTAAGTGCCAATGGGGTCATTTCAAAAAAATAAAATCGTTGTTTTTTTATAAAATCATGAAATCCGTCTCATAATAAATATAGTAATATAAAAAAACATGAAATATGCGCCTTTTCATTCATAAATTTGCTAATGAACTTTCGCGGCTGTAAAATTCGTGACGTCACGGCTTGTTACTCACACAAAGACATTCCTCTCACACACACACACAACGGTCCACGTAATTTCCGTTTGCTGTTGTAAACAACCTAACCTAAAATTTGTGATAGGTGACAGCAGAGTTAAGAGTAAAGGCATGTAAGTAAAACATTTATTAAAATAAATACCAAAAGTTGTATGAAATATATTTTTCGTTAACAATATGTTGCTGTCACAAAACTAAACTGATAAGTGATAACGTAAACAATCATAGTTCCAAACATAACCGGTAGAGAGCTACTGTCGCATCCGCCAAGCCGTGGCGTATAGCCGTGACGTCAGCGTCCAAATATTTGAAATTAAAGACAACTTTTAAAAAATCATATCTCTGATTCTAAAGACTTGTAAGGTGTAAAACATACACCTACATATTTAATTTGACCTATTCTTTCAAGAAAAAAATAAATTAGAAAATGTGAAATGACCCTATTACTGAATTTTTAATGTCGATGTTTGCACAATTTAGTGACTATTTCCATAAAAATATAGTATTCCATTCTCCACTATTTTAATTGTTTACTATTGTTATCAAATAAATTTACTTTATTATAAATTTGTTGGCCGTGTGCCTGGTCGCGAATCTGAGAACCCGGATTCGATCCCGACCGACGCCAAAAATTATTTCGAATATTAATGAACCTTGTGGTGTGCTAGCAATAAGTGTCTGTGAGGTGACGCTTGATAAGCACCCGCATGGTACAAATATTTCATCATTACCGACATCTGTGTAAAAAGCAGATTGGGACACTCAGCAATGGGTAATATGCCGTGATGATATATTTATTTTTATAGGACAATGACATTTATTTATTTATTTCAATTTCTAAAAGTGAAACATTACATAGCATGTACTTATTGAAAAATATCAGTTTTTTTCCTAATAGTCATGTGTCACTGTAAAAATTATCACTACCAGCTACCTCGGCCTTGTACCGCAAGTTATTGGAAAAATGGAACGAACAGAATCTAGTAACTTTACAGTTAACCATGCACTGGATAGAACAGCAAATTACACCTCCGTGGTTTGCGGCAGATGCAGGGTAGCGGAACGAACAAACCTTTGTCTTTGGTCAAAAAAATCGATGGAGAGATTCTTATGAATAAGCACGTTTTAGGATCCTCACAATACGATTTTACCATTTTTACTATTATGTCTGATGTATGTATGTGTGTGTTGATATTTTCAGGTTCGATAACTCCAATACTACAATTATAATTTTTGTATATACTTGAGTTTGCTTCCAAATGAAAAGCTGATTAGATTTTGGTTATTATAAAGAAATTACGTCTCATAAATCTTGCTATACACCACAATGGAAACAGAATCTGTTCTGTAAATATAATTGATGGGCAGATGTCAGAAAATTATGTTTGAGAAATAATTTTACTGGAAATATATTTATTGCAAGAAACATTCTATGTGGAATTTATACAAAATAGGTATTTACAGAAAACAGACGACCATATTGTGCTGGCTACAACAGATTTTTTTAGCTGTATCATCTCCATAGCTTCAATTGCTTCATCAGCAGCACCTCATCGTTTTTTTTTTGTTCACTTTTGTTACTTTATGAAATAATTATTTATGTCAAATACAAACGTATTTTCTGTAAGAGGTGCATACAATTTTGTAGGGTGAATTTGGCATTTATACTCTTCATACAAACCGAGGCTCATAATAGTTCAATCAGTTTACATTTCCTATAAACAAAGTATAAAACCTACAAAAATAGTGAGATATTTCTATCCTCTACTTTAAAATATAGATTTTAAACTTACAAAAACTGTATATGTTATTTAAGTACTCCACCAATTTATAATGGGGGAAGGGGTTATATCGGCTTTATAAATAATATCTTTAATTTTATTAGGCATTGTATTCACAATCCCTGCACATTCTTCTGTTAGAGTATTGTCCCATATGTCTTGTGTCAAACCTTTTAAATGCCGGTCGAGCTATTATCATCCGTCTTTTGGTCCACAGTTTTTAGTCTATATTTGAAGTAAACGAAAGAATTTTGTGGAAAATATCTTGAAAATGTAAGCTGGCTAACTATTATGAACCTGGGCTCGTATATATTTGAATAAAATGTGTTCGTTTGCTTTAAAAAATGAGTAAATTTATTTATTTACATTCCTGACATTCCTTTGCTCCACAATTAAATCATCAAATTAAATCAACAAGTGGAAATTATTTAAGATATACATATATCAATTTAACAGAAAGTTGCTACATAATATGACACAAAACTCCTATTTGTAAAAGACACTTTATAAATAAAATTAATAAATTATAAGTAAGCTAATATTGTTTAAAAAAATTATTTGGCAGTATTCTTACACAATTTTTTGTGATACCTGTAATCACCTTATCAAATAGTGGCTAACTCGTTCTAAAAGAAGTAAACGTTCACCAAACATATGTTATTAATTTGGAATATAATATTTATTAATTTGTTTTTTTAGTATATGCTCTCTTATTTACTAGCGTTGCTGTCACTTTTGACAGTTGCTGTGGACAGTTGAATGGATTGAATCACAGAAAACAGCAAGCAAACAGAACGGGCGCTTTGCGGGTAGTATTTACTCCACTAAAATGTGGGTTTTATGAGTGTCGGCCTCTGTGTGCAGCCCACAGAACTATATTTAGTAGCCCAAACATATATGCAAAATACATGATAATGAATTAAATAATCAACAAGGGCGATTTTATCCGACGGTCGACGAAATGTGCCGAAATAAGACGCGCTCAAATATGTAAAATTGATTATTGGAACAACTGTAAATTACACAACCTCCCTTCATAATTCACCTAATAACATTTCAGAATATTTTTAATTGTTCAACCCCTTCCACATACGCCTTTTATATTATATCAGCTGTAGTTTAGTGTTAAGTCACTGTAGATCTGAAGGTGCTAGTGTATAGTGAAAATAGATATCTTAAATTAAGGTAGTTATATCGTGAAACCATTATATCAGAATTAATTGAAATTTTAAGTACATCTCAATTGAAGTATAATATACCTGCTCTCCAAGTTTTAAAACAATTCACCACGCGGTACCTGAGATACTTTCAATTAAATTTGGCCTTTTTAACACGTGAAGAATAGGAAATGGCAAAATAAACACAACATTTTAAATTATAACTTTTATATCCACTATGACATTTAATCGAAAAACTAGTATGTTATAGTAAACTAATTAACGGATTTTATGTAAAAATTAGAAAATTATTTACCACCCAGATTTAATTTTATTGTCTCTAGAAAATTTTAATCTGAAGATATGGTAAATAGGTAGAATTATACTTGACAACCATGTACAAGCGTTCCAGATGAAGTATCAGTTAAGTTAACACCCGCTTGGTATTAGCGAATAAGAGGTGATCTTAGGCTAAAGGAATTTCAGACGTACATTCGAAAGAAATATTTTTGAAATTGGTATTTTACGTGAAAAGCATGAAAACTTTAAACAGTATAATACTACTTTTGTAATTTTAAGAAAGAAATATATTAATTTGTTTTGCAGTTTCCATTTGTAGTTTAGAATTAGTATTACGAGTATATCTTAAAATATCTTATTACTTTTATACCCGAATGTACCAATAAATGTCTAGATACGACGATGCCACAGTTATTCTTCAACATTGAAATACGACACTTGTGTATATGTTAGTGCGAGTGGTACAGTTCAAAAAAAAACTTTTCTACGGAAAAATAAAGAAAATTCATATGTTACAGTCGTTTATATTAGCTTTTAACTATTTTGATGCAATCTGTTTATATAATATAATGTTAAAAAATATAAGTTATTGCAAATATAAACTGCATTAGCTTAATTTTTATTTTGAACATAGAACAAGTTTTTGAATAGGTACACTCGAGTGACAACTAACTAAAAACAGAGAAAAAATAAAGCAAAATGAGTCGGCCAAAGAAATGTAACTATTTCAATTGCTCTTCTGTTGAAGACAATTTAAAATATTATAGTTTGGCAAATGAATGAAACAACGAAGACACTTCTGAAGAGCGCTATTCCAAATTCCAACAGTAATTAGTGAGGTATAATTTTCTTTTTTTAAATTAATATAAAATATAATAAATATAATGGGCGCATTTGGTTTTAAATCTCGACTTAACTTTTTCGATTGTGCATAAATATTTCAACCAGTCGCAATATTTTTACCTCCCGCTACCCTTGGTAAGGGAGGTATAGGGATCGTGCTAAAAATCACATATCGAGATTTTGGTAAATGACCACGTTTTAAGGTCCCTAGAATCCATTTTTAACATTTTCACGATGATGTCTGTGTGTTGCTTTAATACTTTTTCTATATATTGTATGGATAAATTTATAAAGTAATATAAAAATTATATACATAGGTAAATGGCGGGAGGTACTGTGTTGGTCACATCAGATTTTTATTTTTGCAGTACAGTAACAATTAGGTATTTGTTAAATTTAGAAACTAATTGAGTAAAAAAATTCTGTATCCCACCAAAACAAACCCTTTTTAAGTGGTCAGTTTCGGTGCTAATTTTAACACCTTCTAGTATAGGATATATTTTAGTTTTTAAGCCCGCACTGGTTCTGCTTCGTTATAATTGTTTGATTACTCATTCTCATTATTGTAATATAATTTTCTTTATTGCAATCAAGAACGTCATTGTTGTAATCAAAATAGTTAGTTACGTATATAGAGAGGAAAGTGATAAAGAAGACGAAAACAAGCGACAAAGATACTTTATGCTCGTAATACACACAAATTTTATTTTTCTACGCCCTTTCAAAAATGTTCTTTAAAAAGATGTTAAAACACATTCTTCAAATCTTACTCTGAATGACTTCATTTTTAGTTAGTTATGTTAGACCATTTCCATTTTTGTGTTGTACACTACCAGTAAGGCCGTTTCTAAAGGTGATGCAAAAGGTGCTCCTGCATCTGGGTAACCAAACCCAGCTCGTTTATTATAGGTAAAAATTTTGATGTCGACAACAAACGTCTTTTTGTTTCTATCAATTTCTCAAATCTATTATTTATATTTAGATATTTAATATAATTTTAAATTCATTTTTAATGTTTCTACACTTCTAAATGTTTGAGATTCTTCTAGTTTATTGGTAGAATTGACGGTATTTTTGAAGGATAATTAGTATGTATGTATATTATGTATTTATACCTATAAATATATGATTAAAAATAAAATAAAAAATATTTGGAGCATAATAATTTGTAACAACGGTACCAAAGATATTTTTTCTAAAATTTTAATAAAGTCTAAATAAAGTCTGTTCTAAGCCATCGGCATGGTTTTAGTTAAAAATTAATTACATTATTTTCAGAGCCGAGCACAGATTACCGTCCATTATGTTTATTTTTTTAAAATTGTAATGAATTATCATTCGTAATGTATTTTTTTTTATATATTTTAGAATAATAGTCAAATCAAAGAAAATAAGGATTTAATTGTTTATATCCCTCAAAAAACTTATAGAAAACGAAAAATGTTAGAAACTAGCTTGCCTTCTATTGTTAAAGATGAAGCAAAAGAACTCAATTTTGCTTCCTAATTTATGTGCAGACTTTTATGATTTCTTCAAATTTTATTTAATGATTTTTTTTCTAAAATAATTTAAGGAATAACGCACGTAAACTATTTTTTTATAAACAAAATTTGTGTAATTGAAATTGTTTCGCGTGGTACAAAAATTATTGAACTATATACTCGAATTTCATTTACATATTTCTATTTGGGATCAACAACTTATTCCTTGCTCTTGTTTTATTTCATCGCCCCTTAGTATAATTATAATTCGTTAATTTTCGATAGTTTCCGTCAGTTCTCGCTACCCTTAGAACGGAAAATAGTTTTGAGCACTGCTTTCCGGGAGCATCTCAGGCGTTCTAATCCTACAGCTCCGAAGTGCTACGCGTCCTAAATGCCAGACGTCCGTAATGCCACAAGTGATAAATAAACGTATGTCGACTACCAGACCCGAAGTTTTCCGACATCACAATGCCACAAGTACTAAAGTGGGACGAATTGGGACAGGATGAGGAGTATTCTCGGCGTATGAACCATTCATTACAGGTCGCTACATGCACGTATCAATGTCGCATTTCGCCTATTAAAATATAGATGGCTGTACTATTAACTTTGAAATTTAGTATTTATTTATTACATTTGAAATTAAGTAAATAATATAAATAATAAACACGTTTTATGAATAATATTTTATTCAATTTAATAATAAAATATTTTGTTTTCTTAATAGGACTATTTAATATAATAATACAGAGTAACAAAAAAGATAAGTTAAACAGAATCACATTCTTCATTTTTAAGATGTATTAACGCTCATAATCTTGAATCCTTAAATGTAGCTGGCAATAAATTCTATATCATTCCTTTATCTAAAATTATTTTCACACTGCTTATATTGTTTTCTGCTCTTGGTGGCTGTAACACATTTATAAATTCTACCATAAATTCATCATCAGCTAGTGTAGGATAAATGATAAGTAATAAACTTTATTGACTTGATTCACAAAGTTTATAATAGAAATAGTATATTATGTTATTAGGAGTAGAAAGCGGTTTTTTTGTGTTGAATCCAGCTATTGCAGCCGAGGCGCTAGCCGAGGCCAGGCAAGCTGGGTAAAACACAAAACGGGCGTTCTGCTCCGAATAACATAATATACTATTTTTTCTTCAAGTGTTTCAAAGAAAACTGGGGATTTTTTTTTATATTATTCTAGAATTGTTTTAATTATAGCGTTTGCAATTTCATCCATAGTTGGCTGTGTACACTACAAAACACAAACGATACAACTGTCAAATAACAATTTTTCAATATGGTCTGTGTTGCTGTGACGACAATTCAAACAAAAATCTGTCAAATCCTACTTCAACTCTGTCTATAATACAGTTCTCCAATGTCCATATGCCAATTCAGTAGATGACGCTCACATCAGCGCCAATTTTAAACAGACAAAATTACAAAATGGCAATATTCCGCTGCTGTTGATATTTTATAAAAATATTACAAGGTATCAAAATACCATCGAAACTTTGTGTATTCTAGCCAGTAGGTATGAAAATGAAATAAAAAGTATTATCTATCTGCTTTCCAAATCGGATGAAGATGATACTTGATATACAATCTTTATGATTTTTTTTCACACCCCCGTACGCATATACTTATTAACTATTACTTAATAGGTATATGCCCGCACGGGAGGCGCCATATTAATATATATAAATTTTATAATAATTTCAAGGCGGCACATAGGAGATTTTTAAGATAACATAAAAATGTAGGGCGGGTCACACAATCTTTATGAATTTTTTCACACATCCCTATGTATGGCGCCATGTTGAAATATATATTAAATAATTAGCTATAATGCATATTATTTATTTATAATAATTTCAAGGAGGCACGCGGACTTATATAGGAGATATCTAAATATATATATACATTAATAAATTCTGCCATATCTTCATCGTCAGTTAATATTGGAAAAATGATAAGAAATAAAAGTATAATGACATTTTGAAACTTTACAAAGTTAATGTTACTATGCATGTCAATTACTATTTATTATTAATTTTAAAACGTTGATTGATTGTTATTGAAAATAACTATACTTTTTGTTTCTGTTTATAAATACTATTGCACTACTTCCAGATTGCAAATAAACTAGAATTTATATTTTCAATTTTCGTAAAAATTATTTTATTTTTCTAATACGGTACGACTGGTATGCGCGAGCAATTAGCGTCTTGATGCAAAAATGGCAGATTCAAATTATCACGACCCTATATGTATATCTACCATGATACAAACGCGCGGTCTAAATAGTTATTTAAAATATTTGAATACATTGCTATTATAACTCATAAACACAACTGTTAGCTTAATAATTTGATTAATTTGAAAATTAAAGAGGTAATTTAACAAAATAAATGCTACAACGTTATCAGTATTGTTAAGGCAACATTTTTTTTTTATCTGAATTTATTTTGTAATTGGTACCTTATTTTCTAAATTTAAATTTTACAATAAGTACAAATAATGAATAAATACAAAAATGCATCTGTTTACAAAATTGAAAAATGTTTATTGTTTGCGTAAAAAAAGAGAAATATATTCTTAATTAAAATAAACATATATATCTGGAAAGGTTAAACAAAAAAGTAAACTTATTTCTATAAGTTCGTAATTAATTACTTAATAATACATACATAAGTACTTAAATATGCAATATATCAGTGTCAAGAAATAGTATAGTCTAAATATTGTAACGTATGCCACTGACTGAAGAGTATTCGGGCGCCGCTACTGGTGGAATGTTCCCGAGCGAGACGTGTTGATTACACCGATTACCTAAATCTATTGTGCTCGGTATTGACATTGACCAAGAACATAATGTTAATATTTAACTAATTGTGACTCAATAAAAAAAAATATTTAAGTGTATGAATGATCCTTTATCCTTACAAAAAACATCAAACTTCTACAAAAATTAACTTAGATTATTAATTGAAAATGCTATTGAATACATTTAAGTATCATCTCTGCTAAATTATCCAAAACGAGATAAAATTTCCGTTTTATAACAAAAAAACTATGTACAGTAAAAATTTTGAAAGATGTCCGATCAAGGTCTTCTGTATCATGAACGAATTAACAAATTGGCATACATTTATCTCCCTCATTTACAAAGGCTTTAAGCGTGTGCGATAAGGATGGATATAACACGCTTGTCTTTCAAAAATTCATATTGTTTCGAGTTAGGACATTCCATTTTAAAACGATCTTCGTTGTTGATAATACTTTCGCTGTAACGTAACTTTATTTATTAATTCAGATACATTACCTTGATTCATAGCCGTACGAATAACGTTATTTTCTGTCAGTGTCACTGACATTGACACTGTCAGTAATCTAATCAGTATCTTATTTTTCACATATATGGTTTTACATTTGCTAATAAACTTACCAGTTGACTTATTTTTAAATTTTGAATGCTTTTACTGTAACATATATTTTTATAATAATAAAATAACAGTAGTATCTTATGTACCCTCATAAAAACTAAGCAAACGACACTACTGAATTTGTCAGAATGGGCGTAATAAAAATCTGAATTCATACAATTCGTAGATAACCTTGATCGGACATCTTTCAAAAATTTTACTGTATCTTATTGGAATGTATATTGTTTATTCATTTATAAATACATATTATATTTATTTAATGAAAGAAGTTATCTATTGATGTTAAATAGTGTTATTTTTCATACCAGTTAGTGGCTACTTACTTCTGGTAACAAATGTAATCAATAATTATATGATTAATTTGTACCATTGTACTTAATGATGAAAACCAACAGAAACACAACCGTAAATGATTTTTTCAACAGATTCAAAAAATAGGAATCTTGGATCTTGGTAGTTGTTATTGTTACTAGAATTGTATGATAGAGCTCTAGTTATTTGATTAAATTGTAATACGATATTAACTGTTGTTATTTTTATGTTTTTCTCCAGTTCTCTACGTTTCTAAATGACACATTTCAACAAGAATCTAAATTTAAAACCATTTCTTGTCATACCTACAATATATACGAATTTAAATTTGGCTGTATTCTCCCGGTTTTTAAATGTTCTTATATGTTATTGAGCCTTCCATATTATTTTTTTTCTTCCACAACACCATTAATAACAAACATAAGGCGATTTCGGGCGACAACCGTTCACTTGCGGTATGTTGCGTTCAGGTGCGTTCACACATTCGGGCGCTAGGAACAGCTTACCCGGTATGCTTGGATCAGTGTTCACAGCTGAACGGGTTTGCGAGCCGGGTCAGCTTCGGTTCACTATTTCTATCTCTTTTTATTATGTCATTTTCTTTTGAAATGTCAAAAATCAGAACAGTCGGTGTCGTAGTCTTTATGTCAAAAAAGAATTATTTTTTTGAGACATTTCAAATATGGATAAACTATCTTTCTCTGTAGAGATATTGTAGAAATATGCGATACTGTGGAAGTAACGAATTTATTATGTACAGACGTACAGAATAAAGTTTAAAAAATGAATTAAAATAATAATGATTTGTTTGTAGATGATACGTATTCTATAAAATGTATTATGGAAAACCTCTAGGAATAATGAAGCATGTTGAAGATTCAGCAATTTAAATCCATCGCTTGTTGATATTAAAGTGTCGCCTTTAGCCAGATAACATTGCTTTTTCTAAAGGAATCGAAATAAAACCTCCACTAGATTGTTTAATGTGTATTAATGTTCCTAGTTCTTTTAGCAATGCTTTGCTTGTATGTAATAAAATCATAATTTAGATAATTAGATATCCACTTTTCGTAAAAGTCTCGTATTCTATTATGTTTATTCTTCCGTATATTAGATACATTACAGAACAACAGTATCATTCTTTTTATTAAAGAATATAAATAATCCACTATTATTTAACACAGAAGTATTTACTTTGTCATCCAGTGCTAAATATAAACACAATTTAATTTTCTTATTGATGTGCATGTCAGACACTATTTTTTTGACAGTTATAATATACATACATAACCTCCAAGCACAGTGTCAACAAGTGAACCAGACAATTTTTGGCGCTACCACTGACCATATCATACCGTAACTGACCGTAACTAATCCAAGCAAGTGAACGGGTATGTCGCCCGAAATCGCCTATAATAATTCTTTTGGGTTAAGGAAATGTCATGTCAAAATTCAAGTAAATAAATGTCAAATAAGGAAATGAAATAACTTCATACTTGTATACTTTACAATACAATAAATTTATAGAGACAGTTTACAAGGAGTCACGAGTATAGTAATTTCATACTATATCATAAACTATATTGTTTTTAATATTATATATATATATATATATATATATATATATATATATATATATATATATATATATATATATAATATATATTTATATATTATATTGTTTTCAATACAAGTGTCACGAGAATAAGGCTGAATAAATTGTATAGAGACATTTTACAAGGAGTCACGGAAATACGAACTTCATACATTATATCAAACTATGTTGTTTTTAATATTGTACATGAAACAATATTGTTTTTAATACAAGTGTCACGAGAATAAGGCTGTTTGACATAAAAACTTGCCCGCCTTGAATAATATTATAAATAAGCAGTATGCATTATAACAAATTATTTAATATATACTTTAATATAGCACCCTCCATTGAGAACTGACATGTCCGATGGCGGCAGCACCATCAGGCCGATCAGCTGCTTCTGAATTGGTACTTGCAGTGTTGTGACATATGAAAACAAACAACGAAAGCAATTTTTTTCACTTAAAATAAGGTTTGGTACCACAGAACATTTTAGATTTCTGGAAGCAACAGCTACTTCTAAATGTATTATAGAAGATATGTTAAAATGTATTTATAATTTTATACATATATAATCAATCGAAATTGATGATCGCAGGTGAGCGAATTATAAACGCTAACCACATAATAATATGTGGAGTATTAAAAAATGACGGTATAATGTGGGTAATATTTGCACTTTGTCTGCGAACCAGTGGAATTTTTGCAAAACCACATGAAATCAAAATACATTTAGAGAAAACTTAAAAATTATTAGTGCAGAATGCACATGTAAAGCTAGATAAAGACCACGAAATATGTAATTATCCGATTTAAAATGACGAGAACAAACTTTCATATGTTTTGTTATTTGTTTTGCACTACGAATTGCATATTCCCATGCTTTTCGTCGATCCATATCCATTTCAACACTTGCTCTTGTCGTAATTTTAACTTTATTTTGGCCATGTTTCGGAAAATTATAAAACCCAATGCCTGTGTCTCGACCAGATCTTGAGAGTGACGTCAGAATATACAACAATTTGTACGACTTTTTCCCATTTTTATTCACATCAAATGATCAAACCACATGTATACAGTCACAATATAGTACCAAATCGGAAAGTTCATATTTTTCCCACCAGATGTCATGTCGCAGCTTGTCAGTTGTCAATAGGAGGGTATGAAAAAAATTCAAAAACTTTGCGTTTCAACACGATAGTGAAAGTTATATCTAGTGTAGGTAATATTATTTATTATATGAATATTCTTATGAATACATAAATATCAAGTATAATACCTTCATGTAATCAACAATATATTGTTTTTCCGGATCGTATCACTAAGAAAGTAATTTCGATTGTATTTTTTACTCTTTATAGTAAATTAGAAATTTCTAATTTCACCGACCAAATTTCCTTCGATTTATTTTATTTTGTAAGTAGCTAATTATTTGTGAATAAAGTCAATAAAGTTTATTACTTATCATTTATCCTACACTAGCTGATGATGAATTTATGGTAGAATTTATAAATGTGTTACAGCCACCAAGAGCAGAAAACAATATAAGAAGTGTGATAATAATTTTAGGTAAAGGAATGATATAGAATTTATTACCAGCTACAAGGATTCAAGATTATGAGCGTTAGAACATCTTAAAAATCTGATGTGGACACCACACGACTTCCTTGTACGATTATTAAACTATACATATTTTTTTTAATAAATAAATTACAAAATATTAATTTTAACTTCAAAACAGTAAGATATATAGCGACCATAATCTAACCCGGTTCTTTTTAAAGAGAGTTTTGATTACAACAAAGAAATATTTGATTACAACAATGAATATGAATAATTCCACAATAAAAATTTATTATACGAATCATAAAATTGCACGTATTTAACGTAATTTGACATGAATTTTTTTATTTTTTTTTTTGTCCTAATCCATAGCAAGCATTATTACATAAACAAAAAACTATATAATTTTTAAATTTACATATCTCGCTTACACAAAGGGCTAATTTAATAATACTTGATGTGCTAGATGCAGAAATTAATTCTCTAAAACTTTTATTTGAAGCATTTATTTCTAAAATCAAAATAAAATCATTTTATTCAAGAAAAACTGTTAACAACTTCAAGTAATGTACCACTTCCGGTTAGCCTATTTTAACCAAAATCTATTATGTTATTTCGATTGACATAAAAGTCTTGTATACCAAATTTGAAAAGTTTTGGATTATATTTTAAAACAGTTTTTCATTAAAATCTATTATACGCTTCATGTAAAGTGCCACTTCTGGAAATTGTATAATAACCAGAAAGGGAGGTGCACAACTAGATGTTATAGGAGTCCTAAATACAAAATTTCAACTTTCTACGGCTTACCGTTTTTGAGTTATGCGAGATACGCACGTACGACGTCACGACGAAATTAGTCAAAATGGATTCAGGGATGATCAAAATGGATATTTCCGCTGAAATCTGAAAACCGAAATTTTTCGCGATTACAATACTTCCTTTACTTACGTACAAGGAAGTAAAAATGAAGAATGTGATTCTGTTTAACTTATCTTTTTTGTTACTCTGTATTATTATATTAAATAGTCCTATTAAGAAAAGAAAATATTTTATTATTAAAATTCATAAAACGTGTTTATTATTTATATTATTTACTTAATTTCAAATGAACAATTATTTCAAATGAATAAATAAATACTAAATTTCAAAGTTAATAGTACAGCCATCTATAATAGGCGAAATGCGACATTGATACGTGCATGTAGCGACCTGTAATGAATGGTTCATACGCCGAGAATACTCCTCATCCTGTCCCAATTCGTCCCACTTTAGTACTTGTGGCATTGTGATGTCGGAAAACTTCGGGTCTGGTAGTCGACATACGTTTATCACCTGTGGCATTACGGACGTCGGGCATTTAGGACGCGTAGCACTTCGGAGCTGTAGGATTAGTACGACTGCTACGCACTCATCTCATTGTCCCAAAAAAAAAAATGATCAAAACTATTTTCTTATGCATATCGATGCGTTTAGTACCATCTATTGATAAATGGGCAAATTAGAAAGCGAAGTTCAATTATTACCATTGGGCGCCCGTTCTGTTGCTTGCTGTTTGTCTGTGATTGAATGCAGACGTATGTCCACTTACTTTCTTTTGACCAAATTAAAGTTCACTAGATTATCGACAACGCATATGTTGCACCACCATTGAACACGGTTGAACTAGCTTTCGTAGTGACATCTAGTGACAGGTAGCCTAAACTTTTTCATTCAGTTTTTGTATATTCTGGTTTTGAATGTTCGGGTGTTGAATGATTCTGTGCATGAATATTCGGGATTTGAATGATTCTGTACATGAATATTCTGGTTTTGAATATTCGGGCGTTGAGTATGCACCCCTCCGAGGTAAACAAAAAGTCTCATATAGTCGAAGTCGTACCTCGTATAGTTTTCGAGATAGCAGAGGTAAACCCCGTAAAAACTCACTTTTCACTGTCTTAAGCTGTGTCCCCACTGCTTCAGTTGTTGCCATTCGGGTCGAACAAACGATATCGCATTTCCATGTTATCTTTAGAGATTCACCATATAAAACATCAGTTTCTGTTAAAACTATTGAGCCTCTTGATATGTTTGGGAAATACAGACAAATAATGTTCATACCTTGTAGTTGTAATACTTGCTTTATTTACACAATAAATAAGGTTTAAATAAATATTGACAGACATAGGTCATAGCGGTTATATTTCGTAGCAACGCTGGCCGACGACAGACAGAGACGTGTCCTGTCGCCTGAATACAGCAACTCGTGGTGGTAGTGTGCAAACCTACATTTAGTGCCTATACATAAATAATTATACTCTACTAAATAATACATATAAATGACAATACTATACATATCACTCCTTCCGGGTTTAGTTGAACATAAGTCTATCCGGTGCTCGCCTAAAGGCCGTCGCGCACTTGAGCGACGCGAAGCGAAGCTCGGCGAAGAGCAGTTTTTTCATTCTACATATTATAATGGGTATACGCGCACTTTGGAGCAGCGAAGAGAAGAGCAGCGAAGCGACCCGGCGAAATTCTTCGGGGAGAATATTTTTCTCTGCTCTTCTCTGCTCCGCGCTTCGCTGACCTAAAGTGTGCGATAGCGCAGCTACCTGAAATAGAGCAAATACGCCCGAGACGTATCGGAAATAGTCGATTTGGAACAAAATTTAACACCTTCCTTGAACAATAATAACCATAACAAAACATTCCGGAGAGATTAGGTTAAAATGTTTAACAATGAAGAAAATTAGTAATTTTGGTAACAAAATATAAAGAACTATACGACATGCAATGTGCCGAGTATTCTCATGTTCCATTCGAAAATATTGATGAAATTTTATGGCATGTTTTATCAAATCTGGAAATAGGGTTTTGAACTCGCCCTCTGTTTTTCTATTTTTGGTAATGGGATGAACCCACATCCTCCGCCTTTTCTTCTCTTCTTGAATTTCGGCTTCTTCACACAATGATGCCACAATCATTATATCTTCGTCCGAGCTGTCCATCTTATGTGCCAAACTGAAACAAACGTGGCCGTTTCTCGTTGAAAACTGCTCGCAAGTGCGCGTTGGCACTAAATATGACTCTTCGCCGCGCTTCGCGTCGCGTCGCTCAAGTGCGCGACGGCCTTAATTCTCGTAGATCGACGGAGTACAGGGCTCGAGGAAACGGGACTAGGGATGGCGGGTATTTCTTCTTGACGTTCGGGAAAAGGTTCAAGTACGGACATACCAGTTTTAGGCATTTCTGGTTCGGGGTCCTGTGGCAATTCTTCTTCCCTCTTATTCGAAATGGTTATTTTCTCATAAGTTGCTAGTTCTTTTTTAATTGTCTGTTCTTCCCTAATTTCGCTCTTAAACGCTTTAATATCATCCAAGTGTACCATTCGGATTTCATTTGCACAATTTATCAAATAAGTTAGCTCACTTAGTTTCTTAGCAACTTTGCCTGTTATCCAAACTGGTTTCGCTTTATTGAGAACCCACACATATTCTCTCTCCGTGTAAAAACGAATTTTCTTTTTCATTTTATTTTTGTTACTGTCTTTTAAAAATATGGGTTTCAGTAACTGTAGTTTTGTCTTAGGGGTTTTCTTAATCAAAATTTCTGCTGGTGTTTGTCCTGTTATCGTGTTTGGTGTATTTCGATATTTTAGTAAGAAATTATCCAGCATGTGTTCAAATGACATTTTCTTCCCAAGTTTGTCATTTTCAAAAATTTGTTTACCCAGATTTTGTTTTACCACATGCACAAACTTTTCGGCCGTCCCGTTGGACTTTGGATGTAAGGGCGGTGTCGCAATATGTTGAATGCCATTCGCTACACAGAATTTCTTAAATACCTGTCCATTAAATGGAGGACCATTGTCCGTCACCACCTGTTCAGGTAGACCAAATACTGAAAAACTTTTTCTTACGACTATTTATAGTTTCGTCACTGGATGTACTTTTAACTACGTACACATCTAGCCATCGTGAGAAACTGTCAATGACCAATAAAAAATATTTGTTATTTTTCTGCAGAAAATCTATATGTAATCTCTGCCATGCTCTTGACGCCTTTGGCCAAGATACATTTAAAACTTGTGGCTGCTTTGTTTGAAACCGTTGACATGATTCACATCGACTTACACATCTCTCGATATCATCATCGATTCCAGGCCACCACACTTCACATCTTGCTAATAGTTTCATACGTACGATTCCAATGTGTTGATCGTGCAAAATCTTAAGTACATCTTCTCGTAATTGGTAGGGAATAATTACTCTATTGCCCCATAACAAACAATTTTTGTCGATAGACAATTCATGTTTTCTAGAAACATATGGTTTTAAATTAAGTTCTTTAATAATATTAGGCCATCCATGTTTAGTGTATTCCATTACTTTCATGAGTGTTGTATCTGCGACAGTATATTGTGCTACATTTAGAGCAGTAATTGGGGTATCATTTATTTCATAAAACGAATAGATAGGCTCTTCAGTAGAATCCATCAATGGCAATCTACTTAAGGCATCTACATTTCCCATATTAGGTCCTTTTCGGTAAACAATGTCGTACCTATATGCAGATAGGATTATTGCCCAACGTTGCAATCTGGCTGCGGCCATCGTTGGTGTTTTGTTTCTGGCTCCCAAAATGGTCTCTAGTGGCTTATGATCTGTGATCAATGTAAATTTTCTACTATAAATATATTTATGGAATCTTTTTACAGCGAAAATTATGGCCAGAGCTTCCCGCTGAATTTGGGAGTAATTCTTCTCTGCTTCAGACAGAGTACTGGAAATAAACATGACTGGATGCTCCTCACCGTGGATCACGTGACTTAATACGGCCCCCACTCCATAAGGTGACGAATCTGCAGCTACGATAAGAGGTTTTTCTGGAGAGTATGGTACCAAAGTAGGACTTTCTAAGATCATATCTTTACTTTTACTAAAGGCAGTTTGACATTCATGGCTCCACTGAAATATAGTATTTTTCTTTTCCAGGTCATACAGTGGTTGCAGTACACTAGATATCATGGGTAAAAACTTATAATAATGGTTAATTAAACCCAAGTACGACCTTAATTGCTGTACATTAATAGGTGCTGGAGCATTCTTAATAGCTTCAATCTTATTTTTCATTGGTCTGATACCCTCACTTACTAGTTCATGGCCAAGAAATTCTATTGACTGGACGAAAAATTGACATTTTTCTAAGTTTACTTTAACATTAAACTCTTGCAATTTCGCTAAAACTTTCTCTACATTTTCTAAGCATTCTTCTAATGTTTTACCCCCTATGACAACATCGTCTAAATAACAAGCTGCCATGTTCATTTTATTTAGAATTTGAACCATGACGCTTTGAAATTGTGCGGGAGCACAATTCAACTCAAAGGGTAGTCTTGTAGATAGATAGATAGATACTTTATTAAATTCGTTTCGGTTTTGAATTCTACATCGTTAGTACAAAATAATTATAATTTTTAATTAAAGGCATAATGTGCTATGTATGTATGTCATGCATATTTTACATTACAAATTAAGTACATATCTATAAATATATATTTAAGTTAATTCTTCTCTTCTGCTTCTTATTTTTTGGATCCAAGATTCTCTACTTCCTGCTTCGTCTAGTATGTAGAAAATACTGTGGTCTTCTTTTGTTAATTCTCGACAGTTGTACATAAGATGTTGGATAGTTTCTTCATGTTGATGGCATAGTCTGCATATCCTTTCGTTTTCATCTAGCCAGTATTTACTTCCATTTGTCTCATTTCCACATCTCAACCTTGCTATAGTTTTGATCGGTTTTTTGGTCTCTTTTGTAAGGTACGCCGGTGTGACTATAGGTCTTACGAACTTGTATAGTTGGTTGTATTTTGATTGTCTTATTTGACTATCTTGTTCTTGTTTTTGAAGTTGTCTGTCTCTTCTTTTTATTTCTTCTATAAATTCAATATTACAGTTTCTGTTAATCTCTATTTGTATTGTTGAGTGTCCATTTGTAATATTGTCTCCTTTTTGTTTCCCATTTGTTTTCTTGTATGTTTCTATCTCTGTTTTTCTTCATTTGTATCCAGCACTGATATAGGATTCTTTCTCTATCGCAAATACTTATTTTATCTTCGTATTTCATAGCCCTCAATCCTGTAGATATTCTCATTTTGTCTCTGTTTGTTTCCTCCATTATAATGTAGTGAGGTGTATGTCTTTCTAAACTTAAGGTCCATTTCAAATATCTAACCTGGATATTTTCTATTTTACTAATTTCTTCCCAGCCCCATATTTCTGCTCCGTACATTAGGATGCTTTTCACGACTGAGTCAAATAGCATTAGTCTTATATGGAAATTATTAGGAAATTTTCTTTCACCAATGCTCCACACTTCTCTCATTGCCAGGTTCGCTTTTTTAATTTGGTGTTCTATATGTCTATCTTCTCTGTTGTTTTGTTTGAATGTGTACCCTAAATATCTGAACTCTTTTACTTGTTCTATTGGTTGTCCTTGCCAAACCCATTTGTTGTTTACATCTCTTCCTCCCCCTTTCTTAAATTTCATTATTTTTGATTTTTCCACGTTAAGTAACATCTTCTTTTTCTTCAAATACTTTTCAAATCTTATTATTAACGACTTCATTTCTGCTTCTGATTTCGCTAATAATACTAAGTCGTCCGCGTACGCTAAAGTCCAGAATTTTTTCTTTCCTATTACGACCCCACCTGTTTGTCCTCTACTAAGGTGTTCTTCTATATCCGACAGGTATATAGCGAATAGTGTAGGGCTTAAAGGGCAGCCTTGTCTAAGCCCCATTACTGTCCAAAATTCTTCTGAATACCTGTCTCCCGTTCTAATTACATTTGTTGTTTCTATATATATTTCTTGTATTTTTTTGACTAGGTGTCGGTCTATGTTTGTCTCTTTCATGGTGTCTATTAGTAACCCGCGATCTACCGTGTCGAACGCAGCTTTCAAATCGATAAAGAAGGCGTACAGTTTTCCTCTTTCCTTTGACAGTTCTTGTTCTATTATATGATTAAGTATATAGATGTTATCTATTGTGCTGCGTTCTTTTCTAAATCCTGCTTGTGTGTCTGGAAGAATTTGGTGGATTTCTATTTCCTCTCTTAAGCGTTGGTCTAGAATCATTGCATACAACTTGTACATTGTATTAAGAAGTGTTATTCCTCTATAGTTTTCCGGGACTTTGGCATTGCCTTTTTTATGGATCGGGGTAATTGTTCCTTTGCACCATTGTGGTGGGAGTCTATTTCCACTCCATACTTTGTTTATTATTTTTGTAACGGTGGCGGTTAGTTTTGTGCCCCCATAAATCCACGCTTCATTCGGGATTCCGTCCGGTCCACTTGCTTTATTTTTCTTTAATTTTTTAATTTGTATTACAATTTCTTCCTCTGATATTTCTGTAATTGTTTGTGATGTATTCGTAATTTGCTGTATTTTTGGATTTGGTTTTTCCTCCTTGCCTTGTAATAAATTAAGAAAGTGTTTCTTCCATTCTATTATACTTATACTCTCGTCGATGTCTTTATATGTCTTACGTTTTTTTCCTTATGTATGTCCACGCCTGTGCTTCCGTTCTGATGTTATGCAGTTCTGATATAACTTTTTCTTTGTATTTTCTTTGCTTTTCTTTCAGCATATTTTTATATTCTCTATTTTTGGTATTATAATCTTCGATTGTTACTTGTCCTTTTCTAAATTTTCTTAAATAACTTCTTACTTCTTTTCGTTTTTTTGTGCAGTGTTTGGGATACCAGTCATTTTTATTATGTCTTCTCTGATTTACCTTCATTTTCACTGTTTCCATTGCATCATTAACTAATTCTATCAGTTCATCTACCTCATCATTAATATTGTAGTTTTTTGTTAAGAGTAGACTTTCGATTTGTTCTTTATACTTTTCTGTGTTTTCCTTGTTCCAGTTTACTATTTTTCGTACATCTTGCCTTTCAGATTGTGTATATAATTGTCCTATCAATGTTATTGCTATTGGTAGATGTTCAGATTCTATTCTTTCTTCTACTTCAATTTTTTTGATTTTATGGAGAGCTTGGTTATTAGTTATTGCGTAGTCTATTACTGAGGCTTGGTTTCTACTGTTAATAAATGTATATTCACCTGTTTCGTCTCCTACTATATTTCCATTTAATATATTCCATCCTTTATCTTCTGTCCATTTAATGAGGTTCGATCCTTCAGGATTTTTTATTTTGTCTTTTGACGTGCGTTTATTATCTGCATCATTAATGTTGTCACAGAATGCGCCTTCCTCAGCTATTCGTGCGTTAAAATCACCGGCAATAATTAAATTGTTTTCTTGTGTTTCATCTACATTATTCTCTATGTCCGTTATAATTTCTTTCAGTCTGTTATTGTTGTAAATTGTGAATATGCGCCATTCTTCCTTATCTATAATTATTCTTCTCTCTTGTATGTTTTCTTTTGTTATATTGTTAGTATTTACTTCGGAGATGTTATTTTTAATACCCGTTATAATTCCACCTTTCGCTCTTCCCTTTTTATGTGTTCTAGTTGCATATACGCATTCCCATATATATTCTTTTGGTAATTTATATTTTATTCTAGCCCAATCTTTTTCTTCTACCCAAGTTTCAATTAGCCCTACAAAATCATATTTTTTAATATATCCCAAAAAACTGAGTCCTTAGATTTTAATCCCGCAATATTCCAAAACCCTAATTTAATTTCATGCTTATCTTCAAACTCGCTCTTTTTATAATTTTTCTTTAAGCCTTGTAGTTTTTTGTGTATGATGTTTCTTCTATTTGGTCGTTTGTTTCATTCCATGTGTACCATTTGCCTTGTATCTTCATTTTTTTATATGCTACGGTTGCCAGTTTGCCATTACTTCTTTCTTCTTTTGCAATTTTTCTTAATTTGGATTGGATCTCCCTTTCTTTTACAGTCATGTTATGGTCTATGTAAATTTTTTCCCTTGTAGTTTGTGTTTATTTTTTAATACTTTTTGTTTTTCCTCCCAAATTTCAAGATTGACTATAATCATTTTTTTGTCACCACTGTTTATTTTGTATGTTTCCATAATTTTTGGGTCTGCGCCCAGTTCATTGTGGAACCACTCTGTTACGGCCTCTTTTAAATTCGGTTTGTCTAATTCAATACCTTTAATTACTACACTATTTTTTCTCAGGCTCTTTTCTCTCTCTTCCTCTTTTTTTGCAAGGTTATGGATACGTGTCGATAGTTCCTCTTTTTCCTTTTTCCATTCTTGTTCTTTGTGCATTATATCATCTTCAAGTTTCTGTATCATTTCGTTGTTCTGGCGGATTTCTTGTAACAATTCTTCTTTGTTACTCTTATTTTCTGCTCTCATTTCTTGCAGCAATTTCATGATTCCGTCCATATCTTCTTTTTCGAGTTCGGTTGGATTATTTTCTGTATTATTGTGGTGTTTTCTTTGGAGACCTCTTTGTCAGTTTACTTGGTTTGAAAATATCTGCTTGGAATGATATTTCTTTATATTCAGTACTTTCCCGTTTTCTTTTATTGAGTTCGTCTACTCCGCTTGTGGTCTGTGCTCTATCTCGTTGTTTTTTGTTCATTTGAAGTTGTTACTGTCGTTATACTATACACCCACTTTACTAAAGTATGAGGCTGGTTGCCGTAGTCTTCTTTGTAACGTGCTTCGCGCAATGCGATTTATTACATAACGCACCCTAGTTGTTTCGGTGTGCGGCCGCTAGCCTTTACACAGTGGAGGTGGGAGCGGGTTAAGTTCGGTGATCAACCCCCGAAAGGGGTTGAATGGGCGCCACGTAATTTTTAACGGCAAAATTACGAAAACGAATAAATAGATCGTTACCTACCGTTAATATTAAATATTGTCTGAAAACGGAAGAAAGGCTTGTACAAAAAAAAGAATACTCCCAAAGCTAAGATTAATAATACTTTAATGAATGTAAATTTAACTTTAAAATATGAAAATGTAAATATAAAAATAAACAAATAAATAACTATGAACAAAGATGACGACGCGGATATATCCGACCCGACAGTACAATTATACGTCGAATGTTGGCCAACCGACAACGCAGGGCAAGTACAGCCAGTTGAATATACGAGGACGAATAGTCCGCGACGTATCGTAGTACAAAGTACAACAGTGCCGAATTCTGTGCCAGGCACAATATAAAAAAAACCAAAAACAACACAAAGTTGCACACTGGATTAAAGCAATCCAATAATAAATATAACACTAATAATAATAAAAATGAAAAATCCAAAAATAATATTGCACTCCAAAAGTGAGTGCAAAATAAAAGTGAACGAAGCTAAGGTTAAACCAATTTTCAGGCACTCCAAAAGTTAAATGCACAATAAAAATGAACAAAAATTAAAGTTAACAAGTTTTCCAACGTCTTCAGTGCCTCAAATAAAAGTTGTTAAAAAAAAATATAAAAGATGTCTGTACGACTTATCTCTAGTGGCGGTAGGTAGCCAGGAATGGTGGTGGGGATGACTGCAGTCAGTCAGCGGAATGCGGACGATGCCAGGCAGCGTCACACCAGCTGGAGATGACCACCCGTGAGCTAACTGTCCCCCGACGATGCCTTCAGCCCGTGGCGAGATGTTGGAAGATGTTACGAACAAAAGAAAAAAAAAGGTCGCGAACCACTAACACTTAAATTGATCCCCACGTGGGAACTCCGCGGGAGGTTGATTCACAAATCACCAAAAACCTCCTAACGAAATACGTAATCCGGCGATTGATCCCCAAATAAGGGTAATATTCCCTACGAATATTTTACACTCGACCGGAATTACTTTAAGTCATTCTGACCCGCAACTCAAATTTTCTTCCACACGTTCGCCCGCTTGAAGTTACTTACGATAAGTCGCCGGATCTTGCTTAAGGCAGGGATAAATAATTTAAATTCCGGAAAGAGAGAAAGAGGGTAACCATAGCCTTGCGCACAACAAATCTACTTAAATAAAACGTGTTACGCTCATAATTTTTAGTATAGGATAGGGGTAATTTAAGGATAGTAGGATGGGATAATAGTTGTATGTTAATGTTTTAAATAAATAAACTAAATTAATACAAAAATAAATCCAACCAATTTAAGTCTATTTATTTACCAGTCAAATTCAAAATTTACCGCCGCTACACTACGTTGTGAACGTAGCGCTCAGCTTATACGATCACCGCAAAGATAAATCTAATTAAGAAATGTCACCAAAAATTAACCTAAAACTGAAACTAGAATAATAAACTGCGAAATAGACTATTTAATTTTGACAAATGAAGCTACCAAATTTAAAGAAACATTAAGTAAGTGAATTTAATAGAACTATGAAGTATAAATAATATCATTACGGCATAAAATATTGTTTTTCAGGTCATGAATGGAAACGAAGGAACGGCAGGTATAAAATTAAGGAAATTGGAACAAAGGACCAAATTAGAACGTAACAAATCCCTCCCCAACTCCCGTGAGGGAAAATTCCTAAAATTTTTCCTCAATACAAAACCAAATAAACAAAACAAACTACAAATCATTATCGGAAACTTTGTCGTCATCATCATCATCAATAGGACCTGGTTTTAAGTCCTTTACATGCCATATGCCACGCTCTCTACCACTTTCATCTTCTAGCTCATAAGTGACAGACGAAATCTTTTTACGTACTTTAAACGGTCCTACGTATTTAGCCGCTAACTTGCTTGCAAAATTATCTGCTGCGTTAGACAATTTAAAGTTTCTACGCCAAACCTGCTGCCCTTCGTGATAAAAAATCGGTCTTCGACGAAGATTATACCGCGTCCTGGCTTGAGCCTGCGCATGATCCAGCCGTTTACGCACCTCTGCGTAAATTTTCACGAACCGCGCTGGTCGCTGCTCGCGCACATCTTCACGGTCAAAATGGAGATCACCATTGTTGTCTATAGCGTCCACTTGATAATCTCGACCACTTCTGCTCGCGCCCAAAGTTCACGAAGTACGGCGTGAGACCAGTGGCTTCATGAACTAAAGTACGAATGGCACAAGTAACGGAGGGTAAGTAATGATACCACTGTTGTTGATGGTCTTTAATGTATGAAGATAACATCGTTTTTATCACTCTGTTTACCCTTTCTGTGGGATTGTTTTGTGGATGATAGAGCGCATTAAAGAGAAGAGTGGCGTCGTATTTCGCACAAACATTGCGAAATTCCGAACTGCGAAACTGAACTCCGTTGTCGCAGACGATATATTGTGGCGCACCAAATAATAAGAAAACATGTTCCTCCATGAAGCCAGATATTGTCTGCGCTGTCGCCGTTCGAAGAGGAAATGTAAGCACAAATTTGCTAAAATAGTCACACACAACTAAAATATATCTGTACCCTTTTGTAGATGGTGGCAGTGGCCCCATTAAGTCTGTACTGATGAGTTGGAATGGACGAAATACCCGCGGCCGAGTACCCATTAAACCTGGTGGACTTTTCTGCACCACCTTTTGCTCAGCGCATACAATACATCTATTAACGTACGTCACCACGTCAGCCTTCATTTTAGGCCAATAGTACTTCTGTTTCAATTTATTGTAGGTTTTAGTGATGCCAGGATGTCCCGATGTTGGCGAATCATGCATTTGCTTCATGACTTCCTTGCGCTGGTCTTTGGGAATTACTCGTTTCCAAGAGAACTCTTCATCAGTAAGATCAGGATGTCGAGGTCGAACATGCTTGTATAAGATATCGCCGTGTATTTTCCAGGTAGAAAATTTTCGCGACTTACTTTCTATGACTTTTTGTTTCATTTTCAAGTACCATTTATCGGTTGTAGGAATCTGAGCAGCACTAAATGAAATTGTCTCGATTTTCGGCACAGAACGCGAAAGACAGTCTGGGACTACATGATCTTTCCCTTTCCTGTGTACGATCTCAAAATCGTACTGCTGGAGCTTAACAGCCCAACGGCATAATCTACCAGAGGGATCTTTTAGATGGATGAGCCACGTCAATGAGGCATGGTCTGTGACGACTGTGAAACACGAACCCTCTAAATAGGGGCGAAGTTTTTGTATTGCCCATACAACTGAAAGGCATTCCCGCTCAGTGGTGGAATAGTTGCGTTCATGTTTAGTCAATGACCGGCTCAAAAAACATATGACGCGTTCACCGTCCGAATCTTCTTGCGTCAGTACCGCGCCTAAGCCATAACCACTCGCGTCGGTTTGAACCACAAAGGGCTTCGAAAAATCAGGGCAATTCAAAACCGGAGCAGAGATCAGACATTCTTTCAGCCTCTGAAATGCTTCTTGACACTCTTCCGTCCAATGCCACTTCCGATTTTTCTTCAACAAATTTGTGAGTGGAGCACTGATGGTGGCAAAATCCTGAACAAACCTACGATACCAGGACGCCATGCCCAAGAAACTGCGTACGTCAGCCACACTATTTGGCGTCGATATCCCCAATATAGCATTTACCTTGTCAGGATCAACCCTCAACCCACGCTTATCTACAACATACCCCAGGTAACGTAGTTCTGACCTGAAAAATTGACATTTGTCTTTATTCAGGGTCAAACCCGCCGCAAAAAGTCTATCAAAAATCGTCTGTAAAATTTCTAGATGCTGCTCGAAACTTTCGGAGATGACGATTACGTCATCCAGATAAACAAAGACGAAAGGCTCAAGATCAGCCTGCAACACCTCGTCAATTAAACGCTGCCAGGTGGCTGGGGCATTTGTGAGCCCAAATGGCATCCGCTTAAACTGAAACAGTCCACGTCCTGGAATTGTGAACGCCGTGAACTCTCGACTACACGAACTCATCGGAATTTGCCAGTAAGCTGATTTTATGTCCAATGAACTTAAGTACTTGGCACCTCTTAATCTATCTAAAATTCCAGAAACGTAAGGAATTGGATACGCATCCTTTTTTGTGACTTTATTAAGCCTCCGGAAGTCTACGCAAAAACGGTAGCCGCCATCTTTCTTCGGCACCATCAAGATAGGTGAACTCCAAGAACTTGAGGAAGGCTCAATAATATCCTCAGCTAACATCTTCTTCAGTTCAGCATCGATATGTTGCTGAATCGCTGGTGAAACTGGGTAATAGCGCTGCTTGACCGGTTCCGATTCCGCAATTATTTTATGTTGTACTCTTGATGTACATCCAAGTTTTCTTGGCATACGTTCCCAATTTTTGTCCAACATAGTCTGTAGTTGTAGTTTCTGTTCGTCTGTTAAGTCTGATGTCATTGTATCCTGTACATTTAATGTCGCCAATCCCGTAAAATTCCAAACATCCCTTCTTAAATCAGGTACAATCCCCATTGTGCACCAAAAATCCATCCCTAAGATAATACTGCTGGTGACATCCGGAACGACTAAAAATTTAATCAATTTAATTTTGTCCATGAGAAGAACGGGAACAGTAATCGAACCCAAACTCACACATTCTTTTCCGTCTGCAACCGTGCAACCGGGTGCATCCGATTTATCCAAATAGAAATCCATCCCTTTTAGCATCTCCCAACCTTCCCTACCAATAATGGACCTAGTGGCTCCCGAATCCAAGAGCCCTAAAATCTTACAACCAAAGATTGAGATCTCCAAATAAGGACGCTGATCTTGACCTAAGTGTGAGATAATAAAGTTAACTATCGCCAAGTTCTTTTCATTCTCCAGGTGTGTGGCCGCCAGAAAGGAGGGTGAAGACACGACACGACCCTTTAGTGTCCCCCCCGCGCGTTTCCCGAGCACTTGGGACACGAGTTGACTGTCACGTCTGCCTTCCCACATCGAAAACAGTGTTTACGTTTCTCTTTCTTGCAGTCCCGCGCTATATGACCCTTTTCGTGACAGTTCCAGCAAGTTAATTTTCCTCCGGATTTAGAGGAGGTGGAAGCGTCTGCAGCATTAACCGACGTTGTTTTAGCGCGACCATGGTAAGCTAAATCAGATTCAAGTAAATTTTTCTTACTTGATGGAGGGGGTTGAAATTTTTCTGCCATGAGCCGATTTTTTTCAAGTTGTTTACAAACAGTTTGTAGCTGTTCAACAGTGGTGATTTCTGTTAATCCAATTCCCCGAATATAATAGGGTAATACATTCCTGCGCAACACCTGTAACTTCGCTTCTTCCGTAGGTGGTTTCGGCATTCGTTTAAACAAATTTATCATACTCGCCATATAAGCACCTACCGTTTCATCCGCACCTTGTGTCCGTGACCGAATTTCATCCCACAACGCCATTTCATAATCAAATGGCTCGTATTCATCTTTCAACAGCCTGACGAAATCATCCCATGATTTTATTTTTGAACGCGCTGAACGATACCACGTTAATGCCTGTCCTCGCAGCAGCTCTATCGCAGAATCACACAATTCCGACTCGGAAACGTTACGCGAAATACGGTAATCATTCACCCTTTCCAAAAATGCATTGACACTAAGCTCGTGTACATTGCCATCGAACTTGATATCCCAGTGCACTACCGGAATCTGTTTCCTCCTTACAGCAGGTGGTGTAGTTTTTTTATTGACTGTAGATTCTACTTTCGCTTCTGCTTGTCTCTGACGTTCCTCTTGTTCGTCATTTTTCTGAAGCAGTCTATCTTCTTCAGCCCTAATCCTATCGTTCAGTGTTTTTACCGATGTTTTAATGTCTTCGTCATTGCTCTCGATTCTCGCTAATCGGGAAATGACATGTTGAATTTTAGTGCAGATTTTCTGAAATTCGTAACTTGAACCCAATCCAGAAAAATTGTCAATAAGCTCCTGGATTTGCACAATTTTTGCTGAACAAATATCTATTTCGGTAGATGAGTCTAATTCATTGACAGGATTGTTAACGATCTGCCCTACTTCCTCCTTCCTTAATTTTTTTGCCAACTCCTGTCTCATAGCCTGTACCGTTAATGTATTTGTTCCGCGAATTCCCCGCACGACCAATTCGTACTCCAATTCATCCCTACTCAACCTTGAAGTTTCCATACCGACGGAAAATGGCAAAAATATACAAAAAAAAAAAAATCCTGTTAATGTAACAAGGAACAAACAAATATGTACCAATAAAGGTACAACCAACAATAAAACTATATGAAATTTAAAGCCTAATTATTATTTTTTTTTTTTTTTTTTTTCAGAAGTTCCTCAAAATCTAAATCCCGACCACAAAATATAACAGTATAATCAGCTAACCATACGGTCCTAAACAAACGATTTGGCCCTTAACAATGAAAGTCGCGTTTTGATACAACGAACCCCAAAAAAAAAAGCTAAATGGCCTCTAACAACGATATGGCCCCCTAACGTTTATGGCCCCCTAATGTTTATGGCCCCTAACAACGATCAAGGCCCCCTAACGTTTATGGCCCTCCTAACGTATATGGCCCCACGTTGGGCGCCAAAATTTGTAACGTGCTTCGCGCAATGCGATTTATTACATAACGCACCCTAGTTGTTTCGGTGTGCGGCCGCTAGCCTTTACACAGTGGAGGTGGGAGCGGGTTAAGTTCGGTGATCAACCCCCGAAAGGGGTTGAATGGGCGCCACGTAATTTTTAACGGCAAAATTACGAAAACGAATAAATAGATCGTTACCTACCGTTAATATTAAATATTGTCTGAAAACGGAAGAAAGGCTTGTACAAAAAAAAGAATACTCCCAAAGCTAAGATTAATAATACTTTAATGAATGTAAATTTAACTTTAAAATATGAAAATGTAAATATAAAAATAAACAAATAAATAACTATGAACAAAGATGACGACGCGGATATATCCGACCCGACAATACAATTATACGTCGAATGTTGGCCAACCGACAACGCAGGGCAAGTACAGCCAGTTGAATATACGAGGACGAATAGTCCGCGACGTATCGTAGTACAAAGTACAACAGTGCCGAATTCTGTGCCAGGCACAATATAAAAAAAACCAAAAACAACACAAAGTTGCACACTGGATTAAAGCAATCCAATAATAAATATAACACTAATAATAATAAAAATGAAAAATCCAAAAATAATATTGCACTCCAAAAGTGAGTGCAAAATAAAAGTGAACGAAGCTAAGGTTAAACCAATTTTCAGGCACTCCAAAAGTTAAATGCACAATAAAAATGAACAAAAATTAAAGTTAACAAGTTTTCCAACGTCTTCAGTGCCTCAAATAAAAGTTGTTAAAAAAAAATATAAAAGATGTCTGTACGACTTATCTCTAGTGGCGGTAGGTAGCCAGGAATGGTGGTGGGGATGACTGCAGTCAGTCAGCGGAATGCGGACGATGCCAGGCAGCGTCACACCAGCTGGAGATGACCACCCGTGAGCTAACTGTCCCCCGACGATGCCTTCAGCCCGTGGCGAGATGTTGGAAGATGTTACGAACAAAAGAAAAAAAAAGGTCGCGAACCACTAACACTTAAATTGATCCCCACGTGGGAACTCCGCGGGAGGTTGATTCACAAATCACCAAAAACCTCCTAACGAAATACGTAATCCGGCGATTGATCCCCAAATAAGGGTAATATTCCCTACGAATATTTTACACTCGACCGGAATTACTTTAAGTCATTCTGACCCGCAACTCAAATTTTCTTCCACACGTTCGCCCGCTTGAAGTTACTTACGATAAGTCGCCGGATCTTGCTTAAGGCAGGGATAAATAATTTAAATTCCGGAAAGAGAGAAAGAGGGTAACCATAGCCTTGCGCACAACAAATCTACTTAAATAAAACGTGTTACGCTCATAATTTTTAGTATAGGATAGGGGTAATTTAAGGATAGTAGGATGGGATAATAGTTGTATGTTAATGTTTTAAATAAATAAACTAAATTAATACAAAAATAAATCCAACCAATTTAAGTCTATTTATTTACCAGTCAAATTCAAAATTTACCGCCGCTACACTACGTTGTGAACGTAGCGCTCAGCTTATACGATCACCGCAAAGATAAATCTAATTAAGAAATGTCACCAAAAATTAACCTAAAACTGAAACTAGAATAATAAACTGCGAAATAGACTATTTAATTTTGACAAATGAAGCTACCAAATTTAAAGAAACATTAAGTAAGTGAATTTAATAGAACTATGAAGTATAAATAATATCATTACGGCATAAAATATTGTTTTTCAGGTCATGAATGGAAACGAAGGAACGGCAGGTATAAAATTAAGGAAATTGGAACAAAGGACCAAATTAGAACGTAACATCTTATTTATTATAACAAGCGATCACTAACAGGTGGCTATAGTTGTTCACCAGCGTCCGATGCGACTAATTTTTTTTTATAACAGCATATGTCACCGGGCGTGGGTGATTTCTGTAATTTCCAGCGGGTATAGTTGTTTTGTTATCAACAGATGTCACCAGTTGTCCATCAGCGAGCGTATATTCCACGGTGTGATTGGAGTTAAGGTTTTAGGTTAGAAGTCTGATTATCAATTTCCTAAGCTAATGTTTTACAAAGGATACTTGAGCTGTCGCCACCCACAATATTTCAGGTACCACTATCTGTGTTCTCACGTATTTCAGAGCTCCATCACAATATAACATGCAGATGACTCAAATTAATTGTACTTTACAAGCAACATTTAAGCCTGATTTATAGATTGCATAGAATAGAATAGAATAGAACAGAATAGCACAGGGAATAGAAATATAAACCAATGTAAATGCATGGAACCATTTATACTTGCACAGAATGGAATAGAATAGAATGGAATAGAATAGGAAATAACCAAATTTTATTTCTTATTCTATTCTATTCCATTCTTATTCCATTCGGCATGCTTCGTTAATATTCGTGTGAATGGTGTGACTTCGTTGCATTTGGCCAGTGGTGTATATAGATTTATATTTTGGAGGGGGCCCAGATTGTACAAAATAATCTTAATATAGGTATAACTAAAAGTACATCAAATTAATTAAGTATAGGTGGTAATATTTAATTACGTAACAAAATGTAGTATTCGTTTTTTCCTTGCAAAAATATTTATAATTTCCCTTCGGCCCCTCCCCCCTTATATACGCCACTGCTTTTGGCCCATCCCCTAACCTAAAAACTTACTGTGAACAACAGTTTTTCTGCAGAAATTCTTTCTTTTTTACTAAAAACAAACAATGATATCATTTACTCGATTCTAAATGTAATTAGTGAAAGAAAAAAATAACCAATAAATCAGTTAATTTAGTGTAAAAGTAACACAAAAGTGACGTCATTCTATTCCAAACTATTCTATTCTATGCAATCTATAAATGGTCTTAAAAAATTCTATTCCTATTCTATTCCATTCCTTATTCTATTCTATTCCATTCTATTCTGTGCAATCTATAAACCAGGCTTTACAATCCACAAACTTCTTTAAGTTAGCCTTTTTCGCCATTCTTGTATATTGGTACAACCCTAAATGGGTATTTATAGTTAAAAGTTTTTGAGATTCTTGCGCAACTACCAGTTGTAAGTACGCATTTGATAAATCAAGTACGGTGAAGTATTTAGCTTTTCCGACAGTATAAAGGACATCTTCTACTCTCGGAAGTGGATAGTGATCAGTTTGTATATGTGCATTAAGTGTTACCTTGAAATCCACACACATTCGGATCTTGTTGTTGGACTTCCTTGGGACTACTACGATAGGACTTGCCCATTCACTATAACGTACCGGGACTAAGATTCCGCTGGACACTACCGCTTCGATTTCTGCCTCCACAGCTGGTTTCAGTGCGTAAGGAAGTGAATATGATTTGTGGAAAACAGGAATGACGTCATCCTTGAGAATTAGACTCGCAGATACATTTTTAATCGACTGACTTCTGTCGTTGTTAAATACGACTGCATATTTTTCCTGCAACTGAGACACTGTATTGCAGGGACGTAGCCAAGATATTTTTATAGGGTGGGCCAAAAATTTTTTAGGTGGGCCATTAAGAAAAGTTTTGTACTTAGGGTGATCATATTTATAAATTGCAAAACAGAGACATTTTTTAAAGGATTGTAAAACCAGTGGCGGCTTGTGTACCAAAACTTTGGTGAGGCGAGGTATTTAAAAAAATAAGCGCCGCAGGCGAATTTTTTTTTTCATTCAAGGTCAAATGCCTTATAATTGAAAGTTACAATTTTTCAAGGGATGTGAAGCTGCATGTTTTTCCCATTTCTTTTTTATATTGGTCTTCGTTATAAAGCATTTTGAAATTCGATAAATAAATGAACCCGTTTCTGTAAAAATGTGTTAAAAAAATTAAAATAATACTTATACATATAATTTAATATGTACTTACTCATAAATTAAAGTAAAAACATCCTTTATTATACGGATCTATGACAATTTTGCTAGGCAACCCCTACATAAACATTTCCAACCCGCGGGGTGGAAGTGAAATACATTATTTCCCACCCAAGAGATTGTCATTGCAGTTAGGAATGACGTATTTCCCAACCTCTAAAAGGTTAGGAATCGACATATAACTATAATGATTGTGAATAAAATAATATTACTGTTTCTTTACCATAAATGCCATTATTGTTTTGGAATGAGAAATGTAGTTCAAATAATGTACGTGAACTGTTTTCTCTCATTTAACTTTTAAACGGGTGGGCCAATGGGTGGGCCAGAGTTATTGCAGGGTGGGCCTGGCCCACCCCTAGCTACGTCCCTGCTGTATTGGTGACAGAATTAACACTATTTAATTTAATTTTTAAGTTTTCTTGATTTCTAGACATTTTATTACAATCAAGTAGTTCTCTCCAATTCGGTATTATAAAATCTAACCACGATCTTCCCATCAAACTAGTATTATCTTTGGCTTTCGTAACAAAAATGGGTAACTGTTTTACAATATCATTGACTTTAACTTTAACAATAGCCCTACCTAACAATGGTAAAGTTTCTCCTGACAGCTTTTAATTTAGTATTACATTTAACAATAGTAATTTTAGGAAATTTTGACAAAAATAACTTATCTGACATGACAGAGACTCCGGCTCCGGTATCTATTTCCATGTCGACCATTTTATTTTCTACAAGCACCTTAACGTACTTCGCATCACTGATGGTTTTCACCACGACTTCTCCCTGGCTGCTATGACGTTTTCTTGGGGTTACTGCTATATCCAGATGACTGATCATCTCTTCATCCTCTTCCAGTTGGCTACCTTCTTCATCGTCCTCTTCTACTTCATGGACTCTACGGTTACGATTAAGACACAACCGGGATGTGTGCCCCTTCTTCTTGCAAAAGTAGCATTCCCATGCTTTGGCTGGACAGTTATTTTCATCATGAAAACGACCACATCGACGACACTTGGACTTAGACGCCTTTTGTTGACTATTTCGACCACCTTGACTATACTGAGGCTGATTGGACGACTTTTTAAGACCTTGCGACCTCATAGAATTCACACTGACTGGGTGCAATGCTTTACTTTCTTTCCCTGCAGTTTCCATATTTGACGACGCTATGTGACAGGCTTCTGCAAATGTTAATTTAGACTCTGCCAACAGTTTACGCTGAGTATTCTCGCATGCTAAGCCTACAACAAATCTGTCACGTAATGCATCATCCAAAAATTGACCAAATTCGCAAAATTTGGCTAAACTTTTTAATCTAAGCATGAAATATGAAACTAATTCATTTTCTTTTTGGTTACATTTATGGAATTTGAATCTTTCGGCGATGATTAATTTCTTGGGTAAAAAGTAACTAGTTAAAGCTTTTACCAACTGTTTATATGATTTGTCCTGTGGACTTTCTGGTGATACTAAATCTCAATAAATTGTAAGCAGACGGCCCAATAAACGTTAAGAATAGCGGCACTTTCCTTACTTCAGTTACTTCATTACATATAAATAATTGTTCCATACGTTCAATATAAGACTGTAATTCTCTTCCATTTCCATTGAATGGCTCGATCGATCCAATCCACGCCATTTTGAAAAAGAACTGCGACGTGTGACTTGCAATATTTTAGATCGATTTTAATGATTTTCCATGTACCTCGTCGCCAATGATATGTTTGGGAAATACAGACAAATAATGGGTAGGGTCTCAACATACGAATACTCCTGCATAGCCTTCTTCAACTCACGACTTATGCATGTTTCGACTACGCAAATCTAGCCCATGAAGTTATATAGCCTTCCACAAATCACGACTTATGCATTTTACGACTCCGCAAATCTAGTCCATGAAATTACATAGCCTTCTTCAAATAACGACTTATGCATCATAGAGCAAGAAAACTAAAATAGAGAACCAGCCTCTAGCGAAAAAGAAGGAAACAAATGCTGCGTTCAGCGCTGCAGTGTTGTATGGCGGAACTATTATCACGAAACATTTTCTTATAGGATTCCCATTCCAGTTAATTTAGAATTAATCGGTTGGAAATATTTTAAGTAAATAAATACAAATGTACATATATAATTTATAAAAATATATTTGAAATAAAACATACAAGTAACAAAATCATAATGACTGACAAAAATAAAATAAAGAATAAACTCTTTCTTAGGAACTAAATTTACTAATACTACTTGTACAATAAACTAATTAGGAACTCTGAATATTATATATTCATTAATAACAAAAAATAAATAAAAAAATTCTATAAAATTATAAGGTGTAAAATAAAATATCTGACAAAAATAAAATAAAAAGTTAACTCTTTCTTAGGAACTAAATTTACTAGAACTATAATAAACTAAACAGGAACTCTGAATATCACATATTCATTAATAACAAAAAATAAATATTTATCATCACTACTTTGGTTTTACGTATTTGTAAGGATTTTCATTTTTTTTCTAATTTGGGAATGCTTATTGTCAATATTCTTTCTTCTTAATATTTTTCTTCGTTCATCTTTCTGAACTTTTAGTTCTTTATAAATTATTAATTTTACAGCCTTATCCAATAATTTATTTAAAACCTCCTCTTTATGATGGACACAGGTAAACCAGTCAAAGTTAATATTTGTTTTCACCACTTCAATAATTTTATTCCGCAAGTAAAAAATGTGACCGAACCGATGAGTAAAATGCTTTGTTATTTCGTACGTGTAAATTAAAAATTGTACTAAATTATTAGAAGGATAATTTAATTTATTTGGGACATATTCTTTAAAATATATGTACAAATGATCTGGCTCTAAAGATTTTGATATTAAGCACTCTTTACACTCATTACATATCCAAGTGAATATTCTAGATATTAAATACCCAGCAACATAATTTACTGCTTTAATATCTGTATTTTCAATATTTGAGATAGGTGGGATTGGTTCTAACAGTAAACTATTATTATATGGTTTTGTATATGTATTTTCGGATATATTTAAAAATTCAGTCAGTGTGTCTAGCACATGATCATTATCGGCTTCACAATTACCTCTGTGTTTAATCATATTGCCAACGAGTCCATTTACCAGACTAGTTTTTAAAGCTGCTGTGAATTGCAGAGCAGTGGGATTTGTGTTACAAATACCGTGCTGGCGAATTTCTCCAAACAAATTTTCAATTGGGTCTTGATTTACGGATCTAGGGGACAAATATCTGAAACCAGCTGCTTTGCATACATACCATATGTGACATAAAGATTTTAATGTAGTGACCCATCCGTGTGCAAAAGGAGGTGTCGGCTGTGGTTTTTTTGTTGGATCATTTTTTTTAATGAAAGTCCAGTTAGATATTCTTTCTGACATTCTCTGCCAAAGACGAATGTGGTCAGAGTTCTCTTGGACACAGCATCTCATTTTCTTTCCACTTACAGGATACAGTGAACTGCCATTCACACTGTCGAACAATAAATCAACATCACTTATAAATTCGGCAGTGTGGATGGCTTCACTAGGCATTTTCTCACAATCTACACAAAGTGTATGAATTGCCATAGCAACACTTGTGCTCAATGTTCTGGCAGCAAACTTAACTTTCATTTTATTACAGTTATTCTCCAAGTCAAAGCAACTCTCATTTAATCGTGGAACAAGTCGAAATCTATTGTCTTTCTGTGAATCTATATTATATAAGGTTTCTATGTGATCCCATTTTGCTATTTTATTTTCTCCAAAAATAATGTTGTACTTAAAAAGATTATTTCTTGTGTTTTTTAAAAGATGTGGTGGATCAAAAATTATGGATACTTTTTTATCATTAATTATAAAAAAAATTAAATCTTCAGTGTTACTGCTCTCCTTAAGTAAACGAAGAGCTTTGACATTTGTAGCAGCTTGGTCACATATGGTACATACAATGTTAAAACCTATACTTTCTAATTTTATTATTAGGTCCTTGATCAATGTTTGCAGACTGAAAGCACTCACAGTTCCTCGGGTAAAAAAATATGAAACAGGTTGTTTCCATTTCTTCCTGAGTCCTTTTATTATAAAAACAAGTGCATGATTTGCTACTTGTGGTTGTCTACCCAAGTATCCTAAATCTGTGTACCCTGTGATTTCATCAGTATATTCATTGTATAATAATTGTTCAGATATTGCAATTTCATCAAATATTAAACTGCAATATCTGTCCAAATTATACATTGATTCTGCCTGTATTGCTAGTTTATTAAATAAATGTTCATTAAAACCTGTGTGAAATGGTATATTTTTCAATAGTATCTGTAATGTACTCGGTGATGGCAACGGTAAAAAATGTCGCAGTAATTTATAACATCTTGGACCTCTTTTATATATCGCTAAAGCTAAAGCTTTATCATTTGCAGAAAACTTATGAGAAAACTTGGATGTTTTAGAGTTTTTTATCATTGATCGTAAAAACTGAGTACCTATTTTTCCAATGTTGTTCTCTAAACTAATAATTAAATCTGTGTCAAGATCTTCTCTCAAGTTATTTAGTTTACCTCCATAGTTTTTTATAGTATTTCTTAACTTACATGTTGTTGATTGTAAGTTCCGGTATTCTCTGTACATTATTTGTTTCTTAGGTGTTAGCTGTTTCATAGATGAAGCATTAATTTTGTTTAATAAAGATATTTTCCTCTTATTTTTGCCATCATTAGGAAATAGTTTCCTCCGAATACAGCTTTTCTTTTTTGTAATAGTAGTTGGAACTCGAATTGGACTAAATGTGGATGGTTCAACAAGATCTGTTTCAGTAGCTGCATAAAAAGATTCCTGTACGGTTGGTACAGGTGAAACAAATTGTTCATGAACAACATTTTCTGCAGAAATAGTGGGCACAGTATTTGTAATACTAATAGCATTGATAGTTGGAATTGCAGTCGGCAATAATCTGTTTTTCAGAGTACTTGTGAAATATTTCATTTCAAAATGTTCTGAGCATAAATAGAAACTTTTGTATTGAGTTGTGGAATCATTCCATGTATTATTTAATGCAGAAAAATTTACCCACAATAAACAACGAGCCAAATCATTTGTAGGGAAACGGAAAAAAAAATTATTGGACGGATCTGGCTTACCACTTAAGTAAATATACTTACTAATACAATTGGGTGCTTTGCAAGCATATTTAACTCCCTTTAATTCGTCCATCATAAAGAGGGGTTCTAAATAATAATAATAATAATACTATTGCAAAAACTATGTCATATGATTTGACACCCCTCGTAACAGCATAATAAACTAAAAAAGTAAAAAAATAAATAAAATTTTATAAACCATTACAAGTACTTACTTACAGTTTATTTTACTCCTGTTTTTGACATGATGTTAACTTAGTTACTTAATTAAAATGTCATTACATTTTTTTGTAATTAGGAACATAGTGGTCCATCGCCTCCTAAATTTTCGGAAGTATTGTACTGTAATTAACAACTGTTGCAATTTCCTTTGTATTTCTTTACTTACGTATTATTTATAGGATTTCCAGCAACTCATTAAATTTTCATCATTGTTTGTCGTCACCGTCAATAAAATTTCTGCACAGAAAACATATACTTATATTAATTTGTGTTTACATTTAAATTTCATACCATTTATTTTATTACATACCGTGCATTCCTACTTTAGCATTATATTAATACTTTTTTAACATCATACATTAATATTCTTGTTACAACACATTTTCAACACTTCCACACTGAGTTTTACTGGTGTTTGTGTTTATACTTTTAAACAGCTGTCACTTTTGAAAAAGTAACGAACTTTGCGCATGTGGCGCGGCGGTGTTGTATGCTTGTACTAAAAGCGTCTGTTGTATTCTTCGTCATACAAGCTGAAGACCCCTGTTATGCATTTCTCGAATCCGCAAATCTAGTCCATGAAGTTGGCGCGTACCAAAATGCTCAAATCTTGACATATGCACCGTTCGACAAAGATGGCTGACAATCTCTAATGGTTTGTTCACCAAGATTTCATTATGATATTGTCTAGTAACTTTTATTTATTTCCAACAGTATGAAATAATAATTTTAAAAATGAGTTATTAATAATTGATATAAACATTTCTCTTTAACAATAATTAATATACTATATAAAATAAAAGAATATCAATTTAACAACCTGTTTTATGAATTTAAAAAACTTTTTGTTGGTAAGTTGTCATCCATTCTGAATTTCAATTAATATTTTTGTTTATAAATATTTAACATTCAATACATTACTTATTTCAGTAAAAGTATTCTAAAACAATGAAGAAGGTTGTGAGGATTATGGAAAAGAAAGGGGTCCAATATTTTGAAGTATAGTCATAATAAACTGGAAGAAAGGATAAATAAGTAGTGAAAAAATAATACAATTTATATGTTCTTCAAGAATATATTTATTTATAACGACAAAGAAAACGGTAAATTTACAGTTTTAATTTACACAGTATTTGTGTGCTGTGATTAACCTCACTTCTGGTATATTAAAATTGCTATTTTAAATTTATTTTAAATATCTCTGTTGCTGTTTAATTAATTTTAATATAATCTTCAGGAGATCAACACAGCATTTGACCAAAATGATTGCGAAAGTATCATGCAAGATAAGATTGGTGGTGTCATGATTACTGCTGGCGTTATATTTACGAAATAAACGGCTGAAACATGAGGCATTCTCTGAATATGGAAGAATATTTGGATGATGAAGTAATGATAAACAAAATGAAAAATGAAGCCATGCTGTAGTGCAAATGAAGAGATTTTATTCGACAAACATGCAGGTGATACATGTAACTGACTACAGAATCGTAGTGTGAGAAATCGTGTTGATAGTATATGCATACAAAAACTTTGAAGTAGAAGTTCAAGTTCATTCAGCAATAAAAGATTTGGATCCGGCCCTTTGCTACATAATGGTGCGAGCAGTCATGTGATTTTATTGGCCTTGGCAAGCAGATATGGGCATGGGGGCCCGTCTTTATTGGCCTTGGCAAGCATATATGGGCGTGGGGGCCCGTGATAGAATGACAGCTAGTAATAATATACATGGATGTCAAGTGTCATAATTTTTCATTCAAAACAATGATTTTCTAAATCCGTGTAGATTATTTTTCTCGTTAAGTATATTCCACACACACTACTGGTGACAAATAAACAACATGAAATCAGAATATTTTGAAATTTTGAGTGAAAAATTATGACAATTGTTACAGCTGTGTACATAACTACTACTTGTCATTCTGACACGGGGGGATATGTGTTTGCCAAGGCCAACAAAGTCACATGACTGCTCGCGCCCTATAGAGGCTATAGAGCATGTTCACGTCACATTAACATTCATGCCACAACCAGTTGAGTGGAAGAAAACATATGCTAGTATGTGACTGACATGTGACATGTTTTACATATTTTGATATTTGAAGTAATTATATTATTATATGAAAGACATTTTAAAATATATAAGGTATTTTATGATTTTAATTTAGTAGATTTATGTATTAATCACACAAAAATGACTTTTATAACGGAACATCAGAATCATATCACACGTCAGATGCGGATCCTGCAGATCTATCTTGATGCCAAAAATTAAAATTATTACTTAATAGTTGATGTTTACTTCCAATCAACTGTGATCTGTGGCTGATTTTGGCATTGGTCTCAACGGGACATGCACGTACTCTATACCAGGGGAGTGAATCTGCATTCAGAAACGTGATCACAAGTTTTCAATCTAGTAGTGTTTGGAAATACTTCCTGACCTTTTCATAGATGGCTTTAGTAGTACAGATTTTACAGGGATTCTCAAATTTTAATGTCAAAATACTATAAAAATGCAACATATGTTTGATAACTGCTGTAAATTTCCCACAATTCTCTATTGCATCGTTCGAAATTCTTTGACATTTACAACTGTTATTTGTGAATTTGTATCTTTATTGCAATATAGCGCTTTATCATTCAATATATTTTTGGTAAGTATATTATTTCTCATACTAGGCGATGTAAACAATGAACAACAAATTAATAATGTATCAGAAAAAGATCACATGGAAATATTTGTAACTGCGTAGTGAAGACACATTCTTGCAGAAGTTAACAGTGCCCAGTAGAAGAAATGGTGTTTGTAAGTGGACCAGGAGAATGTACATTATGGTGCTACTCTTACATGTTTACACCGTATAGGACAGCAGTAAAATATTACATTCTTTGTAAACGTCATTACAAGGACGTGAAGCATCATAAGATTTATTAAAGAATGTTGAATAGTACTTTAATTATTTTTTTATAGTGTAACATATATTTTACATTTCTTGATAATGCCTAATAAATTATCTATTTTCGATTGATTTTTATTAATTACATTATCAAGAAATAAACTATAAACTTTGGAATAATTCAAAATGAATTCATATTTCCCGCCACCTTCTCGGCTGTCAAATTTAATTCTCTGATCTTTTCATAAACGGCACTAAAACTTGTTATCACAGTTTATAAGGGAGATACCCAATCTTCTACTATATATTTTCTTTAATCTATTCTGTATACAAATTGTAATTATTAGCTGATGTTAACTTTACTACATATTTCCATGTACCTACTCTTTTTTCGGCCATGTTTTAAATTCATAATTTGTAAGTAATTTCTTGTTAAATTACACATTTCAATATAACTCCATTTTTTGTTACAATACAGTTTTTTTTATATCATTAGGAAAATAAATTTTATGTTTTCCAGCGACATGTTAAATTACTGAATACATTGGAAACATACAGTTAATATTTTTGACACTTTTGGTAAGTACTATTTACATAGACTTATTTTATTTGTATGTACTAACATAATATTTATGTAACTGACTATAATATAATGAATAGTAAATAAACTATCAGAGTAATGAGCTCTATGTTTATTTAAGAGTAAAAGTGCCCCTAAACGTTCTATAATATTGCACAATGTTTAACATTATACCTAAATATTAATCGTCTGTAGGATATATTAAATGATTGTGTCAATCGAAAATATGTGTAAAATTAGTCTATCTGCATATATACTGACGAGCAAAAAATTATATCAATTTGAAATACATCATAATTTGAAATTGACCTCAACTTTTCGCTCATCACTATGTAATAATCAAATGTTAAATTTATAAAACAATTATTTTATTTTATAAATAGATAATTATTTGTGATTTTTTCTAAATAATTACAAATGGGTGCATACTCAACGCCCGAATATTCAAAACCAGAATATTCAAAACCAGAATATTCATGCACAGAATCATTCAAATCCCGAATATTCAAAACCAGAATATTCATGCACAGAATCATTCAACACCCGAATATTCAAAAACCGAATGAAAAAGTTTAGGCTACATGTCACTATGAAAGCTAGTTCAACGCGTGTTCAATGGTGGTGCAACATACGCATTGTCGATAATCTAGTGAACTTTAATTTGGTCAAAAGAAAGTAAGTGGACATACGTCTGCATTCAATCCATTCAACTGTCAAAAGTGACAGCTACGCTAGTAAATAAGAGAACATATACTAAAAAATAAATTAATAAATATTATATTCCAAATTAATAACATATGTTTGGTGAATGTTTATTTCTTTTTACGTCAAATTTTAAATTATTTGAAGGTCGTTACTGTCAGATAACAAAAAACAAAATTAACTGAAATATAATTAAAATAAACGAAGAAAACATATAACACATGCACAGAAGATTATTATATTCTAAAAAGTGCATAGGATTACAAGCAACATATATCCTTTAAAAGCAATTTTCAGAATATCAATCTCAAGTCAGCATAACCTCTAAACCTTAACTCAAATACAGTCTAATACAAACAACAACAGTGTAATTAAAGTAAATGATACACAGACTGCGACAGTATCCTAGTTTAATAAACTGCATGACTTCCACGGACATCCAGATGCCAGATAGTCCTGCATTAAACAAAAATTGCATCAAGAAAATAAAGTTGCAATAAGCATGTTATGCGCAAATGGTACAAGCACAGAAGAGATCATATTCTAAAAGTTCATCATAGGAGTACAAAACAGCATATATCCTTTAAAAGCAATTTTCAGGATATCAATCTCAAATCAGCTTAACCTCGACACCTTAACTCAGATACAGCAGATTATAATACTAACAAAAGTGTAAAGGAGAAGTAGAAGAGTCAACAAGAACATAGCCCGAGATATATCCTTTAAACAAAAATATAACATATCCAACCAGGGAGGAAATATTACAGTTTAGAAGAGTGGGAGAAACTATACAAGAGAGAAAAGACTACATAGTCTGCTATGTTGGTAAGACAAAAGGAATGTATGGAGTCGGTTTTCTAATACACAAAAAACTGAGAAATAATATAATTGAATTCAAGGGTATTACTGACAGAATAGCATTGCTAAATATAAAACTAGATAACGGCGAAACTTACACTCTGATACAAGTATATGCCCCAACAACAGCTCATGATGATCAAATCGTAGAAGAATTATATGACAATTTATCAACTGCTATATGCTCCTCAAATATGAAATTAAAATTAATAATAGGAGACTTCAATAGTAAGATAGGCCACAAAAAGAATTCAGAAGAAATAGCAATGGGACCATATGGATATGGACAGAGAAATGAAAGAGGAGAGAGACTTATCCAATTTTCTATGGGAAATAGGTTGATAATTGCGAATAGTATGTTTAAAAAGAAACCATCAAAGAAATGGACATGGATATCACCAAATGCCATGACCAAAAACGAAATTGATTTCATTCTCTCAAGTGATATAAGAAATATTGAAAATGTGGAAGTACTGAACAATTGTGAGTTTAATACTAATCACAGAATGGTAAGAGCAACAATCAGAACTGGAGTCAATAAGAAGAAAACCAGAACTCAGTTTACATCTACACCAAGTTATAACATCCCAGAAACAGCGAAACATATACTTAATAAAAATCTAAACAGCAGGATGAACAACCTCACAATGGCAAGTATAACCAAAGGAAGTACGCAAGAAGTATACGACATATTTGAGAGAAACCTAATAATCTCTATAGAAGACACTAGAAAAGAATTGAAATCCGATAAAACGAACAAAGAAAAACTGTCCGAAGACACAATTTCGATTATAAAGAAGAGAGAAAAGCTAAAGAAAATAAAAAACAAAACAGACGAAGAAAAAAGAAAATGGTCAGAAATATGTAAAACAGTAAGAAAAGAAATACGGAAAGATATGATAAATTATGATCTAAATATAATAAACAACGAATTAGAAAACAGAGGATCAATTAAAAAAATTAAACAGAGGCTAAATACAAGTAAGACATGGATAACATACTTACAGAAAGGAGAAGGAGTATATATAAACAACAGAAACATTATTATGGAAGAAGCAACAAAATTCTACGAACGACTATATACAAGCACAATATCCGCAAAAGAACAAGAACTAATATCCCCAAAGCTAGATCAAATAAAATTAGAACAAGAAATGATCCCAGCCATCATCACAAGCGAAATCAGATCCGCAATAAATTCTCTAAAAAACGACAAAAGCCCAGGACTGGATAACATACCAAACGAAGCATTAAAATACGGGGAAGAATCTATAATGCCAATATTAAAAGAAATATTCAACAATATACTGGAAACTGAACAAATTCCTAAACAATGGACTATCTCGAAGCTTATGCTGATACATAAAAAAGGAAACAGGTCAGAAATAAATAACTATAGACCTATTAGCTTGTCTTCATCAGTATACAAACTATTTTCTAAAATCCTACTCAATAGACTTACAAAAACATTGGACGAACAGCAACCTATCCATCAGGCAGGATTTAGAAACGGTTTCTCTACAACTGACCACTTACATACAGTCAAGCAAATAATTGAGAAAACTATTGAATATAATAAAAATTTGTATTTGGCTTTTGTAGACTATACTAAGGCATTTGATTCCCTAGAACACTGTCATATATGGAAATCCCTTGAAGAGCAAAATATAAATAGCAAATAAATCAAAATGGAAATGGGCTGGACATGTTGCAAGACTAAAAGACAACAGATGGACAAAAACTACAACCGAATGGTTACCACTAGACGAGAAACGGAACAGAGGAAGACAAAAGAGAAGGTGGGAAGATAGCATCGTAGCAGAACAAGGTGGGCAATGGATGAGAAAAGCCCAAGATAAAGAAGAGTGGAAGAGGTTAGGGGAGGCCTATGCTCAAATTTGGGTCTAATATACTTATTTCTAATTAGGAATACTAAAATATATTAATATTGTTATTTTTGTACTGAAGGTATGTTAAATAAAGGCTATTATTATTATTATGTTTGGTGAATGTTTATTTCTTTTAGAACGAGTTAGCCACTATTTGATAAGGTGATTACAACAGGTATCACAAAAATTTGTGTAAGAATACTGCCAAATGAATTTTTTAAACAATATTAAGTATCATTCCCAGCTACTGTTTTAATTTTACTGTTTTAGTCGCAAGAATAGTATAGCATATGCCAGTGTGCGTAATCATTCCCAGCGCATGTTTTAATTTTAATTCTAGTTTTATGTTTTAGTTTTACGAGTATGCGAACTCCAATCTTTCTAAAATTAAAACTTGACACAACAGTGGTTATTTTTATCGGCCGGGTTTAACCTAAAATGTATAATAACTATAAAAAAAATTGTAAAATAAAGAAAATCGGTATTATAAGGTCAAAAATATTAAAAGTTTGTTGTTAAATAATAAAATCTAGTTTAAAATGCAGTGTCAAACACAGCAAAGCAAACGGCAAACCACTGTTGACAGTAATGACGCGTGCGCATTTTGCACCATGTTTGAAATAAAAACTAATACTAAAACTTAGCAAGAAACAGCACATCAGTTCTGCGATTAAAACATACAATTAAAATTAAAACCTAAAATTAAAACTGTAGATGGGAATGAGACTTTAGCTTATAATTTATTAATTTTATTTATAAAATGTCTTTTACAAATAGGAGATTTGTGTCATATTATGTAGCAACTTTCTGTTAAATTGATTTAATTGTGGAGCAAAGGAATGTCAGGAATGTAAATAAATAAATTTACGCATTTTTTAAAGCAAACGAACATATTTTATTCAAATATATACGAGCCCAGGTTCATAATAGTTAGCCAGCTTACATTTTCAAGAAATTTTCCACAAAATTCTTTTGTTTACTACAAATATAGACTAAAAACTGTGGACCAAAAGACGTATGATAATAGCTCGACCGGCATTTAAAAGGTTTGGCACAAGACATATGGGACAATAATCTAACAGAAGAATGTGCAGGGCTTGTGAATACAATGCGTAATAAAATTAAAGATATATTTATAAAGGCGATATAACCCCTTCCCCCATTATTAATTGGTGGAGTACTTAAATAACATATACAGTTTCTGTAAGTTTAAAATCTATATTTTAAAGTAGAGGATAGAAATATCTCACCATTTTTGTAGGTTTTATAATTTGTTTAGAGGAAATGTAAACTGATTGAACTATTATGACCCTCGGTTTGTATGAAGAGTATAAATGCCAAATTCACCCTACAAAATTGTATGCACCTCTTACAGAAAATACGTTTGTATTTGACATAAATAATTATTTCATAAAGTAACTAAAGTGAACAAAAAAAAAAACGGTGTGCTGCTGATGATGCAAATGAAGCTATGGAGATGATCCAGCTAAAAAAATCTGTTGTAGCCAGCACAATATGGTCGTCTGTTTTCTGTAAATATCTATTTTGTATAAATTCCACATAAAATGTTTCTTGCAATAAATATATTTCCAGTAAAATTATTTCTCAAACATAATTTTCTGACATCTGCCCATCAATTATATTTACAAAACAGATTCTGTTTCCATAGTGCAAGATTATAGCAAGATTTATAAGACGTAATTTCTTTATAATAACCAAAATCTAATCAGCTTTTCATTTGGAAGCAAACTCAAGTATATACAAAAATTGTAATTGTAGTATTGGAGTTATCGAACCTGAAAATATCAACACACACATACACACACGCACGCACATACGCACACACACACACACACACACACACACACACACACACATACATACACATACATACATCAAATATAATTGTAAAAATGGTAAAATCGTATTGTGAGGACCCTAAAACGTGCTTATTCATAAAAATCTCTCCATCGATTTTTTTGACCAAAGACAAAGGTTTGTTCGTTCCGCTACCCTGCATCTGCCGCAAACCGCGGAGGTGTAATTTGCTGTTCTATCCAGTGAATGCTTAACTGTAAAGTTACTAGATTCTGTTCGTTCCATTTTTCCAGTAACTTGCGGTAAAAGGCCGAGGTAGCTGGTAGTAATAATTTTTACAGTGACCCATGACTATTAGGAAAAAAAACTGATATTTTTCAATAAGTACATGCTATGTAATGTTAGAATTGAAATAAATAAATAAATGTCATTGTCATATAAAAATAAATATATCATCACGGCATATTACCCATTGCTGGGTGTCCCAATCTGCTTTGTACACAGATGTCGGTAATGATGAAATATTTGTACCATGCGGGTGCTTACCAGGCGTCACCTCACAGACACTCATTGCTAGCGTGGAGAGCACACCACAGGGTTCATTAATATTCGAAATAATTTTTGGCGTCGGTCGGGATCGAATCCGGGTCCTCAGATTCGCGAACAGGCACACAGCCACGAAATTTATAATAAAGTAAATTTATTTGATAACAATAGTAAACAATTAAAATAGTGGAGAATGGAATACTATATTTTATTGGAAATAGTCATTAAATTGTGCAAACATCGACATTAAAAATTCAGTAATTGGCACTAAAGTAATCCATTATAAGACGATTTCATACAAATGTAGTGTTGCCAACCTTATGATAATTATTATATATTATGTAAGATAATTTGGGCAAGTGTATGATGTACAATAGTAAATTTTTATGTAAAATGATAAAAAATATGTGCAAGACGAACGAACTAAATAACCCCGATGAACAAGTTTCAGATAAAACATATAATTTTGAGTGTTCTCTACAATAACTTCAGTGTCGGAGATTAGCAATATTGAATGTCACACTGACATATATAACCTATAAAAATAAATATTCCTGTCGGTTCTACAATTTTTCGATTTCAAATAAAACTTAATATGCACCTCGGCACTGAAGTTCCTTTTTATTACTCATATGCTTTATTTTCCTCGGCTATAAGAACCCCGGCAAATAAATTCCACATTCGTAATAAAAATAGAACTTCAGTGCCTTGATACATAAATAACTACTTACTGAGTATCCTTTATAAATATAATAGAACCTGAAGTATTTTCTAAAATAAATAATATGGCGGAAACGGATCGAACAGAAAAATAATTTTTAGTCATTTAAATTATTACCACGGCGATAGGCAGTAAATTGCAAAATACAGCATAGCGGAACAAACAAACCTATTTTCCTTACCTAAAAGGTGACGGAAGGTAATAAATGGAAGTAAAAATTCTTTTCAAAAAAATATTTGGGTGGGCCTGAAAGGACCGATTTAAATATGTAAAAACACATTTTACATGTATTGTGGCGGATGTGGCCAGTTTGTGATTACTGTAAAAAAACAAAGATATATATATGTGCAAAAAATAATTTAAAATCAAATATACTATAATGGCAATTTTATAATACTAGCGACAGTTCGTGCTCTATGAATTTTTAGATTAACAGTGTAAATTAAAAAGTTGTTTAGAATTAAAATCTACGTCGAATTTGTTTTATCTTAATATGATATTCTACGTTTTTTCGCAGTACCAATAAAAAAAACATTTTAAAAAATCCTTTGAATTTAAATAATATCTGCCCTGCACAATAGGCAACGATCTCTATTCTTCGTCCTAATTACATACACATACAAAGGTGGCCGCTTTGGAATCACAGTTGTTCAAATATCAGGACTGGTGTTTTATAAAAAAATAATAATATGAATGAGAAGTTCAATACAATACATCAATATTTGCAAAATTTCTGATGCTTCTCCCTAACTAAAAGTTACTAGAGTTAGTTATAGTATCGTTTATCTGGAAAATGAAATAAAATGTGCTGTCAAAATAAATGCCTAAGGCCTCAGTCTTTAATAATAATAATGTTATCCCGCGCTACGAGCACATTTTCATAACAAAAGCGCTTTTACGGAGCGCACGTTCATATTGTATTCTTATGAGGAGTGTGCTCCATAAAAGCGATTTTATTAGAAAAATGTGCTCGTATTACGAGCCACGCGCCACAGGTTGATGTTTAAAATTTTTTTGGAAGATATTGGCAAATACAAGTAAAAAAAAATCTGATGTGGCCAGCACATTATCTTCCGTCAGTTCTATGTACAGAATGTCTGCCATAAGCGGGCCACCATTCCTAACTTTCTTATTTGAATATATTGGGATATTTCATTAAGAATACGAACCAGGTGGAAAAATTTGGAACTAAAAACAAGGGAGCAATTTTATTTCATTCGTATGTTTTTACATACGCACCTAGTTTTTATAATGGAAAATAGATAATAGAACTAATATTTACAATTAATTAAACTACTATTATCCAATATGTGCTCTCCCTAAGAAAAAACAAATCTGTGATCATAACCTAACAACTACTAACTAAAGTATTTAAAATGAAAAATAGTAATTAATCTTCCGCTACAATTAATAAAACAGGATACAAGCCAATACACTCTACCTAAAATAATAATAAACACTGAGAGAAAAGTCAAAATACAAGAAGAATCAAAGAAAAACTCTTAACAGCAATGATACGCTTATGGAAGTTACACAAATGTGCTCCCTTGTTGAAAGTTTAAAGTTGGTGGTACACAACGCCATCTCTACATAATGAAATATCCCAATAGCAAAAATGTCATATTTGTATTTAAATAAGAAATATAATATTTAAATTTGAAATTGAAATAACTCTTTTGTTTTTAATTTTAAAGGCATAGTGATAATGAACTTTTATATTCAGATAAAAAAATCTTTTAAATGGTATCACTTTCAATTTAGCATTCTATTAAAAAAATGTTATTTTGTTGAATAAGTCGCGTATTTGATGTTCAATTGTTTTGCATTTTTCACCGTTACATTTTTCATATAATATCGCCTAACTTTGTCCATTTAACCGTCTTTCTATATCTTCAAATAAGAAAGTTTGCAATGGTGGCTCGTTTATGGCAGACACCTGTACGTATTTTACACCAATTCCATACAGAAAGTTCCTTCTAAAAGATCCTATATTTCCAGTACATTGCCTTCCGTCAGTTCCAGGTATTTTGTACAAATTCCATACAGAAAGTGAAAGTTTCTAACAAAAATTTATATATTTCCAGTAAAATTATAATACAAACATACTATGTCAATTGTTCTTGATACTGACATCTTTGAATCAGAATTTTCTTAATATAGTAGCTGTTTCCATGGTTATAGCATAGCTTGCTGCTTATGACATTTAATTTCTTTATAATTTTTTTAACTCTATACCCATTGAATTTGAATTATAAAATGCAATCAAATCGTATAGAAAATAAAATTTAACAGCGCTTTTTCAAGAAAAACTGCAAAATTCTTCAAATGAGGGGACTTTCGGTTGACGAATTATTACCAAAATCTAATCACGTCTGCACATGGATGTAAGGAAGAGAAATACGTAAAAATCGTTTTTTTTTTGCAGTTATCGCGGCTGAAATTATCGTCTCACACACACATACAGACATCATAGTAAAATTGTATTCTAGGGACCCTAAAATGTGCTTAATCATTAAAAACTCACCATCGAATTTTTTGAATAAAGACAACACCTTCTTTACCTAAAGGTGACGGAAGGTAAAAACAATGTAATATTATTAACACGCTTGCGAAATGAGAGCGTCGAAGGAAGCAATTTTTTTATCGTTATTAACTTCCATGTATTATACAATTTTAAGTGGCTCCCATCAAACCCAAACCATAACAAATACAAGCTATTAGTGTCATGGTGGCCACTGTTTTCAAATTTCACATGGTCAAAGTGCTTACGTTACCGCTGCCATATATGATTAGCTTTACGTAGTCGTGCCATAAATACTGTCCCTAATACAAGGGAGGCTTATTCTACATAAAACAGATATCTGATAAAAAATGAATTTGATTTTATTGTTACATAACTATTAATTTAAAAAAAAAATACTCAAAATGACCGGCTCGTTCTTTGACACACCATAAGCGGTAGTCCAAAGGATTGAGGTCTGGACTTCCAGAGGGCCAATCTTCAACGACAATAAATTCCGGTAAATTCAGCTCTAACCAGCGTTGCGACGACTTCGCTTTGTGTGCGGGCGCTGAATCTTGCTGAAAAATCCAGTGCTTACCAGCGAACAAGGAATCATTCAATGGCTTTACAACTTGCTCTAATATGTCGCTCTGGTAATTTCCTGCTCGCGTTTTTACCCCTTCTTCGCAGAAATGCAACTTCATAACGCCGTCATACGACACCCTCCACCAAACCATCACTGACGCTAGGTGGTGACCCCTTTCTACCTTCGGGATTTTCTCTGCAGCTTCCCGAGAGCTATGGGCATACATTCAATCATTTTGGCGGTTGAATTTTTCTTCTACAGTTAAAAATTTTTCATCCGTAAAAAGAATTTGCCGATGACTTCCGTTTGCGTGTCGCTGGAGTAACATCTTAGCTCTCGTGGCTCTTATGTGACGTATGGTCGCTGTTAATCGCTGTCCTGTGCTTCTACGATAAGTTCCAAGTTTATCTTTCAGAATACGTGACATGGTTCTGGCGGGGAACTTCATTTCCCTACACATGATTTTCTGATTCCGGAGTGGATTTCTCCAAATTCTCTCGCGAACAGATTTGACGGCTGCTGGATCCCTAGTTGTGCATGGCCAACCGCTCCTTGATATGTCATCAATTAATAACATATCGTTGTAACGTTCAATGGTCCGGTAAACAAACTTCTTCGTAATTTTCAGAAGTTTTAACAAATTGAAAATCTCTACTGGTGTTTTGTTGCACTTGTATAGCGCAATCACTGCTACACGGTTCTTTTTAATACCCCACTCCATGTTTACTGCATGAACCAAGGAGGAACGCATGAACTATCGGTTTGAAATTAATGTTGGAATAATTTGTACTTTTATGATCAAGCGATCAAAATGATTTCTATGGTGATATTATTAAAAAATGTTTTCGAAGTCGTTATAAAACTGTCAATAAAATATAGACACAGATTTGGTATTCTGGCGTTTTATTGTGTTAAACAGTGAATTCTTTAAAAGGTTATGGGCCCAGGGTGCTAGAGAGTAAAAAGTATTAGTCAAAATATTCCCAGGAGTGAATTATTTAAAAATAAAAATGTCAGCTAATATTCAGTACCCTCAGCTTACGTCCACAAATTTCTCAAATTGGAAGTTTAGAGTTACCAATATTTTAGATGAAAAGCGAGTAAAAGATGTAATTTTGAAAAATACAGATACTTCCAAACTTAATGATAAAGAAAAATCAGAATTTTTAGCAAAAGACGCAACAGCAAGATCTACAATAGTTATGTGCATTACAGACAAGCACATAGAGTATATTAGGCACGCAAAAACGGCATATGAAATGATAAAATGTTTGGAAAAGGTTTTTGAGAGAAAAAGTATTTTGTCAAAACTTTATATTCGACGTAAACTGTTACAACTGAAATGCAATGAAAGACAAGATTTGCAGGATCATTTTGTAGCATTTGATGAACTAATAAGAGAATTAGAACCAAGAGGAAATATAGCAAGAATGGTTGGATATGCTGGAGCAGGTTACAGACTTTGGGATCCAAATACAAATAGTATTGTAATTTCACGTGATGTAAAATTTGATGAATCTGATTTGAAATATTATGAAGAAAAGACACCCGAAGAAATACAAATTGAAGAAACACCAAAATATATATATGAAGAGAAAAGTACAGAAGAAAGTATAAATGAAGAAAATGTAGAAGAAATACAAAGAAAGAGAACAATCAGACAACCGAAGTATTTGCAAGATTATGAAGTTTATTCAGCGTATTGTCTCCTGAGTGATGGGGAAGACCCAAAATCATATGAAGAAGCAGTATCTTTAGGTCTAGATTGGGAAAAAGCAATTCGAAATGAACTTGAAGCACTAAATAAATTAAATACGTGGATAGTTGCAGATTTACCTGAAGATAAAAAGGCTATTGATACTAAATGGGTATTTCGGACGAAACAAGATGGAACGAAAAAAGCTAGACTTGTCGTCAAAGGATATCAAGAGAACACAACTGCTAATCTTTATGCTCCTGTGGCAAAAATGCCAACAATAAGAATGTTTCTATGCCATGCACTTCAACAGAATTTGTCTATTATTCAAATGGACGTGCCAAGTGCCTTTCTAAATGGTAGTTTAAATTCAGATGTTTATATAAAATTTCCGAAAGGAGTAAATAAAGAAGAAAATAAAGTTCTGAAACTAAAAAAGGCCTTGTACGGTTTAAAAGAAGCCCCACGTGTATGGAATGAAACACTTGACGCATTTATAAATAAAAAGGGTATGTACCGAAGTAAACATGATGCTTGCTTGTATATTGGAAATAACGTCTTTCTACTGGTTTGGGTTGATGATATTCTCGTAATGGGAGGAAATGAAGAAGTGAAAAATTTAATAAAAAATCTGAAGACTGAATTCAATGTTAAAATTATTGGAGAACTTAACTGCTTTATTGGAACAGAAATAATACGAGATGAGAATTCCATTAAAATTAGTCAAGAACAACTGATAAATAAAATTATCAAAAAATTTGGAATGGAAGAGTGTAAAACTTGTTCAACTCCGATGGAAGTAAATTGCAATATATGTTCGACAGATCAAGTTGCCAATGTTCCTTATAGGGAAATCATAGGAAGCTTGACTTATTTGTCAATTATTTCAAGACCCGATATTGCCTTTGCTACAGCGTATTTGGGACGATTTTTGGAAAAACCTACCAATGCAGCGTGGAAAGCGGCGAAACGAATAGTAAGATATATCAAATTAACTTCTTACTTTCAGAAAGAATACAGAAGAAAAGCTGTGTGCGTATGCAGATGCAGATTGGGGATCTGACAGAAATGATAGAAAAAGTGTCAGTGGACTAGCAATTTTCTATCAAGGCAATTTAATATCATGGAATTCAAAAAAGCAACAAAGCGTAGCCCTGTCAACTGCGGAAAGCGAATATTATTCTGCTGCTGTATGTGCTGCGGAATTATTATTTCTGCAAAATTTGGTAGAAGAATTTACAAGAAGTAAAGTGAAATCGTATTTACTTATGGATAATCAAAGTGCTATATTCATGATTAATAACCATGAGAATACAAGAAGATCCAAACATATAGATATAAAAGTACATTTTGTTCGTGACATTGTGTCAAAAGGTTTGATAGAAACAAGTTTTGTTCCGTCAGATGACAATGTTGCTGACATTTTCACTAAACCCTTATGTTCAGATAAATTTAAGAAATTTAGAGATATTTTAGGTATTGTTTAGTATTCAGCAATATGCAATTTCAAGTTAAATTTTGTTTTGTATACTTGAAATTGTGAGGGGATGTTGGAATAATTTGTACTTTTATGATCAAGCGATCAAAATGATTTCTATGGTGATATTATTAAAAAATGTTTTCGAAGTCGTTATAAAACTGTCAATAAAATATAGACACAGATTTGGTATTCTGGCGTTTTATTGTGTTAAACAGTGAATTCTTTAAAAATTAATGATTTACAATATGTTGACAGATGAAAAAAACAAATGCTCAAGGCACCCTTAATTTTATTTTTATATATTTTTTTATCGTGTTTTATACTCAGGGACAGAATTTATGGCACGACTACGTATTTGAATAAAGATGTGAGGTGCAACAAAAAAATAGAGCGACTGTATAAAAATATATTTATTTTTAAAAAATTAACCAGAATAACAACTTATGAAAGAAACTTAAATTAGACAGAAAATAAATGAAGTTACATATTTAATACCTACTTTAATAATTATTTATAATAGATTGTATTCGTCATGGCATTTTGTGCTTTATAGATCTCCATGCTTCCATTATAATTTTAAATAATTACTTGGAATTATTAATATTATACCTTGCAATATTTTTGTCAATGGTTTCCAACAGATTTTCAATTGTATTAAAGATCAGGTGACTATTTGCAAGTTATAGACACATATTCAAATCGGCTCATTACTCCTTTTTCTTTCACCACTCTCACATGGTTATAAACAGGACAACGCAGTTCCGAAATATGAGTTCAGCATGAAATTCTCTTTCTTATTATGTATTACACGACTTGAGTGAAAGAGTGGGTTACAAATAAAACACACTTCAATTCCAAAGAAATTTCTGTAATATTTTGAACAGATTCATATCGGCAAATTTCAAACCTACTAACCATTCCTCAGCAACAATCGTGCAAATTCATGAAAGGAAAACAAATCATGTCGAATTCAAACCATGACATTCTTTAACGGTGTCGGAGTAGTGGATGAAATATGAGAAATTTGCTGATTTGGCATTTTCTAACATTTAGGGAATTGTTACTACATCATGAAATAATATTAAAATAATTTTAGAAGATAGTGGGCTCGACATTTCTGAATATTTTTACATTATCAAAATTGTTTGAATTTAATTCAAAGCACAAATTGTCTATAAAAAGAGCGAAAATAAGAGGTGTCAGAGCAGAGCTTTGCACGACGTCAAACCAAAATTAACAACGATTGTATGTGTATTATACATTGTCATGTAGACATAGCCCATAATCATCGATGTTTGATAGAACTTTGCAGTATTCACGGCTCTCACGAAATGATTTTTTTTACTATAATCTTTGTAATCAAACTATGAATCTGTAATGAGAAAAATAACATTTATTTCGTGTTATTATAATATACATACTTTATAATATTGGCACTTCGTGTAGAAAATGTAACTGTAATTGTTTATTTATTAAACGGTACAACGGTTTATTATTCAAAAAATGTTTTAGTTCCACATATTTTCCGTAGACATGCCTGTACTGTACCTATTATCTAGAATTCAGTTATTCAATCACATCGTATATAATTATCGATGAAGCTGTCATTTTTGACATTTGAAAACGTATGTCCATTATTATTCTCATCTAAATAAATTAAAGTACACTACAATATCGACAATACATACGTTTCGCAGTGATATCTAGTGACAGGTAGCCTAAACTTTTTCATTCGGTTTTTGAATATTCGGGTTTTGAATATTCGGGTGTTGAATGATTCTGTGCATGAATATTCTGGTTTTGAATATTCGGGATTTGAATGATTCTGTGCATGAATATTCTGGTTTTGAATATTCGGGCGTTGAAGACATTCCCATTACAAATTATTCATGCTGTAAACTTAACATTTGACATACTGACGAGCGAAAAATTGAGGTCAATTTGAAATTATGATGTTTACAAATTGACCTCAATTTTTTGCTCGTCAGTATATTATTTAACAATATTTTGAATTAACAAATTTTTTCTATTTCGGTGTTCTTATGTTTCTATAAACGCACTGTTTTGTACTGCAAACACGACGTTTAGAAGATCTATAAGCGTACTATTTTTGGCGCCTTTCATGTTCTCGAGTTGGTAGTCATGCTTTCATAACTGACAGATGACAGGTAACCTCAAAATGGTAAGTTGTTGATAATATTTCAACATATTACTTTTAATTATGGATTTTTATACTTTCTTTAGGTGATAGGACTAGAAAAAAATATAATATTAATTTCACAACCAGAATCATAAATACAATACACCTTGCAATACACTAATTAATCAATAGTTGACAAAATATGAAATTTCAATTGTTAGCGAGAAGCGTTACCAACATAAACATAACTAACAAAAAAATACCTAGTCATAATTTGACGTCGCAATTTAAATAAATTTAATCGTAAAAATACCTCAATAGAAAAAATAGTATAAAAAACACGTATCATAAGGCCTGTTGACGCACTCGTCCTTTGTAAAACTCGCCTAGCGGCTCGTTTTCCAAACTTGGACTCGTACGTTAACAGATTGCCTTATGATACTTGTGTTTTAATGTACTATTAACGCTTGAAACATTGACTATAGAAAAAATTGTGAATTTTAAACAATGACTATGCATGTGGGGAAAACATTACTTTTTATCATGTGTTGGTGTAGTAAAATAAATGTTTATATTGAATATAAGTGATATTTTGCACTAAATCGTTTTAATATTCACCCTTTAAAGTAATAACAAATATAACAATACTCATTTTTTTTTAAATGGGAACCTGTGTTAAAATAGTCTCATCTTTTTTCTTATTTTATACGCTTTTCAATGATATTTAACAAGTCTACATTCTTTTGTTTTAAACATGAATAAAACAAATTATTATTTTTTTGGGTTGAAAATTATTAAGAAACAAATGAAAAAATCTATTACATATCATCATTAGTTTATTTTGATTATATATCTAATGATTATATCTTTGAATATATAATACATATAAGAACGGCAACGCATATGGCCTAGCAAGATACTATATCTGTCTCCTTTTATTCACAAAATTATTGTAGATAGCTAGTGACTCCTACCACAAAACTATGAACTACGGTAAATCATGCTGACAGCATTGCCAGATACTATTTGTTAGAGGTATTCAATAATCAATAATTCAAAAATATTGTTTCATAATAACCAGATAATATATTTTGAATCTTCAATGTACATGTATACTTGTTTTACAGTGCAAACTTAAAAACCTTTATAAAATCTTAACTTGCTGTTCTAGCTACGTGGCAACACTGTGCAACATCCACCTATTATGTATTTTTTGAACTAACTCAGAAATAATTCGTATACGGAGGGATAGATGGCACCTTCTCTCGAAATATTTAATCTAAATACATTACGTTGCCATTCTTATATGTATTATATATTCAAAGATTATATCCTTAAAATTATTCTTATTTTTTTTCTTTCGGGTTAGATAAATTATATTTTATGAACTTTATAATTGGCTGTAGCAGAAGTCGAACAAACTGGTTTCATATGACTTCTAAGGTACATAAATTGAAGAAATGATTAAAAATGAAGAAAAAAATATTAAAAATAAAGAAAAAGTGATCTGCAAATATTTTTTATTTGCTACATAATTATTTACAATTTTTTCACCCCAAAAAATTAATAATTAATGTTTTATGCATGTATAAAACAAAATAATGTAGACTTGTAATATATCATTAAAAAGCTTATAAAATAAGCAAAAAGATGAGACTATTTTCAACAAAGCTATCATTTAAAAAAATATAAGTTTGTGTTATATCTCGAGAATTATTAAGTTTTCGAATAATCTAATTACGCCATTTTATTCCACGCAAAAAATGGTAAAAAAAATGCCTAAACATTTTTTTTAACTATCATAATAAATAAGATACGATATTTTCGAAATTAGCAAAAACCGAGTTTTTACCTGTAGTTCAAAAAACAAAAGAAGATCGAAAATTCCTGTGGCGACTATTAAACTTTTCTCGAAAAGTTTACTCTGGAATGTGTAAACGGTTTTGTTCTATCGTTAATATTACACGAGATATCCTAAAAAAACATCGAAAATGAGACGCCTGAACATTATTACTAGCTGTCATTCTGACACGGGGCCCCATATCTGATTGCCAAAGCCAACAAAGTCACATGAGTGCTCGCGCCCTATGGAATTTGTACATAATACACAGGATCGATGGAAGGTAATGTGCTGGCCACATCAGATTTTTTTAAATAAACTAATATAACATATGGATAGCAAAAGTACTTGACAAATTTAAATAAATATATAGAACGTTCCATTTGAAAACATAAAATAACATGCCATTGCATAAACATGGAACACCGTGTAGAATGCAAAATAAACTTCATTTGAATTTTTTTTTCATAATATTTAAAATAATCGAGTTAATAAAAAAGAACAAACCGATATATCAGCACAATATCACTGCATTACTCTTATGTGAACAAAACAAATAATTATTACAACATAATGTGATTAGAAAAAGCAGAAGCATCACAGTGGTGATAATTCTGTTGTGATCAGAAAATAAAATATGAGGGAGTTGGTCTGATGTAATCAGATACATTATAAATATACAGTGTGTTCATTGCCACCATTGCTATCTTGAGATATAAAGAGTTTTCCAATAAGAGGTGTTATTTTGAATAGCCCGCTATTTCGGTAGATGTCGCTTTTGAAGCTGTCATTTTTTGACATTTGACAAGTAGAAACTACGCCATTAATAAAAATGGAACGATACACGCTTCAAAAACGCATTGAAATTATTAAAATTCACTATAAAAATGGTGAAAATTTGGCAGAGACGGTTCGTAAAACTCGACAATTTTTGGGTCGTCGTGAAGCACCTTGTCGGACCGCAATACAGAAATTGGTGGAAAAATTCGAGCTGTTGGGACAAGTTAGTGATGTGAAGAATAAAACCCGTGCACGTCGCTCAAGAACAGCCGAGAATATTGCTGCTGTAGCCGAAAGTGTTGAAGAAAACCCAGGTTTGTCCATTCCTCGTCGTTCTTTGGAATTAGGCATTCCACAAACGTCATTACACCGTATTTTGCATAAAGATTTGGGTCTTAAGGCTTATAAAGTCCAGTTAACACAAGAACTCAAGCCGGCCGATCATCAACAACGTCGTGTCTTTGCTGATTGGGTCGTTGAAATGCATGAAAATGATCCGGAATTCCATCGAAAAATCATCTTGAGTGATGAGGCCCATTTCCACCTCGGTGGCTTCGTCAACAAATAAAATTGTCGCATCTGGGGCTCAGAAAACCCAAGAGTTATTGTTGAAAAGCCTCTCTATCCTCAACGTGTGACTGTTTGGTGCGGTTTATGGTCCGGCGGAGTCATTGGACCTTACTTTTTCGAAAATGAGGCTGGAGCAACAGTTACGGTGAATAGATTGCGCTATCGAGAGATGATTAACGATTTTTTATGGCCGGAATTGGATGGTATTGATCTGGACAACGTTTACTTTCAACAAGACGGCGCTACGTGCCACACAAGCAACGAAACCATTGATCTTTTACGGGAAAAGTTTCCGGACCGTGTTATCTCTCGAAGAGGTGATCACAATTGGCCACCGAGATCTTGTGATTTAACACCTTGCGACTTGTTTCTTTGGGGCCATGTGAAAGAGAAGGTCTACGCCAACTGCCCAGCGTCGACTCAAGACCTCAAAGATGGAATTCGTGAGGCTATCGAGGACATAGGACAGCCACTTTACGATTTGGTTATGGAAAATTTCATGAAAAGGATATTGTCCTGTCAGCGTGGTCGTGGTGGTCATTTGCCTGATGTTATTTTCCACTATTAACGGCATACCTTCCTCTTTATAATGAAATAAACATCCGATCATTTATATTAAAAAATGGCATTTTTCTTTGAATATCAAAATAACACCCCTTATTGGAAAACTCTTTATTTACACTAGGTACCGTAAGAATTTAACCTTTTTGAGCACCATGGGTTTAAATATGTAAATATATTTATAGACTCTACGAAATACATATATACATACATACAATATCTTATAATTAATTATATTTAATTTTACAATAAAGTAGTTGTATTCTCAGGAACAAGTTCTATGTTATCTGTTTTTGTTTCAAAATCGGTTACTTATATTCCTGGTAGCAAATTATATCATCTATAATATATTAATTTTTGTTAATGTAAAATTACATATAAATTTCATTATTTTTTTCATTACTTACTTATCCTTTCATCCAGTTTGTTAAAAGTGTACTGCAAAATACTGGATGCCTCCATATTCAGAGAATGCCTCATGTTTCAGCCGTTTATTTCGTAAATATAACGCCAGCAGTAATCATGACACCACCAATCTTATCTTGCATGATACTTTCGCAATCATTTTGGTCAAATGCTGTGTTGATCTCCTGAAGATTATATTAAAATTAATTAAACAGCAACAGAGATATTTAAAATAAATTTAAAATAGCAATTTTAATATACCAGAAGTGAGGTTAATCACAGCACACAAATACTGTGTAAATTAAAACTGTAAATTTACCGTTTTCTTTGTCGTTATAAATAAATATATTCTTGAAGAACATATAAATTGTATTATTTTTTCACTACTTATTTATCCTTTCTTCCAGTTTATTATGACTATACTTCAAAATATTGGACCCCTTTCTTTTCCATAATCCTCACAACCTTCTTCATTGTTTTAGAATACTTTTACTGAAATAAGTAATGTATTGAATGTTAAATATTTATAAACAAAAATATTAATTGAAATTCAGAATGGATGACAACTTACCAACAAAAAGTTTTTTAAATTCATAAAACAGGTTGTTAAATTGATATTCTTTTATTTTATATAGTATATTAATTATTGTTAAAGAGAAATGTTTATATCAATTATTAATAACTCATTTTTAAAATTATTATTTCATACTGTTGGAAATAAATAAAAGTTACTAGACAATATCATAATGAAATCTTGGTGAACAAACCATTAGAGATTGTCAGCCATCTTTGTCGAACGGTGCATATGTCAAGATTTGAGCATTTTGGTACGCGCCAACTTCATGGACTAGATTTGCGGATTCGAGAAATGCATAAGTCGTTATTTGAAGAAGGCTATGTAATTTCATGGACTAGATTTGCGGAGTCGTAAAATGCATAAGTCGTGATTTGTAGAAGGCTATATAACTTCATGGGCTAGATTTGCGTAGTCGAAACATGCATAAGTCGTGATTTGAAGAAGGCTATGCAGAAGTATTCGTATGTTTCATGCATTCCCCATTACTTATTTCAGTAAAAGTATTCTAAAACAATGAAGAAGGTTGTGAGGATTATGGAAAAAAAGACGTCCAATATTTTGAAGTATAGTCATAATAAACTGGAAGAAAGGATAAATAAGTAGTGAAAAAATAATACAATTTATATGTTCTTCAAGAATATATTTATTTATAACGACAAAGAAAACGGTAAGTTTACAGTTTTAATTTACACGGTATTTGTGTGCTGTGATTAACCTCACTTCTGGGATACTAAAATTGCTATTTTAAATTTATTTTAAATATCTCTGTTGCTGTTTAATTAATTTTAATATAATCTTCAGGAGATCAACACAGCATTTGACCGAAATGATTGCGAAAGTATCATGCAAGATAAGATTGGTGGTGTCATGATTACTGCTGGCGTTATATTTACGAAATAAACGGCTGAAACATGAGGCATTCTCTGAATATGGAGGCATCCAGTATTTTGCAGTACACTTTTAACAAACTGGATGAAAGGATAAGTAAGTAATGAAAAAAATAATGAAATTTATATGTAATTTTACATTAACAAAAATTAATATATTATAGATGATATAATTTGCTACCAGGAATATAAGTAACCGATTTTGAAACAAAAACAGATAACATAGAACTTGTTCCTGAGAATACAACTATTTTATTGTAAAATTAAATATAATTAATTATAAGATATTGTATGTATGTATATATGTATTTCGTAGAGTCTATAAAACATATTTAAACCCATGGGCCCGTACTACGATCACGGTTTTAACTAAAACGCTGTTTTAAGAAGTGTCAGATATCATTATTTAATAACAATAATAAATAATATCGATTTTATCAAAATATGTTTTAAAAGCAGAACATAGTTTGTATCCAAACAAATATTTTTTAAAAAATCGATCTCCAAACATACGTGCAAAATTAAATGTTGAAATTTGAATTTGACATATTTTTTAAAACAGCGTTTTAGTTAAAACCGTGATCGTAGTACGGGCCATGGTGCTCAGTGCTCAAAAAGGTTAAATTCTTACGGTACCTAGTGTAAATATTAATACACATTTATCATTATAATAATTCAATAAATTGTTTCATTTCAGTTAGTTTGACTTTGACATGTTAACAACTAAAAAAATAATCTGTTGAAAGTTAGTAGTGAGTTTTCATTTCAATTCAAATTTTTTTATGGTGGAACTTTTTAAATAATACCCGCCAAATAAATATACACACAGCATGTAGAATGTCTCACACAAATAATAAACAATCACAAAATTATAAATAAAAGAACGTTTAAAATATATGAAAAAATAGTATATTAATAATTTTACAATACTTTGAAAAATATAATAAAACTTTTATAAATTTAGAGTAGACTCGTAGTTTAATGGAGTTTGTCATATAATTGTGGATATTGTACATTTCCTCCTTGATTGGTTCTGACAGAAGTGGGTTGGTGCCCAGGGCCCTTAATCTTGAGCGTTCGTAATTACATTCGTTTTCATGTTAGTAGTGATAGTAGTCTATGTTTCAAAAATAATGTTATATTTATATGTCAGTGTCAATTGTATTGTCATATATTATACAACAAGACGATTGAAAATTCTCGATTATACGAAACGTGTTGCCTGGAAACATCACGAGACCGAAGGTCGAGTGGTATTTCCAATAGGCAACTCGTTGAGTATTTCGAGAATTTTTGATCGTCGAGTTGTATACAGGTAGACTATATCATGAATAAAAAATAAATAATAAATTTAACGTAGACCTGTGGTCTATTTTATTTTGACAGAAACGTCAAACTGTATGCTACATAACCTATCTTTTTAAATATAGTTGTAGTAGTATGTAATATTACATTGAAATGCTCGTATTTCAAAATAAATGCTTGTATTTCAAATAAACTAGCAACAGTGCAGTTCTATATTTGTGATCCAAATATTTTTTTGTTTACTTGTGAAATTTTTACTTCCATAATGCCTTGCTGTCAAATAATAGATGCGTTCAATTATTTGTTTCGGTGCACTTGGAGTTGTCATTGTGATATTAAATGTCTACTTACAGCATACAACGCACGATTTTCCTCCTTAAAGTCTAACTACAGATTCATTTATATACTCGATACTGTGGTCGAATGAAAAAGATCATGTCCGTAAATATAATTAAAAATGACATTGCCAGTTCTGAGTACATAGAACAAAATAATCAACCGCACCTATAAGTGAATATACGAAGGTAGGTATATTCGAATATACAAAGGTTCGTATATTCGTTCACCATGGTTACTTAATAATAACCGCTGTAATACGTGGTAACTAAGGAAAATTACGCATTCTTATTGGTATATAACTTAATGAATGATATAGTCACATTTATTCAGATCACTTACAAGTTAAGAGTTCACTTTTATCATATATTTATTAACGATTAATAAATATTTTTTACCTCCCGCTACCCTTGGTAAGGATCGCATATCGAGATTTTGGTAAATGACCACGTTTTAAGGTCCCTAGAATCTATTTTTAACATTTTCACGATGATGTTTGTGTGTATGTGTATGTATATGTGTGTGTGTGTGTGTGTGTGTGTGTGTGTGTGTGTGTGTGGATCCTCTTTACGCTCTAACTCAAATACTATCATTCAGAAAGTTTTGAAACAATGTATTTCTATCTTATTCTAATATGGAAAGAACTGATTAGATTTTGGTGGCAATCGGATAACCGGAAATGGCAGTTTACTTGAAGCTCAAAATACCTTTAAATGTAATTTTTTCTCAGTTTGTTATTATAAAAATTAAAGATTATTCCATTTTCTACAAGTTTGCTTTAATACTTTTTCTATATATTGTATGGATAAATTTATAAAGTAATATAAAAATTATATACATAGGTAAATGGCGGGAGGTACTGTGTTGGTCACATCAGATATTTAACTTGTAAATGATGTGAATAAATGCTGCAATACAGTTGACACTGACAATGACATATCCAATATTGTTTTTGAAACACAGACTACTGTCACTACTAACATGAAAACGAATGCGAATACGAACGAAATGACGAGCGCTCAAGAATACGGGCGCAGGGCCACTCTGGGGAAGTACTTCTAAAAAAATGTGTTTCTAAAGGATGAAAATCATCTTTCAAAATTGCACTAATTGTACTTTTAATATAGGGAATGCTTATAATTATTTAAATATATTTGGGGGGGTTAGAGAAAAATACAATAATAAATTGCAATGATAAACATACCTAGGGCGCCACGTAATTGTTTATAACAAGATAGTATCCTAGCATACAACCACGAAAATGCCAGAATTTGGAGAGTTACTAGAAGGGAGTTACAAAAAAAGATACTCGATATCAAGTTTAACGAAATGAATTATATTGAAAAAGTTTGAATGTATATATTATACAAAAAAAAATTAGTAATGATAAATATTCAGATATATATAAAAGTTTACAGAAAGTTATTGTTATAATCACTATTGTGAATACACAAAATGACGAAATTACTTATAACCCAAGCGAGGTAAACAAAAATATATTTGTAAGTGAATGGAATTAAAATGATCTGCATCAAACAGGGGATGCGGGATGCGTGGATGATCCAGGACTTTAAATAATAGTAAGAATAATTATATATGTTAAACATACGCGAATATCACGCACGACGGGTGGTTGGTCGACCAAGCAGGGTAGTGCGGGCGTAAGGTATAATGAGAGAACGTGAGTAAGAATCCTGACTCTCCTATTACCGAACAATCCCTACTTGAGTGATCTCTCATAAACAAATATTAAATATCAAAAAAAGAAACTCGCGTGAGCTGTACAAATGTTGCAAATAATTTGGTGTCCCAAATATTAAATAATCAATAGCAACCGTAATAATAAAACAATCATTAAACATTAACGCAAATAAAACATATTAATGTTAACAAAACTAACGATAACAAGTAAAAGAAGAATCGAGCTTATCTGTTCGAGATGATGACGTCCGAGTGACGTAGTGGGCGGGGGATGACGTCTATGGTAACGAATGTGACGTGATTTCCGCTTCCAATAGGGCACGTGCTTTTAACCTCCAAAAAAAAATTCTAGTACTACTCCCATAAATACTTCAAATGATGTGCCTCTCCAAGATCATTACTCCCAAGATTCCGGGGGCAAATAGATAAAAAAAATCCCATAAATAGAAAAAAAAAAGCCTGAAAGAAACTTATTAGTTCTCACTAGTTCACTAGGATAATTATCTTTAAAATTTTAAAATAAAAATGCGACACATTCAAATAGAATTTAGACTGGACTTTAAATTGATCTATATTTACCTTAAGATGTTAAACGGCTTGTAGTAAATTTATTGACCATGTATTATTTAATCCGGTCTTCTTCCGTGAAAAATAAACTATTTGCTTTGATCTATATAATTAATCCCTCAACAGAGGCAATCGAAATTTGAACTATAATAACTAAATTCACAAAATCAAACTCCAATATACTGAATATAGAACAAATCAACACAGTGGTCAGTAAACGAGTGATTTGGCAAGATCTCTTAAAGATTATTCTCGCATATTCTATTAATTAATTAAGAATACAGGTACAAAGTATTTATTTGTCTTTAGTGAACCAGCTAAACTAAAAGTTTCGAAATTGTCTACCCCGAAGGCGATAGTAAAATCCATATTTTAAGTTGTAAATAAATGTACAACAATATAAAGTTAATAATCGAAATTTGCACGTAACAAACTGTTTACAGAAAAACACCACACACCGGCCAGTATCTGAACCATGCATCTAATCACTCCACAACAATGAAGAAAGGCGTGGCAAAATCTCTAATGGACAGAGCTCACAGATTTTGCATCACAGACAAAGGACTTCAAAAAGAAATCAGAAACATCAAAAGGGACCTAAAACAAAATGGCTACCCAATAGAGGAGCTTCTTCATAAACACCAAACCAACTTAAACCAGCAACCAAGAAAATGGAATAACCGAAAGCGCTATTCAGCATCCCATACGTCAGAGGCTTATCTGAGATGTGGGCACTTATTAATGGTCCTTGACTGTTGGTTCTCTTAATAAATAAATTAATAAAACTGCCACCATTAAAATTTCGGAATTTAGAAGCGCTACGAATTTGTTTAAATATTTTTTTTGTTTATTTCTGGGAGAACCTTATTTTTTTTCTTCTTTTTTTAATTCTATATGCTAGGGCTAGTAGATAACAACGGAAAACTGATTTTGATGGACATTTTTTAGTTATTTGTCAGTTTGACTTATATTTCCGCACTTGTGTGGAAATTTACAACATTACTGAACTCAAATGATTATAGAAATCAAAGACATTTCCAAACGATAGTACATATATATATATATATATATATATATATATATATATATATATATATATATATATATATATATATATATATATATATATATATATTGTGACATGTGCCCCTGTGAGAATAGTACACGTGCCTCGCCGCTGAAAGAATGTACCAGAGCGCTGGCCCATATGACGCAATCCCTGCGACGCGCCGCCTTGAGGTAACTGCGCCGTGACCTAGTTCCTTTGTATGCAGGTCACTGTCGCCGAAACATTCCGTTCTGCACAATCCCGTTGCGTTAAAATTTCTTTCTACACAAATGTCGTTCTGCACAATTCTCGTTCTACACAAAGTTCTCCCCCACTAGCAGTGCCATTCCGAACAAACAGCGAATCTCGTTCTGACCAAAGTATGACAAATCGGGAAGGGTCGAATAAAATTGCAGAGTTCCAAACAACGTTTCCTCCTTTTCTATATGATCTACTAAACTACATATAAATTATCTATCACACTACAGATGGCTCTTTTAGAAGGCATCGAACTTCTCTGTTTTAAATTTACCGGGCACTTAGTTTGACATGACAAATATTGATACATGTGCATTCATGGAGTGAAAGAAGTAAGGAAAATTTACAGATACAGGATTCGTAATTTATTTAAATAAAAACAATGTAAAATAAATGAAACAGTATTAATAATTCTTTTATCTATTATCATACTTTTTAATTTTCAGATTCAGATGAAGGAAGAGAACAAAATATAAATTCTTGTTAATGTCCTGGGTATACGTCAAGTCATGGTTAATATTTTACGATAAAATTGTGTTTGATATACAAATAATATTTTTGTCTTTTGTAAAAATAGTTGTAAACATAGTGTTGCTCTACTATTTTGGCCTTCTAGAATTCAGAAACTTCAATTGAAAGTTACTTCTTTTATCAAATATTGGTAAAACATTTAATAATCAAAGACACAAATAATATTGTAGGTAGAATAGCAATAACGCTAATTGTAAAAACTCGTCCATAGTAAAATAGATTATAAATATTTGCTTCTTTAATAAAATATGATTGTAAACTTATTACCTAATTGAAATATATACTTTGGTTTTAAATATATACGAGATTTCAAAATCCGTACAGGTTCAGTTTATATTCATGTGTGAATATTCAAATGTACAGGCTTTCCAAGTAATTAGTAATTATTTTTATAGACCGTGATTGAATCAGTCGTCTCAAATTAAGTCATTTATTGAAATATAACCTCAAAATGGACAATCTCGAGGATCTAAATAATAAAATCGATACATTACTTGCAAGAACCACGTATATCAAGGACATCAAGAAGGAAATAGTAGATATTAAGAATAAATTTGATTCTTTTTTCCATAAAATTAAATGTAAATGGCGATAAAATTGCAATCATAGAAGAACAAATTACACAGCAGCGTGCCACAATAAATATGCTAGAATAACGATTAAAAAGGAAAAAATTATTATTTATTGGTATACCAGAAGAGGAGAAAAGTATAATTGAACTGGAAAATTTAGTTATAGACTTAATAATCAAGTACACCAAGCCAAACTTTGCCAACGTGTATATCGAACACATTCCAATTGGGACGCAAATCTAATAAAATACGTCCAATTCAGGTAACATTTTCAACTATAAAGTTAAAAGATTTCGTCTACACGAACAGATTTCCATTCAAAAGATCTAAAATTTATATTAATGAAAACCTGCCTACTGAATATCGAATGCAACAGAAAAAAATACTCAGTGGATTAAAAACACTAAAAGATGAGGGAAAGAATGTGAAAATCTCTCGTAAAAAGAAAATTTCATCAATGAAAAGCGATACAGAGTTCTTTCAGATCACAGCACCCCGGACAATAGTCGATATACTCTAATGATAAATGTATTATTACATAATTAAAAGTCCATAAAACCATTCACTCGTAGTATGATCACGATTTTATTTAACTAAAACGCTGTTTTAAGAAATGTCAAATTTCATTATTTAATAACAATAATAAATAATATCAAATTTATCAAAATATGATGTTAAAGCAGAACATAGTTTGTATTCAACCAAATATTTTTTTAAAAATCGTTCTTTAAACATAAGGGCGAAATTAAGTATTAAAATTTGAATTTGAAATTTCTTAAAACAGCGTTTTAGTTAAAACCGTGATCATGCTACAAGTTTTAGTTTTTTTTTTTTCTTTATTATTACTGTTATTATAATTCAGGTTTATAATTTAATATAATGTGTAAGTCAATCCATTCTCGCCTTTGTAAAAAAACTATATTTTGTAACAAATAAACTATTATTATACTATATAAAATTGTTAGAATTATATTTTTCTGTAATTTAATAAGTTCGCAGGTACCTACTATTAACAACATGGACTAAATATTTATATTATTAAGAAAACAAAAATTATACATGTTTCAATATTTTCATTTTCTGAATCCTTATTTTATTAGGTTTTAATGTGACTCGCTCTGCAAAAATTGTTTCTTTCTCAGTCAACAGCTGCTTGTCAAAGGTTGTTGGTTTATAGACTCTGATTATAAAACAATCAATAATGCTTAGATTACTATAATAGCTCTAGAAGCTAGTTGCAACATTTACGTAGTATAGCTATTTTCTTCGGATATTAAAGTAAATGTTTATAACTGATAAGAATATTCTGTACTATAAGAGACACAAATCGAGTAGTATATAAGATCCGAGCCGAACATATTGCGAATATGCGAATCGTTAATATTCGTATTAAATATGAAGCTTTACAATCATACTAGATTGTTTTTAAGGTCCTGTTGAGACTCATTACACACACAGAAATAAAATAAAAAAATTATTAGACATGTTCGTAACTATACAATACAAATATATTTTAAATAGGGGAAACCTTTGGGGGTTGAAACATGTGCACAAATGTAAGTTATTTATATGCAGAAAAATAAAAATCCTATTAGATGTGTTACAAATGTTTTTATAATGTGTTCTGACAGTTAATTTTATGAAAATGTATGTAATAAATAGTATAAAAAGTATTTTAGTTATCAATTTGTAAGTTTCCAGTGATTTTTACATCTAAGCGAAAATATTATATAAATATTTCACTCGAAAAATTTCAACCAATCACGTTACAGTATTTTTTGAATTTCGACCAATGACAATCGAATATCAGTGAATATTTGTACTTGAGCGTATACCCGAGTGTTTACATAAGTGCATTACCTGAAAACTGACGTTTATGTGACAGATTAAAATAAATATTAATAAAAAAAAATTAAATATATAGAATGTGAAGTTTTTCTCGGGAAATATTTTACCAATATACCACTCGTGCACGTCAAATACAATCAGAATATTTTCGCGAAAATATTATATGAATATATGCCCGATTATCAATTGTTTTAGAGATATATTTTGTTACATGTATCATGTATTGCACACAACTCTTTTAGAAAGTGTTAAATCTGTTAATTGGTTTTATTTAAAAAAATTCTTCTTTAGAAATTAATAAAAAAAACTTTCTTCTGGGCAGTCGGATGTGTTTAGAATTTTTGTTTTTTAGAACAATATCGTCTAATAAGATGCTTATTAGATTTTTTACGAATTTGTTATTTTGAACTCTTTCTTGGTGGTAGTGAACGAAATGCTTTTGACATCAAGATAACATTTATTTTTGAAAAATTATTTTTTTCAAGTTACACACTTTCTTCTTTAACTGAAAATTAATAGTCTTTGTAAATAAAAAGTAAATATTCACGTACATGTAATACTCACATAAATTGACTTTTTCGAAACAAACTTTTTTTTCAGCCTTTGCCATTATTTTCGTCTTTTTTCTTGTTTTGTAAGTACTATGTTACAAATTATGAATGAAATAACCTGTCATATTCTCCTTAAACTGAAAATTAATAATTAACCTTGTACATAAAAATTAAATATTCACGTACACGTAATACTTACATTAAATTATTTTTTCTGTTGTGGCCAGCACAAAACCTTCCGTCAATCTATGCAAATTGCACTTGACACTGACAGCTTCTTCTTTAGCTTTTCCCATTCGTTAGGGATCGCTATGTTTTATTTTCTTCTACCACTCATTTATGTTTTGAGTCGTCCTCATTCAGTTCCTTTTCTCTCAAGTTTCCCGCAATACAGCCCTTCCATCTTATCTTTGGTCTTCCTTTGTTTCTTCTACTTTCTTTTACTAAGCTATTCATTCTTCTTCCAATATATATTTCATCTCTCCTCATGACATGTCAAATCAATGTAATCGTCTCTCGTATATTTCTAAAAATTTGTAACACTAGAGTTATTTCCCTTATTCTTTCGTTGCTTACCGTATTTTTCCGTGTCTTCTCCAATATTTATCTCAATATTCTCAACTCTGCCACATTCATTTACTTTTCATTGATATTGACATCTGTCAATCTGAATTATTTAAATATATTAGCATTTCCATGGTTACCATAGCTAGCTTATATATGAAATTTAATATCTTTTATAATTCTTTAACTGTATATCTATTGAATATTAAGTACAAAATGCAATCACATCGTGTAAAGAATAACATATTCTTTCAAATTTATAAACATTACATGTCAATAAATGATATTTAACTGCGTTTTTTCAAGAAAAACTGTTAAAAGTTGCAAAAGAGGGTACTTCCGGTGAACTAATTATTATAACCAAAATTTTGTCACATACACACACATACACACACACACACACACACATACAGACATACATACACACACACACACTCACACATACAGACATCATCGTAAAAATAGTAAATTCGTATTGTAGGGACTCTAAAACGTACTTATTCATTGAAAACTCACCACCGAATTTTTTGACCAAAGACAATACCTTCCTTACCCATAAGGTGACGGAAGTTAAAAAAACTTTCTTCTGGGCAGTCGGATGTGTTTAGGTTTTTCGATTTTTGTTTTTTAGAACAATATCGTCTAATAAGATACTTAGATTTTTTTATTATACCTGCATCATAATCACTGATCAACGTATTAAAAAGCGTTCATAATCTCAAGATTAAAACACGCCGTGTTTTAAAGTCGCTAAGCAACAACAAACGTTAACAATTTAACGAATTTAACGTAAACAACAAATACTAATCAATCTCCATGTAAACGTCAAAATCAAAACTTCAGACCCCTTTTCCAGCATATTGTGCAGGTATAATAAATAATAGCGCATGATACGTGTATATAAGAGCCATTAAAGCACTCCTGCCTTTAATGGCCCGCTTATACACTTGTATCATAATATAAAATTTACGAATTTGTTATTTTGAAATCTTTCTTGTTGGCAGTGAACGAAATTCTTTTGACGCTGGAATAATCTTACATAACTGACGATGAACAACGATACAATGTTTGTAGTATTCTCTACTTTACATGTATATTCAATAAATACTTATATTTACATTTGCCGCCTAATTTCAAGTTGGTAATAATTAAATTTCAGATTAAAAAATCTGATGTGGCCAGCACATACCTTCCGTCACCACACAAAAACCAAAAATCGAATTGTAGTGACCATATATAATTACAAAATTATCATCTATTTTTTTTCCCAAAGACAATGGCCCGTATTCCGAGCGCACTTTTATAATAAAAGCGCTTTTATGGAGCACGCTTTTACATTATATTCTTATAAGAAGTGTGCTCCATAAAAGCGCTTTTATTATAAAAGTGCGCCCGGAATACGGGCCAATACTTTTTATCAAATGTTGTTTACGTCGGGACGGGGATGAAAATATAAATTACTCAAAAAATAAAAAATATTAGATATTTAATACTGTCTAATAAGTTGTACCATTTATAACAGTTTACATTCGTCGTGGCATCGAAAGAAGTAATTTATCAATGATTTTTAAATAATTTTTGCTTTCCTGCAAATTCATCCACTATTCTGATCCGGTTAAATATAGGATAACGCGGTTGGAAAATTTGAATTCAATATGAAATTCTCCATTATGTCACGTATTACACGATTTTGGCCGATGAGCTGTTCGTGAGTTACTAACAAGTTAAACTTATAAGAAATCTCTCTAAAAATTTTAAACGTCTACAAATCTTGTCGAAATTTTTGATGAAAAAATGAAAGCTAAGTTGATTTGCAAATGTATAATATTTTAGACGGATTTCATATAAGTTACAGTTTTTAGTAACTCGCGAATCGCTCATCGGCAAGAATCATGTTTCACATGATATGAAAGAGAATTTCATTCTGAATTCAAATTTTTAAACCGCATATAGTACCAAATTTTTAATTTGTCTCGAAAGATTTAAAGAGTAAATTCCCAAAAGACGTTTATTCCCAGAAGATTAACTCTCTACAAGTTCAGCAGTACCTTCTACTTCGAAATACGTGCCTCCAGAAGTTGTTACAAGCGGCTCAAGTCCATCCAAATCTTCAACTTCACTAACATTTAGTCCGTATAAATCCATTGATTTTGAGGTAGACGAATCTAGCTATGGAGAATTAAATGTTAAATTATCTATATAATATAGAACAAAACCCAAGATTATTTTTAGGTCTTCCCGAAGAAGAATATTGTATTGTAAAAGAATTATGTGATCATTGTTGCGTAACTTATAGGGACATATTAATAATTTTAAGGAAACTTAGATTAAACGAATCTTTTGATTTATTAGGTGTATTTTTTAATTTCAGTAGAGGTAGAATTAGTCAAATTTTTGGTACATCAGTAGTGAAACTTGCATCTGATTGTAAATATTTGATATATTGGCCTGATAGCACAATAAATAAAAAATTAATACCAAGACCGTTTAGAGTGCGGTATTCAAATTGTGAGTCCATCATAGATTGTTTTGAAATATCTATCGAACAACCAACAAATGCTTATAATCAAGCTATAAGTTGGAGTAATTATAAACATGCAAATACGGCTAAGTATTTAATTAGTTCGACACCTTTCGGACTTATTAATTTTATTTCTGAGGGTTTTACGGGAATAAAATACTTGTACCATTGATTAAATAGTATATATAGATTGGCAATGCTATAGTCAATCCGCGTAACACATTTTAATTCTGTACGAGTAAGAGCCATCTGCGATGTAGTTGCACACTATACATGTGCCTAATTCGCTACAAGATAGCAGCATGGTAGTACACATCGCCGGGCGGAGCATCGGGATCGGGCGGAGCCAAAAAAATTTATAATGAGAATTTCTTAAACTTATTTCGTCATTTCTTCAGATATATTTAATTTAATTATAAATTTATTTCTAAAAATAAGCTTACATTCTTTCATAATTAATAAAAATTTATTTAACATTTCATTGAGAAACGATTTAATATGAATTTACAGGGGATATGCATTCATTTATCATTTAATAGAGAAATGATTTAATATGAATTTACAGTGGATATGTATTTGAAGGTTTGGACCATCCGCTTCGTGTCATACTCCAAACTTCCTTCTCACAAAATAAAATGTCACTTTATACATCATAAATAGTTATTCTTTTTAAATAAGGTGCTTACCAAGCGGCATTGAATTAGGTTGGATTAGAATTGAATCGGAGCTGCTAAAATTAAACCCGATAACTTGAAGCACATAAAATTATTAATTTTTAAATACTGCTAAAAGCGCAACTTTTTAAGATATTCCGCAAATAAAACAATGTACCTATTTTAATACAATAAATCTTCTCCAAATAAGTTTTCTTGTTGTTTTACTTAATAATTATAAATTAAAAGCAATTTTTTAATATCTTCTTTGACCACCAATTCATAACAAAAGAAAAAGTACCAATTAGAAAAAAGTTTATATTTATTTAAACAAGAATAATATAGAACTATTGACCTAAAAATTTATTACAATATTCAATGTTTTAATTATTATTTGTTCAGCAAAATATATATTTTTTCTTCTACAAGCTTTTCTTGTGATATCTGTAGATTTCCATTTCAAAGTTTGAAAAAGTTTTATTTTAATAAATATTTTTATAATAAAAATTTTGACATAGCATCCATTACTTTTATTTCAACCAATCACTATAATGCAAATTTATGCACTGTATACTATTTTTTTAAAAATTGCTGGTTATATTGTTTGAATGTAAATGTTCTTTTCTAAATTCACTAAAAAAAATTAAAAATTCTGACACAATTTTTACTGTTTGTTCTTTCGGTCTGCAAAAATATTATATTTAATTCACTTTGCCATAGTCTTTAAGAACTAAATAAATTTCATTTTCATCAAGAAGAAGGTTATTTTTCCTTAAAATTTTATTACAATTTTCGCAATTGTATTGTTTAATACGAAAAACCAAATATCTAGAGAAGTATACCACACTACATTCCTCATATAAAGTATTTGGCGATTGAAATTGAGATTCATTGTCATTGTCATTACTATTTTTCACATTTTTTGGTCGTACAATTTCAACATTGTCGATCATTTCAGTAGGCGCTGTAATGGATTCCGATATTTCTATTTCAATAATTTTGTCGTCATCTATTTCTATTTCACAGTTTCCGCTTCCAACTGGTTTTAAAATTCTTATATGAATAATTCTTTGCAATATTTGCCTAAATTGTTTTACAGTTTGAGTTGGATTGTACCCCTCCACTATTTCTAATTATTGAAAAGTGGTTTTCCATACAATCTTGTTGCAATCTATTTGTTAATAAAAACAAATAATTCTCTTCTTTCATGTCCGCAAATAATTTTGAAATGCCATTAATATTTTGAATGAAACCATTAATATATATTTCTTCTTTCTTTGTCATCTTTATCATAATATGGAATCTTACAAAAATAATTTCCAATTCATAAAATTAACTTAAATATTATTTATTATCTCAACTGTTTTCACATCTTGGCTTAGCAGGTTAATTATGGATCACTTTGTAATTAATTTATTCTATAAAAATACACTTCAAACATATCGTTGAATTCGTAATTTTACGTAGATTCCAAATACATATGTAAAAATAAATAGGATGTCCTATTTGAAGAAAGTTAATGTCACTTCCAGTTAAACCGAAAGCGCTACCATCATGCCAAATACCATGATTTGTGAGCCCCTAAGCCTACTTTACAAATATGTATAGGGAATTAAAAAAATAATTATAAATAAAAATGTTATTTTGAGTGGCACTTTTTCAATGTCACCTGTATATATGTAATATACTAATATCCTATGCACTATTCATTTGACAAAAAGGCTTAATTAACTTTTTTATATAGTTCAGTATACAGGGTGTTAAAAGAAGAGTAAAAATAATTGGGAATATATACATTTCGATGAGCTAATATTTAGTCAAAAATATTTTTTTCAATATTCATAAATTTCTTGAAGTTCATTTTTGGCGTCCCTCAAAATAATAACGAATTAATTTATTTGTTGTTCATAAACAGTTACGTGATTAAATAATTCATTATTTTTTATTAAAAATTTCGTGTCTCCGACTCCAAGCGACTTGACACGAATACATCCGAATATAATTACCGCCAGCCTGATCGAATGTTAGTACGGCCAAATAATAAAATTATTAAAGGTGGCAGCATAATACGTATCTTTACAAGGCGGTACGCAAATGCTCATAAGGTTGCCAATCTATATATATTATTTAATCAATGCTTGTACCACATTCATGTATAGATAACAAATTAATTAAGTATTTAGATTGCATGGTTATTATTTGTTGTGCTATTGTAAGCATGCAGGGTGCACTAATAAAATGATATATTTTTTAACATCATTTTTTTCAATAAACCTGAATGTGATTACAATAACTTGAAGAAATAATATACAACAAATAGCATTTTCCCCTTAGTTGTAAATAAATTATTTTTCTCGATTAATAGTATTTTATTTATATTTAGTGAGATGTATAATACCTGTAACTTTAAAGTCTAGTAATCTTTGAAAATTTTACATGTTATAAGAGCTGCCACAAAATTTTTATTTTCGGAATATTAATGCGTAAAATATAATTTAATTAGAAATTAAATATTATAAACGTACATGTTTTTATTTCAAATTATGGTGATGAATAATTAGGGGGTTATTGTATAATACAGATTTCCTCTAGTTAAATAAATTATAATTATTAATTATATACATAATTTTATTTACAGATATATCTTACACACAAAATACAATTTTTTACAAAACATAATACATGTAACATAAAATATAATGCAATAAAGAAGCGTGTAGTAGCAAAAGCAGTCACAAAACAAAGCAGTGAGAATAAAACATTTATACTCACTGGTAATATAAAGTATGTTAGCCTATGCTGACGACATCGTTCTTTTGTGCAACACGCCCAATGATGTTCAGCTTAAACTTGATTTACTAAAATTATATTGTCAAGAAAACTTTCTTGAGGTAAATATTTCTAAAACCAAAATTTTAAGATTTTATAAAGGACGTAAACAACAACTTAAAAGATCATTTTTATTTAACAACCAAATTATAGAGGAAGTAAGCAGTTACACGTACCTAGGTGTTACCTACACAAGCTCTGGGAAATTCGTTGAAGCCGCTAATCAAGCTATAAAAAAGTCAAATATTAAATCTGCAATAAGCAGAGTAAACAATATTTTATCCAAAGGGAAATCGAAAGCATGGAATGAAAAAACTTTACTTTACAAATCTATCATACTTTCTACAGGATTATACGCATCCGAAATATGGAGCCTTCGTTATATAGGCAAATTGCAACAAATTCAGACAAATTACATAAAAAAATTATTACGATCCCCCCGTAATACTCCAGGATATATGTTGCGAGCAGAAACCGGATCGACACATATTCAAACAGACGTCATAAGAAGGACCTTAACGTGGTGGAAAAAACTCCTTCTAATGGAAGACTCAAGATATCCTAAAATGCTAATGATCCGCCTCACAGCTCTAGACAAATACGACTACAACAAAATAGAATTCAACTGGATCTCACAAATAAAAAATATACTAATAGAGCAAGGTGCTCATACCGCCTGGGATACACAATTTATCACTAAATCTATTATTGATGAGATTTGTCTAAAATATGAACTGCAACTAACAAATTCCGACCTAGATAAAATTAAAAACTCGTCTTATAATGACCATTATGCAATGCTCAAGTGTAACTATGCAATGGAAAGTTACTTAGAAATGAATATTAATGTGTCTATCACTAGAATCCTTGCACAAATCAGACTTTCAAGTAAAAATGGGCTAATTGTATACTAAATATAATCAATTAAAATATACTTTAGATGGAACCACTCTCTGTACAATATGCAATATGCATAAAGAGGAAAACCTATATCACTTCTTTATAAAATGCCCCATTTATGAACCTTATAGGCACACACATTTAAGCCCTATCATTAACTTGTCGGAAGCCAATGAAAATAACTATATTACTTTGTTCAAGCTATCTGATGAAAACTCACTAAAAAAATTGTTCTTTTACACAATTCAATCATTTAAGTTAAGAAGTTTTTAAATGGGGGAATAACTATGCATATTATTATGGTAAAGTTTATTTCTAAATGTTCAAATTTATAATTTAATATATAATGTATTGTTCTCTGGTTTACTTATTATAATTATTATGTAACTATATTCTACCACTCATTGTAATAAGCTAACGCTTTATATACAATAAAGATTATTATTATTAATATAAAGTTTAATAGGTATAGAAAAAGAAATTCAATGGCCCATATTACGAGTGCACATTTATGATAAAAGCGCTATTATGGAGCACACTTTTACATAAGAATATAACGTAAAAGCGTGTGCTCCATAATAGTGCTTTTATTATAAAATACGCATGTGACAATTGTATTTCATTTTATACAATATAATTAAGAAATTAATTTAGGAAAAATAGCTTTATTCCAAAATAATGTAGCATTTTTTAATTTTTCACTTATGAAATTATTATCAATATTTTATTTCAATAATATCGACTTCTGAATTTGATTCAAATTCTAGAGAGGCAATGCATGCTAAACCTTTACTTTTCTTAAAAATATATAGTTGTAATTGTATTTGTGCGAAAAATTTGTTAGATAATGTATTATTATTAAAATAATTTTTCACTGTATGTGCAGAACTGGGACATTTTATTTCTATACAGTAATCGGTGCTCAAACCATCGGAGATGCGCCAAAAATTGGATTACTGTTATGAATTCCGAAACCTACTTCCATAACCTTAATTTTAAATTATTCTATTTTCCAAAGCTAAACCCCGACTCATTGCCTGTTTTTCAGGTATTTTATAGGCACCTAAAATAGATTCTACTAAAACTCCATCAAAGGTTTAGCTATTCGCAGCTTCTAAAAATTTGGAAGTGGTTATACGTTCGTAACGAGCCTCGTACCACTCATGACTCTTACTCTGCTTTTTAGTAATCTGCAAAATTGACACAATCTTTCTCTGAAACTTGTCGTACAAAAATTCAAAAAATCAGCAGAATCCAGCATACTATTCGTACTTTGATACTTATCTTTATATTTAATAATTAAATGGTGTATAGATATATTCTGAAGAATGTTATCATTTTGAAAACAAGAGGCTATAAACTTGCCAGTAGATTTATCTATTAACTTTTCTAACAATCCCGGATTATCGTGTAATTCAGGCGACTCATACATATCTTTCATTTTTGCAAATTTTACTGATTGCCCTATATTCGACAATTTTGATTTCCTTCAGTGACAGATGGTTCCATATTGCGACGATAAATCCAAAATAACACAGCTACACCTCCTATAATAATATAAATTACATTATTTAAAAAAATTGCCTCTAATAATATAACTACATAAATAATCAGAAAATTACCCGAAGATGCAGCACAATCGTTGCATTCGCACGATAATATTTTTTCATATTTCCCATCTATCGTGACAGAAACTTTGTAACCTTTCTTCGAAATTTTGTACTCTGGAGTAATTCGAAATTTTGTACTCTGGAGTAATAAGTGCTTTAAGAGTACAACTATTATTTAATCTTCTCATTTGGACATATTCTACAGCATTATTTCCATACTCATTGCGGGCAGCACTAAAACAATCGAAACACCGTAATGAAGTAATTATTATTAAGGCATGTTTTTTTATTCATCGATGTATAATGCGCTTAATGCGAACATCCATCAGAGAGTTCTTAAATTATTTGTTGAATTTCAGATTGAATGTATGTAAAGTTTTTAAATTCAGCAATGAAACATTCGCTTAATCATATCCATCGAACTTAAGAGTCGATAGATTTTTAAACTTTCGCTGAATTCTTGGTGGGAGTAAATGTCACTTATGTTTTTAGGGTTAAGTTTCGTATTTCGGAGTATAAATAACTGCATTACAATAGTGTTTAACTGATGAAACTGTTGCAAATACATACATTGGGCCGTTTACAAGCGCACTTTTATAATAAGCGCTTTTATGGAGCACACTTTATAGGAATATAATGTAAAAGCGCGCTCCATCAGAGCGCTTTTAATATAAAAGTGCGCTCGTAATACAGGCAATTGTAATGGAAATGTTACAGTGGTCCGTATTCCAAGCGCATTTGTATAATAAGTGCTTTTATGGAGCGTGCTTTTACATTATATTCTTTTGAGGAATGTGCTCCATAAAAGCGCACTCGAAATATGGGCCCAATGTTTCCAATGTCATGTGGAAATTGACAAGGACACATACAATGAACTTAAAAATGTTATTTTTCATATAAAATTGTAGTACTCAAAATGTAAATCCTTAACCGAGCATAAATCTGTATCATATTGCGAAGATTCACTTTCATCAATAGTTGATGAGTCAGATGAACTAAATTTTGAAATAAATTTCTGGTATAAAAATAATTCTAATATTTTTAAATTTCAAGCGCATATTCAATAGAGAGTTCGTAAAATGACCCTTTGCGCTGTTTCATCGGTTACATCTGAAATCCATCGATGACGTCATTTTAAAATTTGATGGAATTTTCTGTTGAATAAAAAAACATGCCTTTAAATATTTATTGTGCAGAAGTACTAATCTGTACATGTTATAAGTTACTTGATTTTTTTAAATAAATACTTTTCATACCTTCTTGAAGCAAAGAAATAGCAACAGAAATTATATATTAATAATAACCTACCGCTGTGTTTTTACATTTTTCAATTCCGCTGATACAAATAATGAATTTTCTTTATAAAACTTGTGAATCATAGCATCATTGATTTCTGGTAAATTGTTGCTATCGGCGGCGACAAATCCCGATTCCATCTTAAATTACAAAAAAAAAAATATTAATTGAAGTAAAAATAAATATTTATCTACATATATGTAAAACTTGCATATACATGTAAAAGAAAAGAATATAGATACTAATATATGTATGCACAAAAAAATTTACCTTATAAGTTGAACACAACAAAATATTAAAAATTAAGTACTGTATAATACTTTTGCAAACAAATATAATTCCACTTTGAACTAAAAATTTATAACCTCACTCCGCGAAAAGGTAAACAAATCCACGTGAACTGGCCAGGGGACACGGACCAATAATCTAAAGAGAGACCACGGACCAATAATCTAAAGGAGACCTATGGACCTTTTACATTTTTATTGCACCGTGACGTAATTTTTCAATACACCGCGTAGTGAAATTTTTACGAACTAGAGATGAGTAGGCACCATGTTGTCAAGTAAAATGATTAAAAGGACAAGCATTTATTTTTGATAAAAAAATATTTAAACAACACAAAAACTGAAATTATTTTGACTTTCATTGTAAAGAAATTATTAATAAAGACAAAACAATTTATTTAAAAATAATAACAATAGTTTTATTCTTGTTTGTAACAAACTGGCAACTGCGCAATTATCTGTCACTTTATGTGGTGTTTATTTTGCGTCTTTAGAACATATAACTACGTTTCTGATTCCCATTTACCCGTCCTCTCGTCTTGAAATATTTATCATCACAAACGCTTTGTGTGAATTTATTTAGTTATTGAACTATCAAGTGTGTTAATGAGGGCGATTAATGATCGAGACATTTTAACGCGTGAGCGTAGCGAACGCGTTAATTGTTGAGATCATTAATCGCCAATTAACACACGTGTTAGTTACAATATTTTTTCGTTGACCGTATCTTACTTAAATGAAAAATCTAATTTTATTCCATGACAAAAATTTTTAGGTTAGTAATAGTTGACCGAACGTCAAATTTTACGTCAAAAATCAATAAGTTTTGTCATCAATTGTTTTCAGTGGGTGCGTTCAGTTTACTTAATCCTACATGACACAAGCGTTTTTTTATGTTATTTGAGGAATTTTATTCTTTCAAATTCATTTTAAAGGTATGCTACGTGAATATATACCTAGCTAGTAAGTGTCAAAAGCATGATTTTTAATTCTGTCTACCTTCTTGTTACAACTTAGCATTAGCAATATATGCTGTGTTCCATGTGGTGAACGCACTCAATAAATCGTTTATTAATAAAAAATCATACATTAATAGGGGTCATTAATGAATGATTTTCTATACATTAAGATATCCTATTAATAAACGGTCAACGGAAAATATAGTTACATTCTTATTTCTGCCATTTCAATTTTGTTTGAAATATATCTGGCCTCCCTATGCGCAAACAAACTACTGCGCACTACATATATGTCATTTTTCTCTATCTCTCTCTTTTCATGTAAAAGGTCCATTCTGTAACTTTAGCAACAGGTAGTGTTGCTATACGTCATCGTTTGAGTGTTGCTTGACTTCGGATATTCTCGGAACAGGTAGTGATTTTCGTCTAGTAACTTTATTGTGGCTATGTTGTTGGGGAAATTACCGTGGGTTGGTCATGCATTTAAAATCTGACATTTCCTCAAAACGTGTAACAACCGCATAAATTGGTCAATAAATATACATATTTCAGATTGAAATCTTGTAATGAATAATGAATATATTCACATTACTCGATTACCCGTAGTAGACATATCCTCTGTGGATGTAAAAACATAAATAAATGTTATATAAAAACAAAACATTAGATATAAAAACTCTTTTATTTTTAAAGGGACAATAATTCTCTACAATACAGCGACACTTGTGATAATAAATACTGTATACCTCTCCTTCGCATCATTATTCTCTTCGTCGGTTTTTGGAAACTTATGGGTCAATTCTGTTCACATCTGTGAATCTTACAGATCTGTAAATCTGTAAATAATGAACAAAATCGCAACGAAAACTGTCACTCTAATGTACAATTCTATATTAATCAACAAAAATAGATGCGTTTTTGACAGGTTTTACAGATATGTAAGACTTACAGATGTGAACAGAATCGATCAGTTAATCTATATCTTCCCAAGTTGAAGAACTATCAATGTTGAAACTTCCTTCAAAGACCTACTTACAACCGGCTGGCTCAATAACGTGCCAGCAAGTTGTTTCCGACATTTCGCTGGTAAATTCCAACAGCGAAAAAATTTAATGCTGTTAAAACCTATAAACGTAAAATAATTTTAGATGACTATTTTAAATAAATAAATATGTTTTCTTACTCTGAGATGCGGCGGAATTCTTGTGTTCCTTTGGCTTATTTCCATATGTGGAGACAATACTTCAATTATATATCGGCAAGCTTCTTTATTCAATCTAAAATTCGCCACAAATTCTGTCTCTGACACATCGAAAGAATCTTGAGCGTCTCTTAAATTTCGTCTCAGTAGAGCAGCTTCTTCCAACTCTACATCCAGTTCTTCCTCTGCTACAATTTGCAGTTTAGCATATAATAATGCCATCTAAAGAAAGATTACAATAAATATGTTATATCGGAAAAAGTTTTTTTTTTTTGTTAGCGAACCATTGCTTAATGTTATTGTATCAATATTTACACAAAAAAATATTTTTAATATCCTTATTCACTTTTGAATACTATATATCAAATTCACTTTGCAATAATAATAAGAAAATAATTATATTTTCAACTTACCTCAGAAAAATAAAAGATGATATAAACACAATTTGAAACTTATTGACAAACTTTCACTCACGAATACCGCCAACAAACTGTCAAATCAGTATTGCTATGTCCATAACACTACCCAGGGAATACCGGGAACCGTCACTCAATGCTATAACTAACAAACCGTGTAAACGTCCTTGGTAGTTAGTGTTGACCAAGTCCGCTAGGCTGGCGCTTGTACCACTTTTTATATTCTGCGCGCCTGTAAAAATATTTGAAATAAATACACAAAAGTTTTTATTGATATATGTTTATATTAACAAAAATTGTACAAAGTTGTAATATAAAAATACAAAGAGTATACATGTATAAATGAAATTATATGTGAATTTCACAAATACACATTAATAATAAACTTATTTCTCACATTGAAAAAATCCAGTTACTGTTATTAGTTTGTTACAGTAATATTTCCTTAATTTACCATATTCAACATTTTTCTTTACAATTGTACAGAGTTGTGATAAAAAAGTACAAAGAATATACATGTATAAATAAAAATATATGTGAATTTTACAGAAATACATTAATAATGCACTTATTTATCACATTGAAAATTTACAGTTACTGTTATTAGTTTATTAAATTAACATTTCCTTAATTTACCATATTTAAAAAATTCTATACAATTGTACAAAGTTGTGATACAAAAATACAAAGAATATACATGTATAAATATAATTATATGTGAGTTTTACAAAAAACACATTAATAATGCACTTACTTATCACATTGAAAATTTTCAGTTACTGTTATTAGTTTGTTACATTAATATTTCTTTAATTTACCATATTCAACAATTTCTATACTTATTCATTTCATTACAATTGGGTTATTAATATGTGTACATTAATTTACTGTGGATGAATAATGAGGATTTGTTTTTCCACGTGTAATATGGAAATAAATAAATTTTCAAGGAATATCATACCCTTGACCACTTTCCTTATTTATGTATAACATAGGCATATATAATTTTCATATAGAAAACAGATTTCCAAATATTATTGAATAAATGCTGATTATTCTTATGAATCTGATAGTAAATGAGCAATTCATATTTTCAATGTAGTGATTAATATAGTATTGTGTAGCTCAGTCGTTAAGTCAATAATTTCGTTTATTATTAACTACTATTTACTGCAATTTATACAAAATAGAATATTTTTAACAATAGTAAAAGTAAATAATTCGCATTTTACATCTGTTTCTTTGCATTGTAATATTTTTCTATAAATTTTGTATTATGTTACAAGATAAATAAATGTGTGACTTACAATATACAATAATATAAAAGTTCAAGTGAAACAATTAAGTTTCATTTTGATAGTGACGAAGAGTTTTGAATTCTTCGTAACTATTTTGTTCCTGATGTGATACACCTTATTGTTTTATCATAACAATTTTAGGATATTTCACCATATTGAATATATAAAAACAAAAATATTACAAGCAATAGTACATTATTGTTGATCTGTTGTATAAATGCTGCAATTCACAGCATTGGGGGTTCAATAAATAAGTATTTGTATGGTACAATGATTAAGAAAGAAACTTAATCGGAAGAGAACTCTGGTTGCACCAATATAAATTGGTTGTGGTAACACAAACAGATGAAGAATTGAAGGATAAGTGTAAAGTACACGAACAAGGATGAATTGTTCGGGTTACTGCCCCGTGTGATGAATTCTGTAGTCGGTATAGAGAAAACGTAACTAAGTTGGTCGTAGGAAGAGCAGAAGTGATGAATTTGGAGCCAATATAATGTAGATGTCCTAAAATATTTACAAATATTTATGTTTTGTATCACATAATATTGAAAATACTTACGTACTGGTTTACTTGCGTTGTGTATACTTTCAACGACTTTCTGTAGCGATCAGCAGCTAATTGTTGTATGGAATACAAAGAAGCATGAGTAAGTCTGTCTTGTCCTTTCTGGGTCTCGTTTCGTTCAAGCCAAAGTTTCTGAATGCCAACATCAAACTCAAATATTCCAAATTCAAGTAGAAGTCGAAATTGAGAAGCGAAGTCAAATATTTCAAGAAACACTATATAAATGCACTCAAACTCACGAAAAACAGAATCAGAAATGAAACAATATTATTTTATCACAATATTTCATGTTTTATTCAGCTCTTTACAATTTCTTCACATTCCTCGTTTCAAACTAATTTAATTAATTAGGTAATACACAACGCAAATTACCTTAAAAAAATATAATTTTTAAATTTGGGACTTGTGTGCCATCTAGCAGGCATAAAAACATTTATAGTAGTGATGACCAAGTCCGATAGTTGCCGCTAGGTAAGTACCAAAACCGTACATCTAAGTGAAACTTCCCGGTATTCCCTGACACTACCTACATAGGTGGTGTTATCCCCTTTTTTTCAAGATTCTTCACCGAGAGTGACGTCATATAGTTCGTACTCTGTCTGACATTATCGTGCGCGCTCTTTCCAAAATGGCCGTATCAACACGATATCGGTGTTGCTAAAAGTTACAGAATAGGGGTCCAGATCATATACGTATTAGAATTCTAATACGTATATGGTCCAGATATTTGTAGTGTAATATCCAACCTACGTTTAAAAAGTCAGGTCTCACCATTCATTCTACGCATGCGCATACGTCACTTGTGACGTCACAAAAATTTGATGATAAATAATTAATGACAAATAAATGGGTACATTATTTTAACTTTCAATTACATTTTAAGTTATAATTATTCATATATTTAAGATTAAAAAATATTTCACGTGTAATTTCAATCACGCTAAACTTCCCCATTTCGAAACAAACTAATAACAACTTGAAATTTAAGCGCCAAATTTTATTCCGTTCCGCAAGATCGTTTTAAACTCTCCGGCAGGCGCGCAAGGTTGCCAGTTGTGGCGATTTTTAGCCAAAATGGCTATTTTTTGAAAATGTTTGCGACCAAAAAATATAATTGGTGACTGGCGATTAATTTGGCTATTTTTAATTTCACTGAGCAACATTTTGGCTAGAAACTTTCAAAAATTAATGTTAACTTTTTCTCTCTCCATATTTAAATTTAGTGGTTAGCGCTATGGCGTAGTGTTCTGTTATCCAACTAAAAGAGTAAGAAGATGTCGGTCTTAGCTTAGCTTTGATTGTAAATAGTTATACATTTTGGATTACTGTTCTTGACCATACAAATCCGGAGGGTTCTTATATTTTTAAAGATTTATCGAAATATGTTTTATTACTGTTGTTGTTACCTTCCTCTAATGCTGTAGTTGAACGAGTTTTCAGCTTCATGAATTAGTGAAAACTAAAATTCGCAACCGAATGGGTTTGTTAATGTTAAATTCGCTCTTACTAATTAAAGTTAACTTTTATTCAGAAGGCAAATGTTGCAAAGATTTTAAACGTACTAAAGATATGTTTAAAAAATTTAATAACAAAATGTACTCAGAAGGTGACAATCAAAATGATGTCGAGAGTGTTGCTTTATTAGAGAATATAGACATTAATAATGAATTTGATGTTCCTAGTATTAATTTATTATAGTTAAATTTATTATTTTGTTTTTCTTCATATATGTATTTCCTTAAAAGTACTACAATGTTCATTCTGTAGTAATATAATATAGATATGGTTTTTTTTTTTGTTTTGAAAATGTATTTTTTACATACATAATATGTATACATAGTATATTTATATAAATATATCACATTCATTATTATTATCTTGTCGTTTTTTCTTATTCACAACTCGCTACATTCTTTCGTGAAATGTGTAAGTGGTATTTAATTATTATTCCAGAAGTTGGCGAAATTGTGGCGATATTTTTTTTCAAGTTGGCTATAAGACATACTATAAACCTGGCAACTCTGCAGGCGCGCGCTTTCAGAGTCAAAAAGTTAGCGGCGCTAACTTAGCGCAACGTATAGTGAGATTGTGAGATATTTTGTTTATAGTATATGATTATACATTCTTGTGTTATTTACTTTTGCTTTGTGTGTGCTTTTTGGTGTACGGTAGCATTACGTTTTAAATTTAGAGTTTTTTATTCTTTGTTAATTATTTAACGTTTTCTTCGTTTTTATACATATATATTATATATCACTGACGATATATTTACGTTTTCAATTTTTCTTTTCACTTCGTTTTATTTGATTCTTGGTATACATGTTTCATTAATTTTTTTACGTTTTATTTACGATGGAACGAGTAGATGGCTATCGTGGCAACAATTCGTTGTTTATTTTTAATAATTTTGTATATACTAGTAGTACTAGACGTCAAGGAGGCAATATATACATGCAATGTAGACACAGAGATACATGACCTGGGGCTCGATTCTCGAGCGTTCGTAATCGCCAAGGTTATGCGCTTTCGTACGAATAGCTACATAACTGTATTCACGACCCTTCGTTTCGTTGCGAATTCGTGGAATACTGTTCGTATTGCAGCGAGAGGGTAAAACCATTCGCTTTCGTGTTAAGTCAGTCGCTTTCATATACTTGTGTCTTGTTTACGTTGTTTTTACCAGTATAAAATGGACGAAATATTTAATTTTATACTAATAGATCGATTAGAAAATGAAGAATTAGATGAAGAATATCAAAATGTAACTGGAATACCAATAAATGATCTATCGGATATTTCGCATTGATGAGATTTTTTCGAAAATTTAATTGGATTAGCACCTTTTTAGAATATTAAGCTACATCTATAATAAAATAGTAATGTAAAAATCATTTTTCAAATATTAACCCAAGATTACAGTTATACTTGTAGACATTTGAATATCAGAAATGTTAAAATATGTTTTTTATATGTCCACATTTTTCTTGTATTTTACTTTTGATGGAATATAGAAATAAAAAGGGTTTCAATAATTAATAAATGTATGTATTCTATAAAATTCTATAAAATTAAAATTACATTATAATTATCGATAACATAGAAATAGTTTACCTATTTGGTTATATTATGTATACAATTTTACAAAACATTTATAACTCATCACACGTATATAAAAAATAATATATGGTTCCATCTAAAATTAGTCGTTGGAATTAAATAGATAAATAATAATAATAAAAACTTTGAATGAAGCTATACACAGTGAAGAGAAGTATAACTTATTTATTCTTCTACAGAATAAAAATAATAATTAGCATATTTTTTACTTTTTTAAATTCTTTTAAATTTAATATTTTAAAGGATGCCGATAGATGATTGTATAGTTTAACATTAATTTTATTTTTATATGAGGTTGCAAGTCTATACCGTTTAGCACTACGCATATAATTGTTATTAGTGTTATAATTATGTATATCACTTACTTTTGTATATTTATTTATATTTTTATGTATTTCAACAAAAAAATCCTCCCATTTATTTTAGAGTCTTTATATGTAAATGTTGTAGTAAATTTAGAATTTAGTAAGCAATTGTTCATTGTTATATATTCTATAAGTGTTTTTCTTTGGTTTTCCGATATTTTCTAACTATTCTTGTCTAATTACATGTTAATATAATAAAAATAAACTTAAAACTCAAACTTCTTCTACTCGCAAAATGGCGAACAGTGAAATGTCAAAATATATGTGAAGTTGTCCAGCACCCTCATGCAACGTTGCCAAATATTGTAATTCGTGTTCATACGATACGCGAAGCGAAGGGTAGTCGAGAATACGTTTTAGAGTTACTGTTCGTATTGGAGATTCGCTTTCGCATTCGTGCGAATACGAACGATGTCGAGAATTGAGCCCCTGCTCGTGTAATAGTAAAGCAAGGTGTGCCCAGTGGGCACTGCCCACTATGACTCAGGAACATAACCGTGGCTAAGATGTAGCAGAAATTCAGCATCTACAGTTGAGAACCTCTTTAAGAAGACGGACTCTACAAGAAAACACTGAGCTTGAGACAATATTCCGAGAGGAAGAACGGCGCTACCCAGAAGGTGCTCTGCTAATTAGTGATTTTCAGAGTGTTCGATCGACCATGTACAGAAGTCGAAGATTAGGTACTCCTATGATACCAGCTAGCTTAATTGAATATTCTGCTATTATTATGCAACGGCAGTATGTAATTAGTTTATTTTCTAATATCTCATACCAAAAACAAATTTTAGATGGTTCGTACGATATGGACGAGATCTCTTTCCGGCGGAAAATGAATTTTTTAGAGGCAGAGTTACCGCATCCGATAACAGCGAGTCTGTAATTTTTGTCTCGGAAACAATATTACAGTTCGTCAGGGATCAACCTAGAGTTAATCTCCACATGGATGCTACTTTTAAAGTAGTACCGAGAGCAGGTGGAGCCCATCAGCTATTTAGCATTCATTTGCTGTATGATAATATGGTTGAGTATAGAGTAAGGCCTTGGTGATCCAGATTTTTAATATTCTTTATTTATTTCAGAACATCGGACGTTTCGAACCAAAGTGATTCATCTTCAGCATTAATAAAATTTGTATTAATGCTGAAGATGAACCACTTTGGTTCGAAACGTCCGATGTTCTGAAATAAATAAAGAATATTAAAAATCTGGATCACCAAGGCCTTACTCTATACTCAACGAAATTTCCAACTGACCCTTCTCGACTCAACAAGTATGATAATATGGTAAAAACAATTTATAAATTTATAAAATCTGTATACTAAAACATATATATCTTTGACGTTTCCCTTGCTCTTTACTCTCATGGAGAGAAAAAGTAGAGCTGCATATGAAGCCATATTTGGATACCTTCAACGTGTCCTGAGAAATATTGTGGTGGAAAGTATTATGGCTGATTATGAAACAGCAATGAGGATTGCTGTTGTTACAGTCTTTCCGGGAACACACCTTAAAGGCCGCTGGTTTCATTATTCTCGAGCCGTCTACAAAAAAGCTAGAGAATTTGGGATTTTACGTGGTTGTCATCAGCAAGAGGCTAGACATCTAGTAAGAATAGCTATGGTATTGCCACTTTTGCCGCGCGCTTTGTTAGGAGCTGGGTTCGATGTACTGCAAAACATAGCAAATGAACGCAATATGAATCCAGTAATTTTTTTTAAATTATTTACGAAGGCAGTGGTTGCCGTTGAATATTAGTGTTTTTGGAGAACATCATCGCACTAATAATTCTGTGGAAGCTTTTCACAGACAACTTTATCGGTAAGTATATGATTGTACAATATGTGTATATATTATAGTCTATTAATTAGTACTCTTATAATTTTTTTTTTAGCATGAGAAGACCTCATCCCAACATATGGTCATTTACGGAAAAATTAATTAGTATGGAGCACGCTAAGTCATTAGATTTTACAAGACTTAGAAGTGGTGTAATGTTACCAAATCAACGTCGTCGCCGTTATGTGAATCTGGACCGTCGTATAACATCTGCAGAAAATCATTTAGCTAGGGATGGTGATGTAAGACGATTTTTGCTCTTCGCATGTCATGGTGTTGATCGTTTAGAGCAAAATTTAAACGGCATACCAGGTAAAGAACTCAATATAAGCCGCAGTTAAATTTATGCTTTTCAATTAGACCTGCCTCCACTTCCACAACAGCGCATACTTACACCACCGCCAGTACTAGCTCGTCCGCCAACACCTCCAGCACTAGCTCGTCTACCAACACCTCCGCCAGCACAAGCTCGTCCGCCAACACCACCACCAGCACTAGCTCATCCGCCAGCACAAGTCCATCCGCCAACACCTCCGCCAGCCCAAGCTCACCTACCAGATAGACCACGAACACCACCTCCAGCACTGCCTCTGTGTCTTGTGTGTCTAACAAACCCAAGACAGTTTCTACTTTTAGACTGTCAACATTTTTGTATGTGCAGCGACTGCGTCCAACATTTTCAGGTACGGCGAAACGAAGTTGACAACTCCTCCTCAAGATGTCCAGTTTGTAGAACTCCAATTTTAAATGCCCCAATTCGCGTATTTCTGTAAGCAATGAAATACGGCATTTAACATTTTATGCTGACATCCGCCTGTTACCAACACTGTTCCTGACCCAGCTTATCTTTCAAAAGTACAATTGGTGCTGCCATGTGAACCACCTTATCTGCTACGCACCACATTTCAAAAGAATTCCTCTCGGAACCAACATTCAAATATACATACAAGTAGTTTGCTTGTTAAATTTGTTTCCATTCACATATTAGCTTAACATTTAGTACTGCCATCTGAACTAGCTGCACACCATATTTCAAAAGAACTCCTCTGGGGACCAATAATTCGACATTGTGTAGAATTTGATAAATCAAGCAAATTGAAAAATATGAGACACTTAAGTTCACTTATGCTGGATTCGATGACAAATGACAATATTGTTAATGTAGAATCTGTAGGTAATTTCCGAGATACAGCAAGATGGAACTAGCGCTGCAAATATGAGCACACATTTTAATTTAGATTTACTCTTAAAAATATTTAAAAAAGGGGATGTGTTGCGAAATTAAGTAAAGAAATACAAAAGCTGTATTGGAAAAAGAAATATGAACTGCTGTGTCGAAACATTAAATTCTTAATACAACAGAATTGTGAAAAGTAAACAAAGCCAGTAAAACAGTATAAGGAAAGTATTGGGAAAGGTAAATACATGTATTTATTTTGTGTATTCATGCTTCTAATTTTGTCTACTGATGTAGGTTGTGGATACTGCATTCTTAGAGACTGAATGACAATCCTCTGCAACTTTGGTTCGTACCAAATGAATAATGTATGTGTCCATTACACCTGTGTCCCTGGATTACGGGAAATATACAGTCATGTCTCAGCTTCCATGTTTTGAATTGATGACACTATAAGAAATAGAGAAACTAGAAACAATTACGGATGAAAAATTATGCTAGTCAGTGCCATTCACTTCGTAAAAATTAAAATAATGATACTAGTAGAAGAAATTGATTTTTTCACAGTAAAATCGAAACATAATGTGGACATTCATATTATAAAAGGAATTCCAATGTTAAAGCAAAATAAGATTCACGCAAAAATAAGTGACGTAGAAGTGATGAATTCCTTGAACTATTTTTTAAAGATTGCATGAAATTTCATCAATTTTGTCCATAATAAAACTATTTTACAATGTCAATGAGACGGTAAACTTTTAAAATTGAACTTTTACGACATTTAATTATATTTCAAGATAAAGTAATTATATAATTTAATAGTAACAGTAATAAAAATAATTTAATGTAAGTATTACGTGTACGTGAATATTTAATTTTTATGTACAAGGTTAATTATTAATTTTCAGTTTAAGGAGAATATGACAGGTTATTTCATTCATAATTTGTAACATAGTACTTACAAAACAAGAAAAAAGACGAAAATAATGGCAAAGGCTGAAAAAAAAGTTTGTTTCGAAAAAGTCAATTTATGTGAGTATTACATGTACGTGAATATTTACTTTTTATTTACAAAGACTATTAATTTTCAGTTAAAGAAGAAAGTGTGTAACTTGAAAAAAATAATTTTTCAAAAATAAATGTTATCTTGATGTCAAAAGCATTTCGTTCACTACCACCAAGAAAGAGTTCAAAATAACAAATTCGTAAAAAATCTAATAGGCATCTTATTAGACGATATTGTTCTAAAAAACAAAAATTCTAAACACATCCGACTGCCCAGAAGAAAGTTTTTTTTATTAATTTCTAAAGAAGAATTTTTTTAAATAAAACCAATTAACAGATTTAACACTTTCTAAAAGAGTTGTGTGCAATACATGATACATGTAACAAAATATATCTCTAAAACAATTGATAATCGGGCATATATTCATATAATATTTTCGCGAAAATATTCTGATTGTATTTGACGTGCACGAGTGGTATATTGGTAAAATATTTCCCGAGAAAAACTTCACATTCTATATATTTAATTTTTTTTATTAATATTTATTTTAATCTGTCACATAAACGTCAGTTTTCAGGTAATGCACTTATGTAAACACTCGGGTATACGCTCAAGTGCAAATATTCACTGATATTCGATTGTCATTGGTCGAAATTCAAAAAATACTGTAACGTGATTGGTTGAAATTTTTCGAGTGAAATATTTATATAATATTTTCGCTTAGATGTAAAAATCACTGGAAACTTACAAATTGATAACTAAAATACTTTTTATACTATTTATTACATACATTTTCATAAAATTAACTGTCAGAATACATTATAAAAATATTTCTAACACATCTAATGGGATTTTTATTTTTCTGCATATAAATAACTTTTGTGTACATGTTTCAACCCCCAAAGGTCTCCCCTATTTAAAATATATTTGTATTGTATAGTTACGAACATGTCTAATAATTTTTTAATTTTATTTCTGTGTTTGTAATGAGTCTCAACAGGACCTTAAAAACAATCTAGTATGATTGTAAAGCTTCATATTTAATACGAATATTAACGATTCGCATATTCGCAATATGTTCGGCTCGGATCTTATATACTACTCGATTTGTGTCTCTTATAGTACAGAATATTCTTATCAGTTATAAACATTTACTTTAATATCCGAAGAAAATAGCTATACTACGTAAATGTTGCAACTAGCTTCTAGAGCTATTATAGTAATCTAAGCATTATTGATTGTTTTATAATCAGAGTCTATAAACCAACAACCTTTGACAAGCAGCTGTTGACTGAGAAAGAAACAATTTTTGCAGAGCGAGTCACATTAAAACCTAATAAAATAAGGATTCAGAAAATGAAAATATTGAAACATGTATAATTTTTGTTTTCTTAATAATATAAATATTTAGTTCATGTTGTTAATAGTAGGTACCTGCGAACTTATTAAATTACAGAAAAATATAATTCTAACAATTTTATATAGTATAATAATAGTTTATTTGTTACAAAATATACAGTTTTTTTACAAAGGCGAGAATGGATTGACTTACACATTATATTAAATTATAAACCTGAATTATAATAACAGTAATAATAAAGAAAAAAAAAACTAAAACTTGTAGCATGATCACGGTTTTAACTAAAACGCTGTTTTAAGAAAATTCAAATTTTAATACTTAATTTCGCCCTTATGTTTAAAGAACGATTTTTAAAAAAATATTTGGTTGAATACAAACTATGTTCTGCTTTAACATCATATTTTGATAAATTTGATATTATTTATTATTGTTATTAAATAATGAAATTTGACATTTCTTAAAACAGCGTTTTAGTTAAATAAAATCGTGATCATACTACGAGTGAATGATTTTATGGACTTTTAATTATGTAATAATACATTTATCATTAGAGTATATCGACTATTGTCCGGGGTGCTGTGATCTGAAAGAACTCTGTATCGCTTTTCATTGATGAAATTTTCTTTTTACGAGAGATTTTCACATTCTTTCCCTCATCTTTTAGTGTTTTTAATCCACTGAGTATTTTTTTCTGTTGCATTCGATATTCAGTAGGCAGGTTTTCATTAATATAAATTTTAGATCTTTTGAATGGAAATCTGTTCGTGTAGACGAAATCTTTTAACTTTATAGTTGAAAATGTTACCTGAATTGGACGTATTTTATTAGATTTGCGTCCCAATTGGAATGTGTTCGATATACACGTTGGCAAAGTTTGGCTTGGTGTACTTGATTATTAAGTCTATAACTAAATTTTCCAGTTCAATTATACTTTTCTCCTCTTCTGGTATACCAATAAATAATAAATTTTTCCTTTTTAATCGTTATTCTAGCATATTTATTGTGGCACGCTGCTGTGTAATTTGTTCTTCTATGATTGCAATTTTATCGCCATTTACATTTAATTTTATGGAAAAAAGAATCAAATTTATTCTTAATATCTACTATTTCCTTCTTGACATGAAACAGTACTTTCGAGTAAATGTACTCGAGTACGCCCAGCTCTGAAATGTTATAAGATTTCATTGTATATTTTCAACGACGCACGAAATAGTATATTATATTATACAGCAAGGGAGACCAATGCATGATATCAATGAAAAGAAAAAAAACCGAAATTTTTTTAACAGAAAAAAATGGCTCCATTTGAAAAATTGTAAGTTTATATTAAATCTCAAATATGAAATCCTCCTTGTGATATAAACCTATATGTAAAAGAAAACTAGACAAATTTCAGTGAAAATATTAGAAAAAAAAGCAATTTTAATAACAATACAGGTTGTCTCACGACGAGCTTACACTTGATAGTGTAAGTACTTTAAATTTGCTATCCAATAGCATGAAAACATTCATATGTTATATTAGTTTATTAAAAAAATATGATGTGGTCAGCACGTTACTTTCCATCGATCGTGTGTGTTATGTACAAATTCCATAGGACGCGAGCACTCATGTGACTTTGTTGACCTTGGCAATCAGATATGGGGCCCCGTGTCAGAATGAAAGCTAGTAATAATGTTCAGGCATCTCATTTTCGATGTTTTTTTTGGATATCTCGTGTAATATTAACGATAGAACAAAACCGTTTACACATTCCAGAGTAAACTTTTCGAGAAAAGTTTAATAGTCGCCACAGGAATTTTCGATCTTCTTTTGTTTTTTGAACTGCAGGTAAAAACTCGCTTTTCGCTAATTTCGAAAATATCTTATATCTTATTTATTATGATAGTTAAAAAAAATGTTAAGGCATTTTTTTTACCATTTTTCGCGTGGAATAAAATGGCCTAATTAGATTATTCGAAAACTTAATAATTCTCGAGATATAACACAAACTTATATTTTTTTAAATGGAAGCTTTGTTGAAAATAGTCTCATCTTTTTGCTTATTTTATAAGCTTTTTAATGATATATAACAAGTCTACATTCTTTTGTTTTATACATGCATAAAACATTAATTATTAATTTTTTGGGGTGAAAAAATTGTAAATAATTATGTAGCAAATAAAAAATATTTGCAGATCACTTTTTCTTTATTTTTAAAATTTTTTTCTTCACTTTTTATCATTTCTTCAATTTATGTACTTTAGAAGTCATATGAAACCAATTTTTTCGACTTCTGCTACAGCCAATTATAACGTTCATAAAATATAATTTATCTAACCCGAAAGAAAAAAAATAAGAATAATTTTAAGGATATAATCATTAGATATATAATCAAAATAAACTAATGATGATATGTAATAGATTTTTTCATTTGTTTCTTAATAATTTTCAACCCAAAAAATAATAATTTGCTTTATTCATGTTTAAAACAAAAGAATGTAGACTTGTTAAATATCATTGAAAAGCGTATAAAATAAGAAAAAAGATGAGACTATTTTCAACACAGGTTCCCATTTAAAAAAAATATAAGTATTGTTATATCTCGAGAATTATTAAGTTTTCGAAACATCTAATTAAGCCATTTTATTTTACGCAAAATGGTATAAAACTTGTCTAAACATTTTTTTCTAACTATTATAATAAATATGATATGATATATTTTCGAAATCAGCGAAAAACGAGTTTTTACCTGTAGTGCAAAACAGAAGAAGATCGAAAATTCCTGTGGCGACTATGAAAAGATGACTCTGGAATGTGCAAACGGTTTTGCTCTATCGTTAATATTACCCGGGATATCTAGCTTAAAAATACATCGAAAATGATACACCTGTACATAGATGTCAAGTGTCATTTTTTCATTCAAAATATGATTTTCCATATCCATGTGGATTAGTTTCCTCGACAAAGTATGTTTCATACTATGGATGAGAAATAAACATGAGAATATTTTAAAATTTTGAATGAAAAATTATGACATATGACAATTGTGACATCTATGTAAATAACTACTGGCCGTCATTCTAACACGGACTCCCATATCTGCTTGCCAAGGCCAACAGTCACATGTTACATAACTGCTCGCGCCCTATACGTAAATTTTCTTGCAAAAGATTCTAAATTTCTAGTAAAATTATTTCATAAACAAACTATGCAAATTTCACTTGACACTGACATCTTCTTTAGCTTTTCCCATTCATTAGGGGTCGTTATTTTTTATTTTCTTCCATCTTATATTTGGGTTTCCTCTGTTTCTTTCACCTTCTATTACTAAGCTGTTCATTCTTCTTCCAATATATTATTCTCTCTCCTCATGACATGTTCAAATCAATGTAATCGTCTCTCTTGTATGTTTCTGGAAACTTGTAACACTAGAGTTATTTTCTTACCGTATCTTCCCCAACATCTATTTCAACATCCTTATCTCTGCCACATTCATTTCGTTTTCATTGATATTGACATTTGTCAATTTGAATTATCTGAATAGCAGTTTCCATGGATAGCATAGCTGGATGAAATTTAATATCTTTATAATTTTTTTAACTCTATATTTATTGAATATGAAGTATAAAATGCAATCACATCGTACAGAGAATAATATATTCTTTAAAATTTATAAACATTGTAATGTCAATAAATAATATTTAACTGCGTCTTTTCAAGGAAAACTGTTAAAAGTTGCAAATGAGGGTACTTCCAATGGACCAATTATAACCAAAATCTAAACATGTCTCACATTCTCTTATCTCAGCAAATGGAGTACAACAGAAAAAAAATGAACTGTAGATAGCAAGTGAGACGACGAAAAATCCCCCATTTGGCAATTTTGACTAGTAAAATAGTGTTATCATTTGTGTTTACTTTAAAAGGTGAATATTAAAACGATTTAGTGCAAAATATCACTTATATTCAATATAAACAATTATTTTACTACACCAACACATGATAAAAAGTAATGTTTTCCCCATTTGCTATATTCCCAAATCTGTCACCAGATGTCAGCTACTTTGATTTTTTTCTCCAATAGGCTGCGAGCAGACACGTGACTCGAGCGACCATAAAGGTTTGGAATCAGCTGATTTGTCTGCGCTTGCCACTTTAACAAGAACAATGTTTTGGCTTATTTTGATTTTGAACCTCTAAAAAGTTATTTTCCAATTTTTAGGCAGTAAAACACATGAACCTATTTTTTTAAACTTTTTAACACTTCAAAATTAAAATGTCAAAACTGTTCTTGTCAAAATGACATTATTCTTGTTAAATTGACAAACTCTGATTCCAAGTACGTCACAGTCACTCGCGTGTCTCCTCGCAGCCTATAGTTACATTAGATATAATATGTAAATTTTTGTGTTTGTATTTCTTAAGGTGCCCCAAGTTCTAGATCCTAGAAATTCAATAATATTGTACATTACTATTGATGCAGTTCCTAGACGGTTCAGTAAATTGAGCAATAAATCATTTATTTATTTACTATGCATAGTCATTGTTTATGTTGGAGATTTGAATCTCACGACTACGCTATTTTGGTTACTAGGCAACGCTGTACAAGAGGCACAGCTAACTACAACAAGAATAATCAATTGTTTAAGGTTAAATGGAACTCCTAGTGGCGCGCGTTCGAACGTTGGTCAGAACGCTGACAAATGAATTTAATTATTTAAACAGCAAAATTATAAAAATAATCATTTTTTTTGTTAAAATCATGAAAAAGATAGTTTAGGTTTATTCTTCAACATACGATATATATGATAGTTTCAGTCAAATTATAGATAAATGGGAAAATATGTATATTTTTTAAATTTTAATTAATTACTCCAAAACCAAATCAACAATTTTTTATTTTTTTTTGTATGTTATGTGTACATATCCCACCAACCCACATATACAATTTAATTAAAATTGAGCAGCACAATTTTGTGTAATTAAAGAAAAAGTGTCATTTTTGGTACAAAAGCTAACATAAAAATTAATATTTCCAAAACAGAATCAACAATTTTTTTTATTTTTACTTATGTTAGGTAGGGGAGCGCGCTATATCTACATTATTTTTTTTAACAAATTTAAGCAGTACAGTTTTTTGTTACAAGACAAAGTTTGACAAAAATAAGGCGTTTATAACTTTTTCTTTGAAACGTAAATGAAAATTGCAATTTTACAATTTTTACTACAAAATATATTATATTACCTTCAACATAGATATTTTATAAAGTTTAATACTGTACCTGGTACTTGTAAAAAAATTATTATAAAGTCACAGAAATTTTCATAATTCCTGTGCGTATCAGGCGCCACGAGTAGGTAAGTGAGTAGTAGTTGTACTACTAATACAATATTACCGGCTAACTTGTTTCTATAATGCCGCGAACAACAAGTTACTTTAAAACCGTATTATTACCAATTTAGAATGTTTATGAAAATTATATATATATATATATATATATATATATATATATATATATATATATATATATATATATATATATATATATATATATATACAGGATGTTAATAAAAAAACTTTACACCACACTTTAGCAGGTGATAGTAGAGATGAAAACAAGAAAAAAATTCTAATACACTTAGGTCCAATACTCATTGGTTTTTAGAAAATTTATGTATGGAATTTGTATTATTATACACATTTTATTACAAAAAAAAAACATTGCTAAAAATGAAAATACTTCTTTATCTGAGTCTCATTATTTATTGAATGGAGAATATATCCTGAGACGGTAGTGGTGGAACAACGTAGGACCGTACAAGTCAAAGTTTTTTAGCCTCTTCAGACCATAGTCTAGCGTCAGCTATTTTTCCATGTCTTCCACGAGGAAATTTCCATTTGTTTTCTAAACCCGTTATGGACACATCTTGTATAACTAAAAGAACTGTCGCTAAATGATTGCACGTTTCCGAAAGACTCGATGTACATCTGCAGTGACCACTGTGAACTTTTTCAGCTTTTTCGACAATTATCCACACGACCAATAACTCTTCGTTCACTATTTGTGAGTGCATAACCTATAAAATAATATTACATATAATAACAATATATGTGTATAATAAAGCATTAAACTAACATATTGCAATATAAATAGATTACTCACCTTTTATTTTACTAGTAGGTACAAGTTTTCCAAATTTCTTCACATTAATATCGCGTACCCAACTACACCGGTAACACTTTTGTTAGTAACACCTTCTGTAATATCAATCGAATATTATTGAAATGCATTTAAATAATTATCAAAAGTTGGAACCAGGGCATTGAATCCGCCAAAAACTAGGTTCGGTTCAGGTATAACAATCTTTATATAAAAATAATTTAAAATGCGAGCAGGGATTTACGCAAGACAAGAAACGAACATAATTTTCACGAAAAGTTAACACAGGCAGCAAAGCAGACGCCGAATGCATCAATTATCGGCTGTATTACGATTACGCTCAAGCTTCGAACAGAAAAATAACCTAAACCGGAGTTAAACCCTGAACCCGAATTTTAATATCCGGTTCGGTTCTGGGTTCGCTAAAATGGTACGGTTTGGTTCGGTGAAAGTTCGGGTTCGATGCTCTGGTTGGAACTGAACCGGCCGATCCACTACGGCAGGGGTTCCCAAAGTTTTTCTTAAGCGGGCCAATTTAATATTACCGAATTTTTTGGCGGGCCAAAAAAAAACGGAATAAAATCAAAACAATAACCACGATTTTGTTTGTTTTAATATATTAACTATTTTTTTTTTTTTATTAGTATACTAAATTTAATATAAATATAAATCTTTAATTATGTATTTATTAAAACAAAAAAATAACTGAAATCCATCTAATTATATAATAATATAAATATTTAACTGTAACAACAATTATTATAAATTCACACAATTTATTAACACGAAAGTAAAATCACTCTTATTGTAAATACAGAACTATAACTATAGCGATAAATTCGTTACTGACTCCTTGAAATTGTGTGTTGCCTTAGATGCGCCAGAAATGATTAACAGTTCTGTATCTATTTGAGACTAGGTACTATATTATATTTCTGTAAAAATGTGTAATAACTAGACTAGACATACTACAATATTTTTTTAAATATAAACTAAACAATATTTTATTAATATAAACCCTTATGGTTAAAGTTCTGTAAGAATTTTTTAAAAATATTAAAATATTTTATTGTATCTTATTTGTAATATTTATTATTTATTTTACTATTTACTTATTTATTTTTTAATAAGAATATAATATATCGTATCGATATCGCGGGCCGAATTCACAGGCTTTGCGGGCCGCATTTGGCCCGCGGGCCGCACATTGGGAACCCCTGCACTACGGGCACATTTTACAATTCATGTTCCAAACATAGTGTATGGTATGAAGCTAGGTATTATATCAAAAGCTTACAAAGCATCACGCTGCGGAAAGTCTTATGGGAGACTCTGGGGCCCTGATTCTGTAACTTGCGTGAGCATTTACGACACCAATACTAACACAAATTAGTCACATTAGGGTACCTTTATATACAGGGTATGGCCATGGGGCAAGATCGCCGCCATAAACGAGCCAATGTCAAACATATTGATAATTCATTTCCCTATTTATTTTTAAGAAATGTGATTTTATATTATACAGGAATATTAAATAATCACACTATGAATCTAAAAAGGTAATCAAAATTCATTTATTTAAGAGATACACAATTATTAATATGACATAGATTTAGAGGTTATGTAGCGCATATGATATAGGTTGTTTTTATCACATCAAATTTAATAACTGTGGTCATTATTTACATAATAAGTATATATTTTAAACTTACCTTTTAAAAAATTAAATGTTTGTGCTTAATATTGGTAATTTTTATGTGTTTTCAATATTGCCAGTCATCGTAGTCAGTATCTCAAGAAAATATACATATAAATAAAATAATAGTATTACTTACACTTTAAATAAATATTAGAAGTATATTTAAATGTGTTTTGCATTAAAATAAAACAAGTAGCCACGAAAATATATAATAATTTGCGCAACAACATCGAATATGACAGTGGCCCTCTAATGGCGGACGAAACGCGAACACGTCATGGCCATACCCTGAGTATATAGGTACCCTAGCGTGAGTTAGGGTACCTTTATATACAGGATATGGCCATGGGGCAAGATCGCCGCCATAAGCGGGCCAATGTCAAACATACTGATAATTAATTTCCCTATTTATTTGTAAGAAATGTGATATTATATTATACAGGAATATTAAATAATCACACTATGAATCTATAAAGGTAATAAAAATTCATTTATTTAAGAGATACACAATTATTATTATGACATAGATTTAGAGGTTATGTATAGCATATGATATAGGTTGTTATTATCACATCAAATTTAATAACTGTGGTTATTATTTACATAATAAGTATATATTTTAAACTTACCTTTTAAAAATTTAAATGTTTGTGCTTAATATTGGTCATTTTTATGTGTTTTCAATATTGCCAGTCATCGTACTCAGTATCTCAAGAAAATATACAAATAAATAAAATAAAAGTATTACTTACACTATAAATAAATATTAGAAGTATATTTAAATGTGTTTTGCATTAAAATAAAACAAATAGCCACGAAAATATATAATAATTTGAGGAACAACGAATATGACAGTGGCCCTCTAATGGCGGACGAAACGCGAGCCACGTCATGGCCATACCCTGAGTATATAGGTACCCTAAGTCACATGTATACAGTATGCCATCTATTAGAGATCTGAAGAACTACTAGTTATGACGTCATACATTGCGAGACACGCAAATATAGTTGCGTGACCTACAGAGGTCCTGTTTACTTGCGTGACTACCTATCTCACTTTAATTCTGTAGTTGTCTCGTATTGCTGTCATTTTGCGCGTTTTGTTGTTTTATTTTTATTGTTATATTACGTCTTTTGTTGTTTCTTGTTATTTTTAATTTGTTTTTATTTTTATCGTTTCCTTTTAGTGATTAAATAATTCACAAATGTAAGTGTATCATAATTTGAGGTTATCAATTTACCTTATTATTTGGTTTATATTGCTAAAATTGTTTCAGATTATACCTAGTTCTCCTCATAATGGCTTTAGCTGGCATTTTTATAGCTTTAGCTGAGGAGGAGATATTAGAAGAAAGATATTATACCCGAATAATACGTAGAAAGTTGAGGGATGGATAAAATCCTTTCGAAATGATGAATACAGAATTTTTTTTAGATTAAGCAAAGAAGCCTGTATGACATTGACGCTATGATGATTTCAAACCTAATACCAATATTAAACATCGCGACATAAAAACCTAATGCATAAAATTCCCCATAAAAGTCACTAGGAACAAACAGTGACGTAATTACTGTAGTCACGCAAATGTAGTCACGCAAATGCTCACGCAAGTTACAGAATAAGGGCCACTTGATACTACGAATATAGTTTTCGTCCCACTTTAGAGAGGGCGCTAGTAGTCTTTTATTTGGTCAATTACCTGCAATACCGGTACTCAGTTGTCACTTGCGCATTGAGCTGTAAACTGCGTTAACTCCGCTTTATGTAGATACATAATTGAAGTTATATTATAAAATTAAAATGTGCATATTTGATTTTTTAGGTGTGACAATTCATCGTTTTCCGAATCCTAGGACACATATGGATCTATTCAAGATTTGGTTGGATATTTTAAGAATAGAAACTTTAAATAATATGGACGCCAAAGAAGTATACGAAAAAAAACCCTAAATGCAAAAGTGCAGGCAATCCCAATCTACATAAAAATGAAATTCCTACATTAAATCTTCCAGGTACGAATTATTATTATTATTATTTTAAAATCAAATAGGTAACAATATATGCAAATACAAGTTTATAAGTTCTACAGTATAAATATTTCATATTTTCTGTAAATTCTTTGTTTATTTTTATGTGAAAATAATTTTAAATCGTTTTCAAATATGTTAACCAGTAATGATTTCGTACAAACATGTATATTTATTGCAGATGTCCGAGAATCTCAGTCACTTTCGCATGGCAGTACTGAACCAGATATTTCGCAGAAGCAATCTGGCGACGGATTATCACCTATCAATTTACTGTTTCTACCTGGTACTTCACAGTTGGAGGTTTCTCATGAAAATGAAGAAAGTGATGGGCTTTCCAGAATTATTTCAACATTCCGTCAGGTAAAGTCCTTACATTAAATTTTTTTAAATATGTATGAAATTATACGAGCCCAAATCCCAACCACAAAATGTTTCCATACATTTGGCTTAGATTGACAATTAGTTAAATTATTGTTGTAATGGGCAATTAAATAAAAAATAATAGATTTACGTTCAATACACTAACGAAATAAATAATGTTAAAATGAATTCAGATATAACGACAATTATAGCACATAAATGATTTTTTATATTACTATATTTTACAGGTGGTAAGAATATATTTGGAATTGAGCTCGTATGTTTCATAAACAACAATGAAATATTAAATATCTATTTATATATGTATGTATTTAAAAAAGTAAATAATTATTTAATTCAGACATACAAATGTTACTCAAATTTCTGAAAGTTATTGCCAATTACAATAGTTATTTATACAGAATACACCCATTAGTTTCCGTAACCGTTTGGAAAGTCAACTTTTTTATCGATCGTAGAAAAATTGAATTAAATTTATTTATTTATAAAATTACATGTTTTCTTTGAAAGTTTTGTTTCATATTTTTACAGATTCTATTGCAAGTATGGGTCTACTTAAATCGGTATCCACAACGCGGCAAAAGGATTTAACTCCAAAGGCAAAAACACTTTACAAAAGTGCTCTCTATTGGAAACGAGCAGCATACCGTTCCAAAATGCGAAAGAACTCATTTCAAGAACGCTTAAATGCCGCAGAAAATTTTTCTGTATCGGAGCATTTTGCGCGCATGTCTGTAATGACACCGACTGCACAAGCATTCTTTGAAATGCAAACTAGGGAAACCAAAAAGAAACCTCATGCCAGACGTTTCACTAAACAAGAAAAGATTATGTGCCTCACTATGTACAAGAATAGCCCCAAGAGCTATGGGCTGTTGCACAAGCTGTTTACTTTACCATCAATCAAAACATTGGATGAGTTTTTGCGACATATGTCCTTAAAACCTGGCATTAACAAACGTCTATTCCATGCTTTAAGAAAGAATGTTAACAAATTGCAGCTTCATCATCGAATTTGTATACTAATGTTCGATGAAATTAGTATTGGTTCTCATCTCCAATACAATGAAAAATTGGACGAGGTAGATGGTTTTATAGATAACGGTGTTCAACGTCGAACAGAGTTTGCTGATCACGCACTTGTGTTTATGGTACGAGGCATAGTCAAACAGTGGAAACAGCCCGTCGCATTCACTTTTTGTAAAGGTTTTACTAAAAGTGCTGAATTAGCAAGCTTAATTAGAAATATTATTGAAGAGCTGCAAACAATTGGCTTGCATATAGTAGGGACAGTATGTGACCAAGCCAAAACAAATGAAGCGGCAATAAATTTGCTGAAGAAATCCACAGCAGAAGAATTTAAAAGGAAAAATGAGGAATGGCGGGATGAATTTTTCCTCGTAAATAATAAGCAAATAATACCTTTATTTGACGTTCCTCACTTATTAAAAGGTATAAGGAATAATTTGCTGAAAAATAATATAGTATGTACTATTGGCAATGAAAAACTAACTGCGAAATGGGAACATATGGAACAGCTCTACAATATTGACAGGAAGAATGCAATTGAAGAACTGCGATTGCTTCCGAAGGTAAGTGAGTTTCACTTACACCCAACTACAAAACAAAAAATGAGAGTTAAATATTGTAGTAAAGTGTTTAGCCAGCGGGTGGCATCTATTATGAGCCACTTAGCAACAGAAGGTACATGTATTTTGTGTTTATTTTTATATTTTTAAGTTAAATTGTTCTTTTTCTTTTAGTTACTTATTTTTTTTTTCATTACTTAAATAGTGTCATATATAGGAATACTATATTACTTTTAAAATTATTTTTTGATTATCAATAAAAAATAAGTTACTCTGTTAAAATACATTTTTATTTATTTTGTTCTTTTCAGGTACAAAAGGATTGGATAAATCAGCGAAAGAAACGGCGAAAGTATTTTCATTTTTCGACAAGTTGTTCGATAGTTTAAATGGCAGCACCCTGCACGGCGTCGACGGAAAGCCGCTAACACCGGCTTTAACAAAGAAATCGACACACATATTATTTTGGAAAGATGCTTTACAAGTATTAAATACTATGAAATATTGGAAAAGACGGCTCCAGTGAAAATGTGCCACCATCGGTGAAAATTTTTGCAAAAACAATTCGCGGGGTGATTTTATTATGGGAAAAACTTCAGGAATATAAAATTAAATTTTTATTCACTCGCAATTTAAATCAGGACCCAATTGAAAATTATTTTGGTTTAGTACGTAGTCAAGCAGCTAGAAATAATAATCCAACATGTTCTTCTTTCATTCAAACCTTTAAAACATTAACTATTAATAATTTTACTGCTAAACATTCCATTGGCTCAAATTGTGAGGATGATATCTCATAAGGTGCACTCAGCACATTACGTGAACTAATCCAAAATGACAATATCAGTGATAATAGAATTATTAATACTGATGAATATATACAGCCAAATTTAGTAAATATTTCTGAGGTTAGTTTAACTTTTAAAAGATCGTCGTATTTCACTGGATTTATATTGAAATCAATTCGCAAATACACTAAAAGTTGTTCGGAGTGTAAAAACGACTTGCAAACTATTAATGTTGGAATTCAACACGGTTTAATTAAAGCAAGGGAATATGACGAGCACTCCCGCTTAAACTATCCAACATTTTCGGCAACAACATGTTTTATAACAATTAAAACATTAATTATAAATATTTTAAAAAATAATTTAGAAAAAAGGAATGTATTGCATTTCATTCGCCAGAAAATATTAGAAAGTGTTAATTTTTCTTTTTTAACTTGCGACGACCATAAGTATTATGTTAAGGACATACTAATTAAAAAATGTGCACTCTTTATAATGTATTCTTTATAAATGAAAAAAATGATATCATTAAAGGTAAAAATTTTTTTAGCGACATTGACATTTGCACATTAGATGTATTTTTTTTATGAATAATGTTACGCAATGAAATTTCATTACGTAACACCGTTACGTAATGAACAGAAAATTTAATTTGGCAGGACTAATTGTCAAACTGTAAGAAATGATTAAAATTTGATAAATAAAATTTAAGATTTAAATATAATAGAATGAAATTTATCACATATACGTATAAATACATATTTTTTGGGTTATTATATTTATATTATATTATGTCAACAATGCATATTTCATTTCAATCAAATTTGCAGTAGGGAACTATTTTTCATCGTATATCCCTACGATTAGCAATAACCATGGTAACATCGTTGCGCAGTTTTATTTTTGTAAATAAAACCCACCAAACTTTTTGACGTTTTGAACTGCTGCTTTTTTGTGTGATTACAAATACATATACTTAGGTAATAATTATTATTATAAACAAAATTAGTTGATAATATTATTTGTAATTTGTAAGTAATGCAATAAAAAAAATATATAATTTATAACTATGTATCTGAATTTTGCTTCAATTTAGAAATATTAATGATTGGTCATAGAAAACGTATAGTACATAATTCGAGATGTAAAGCAATTACTCACTCGTAAAATTACAAACTCGACGCTACGCGTCTCGTGTGTCAATTATTTTACTCGTACGTAATCTGCTTCTTATATCTCTCATTACGTAATATACTATTATATTTCATACCTATTGACTATAATATACAAAGTTTCGATGACATTATGATATTTTAATAAAATGTCAGTTGATAACGCTATTTTTTAATGTTGGTTCTTTAAAACTGGCGCTGATACGAGCGCCATCTACTGAATTGACTAGGTGAAACAAAGTTTAACTATTACCAATTAAAGAGCTCTTTAATTTTTTTAATTTTTCACCAGCGCCATCTGTAGTCTAATAGGTGAAACAGGTACATTCGGTTTACAGTTTTAAACCCTGAAAATCTATTCATCCTGTCTCAATTCATCCCATTTTATCACTTATGGGATTATGCATTCTGAACATTACGTCATTGGTGGTGGGGGTAACTTTATAAATTGTGGGATTGTGAGCTCTGGCATTTATAAACTGTGGGAATTGTGAACTGTAGGATTATAACGCCTGACACGCACTCATTTATTTCAACTTATTTGCTATCTCTTTCTCTCTCTCTCTTTGTGTGCGCTGTATTTATGCATTATCAACTTTGCGTTTTATTGCAATATTCTAAAGAATAAAAATATAACATTTTAAATTTGTTTAGTTTTATTTTTAAATTTGTATTTTTTATTTCATACATGTATAGAATATTATATAATTATTTTTTTACTAAATTCGTAAATATTTTTAAAAAATCACTGCAAATCAATGCAATATCTCAAACAGAAATATACTTTTATTACTACAGTTCGGAAAATTGATGAATCCAAAAATGTGTATTAAAATATATATAAATTATAATTATAGTAAAATATGCACTATAAACCAAAAACTAGGTCAACATAAAAACAACATTGTTGAATAATTATGGGATAAATAAAAATTTATTAAAATTCCATTAATGGATATATTTTACAGATCTACTAACTGTTCTTTGGGTATATTTAAAACACTAACAAACATTTCCTACAACACAACTAATAAATAAATAATTTTAATATTAAAACAAAAAAGTGGAGTAAAATTACTTGTGGAATGGAAAAATCATTGAGCAATACACTTTAATCTTTGTCATAAGGCCATTACCCTTAAAGTAAATACCAAATTTATTGATATTCCTTTAATTTTGTAATGTACGTACTTATACAGGGTGTTTAAAAATAGAGGTCACGAATTTAAAGATGGTTAATACATCTCAAAACAATAAAAAAGTTCATATAAACATATATCCGGAAATGCCTAGTTTCAGAGCTATAGCGATTTTAATATTTTATTTCTGTCATATACAACTCATAATTTTAACAGTCAATTATAAATAATAAAAAATCTGATGTGGCCAGCACAATACCTTCCGTCAATCCTGTGTATTATGCATAAATTCCATACATAAATTTTCTTGCAAGAGATTCTAAATTTCCAGTAAAATTATTTCATAAACAAACTATGCAAATTGCACTTGACACTGACAGATTCTTCTTCTTTACCTAAATGTAAACTAAATGTCAAGCGCCCAAATTTCATGGCATCTAAATTTCACAGTGCTCAAATTTTACAGCGTCTAAATCATAGAGTTAAGAATATAATACATAGAGGGAGCGTAAAGTACGATTGTTGGCAATGACCTTGATGCCTAGTGACGGAAGGGGAATGAAGCGTCAGCCATATTGTGCAGCCCTATTTTAGCGCGTTATTCAAATCTGTCCATTTTACATCTATTTGTAAAATAAAGTTATATTGGAGTAATAAAACAATAGTAATAGTGTAATTTACTTGAATAAATCCAACGTAGGAAATAAATAATATCAACCGTAATAAAATGTTGTTATTTATACAAGATAATTCTGTAACTAAAATAAAATACATAATTATTTTTAAAATTTAAAGAAATACAATAAATATAAATATCTGAAACTAGTAACCTTCGAACAGAATTAATTTGTTATATTGTTGTCGTCGACTTTGTGATGAATCTTATATTTTTTGCAATGTAGTATAGTCGTATGGCAATATATTTTTCTGAAATAGCTTTAATCAAATAAATAATATGGTTTTCCATTGGATTCAATATTTCCTTAGTAGGATTCGATATATTTTTCAAAACAATCAGCTGATCTTCTTGTAAAAATTTTTGGTTCTTTAAAGCACGAAGTACTGACGACATAGTGGCAATTTTTTAATATTTCTTCGATTTCTCTGCTGGAGCAGTTTTATTTTCATTTTGTAACGTTGATCTAGTGCCTTTATTTTATTTAATAAAGCAGATTTATTTGGAGATATTTCACGTGTTATTCTTCGTAATGGTGAAAATGATGTTGTACGTGATATTCGAATATATTTCTACTTTGATTGAGATAAAACAGAAGTTCTGAGTTTTTTAGAAGGAGCTGTGTCAGTACCCAATTGATCTCTCTGCTGATTATTCCACGACGATTCTGTATAACTTTCAGCTATTGTCATCGGTGTATCTTGCAGCTGGTTATTAGTTGCATCTTGATCTCTCTTCTGGTTATTGGACGACAATTCTGCAAAACTCCCAGCTATTGCTATCAATGTATCTTGCTGCTGGTTACTAGATCCAGCTTGATCTCTTTGCTGGTTATTGGACGACGAATCTGTAGAACTTCTAGCTATAGCTATCGGTGTATGTAGCTGCTGGTTACTAGATACAGCTTGAAAAGAAGGTCCGGCAATTCTTATTGGACTAATTCCAATTACTTTTACTGAATGTTGAATTCCAGAATCCTTCAAATATAAAAATCGCTTGTTACATATTAGCTTACGTGAAAAAAGTTTTATTTGTTACATACTTGTAAACCGTCATTTATTTGGTATGTACATTAACATTGAAAACCAACCTTTACAACCTATTAACCTGTAAAACTGACAGCTAACCTGTAAAATTTTTACAAGTTAGTAGTTGCATTGTTAACAGTTGAAAGTTCAGTTTTATTATTATCATATAAGTTAAAAATAAATGTACAATTATGATTGCCAGTTATATTAAATTTTTCGGTTTAAGTGATGTCGCTTGCGTCTGACCGATTAGCCACAGAGGAAGGAATATTAGCGCAGATTCTGCCGATGTAGAAGGCACAACATTTGTAGACTCACGTAAGGGAAGCATTTTTTTCGACATTTCAATTTTTTGATTGATACAATCATCCACGTATCCTTCCGCAACCGCGCTGGATTTCCATCTTCCAGCACGTTTTAGTGCTAAAATATCTCCGCCCGCGGCTACAACCATCGTTGCTGCAGACCGACGAAAAGAGTGACCTGTATATAATTCTGGTTCTTCTAATCCTAAATATCCCGCAATTTTCTTCGGTTGGCGGTGTGCCAATAGTGTGGTGACCAGCATAAAGGGAAATGCATTTTCCGTTACGATATGTTAAGAACAAACGTAAACTCTCTGTTCCGGAAGGACGAAGAGCTGCATACTTTCTATATAAAACACAAGGTTGAAAACTGCAATCATCATCTGTGATGGTAAACCTTCTTATTGTTCTATTTTTTGTATTTCTTAATGTAATAATTATATATTTTTTAGTATCTTCCACATCATTGAGGGTTAAAGAGAGAAGCTTATCACACCGGCAAGCACCAAAAATTCCAAAAATTGTAATAACTTTAAAGAGCAACCAACGGTCGTCGGGAGCTTCCAAAAGAAATTTTTCGACTTGCTCCTTGGTTAAAACTTTGGCCTTTTTCGGAACATAACGCTCACTCCTTCTTTTTAGAAACGCAAATAATTTATGAAATCTACAAATGACAAATAAAAATGTATTTTTTTTTCGGTAACATCTCTAATATAAAAATAAACCTGCGAACTTCAATATTTTCTTTAATTTCCAGGCAACTCTTCAACATCGACCATTTCGACCATAATGAACTAGGTCTGAATCTCGTGGACAGTTGATTAAAATAAGCTAATAGAACGTTCTCCGTCACAACAGTTACATTGTTTATTTCTTGCCATTCTTTGAAATCGGCGTATTCTCGTTCATATCTTGCCGCTGACTTTTCTGGTAATAAACTTGAAACCACACTTAAGGCTTCTTTTGTAATAGCTTCTGGCACGTTCATTTTGACTTCCACATTAAAATCAGTGAAAAAAGTAAACAATGAAATAAACTATCCGCGTTGCTACAGTAACACTGCAAAATGTTTTCCAAGGCTTATGGGATATCATTCAAGATAATCTATGACAACAATTACAACTGACAAGTTTTGATTATAATCCTAAATGATTTACAAGTGAGTAACAAATAAAATATTGTACAATACACGCCAGGTAACTGTTTTACTGCCTCAAGGAGGTGACAGGCTCGCCTAACGGCTCGCCAGTCATTTCCTCCTTTCAGCAGTAAAAACCGTTTTACCTGGCTAGTAATGTAAAATACTATTAAAACTTACCGTGTAATAGTAGGAATAGCATATTCACGTAATCATACATAAACTAAGGAAGTACGATCGAAACTATCTTCTGGAAAATGTTCTGAACAAAAAACGCTCCCTCTTGACGGATTCCATCCAATTCTTTTTATCGCTTTTAACCAAGCATTTCTTTTTTCCAAGTTTTTCGGAAATCTTAATACAAAAATTGAAAAATAACAGGAAAGAACACTTTATTATAAAAATACTTACGCATGAAAGGTTATCTTTCTTTTCCTTTTAATAACTTTTTGCGCAGTTGATTTCCTCGCAGTACGATTAATGCAACCCAACACAGAGCACGATGGCATATTTATAAATAAAATTTACGATTCAGAAATGGGGCTGCACAAGATGGCGGACCATTTCCCCGCACGGCTTCAAGATTTCAGGCTTACGCTCCCTCTATGTATTATATTCTTAACTCTATGGTCTAAATGATGCCCCACTCCCACCAATTGTCACAGCGGCTAAATTTGATCTGGCTTATTTCGGCCCAGTGGTGTTGGTTATACAGAAAACTGTAAATATGTCAACACTTATTTTGAATTATACAACAGATGGCGAGTTTGTTGTGTAGTTAATAGGGTACCCACGCTGCACGACTAAAGGCAAAATACATGCTTTCAAATGTTCTGCTTATGTGAATTTCCGCATGATGGCGTTGCAATTAGGTCTCCCATAGGGTACCTTTATACTCAGGGTATGGCCATGACGTGGCTCGCGTTTCGTCCGCCATTAAAGGGCCACTGTCATATTCGTTGTTGTTGCGTAAATTATTATGTATTTTCGTGGCTACTTGTTTTATTTTAATGCAAAACACATTTAAATATACTTCTAATATTTATTTAAAATGTAAGTAATACTTTTATTTTATTTATATGTATATTTTCTTGAGATACTGACTACGATGACTGGCAATATTGAAAACACATAAAAATGCCCAATATTAAGCACAAACATTTAATTTTTTAAAAGGTAAGTTTAAAATATATACTTATTATGTAAATAATAACCACATTTATTAAATTTGATGTGATAATAACAACCTATATCCTATACGCTACATAACCTCTAAATCTATGTTATAATAATAATTGTATATCTCTTAAATAAATGAATTTTTATTACCTTTTTAGATTCATAGTGTAATTATTTAATATTCCTGTATAATATAATATCACATTTCTTACAAATAAATAGGGAAATGAATTATCAATATGTTTGACATTGGCTCGCTTATGGCGGCGATCTTGCCTCATGGCCATACCCTGTATATAAAGGTACCCTAGTCTCCCATCACGAAAAAAGACTTCTATCGTATTTTTATAAGAAATTTGTTCATGCAATAATATTAATAACTAACGAATATAAATTCTCAATTTTCCTATGTTAATTACACGCAACTACTCTATTTTAAAGTGAGCAGTGGGTGGGTGAAAAAATAAAATAATTATTTTCAAAAATAACTTTAATTTATAATAATAATTATAATAATAATCTTTATTGATTATAAGCCAAAGGCGGGGTTCAGCCAAAGGCTGTTCTTCCACCCAACCATACAAATAAATATAAAAAAAAATTAAATTACCAGGATTTTTTACAAAGAATAATTTACAACATAGATATTATAAATACTACATATAGAAATTATATAACAAAAATGAACAAAGTTAAGTGCTAAACATTTCTTTTATATATCTACGAAATGTACATAGAGACAGAGATTTTAACGAATCAGGAATAGCGTTATAGAGCATTGGTGCCAGATATGAGAAAGATCCCTTAAATTTTGACTTTCTAAAAGAAGGTATAATATACAAATTCTTAATTCGAAGAGTATAATTATAATTCTTTTGAATTAATTTATCAAATAAATAAGACGGAGAACCGGTTAGTAAAACTTTATGTACTAGACAGAGATACGCGATTTTTACACGATTTTCGATAGTCGGTATATTAGCTAACTCTCGAAATTCGCTTATGTGGTCATATTTACGTACCCCGTAAACGAATCGTAAACAACTGTTTTCTAGAAGGGTGATTCTGTTTTTGTCAGTTTGTGTTAGGTTTGGTACATAAACACAAGCACAGTAATCAAATAGTGGCAATATCAAGGTGTTCACTAGCCGTAGTTTGATTGTAGGACTAAGGTCATGTCTGAAATGAAAAAGGTGACGTAATTTGAGCCTAGCAGCACAGAGCTTTTGGTTCAAATGAATACTAAAACTTAAATTTCTATCAAAATTGAGACCCAAAATTTTAGTGGTAGATGTACGCTTAATTGTCTCGCCATCCAAAATAATATCAGGTATATTACCGTAATTACCCACTACAAGAAGAGACGATTTACTTGCGTTAATTTTGAGGCCGTTATTTTTTATCCATGCTGCTAATTTATCAAGTTCACTATTTACTATTGCACATTGTTCATTTATGTACTCAGGCTGTGGATTTATGGAAGCTAATACTTGGGTATCGTCGGCGTACGTATGCGCCGTACAAAAATTAAGTACAGATGGCATATCTGCAACATATATAAGAAAGAACAAAGGTCCTAAAATGGACCCTTGTGGAACACCGCACAAAATATTAAAGTTCCGAGAATTATTTGCTTCTACCTTCGAGGACATGCATATTTGAAAGAATCTATCCGTCAAGTATTTTTTACACCATTCTACTGCTAAATCAGAAAAATTGTAGTATTTCAATTTTGCGAGGAGCATGCTGTGATCAACCATATCAAAAGCCTTGGAAAAGTCAATCTGAATTAATAGTGAGATGATAGACTTATCATAGTTCTCTAGTAAATTATCTACAATATTTAAAAGGCATGTGTTTGTGGAATGTCCAGTTCTGAATCCAGATTGATTAGTTGGCAAAATGTTGTTTTCCACTGCATATAACATAATTTGATCACAACATACTCTCTCAAGAATCTTAGACAAAGTTGGAAGGATACTGATAGGTCTCAGGTCATCAAAGGTAGAGCAGTTCCGAACTTTAGCTATTGGTTTAATAATTGCTATCTTCCAAACATCAGGTATCACACCTTCAAGAATACATGTATTAACAATATGAGTAATCTAATCCACAATAATGGGTAATATTAATCTAATCATTTTGAGTGATATACCGTCTATACCTACTGCATTTGATTTTATCGCTTGTATAATTTTAACCACGGTTTCACTAATATGAGCATAAGGATATTTCGAAAAATTCGTATTTAAAGAAAACAATATACACGTATATTTGACTTCCGTACTTTACACGGGTTTTTGCCGTCCCGCGTATATTTTTGTACGTATTACTGACAATTTGGCGTCCAAAATTAATATACGTTTACAAAAAGCTATCAATCGGGCATCCTACACTGTTGCCAAATATTGTGTACTGTAGCACCAACATGGAATACGAACATAGTCGTCTAACATGGGATCATGATTTTTTTTAAATTATATTTTTTACTAATATTTTGAAAACTATTTGTTTAAATTTGATTTACATGCAATTGTTCAATTGAATCAAATAAAACAAAATTCGTTCTGCATGTTTAATAAAATCGGTCTGCAGATATGTATTTATACGCCTTATGTGCAAAATATTTTAACAGTGCTACGTAAATGTCACATTTATTTGTAATTTTATTAAAATATATAATTTTGCTCTTCCTCTCTGTGGTTTTGTTTTTTTTATCTTCCGTTACCTTAGGTAAGGAAGGTATTGTCTTTGCACAAAAATTTCGTTTTACTATTTTTACGATGATGTCTGTATATACTCGTATGTATGTGTATGTGTGTGTTTACGTGTGTGTGCATCTCTCTCTATCTCTCTCTCTCTGTGTGTGTGTGTGTTTATGTGTGTTTGTGCTTGTTCTCCAATAACTCCAACAACTACAATTCTAAAAATTATAATTCTTTCATTCTTTCCTTTTGTACGTCCGTATAAAGACTTCATTAAATTTTGGCTATAATTGGTACACCGGAAGTACTCTTATTTGCAGTTCTTAACAGTTTTTTTTTTAAAGCAGTTAAATATCTTTTTTTGACATTTTGTTATCACAAATATTATAGTACGATTTGATTAATTTTTTTTCTTTATATTCAATGTATTTGGAGATGAAAAATTATAAAGAAATTAATATTCATAAATCTTGCAACCTACGTTGCTGTAAGCACAATGTAAATCAAATAGAAACAGTATGTTTTAGTAATTGACAGATGTCTGTGTCAAGTATAATTTGCATAGTTTGTGAAATAATTTTACTGGAAATATATAATCTTTTGCAGGACACTACCTTATCTGTGAGTAATTTATACAAAATACATAGAATAGACGGAAGGTCATGTGTTGGCCACATCAGATTTTATACAAATTTATGTCTGCTTCCGACATATTGAAAATTTGAATTAAAGTAACCAAATGCTTTTAGAATACGTAAACATACTTGCACTGGGGTTTAGAAGATTTAGCATATTTTTTGATTGTTTTACAGCCACAAATTAAATATTTAGTTTAGGTGTTCCTAAATAGATACAAGTTACAAGGTTCATTTTGAAACAAAGTTTAACCGTAGGTACATGAATTATTAAATAAATATTATGATATAAGGACTATTTAATATATGTATCGCAACGTCTGACGCCTAGACGAAAAAAATATGAAATTGATTTTCTAATAAATTAAAAATATTGACTGGCACTCTGAGCACCCAACTAAGAAGACTGAAGTACTTATACATTATATTAGCTTATTTGCGTAAGTAATCGCTTGTAAAATTGGATGATCGGAATAACAATCATTATTTTTATTTAATAATTACCTACTAGTTTTCTCACATCTTTCATAAACTTGTTTATATGTACCTCAGCGTATAATATATAAAAGAAATATTTTTTTTGTTCCATATCTCAAAAATATTATTCACATAGATACATATATGTGTCATTTACAAGTAAGAAAACTACCATCCATATTTCAAGCATTTTGATCATATTAAATATTTGTTTTGTCAAATTAAGTTTGTCTATCCTATAATAACAGTATTTTTTAATGAAATGTATATGTGTATCACATGTAATATTTAACGCTGTTTTTGCTACACGTTAACTTATATGATCGCAGTTCAAAAGACAGAAATAAATTTTCAAGTTTATTTTTGATACAAATTACAATACTAATTTTGAATTTTTAAAATACTGAACTTTTTATTTCATTACACGACAATAAAATTTAAGCAGGAATAATGTTGCGAAGTGCTATGCACATCTCTACATAGTATAAAACTAGCGATATACCTTGGCTTCACCTAGGAGCAATATTGAATTTACCTCTAAAAGTTTTATTTAACCGAGTTCTTATAACATTTTGCAGAGATAAGTCGGCCGGAGGGCCGCGCTTCCAATAATATCCCCGAAACTATAAATACCGTATTTTAAAATTTTATATTTAAGTAATTTTCAGTTTTTATCCGATAGTGTTCTAAAGTTGTTAACCATTTTTTATATTCTTGTATATTTTAAATTTATTTTAACCTATTTGAATGTCATTATTTATTTTATCTCATTTATTCTTCTATTCAATTCTGAGGAATGTTTTATCTATAATTTAATATATTGTGTTTTCTATGTAATGGCATCCTAAAGAGACATTGATTAATCTTGAAGATGGTTATTGTAATGAAAGAAACGTTGGTGTAATATCAATAAATTTTCTTCACTCAGGTTCATAATAATATATAAAAATAATTTGGGCGAGGTTTTTCTTTATCAGTAATAAATGCTTATGATTATTTTTTATTAATGTTTATTGAGATGTTTATAAAATCATTGTAGTAGCAGGTGTAGGTGTATTTTAATACATAATTGTGTAATAAAAAATAATTTTAAATTTTACAAGTCACGCATTCACAAAATACTTATAACAGTATAATATCGTGCGAATGGGAATGCACGACAATACGATATTACTTTCGAGCGAGATATTTTTTAGACGATTATAAAAATAAAGTATTTTCAAGAATTTTGTTTCAATTGACAATACTTACTATTTTCATTTTTTCAATTAATCTACCATAGCAACAAAGAAAGCAAAGCTACCTGGCTATGTTGATTTGGTATTTAAAGTACCTACGTGTGACGAGCTTAAAAGCACGACACGAAGCGTAGTGTTTTTTTACGTCATTTATGCTTTGTAAGCACTTATGCCCGTATATTATACGCTATTTTCTTATACCTGCATATTTATACCTGATTTGCGAATTCGGACAATAATTTAATCAGTCTAATAATTATTTTACATCAGTTAAACTGAAAAACTCGAAATTACTTTCCAGCATAATGAAAATTAATTAAAAATTGTTTAAATTATTTAGTATTTTTTAAGATCCAAAAATATTTTCCTATTTCGCGTTTACAAAGTTTCATAAAATATACTGAAGTGAAGAAAATCTAATGTGGTCAACACATTAACTGCCGTCAATTTTATATATTTTTAAATCCTTCTTGCAAAAGATTATATTTTTAGTAAAATTATTTCAACATATTTTGACCCTGGCATCTGTCAATTAGTATAATTTGAATATCCATATTGTTTCCATTGTGATGCTGCATAGACTGCAAGATTTATGAAACTTAATTTCTTTATAATTATTTTTCTCTGCCAACTATAGCAAATATAATGAAAAATTGTAACCATGTAATATAATATTCTTTAATGTTTATAATAAAAATTTGGGTACTTCCGGTCGGGTTGACCAATTATAACCAAAATCTAATCTGCTCTTCATAAGGGTATACAAATGAGAAGTACGTAAAAAATTGTAATTTTTGGAGTTCGCAGTTATCGAATAACGATTGTCACACACACATATATGCATACAGACATCATCGTAAAAGTAGTAAAATTGTATTCTAGCGACTCTAAAATGTGCCTATTCGTTAAAAACGGACTATGAATTTTTTGACCAAAGACAATATCTTTCTTATCTAAAGGCGACGGAACGTAGAAAAAATAATTCATTTAAAATTTGTCATTGTCAAAATGTTTTTATCAAAGAAATTATTGCATTCCTATATGACACAGTAACAAAATATCGGAACAATAAATAAATATAAAACAATTTTTCATGTTTTAATGAATAAACTTTCGTCGTTTATATGTGGAAATTTTTTTTTAATTGAGAAAATACTTTCTTAATCTTCGAGTACTCAAAAAATAATTATTTTATAAAAGTACATTATTTCTGCAAATTATCTTTATAAAATAAACAAAATAATATGGAAAATAATAGACATCTTTATAATTTTACTCAGTATTGACTAAATTCTTTAAAAATAATTTCTCAATATAATATTAGATTATGCTATCATAACCAATTCAGGTTCATATTCTTTAAACATTTAAAGTGAAGAAATACTGAAAACTAAACGCACATGCCATGTTGCCAAGTGTATGGACGTCAAATTGGCGGTGATTTTCGATTTTCAATATACGCCGGCGTATATTATGATGCGACGACAGCGCCACACACGGAATTTCCATGAACTCAATATACGGCTGTTAACAACAAAACAGTCATTTGACGTCCAAAATAAAAATTTGCAGGTAGACCCCCTACATCACGTAGATGCTAAAAATGTGAGAAAAACTGATTTGTAATTTGGCGTCCATATTCGGACGTCACTTTACGAAGGACGTCAAATTGTTGGGGATCTGGCAATGTACGGACGTTCGGTTGTTAGACTGATGAATATATATATATATATATATATATATATATATATATATGACATGTATTACATTTACAAATATTTAACAAAAAGACGTTGAAATAATAAAATTAATATTTATTTAATCTAACTTGATTGTAGTTTAGCATATTTCTTTTGCTTCATATTATTTTTAGGTACCTGCTGAGTGAGAGATTTAGCGTATTGTCGCAATCTGAGCAATATGTAGTAATGTAAAGCATACGAAATAATTTCATATTTATGATCTGAACAAGGGAATGATGTTTTACCATTCAAAAGAACTTCACTGATAGTTTCTTCATATGCATTTACATTATTTAAATTATTATTTAATTTTTCTTCTGCAAATTTAAATAAATTATAAATATTTTGATTTGGACGCAATAGGTAACCTAAAGATTTAACGTTGGTTAACGCAGCTTCACTGTATGAAAAAGTATTTTCTTCTTTCAAGCCTGACCTACAATCAGTACAAATAGTAGTTTTTAATAATTTTCTACACTTCTGCACTTGAAATAACTAAATTTTTAAATTGTTCTATGGAAGGTCCACAACAGCAAATATTTAGTGCAGCAAATTTATTTAGTATGTCCTGAATTGTAGCGCAATTTTTTTCTACATCAGCATACTGCTCTACCAAATCAGAGCATACGACTTTTTCGTTGTAATATAAATTAATATTATTTTTGTGTACTGTTATTTTCTTTCCTATAATAACAGTTTTAAAATAATTTGAATAAATCATTTCAGACAATACAAAAATTTCATCGATTTCGTTTAAATTAACAACACAGCAAGTCCAATTTTTTGCAGGTAAATCTATTTTCCAATCTAGTTTCGGAGTTTTACATGTTAATGGAGTTTCAGACTCGATTTCAGGAGCTTCACTTTCTATGCTTATTTGATTAATGCATTCTTCATCTGCAATGTTACATGACGTTTCCAGCTTAGATTTTTTTATTTTAGTTTTTTGATTATTGCAGCATGTAGGAGGTTTTCTTTTCGTAATTCTTTTCGTCAAGTAATGTGGACAACCAGGAAAAATAGTAGGAACAGCATTATCTGCTAGTTTCACTGTTTGTAATGGAATCTGACAACAAGTAAATCTAATTAGATATTTTTAATCAAAATTATTTGCGTTACACATACCTTTATATTACTGTTTGGTGCCGTCCATTCCCGTATAAACGTACCAAACTGCACTTCAGGATATAAATCTTGTGTGGAAAAAGTGTCAATGTTTCGTGTAACACAGAAGGGGTTAGAGCAGTGGTCGAAAGCTATTCCTGAAAAAGACAAATTATTGACAATAAGTGATGTTGTTTGTGCAAAACATTTTCATCCTGACTGTTTTAACACTTACTGCTAACCATGTTTATAGTTTTACTAAACTTTTTAACAAAGTTTTTAAGAAAATACGCAAGTAAATTATAAAATAACACTCAAATAACACTGCAGTCCAATTGTCCAATACTGACGGTTATACGTTTGGTTCATGAAAACGTCATTGTTATGACGTAAGATAGGATATCGCGAGAAATCAGTTTCGTTAAACCTGTTGCATCATTCGGCGGGTAATTTTAAACGATGGAGAAGTATATGAGTTATATTATAGATGAATTTATGGAGATGGACATGAGTTATTTAGTAAGCGATCTTTACACAATTCGAAATATTTTGTAACTACAGGATCTGCAAATAATTGATTGTATTATTTGTAAACAAAACTTTAACCTAACTTTTACCTTTATTTAACATATCAACAGTTCCCCTGTCAACTTCCACTTCAAGCATTTCTAATCCATTGGAAATTGTGACTTTCCATCTTTGTAATTTATTCTAGTTTAAATCAAAATCTCAACGCTCAAGTGTATAAACAAAACAAAGGTAGACTGAGATGGATTGAGATTAGAAAAAGAGAACCGATGAACCAGATTCATGAACCTGCTCGCTAGCTCGGTTCGTGATTCGACGAACCTGGTCCATGATTGACGTCATTAGTTCGTCACGAGAACGTACTGGTTCATAAAATTCGTTAACCAAACCGCTTTGGTTCGTCGCGAAAATTCGCCTAAACAGAGTCAACCGGGAGACCCGATCACAGCGACACCATGCAGTGAAATTTGAAATCAGAACATATAGGTACCGTAGCATCTACAGGCTATTCATACAGTCGTGAAATTTCCTATTATGTTCTTGTTCCGTGAGGGTACCTATCAACGACCACCTACACCAGGGGTTCCCAAAGTGCGGCCCGCGGGCCAAATGCGGCCCTCAAAGCCTGTGAATTCGGCCCGCGATATCGATACGATAGGTATATTATATTCTTATTAAAAAATAAATAAGTAAAATAAATAATAAATATTACAAATAAGATAGAATAAAATATTTTAATATTTTTTAAAAATTCTTACAGAACTTTAACCATAAGCGTTTGCATTAATAAAATATTGTTTAGTTTATATTTAAAAAAATATTGTAATATGTCTAGTCTAGTTATTAGACATTTGTACAGAAATATAATATAGTACCTAGTCTCAAATAGATACAGAACTGTTAATCATTTCTGGCACATCTAATGCAACACACAATTTCAAGGAGTCAGTAACGAATTTATCGCTATAGTTATAGTTCTGTATTTACAATAAGAGTGATTTTACTTTCGTGTTAATAAATTGTGTGAATTTATAATAATTGTTGTTACAGTTAAATATTTATATTATTATATAATTAGATGGATTTCAGTTATTTTTTTGTTTTAATAAATACATAATTAAAGATTTATATTTATATTAAATTTAGTATACTTACCAATAAAAAAAAATAAAAAAAGAAATAGTTAAATATATTTAAAACAAAAAAAAATCGTGGTTATTGTTTTGATTTTATTCCGTTTTTTTTTTTGGCCCGCCAAAAAATTCGGTAATATTAAATTGGCCCGCTTAAGAAGAACTTTGGGAACCCCTGACCTACACTGAGCCTGGTACCTATATACTCAGGGTATGGCCATGGCGTGGCTCGCGTTTCGTCCGCCATTGGCGGTTCACTGTCATATTCGTTGTTGTTGCGCAAATTATTATGGTTATTTGTTTTATTTTAATGCAAAACACATTTAAATATACTTCTAAAATTTATTTAAAATGTAAGTAATACTTTTATTTTATTTATTTGTGTATTTTCTTGAGATACTGACTACGATGTCTGGCAATATTGAAAACACATAAAAATTACCAATACGAAGCACAAACATCTAAATTTTTAAAAGGTAAGTTTAAAATATATACTTATTATGTAAATAATAACTAAAGTTATTAAATTTGATGTGATAATAACAACCTATATCCTATGCTCTACATCACCTCTAAATCTATGTCATAATAATAATTGTGTATCTCTTAAATAAATGAATTTTTATTACCTTTATAGATTCATAGTGTATTATTTAATATTCCTGTATAATATAAAATTACATTTCTTACAAATAAATAGGGAATTGAATTATCAGTATGTTTGACATTGGCCCGCTTATGGAGGCGATCTTGCTCCATGGCCATATCCTGTATATAAAGGTACCCTAGTAGGGGTAGCTATACAACGCACTAAAATATAATGCTTGCTTAAGGTAGTTATATCGTGAAATCATTTTCAACAGAATTAATTGAAATTTTAAGTACATCTCAACTGAAGTATAATCTACCTGCTCTCCAAGTTTTAAAACAATTGACCAAGCGGTACCTGAGATATTTGCAATTCAATTTGGCCTTTTTAACACGTGAAGAATAGGAAATGGCAAAATAAACACAACATTTTAAATTATAACTTTTATATAAATTATGACATTGAATCGAAAAACTAGTATGTTATAGATAACCAATTAACGGATTTTATGTAAAAATTTGAAAATTATTTACCACACAGATTTAATTTTATTGCCTCTAGAAAATTATAATCTGAAGATACGATAAATAGGTAGAATTATACTTGACAACCATGAACAAGTCTCCAGATGGAGTGTCAGTTAACAACGCCCACTGTGGTATTAGCGAATAAGAGGTGTTCTGTGGTTAAAGGAATTTCAACCGTACATTCGAAGGAAATATTTTTAATTTGGGTATTTTACGTGAAAAGCATGAAAAAGTTCAAACAGTATAATACTACTTTCGTAATTTTAAGAAAGAAATATATTAATTTATTTTGCAGTTCCGATTTGTAGTTTAGAACTAGTATTATATCTCAAAACATCTGATTACTTTTATACCTGAATGTACCAATAAATGTGGGAAAACTTCAACTTTGAGTTTATATTAAATTGAATTTCAGACAAAATTGTTGATTTTTTAAGTAAAAATCATGAATGGAAATAATAAAGATATATACCTATTTAAATATTTATTTAATGTATTTTTTTAGCACAAAGATAAAATATAAAACAAATATAACATTAAAAAAAATATATTTATTTAGTTTGAGTTTATATTAAATTGAATTTCAGACAAAATTATTGATTTTTACTTAAAATATCAACAATTTTGTGTAAAATTCTTTTGTTTTTGGTTATACGTGGTTTCGTGTTGCCGGTTACAATTTCTGATAAAAATTGAATTACACCTTTTCTTCCATTTTCTGTATATATTCTACTTAGTGTTTCAAAATTAATTCCACTATTTGCAATTTTTTTAATCATGTTTTTTGATATTATACCTCTGAAAACCGTACACGGTTCGACATTTTCACATATGTCAAAATTAAAATTCAAGCTCTGACTGAAAACAAACCAAATATTTCTGTCCTTGTCTAAGTGCGACAGTGCGACGTTGCCACAGTTATTTTTCAACACTCGTGCTGTTGTGTGAGTAAATTGGAATACGACACTTTTGTATGTGTTAGTGCGAGTGGTACAGTTCAAAAAAAAAACTTTTCTACGGAAAAATAAAGTAAATTCGTCTGTTACAGTCTTTGATATAAGCTTTTAACAATTTTTACACAATCTATGTATATAATATAATGTTAAAAATATTGATTATTGCAAATATAAACTGCATTAGCTTAATTTTTATTTTGAACATAGAACAGGTTTTTGATAGGTACACTCGAGTGACAACTACCTTAAGAGCATCGTGTACATCTGCCGTGAACGTTGAAAACATGGTATACGCGAACCCATTTTACACAAAAACTATAATAAATAAAATAATAAACCAAAGCGTAATTAAAAGATAAAGGTTGGCTTTATGTTAATTCAATAATATAATTTTGAATTATTAATTTTTTGCAATATTATAATCAATTCAATTTGTGCATATTTAACGTGCATTTCTGCACAATTTGTGAACTTTTTTAGAAAAAGAACAAAACATCAACATAAAATGAACCTTCCTCAACATGTACATGTATTTGAAAAATTGATTAATGCTTTCAGTTTCAAAAATTTAATGGTACAACGAATGTCCTACATTGCGTAAATTGGAAAGATTTTTGTCTCTTGCACTACTGCCCCTAGCGGAGTGTTTGAGGAACATTGAGCTGTCCTTGAGATTTACAGTGGATCAAATAAATTGATGTGTATCAAATATGCATGTGTTGTGCGAGATGCGACAGTGTTAGCTTCTCGCAGTCGCAACAATAGGTAAACGTTTCGGAACTAAAAAGCGTATGCATTTAAGTGCCAAACGCAAAAAATCTAAAAATTTTGAAAATACATACATACATAAAATCACGCATGTCCCACTTAGTGGGTTAGCAAAAACCCGAAAATAATAACAACATCTACATCATACAACAAATCTTAACATATTAAAGTGACCGATTTTCGGTAATTTACATGTGTCTAGGTATTTATTAAAGTTAATTTTATAATGTATAATAATTTTTTTTTCTTAGATGTATAAAACTGAATTTACCATATATGGGTAAAAAAGCTCTTGGAATATTTTATCTTCAAATATTCCTCAAGAAATTTTATTTCAGGATACGAATATAGGGTAAATTGATATATGAGTATAAATAAACTTTATATAAGTAATGCATTCATTTAAAAACTAGCTATTACGAATAATTCGACAACTAAAATTATATAAGATTAGAGCAAAAACAAGTCAAATTTAATTTCAGGCGGTAAATTTTTATTCTTACATTTTTTTTGTTTCCTCTATATTTTTTTGATACCAAAAGCTAAAATATTCTTTTTACTCGAAATGAAACAGTTGAGGAAAGTACAGCAGAATGCAATATTTTGAATATTCGAAATTACAATGAAGGCGAAGGCATGGTTTAGGGAAGTACTGTAGAATACAATATTTTGAGTATTCAAAATTACATTGAAGGCGAAGGCATGGTTGAGGAAAATATTGCAGAATGCAATACTTTTGAGTATTCGAAATTACAATGAAGGCGAAGGCTGCAAAACATATGTAGATAATGAACTAGTAGGTACATATTTGTTTTTTTTGTTTTTATTAATTTCTTCCGCCATATATTCGGCAGTATATACATACATACTTAATTTTTGCAGGAAAATGTAGCCGAAATGAATATACAAACATCAAATAGTGATTTTAAATTTGAGATTAGCGGTAGAAAAATTGCAAATTTAAGCTACATATATGTTACAAAAACTTTGTGAAATATCAAATCATGCTCCACAATTTGGTTGTTCGCTAAAAAACATAAAAACGAAGATGATTTCTGGAATGAAATAGTTCCAAAACTATTTTGTTTTTATATGAATTGTTTACTTCCCGAATTAGTTTACCCAAGATATACAAGATCTTTGTCTGTACGTGAACCGAAATACATATTAGATACCATCGAGAAAAAAAATAATTCCAAAAATTGCGCAAGAAAATTTTGTTTTATCTAACTATTTCCTTATTGTTTTTAAAAGATTTGTTTTTTTTAGTTTGACTCATGACTGGTATTTGAAATATGCCTTAAGATAGGCTGAAATAGGAGGCCTTGCAATAACACAATAATAAAATCCCATACAAATAAATAAAAAAAATCTTGTCTAATTTTTATATTAAACTTTCCTCAGGATCACTTTCCTTAAATTTGAAATAACAGTTTTAAATTTTCTTAAAATTGTAATAACAGCATAATAACAGTAGCTTAACTATTATTAATTTTTTTTTACATGACCTACCATTTCAGCGTTCTTCATACCATTATGTCAAATGCCTGCCATTTTTTTATAATTTAAATATGGATTGTTTTTTGTTTAGTAGCATCATTGGAATGTAAATTTTGCTTATTTTTCAAATTTATGAAAAAATAGTACGTTACATTTTTTGAAATTACAAAGTTGCTATTAATTACTCAACAACCGACATTGATATCATAAAACAATCACTATTATTTAATATCTGTTTTTTTTTTTTTTTGTATAAATCAAGTTATGTAAATAAATTGATAAATAAGCGAGATATTAATTGGTTTTTAAGATAGGACACCTGCATATTTTTTATAAGTTCTTCTTTATTTGTCTTTATGTACTCTAATCTTACATTACACAATAAAAATGTTTAACTTTTCCACCTAAAAGAACAGGGTGATGAATATTGTATTTTTACTGTCCTTTTCATTTCTTGATTAAATATTTTTCTTCATATTTCGATGTAGCAGAAATTTTTCAATCTTATGCAACTTTCTAGCCTTTAGTGTTTATTTTCCCAACCTCGAGGATATTTCGACGCCTTTCGAGCGCTTCACTCTGATTCAATGCCGGCAGTACATTCTCGCCGAGGCAAGGCGAGCGTAGACGAGCACGAGAGTGTACTAGCAGTACTCGGCTCGCCTCGTGGTGCCTCGCCTCGCCTCGTAGTCGCTCGCCTTCGTGTCGGTTTTACTGGCGCGAGTCAAAGGAACCGAGCGGCGTGCGTAAGCATACACAGTACACTCTCGTTTGTCGTGTTGATCAGCCTATTAGCGTGCAAGCTAAAATAATATTAAGAATTATTTTATTATGCAAAATGGGAGAATGGAGTAATGAATTCGTTTTAATTTTTTTGGAAGCTTATCAGAACGAGCATATTTTATGGGACCCTGTGCATATATTTCATAAAGATAAAAAAATATTAATGATGCAAGGATTCGTTTAAGTGAACTTCTAATATATATTAACATAATTATGCAATTGCACAATAAGCAGCAACAGCAGCAACTCAACCTCAGCGTTGTTCATGACGGTTAATATTGATTATTGCGCATGCGTATTGTGTAATCCGAGACGAGGCAAATCTAGAGTGTACTGCACTCCACTCGTGCTTCCTCGCCATAACAAAAGTCTCGCCGAGACATTCGGCGAGCGGTCTCGGCGAGAGTGTACTGCCAGCATAAGCGGGTACTGAACGAAACGCTCAACGCATTGAACTATATGGAATATTTGACTGTGCTGTTTGTTAGATTTCCATAATAGGCCACGCCTATTATGTCCACGCGGTCTACCCCTCTCGTACCACACCAATGAACGCAGTATTAGAGCAAAGTGTACACAATGCTCTTAATGCATACACTGCTTCGTGCAATACCATTTCATTCAAAACTTGCCATCGACAAACACAGAATAATGCAAATCTATAAAATACATGACTTGTTTTGGTCAGAAGTTTTCTTATTTAAATTTACCGCGTTTTTTGTAAACACAAAATCATTCAAATCTATAAAATGCATACCTAGCTCATTCAAAACTTGCCATCAACAAACACAGAATAATGCAAATCTATAAAATGCATGACTTGTTGTGGTCAGAAGTTGTCTTATTTAAATTTACCGCGTTTCCTGTGAACACCAAATCATTTCATAAATTGCCCAACATAAATTTCAAACAAATGTTATAGCTTTTAGACAACAGATGGCATTCGTATGAAAAATGAAATATATTTCTTTTCAATAGACCATATTACTTTCTATAGCGCCTCTGCCGGCAAATTTATGAAATGAAAAAAGCGTGCCAGGGTGACAAACTGTTTTTTTTAATTTTTCCAATTACGTTGGCAATACTAACTCGTTTGTGACGCCACGTGACTCGAAAATTGTGACAGTTTTATTGCCGCCAGTTTGAAGTGGACATGAAATCTTTAATTTGAAATGTAAGTTTGTTTATTCAATTCAAATATATATTTTTCTTTCTAAAGCTTCAATATTATTTCAGAATGGCGTGGGAAAAATCAATGAAACATTTTAGTTTCTTAAAAGAAACACATATTTTAAATTATAAGAGAGATATAAATAAGAAAGGAGTACAAGCGGGTTATAAAATGTTTAAAGCTCAAAAAAATACAGATATATATACAACAAAAAATATAGAGATAAAAGGAAAAGTTCAAGCTTTATTTTTTTTCCATTTATTCTTCCTGGCCTCTGTAAGAAGTTAATAAATTTAAAACTGATTAATTACTTGATAATAATTCTTAATATTACCTGTTAATTCCATTTGCTTGTAATCATTTTTATATTTTAAAAAATTAATATTACATAGCTTGCTATATTTTGCAGGCTTCCAAAGCTGCATTTTATTTTTACCTTTTCGGTTTATAGCTTTTATGAAAAAAAAAATTCTGTTTACTATTCTTGGGAAAGAAGTGAAAAGATATTCCCTTATTAATTAATGAATTCAAATTACAATCCGGGACGCAACAATTGTAACCAGGCATTTTTCAAGCAAATTTCACACTTCGCAAAAGAATCACAACAAAACGTAAGTTTAAAGTTATATGCCAGTGACATCACTGACAGCTGACAAACATTTTCAAATTTTTATATGTATTTTAATATTAATGTATTAATTATTTATTATAAGGGCAGAAACCAATAGTAAAAAATGAAATATAACTTGCATAGAAAAATTAACATTCATTAACGTTTGGATAAAATAATATTTTACATTAAAAATACAATTTTTTTCCATAAGAAAACATTGGTTTTATTTTAGCTGTACTTCCAAGCATATGATTGGTGCATTAAGAGCATGCGTATTGAGATAGTAATATGGTCTATTATATGAATTGCTGATAAAATTTTAAATGTCATTTAAGTGGTGAATAAAAATAAGTAGGTATTAATAAAGCAACGTGTAATTATTACAAAGTACATAGTACATTTATATACGGTAAATAAAGTTAACTTTATTCTTATCAAAATCATTAATTAATGTGCTTCATTATTTCTCGAGGGAAATAAAAATGACAAGTACTCCCTAGGGAAATAAAGTGATAATTTTATTTTCTTAGTGTTCAATTCTTAATTGATATTAACATACAAATATGTAGAATATTATCGATTATAATTATTTTGAAAAAAAATATAATTGTTTTTGTGAAAAATTAAAAAAATAAATAGATTTTTTGTTTATAGGAATTTGCTTCATTTTTACTAGTTTCACATGCTGTTAGTCTCTTTTGTAAGCTAAATAACAATTTTTTCCGTTTGTATATAAAATATTTTATATAACACGGGAGTAAGTGTTATTATTTGCTTCAAGCGATTGCATCTCTCGGGCTACGCCCTCAGGATTCAATATTCGCTCTCGACAAATAATGACGAACTTTACTCCCTTGATATAGGCAAATGCAGCTAAGCGTTACGCGATCTAGCGGTCATTTTAGAAACTACTCTATCCAGGATTCATTTTGTACTGTTTTATATAGATATTGGGACATTTTTTGTGTTTTAATAGAATAAATAATGTCGAACGATTATTGCTGCGTACCTGGATGTAAATCTTTAAGAAAAAAACATCCGGACGTATCTTTTCACTTATTTCCTAAGAAAGGAACACATAAAGTGGAAGTCAAAACTAAATTTGGGGTTACACAATTAATTACAGCATGGATTATGCGATTACAAATAGGAAAAAAAGTTAATTCGCGTACGGTTGTGTGTTCTCTACATTTCACAGAAAATGATTATTTTCACGGTAAGTACATAGTTCAAAATAAATAGGGCTGCTATTAAATTACTTTTTTTGTACTTTTGATTACTTTTCGTAGGCAGTGAAAACAAGACACGCAAACATCTTAAACGAAATGCAATACCATCTACCAATGTACCACAAAGAAAACATGACAAACAAATTCAAGATAGTGACAGAATGGTAAGAATGAGAAAACGTATTGAGAGGCAAAATATCGCACAAAGTGACCATGAAGATGTTACACATGATGTCGAATTGGGGGAAAATACATATACGGAAGAAGAAAGAGAAATAGCGGATACATTAATAACTTTATTAAATAATCAGCCTGAATATACCGGCCCCAAAACATTAAGAGATTTTGCAATACAAGTAAATACACCGCAAAAGCTTACTGTCGTTCATTTAATAAATACTGAGAGTGCGCTAAATAGTTTTACACACAGTTTTACAGGCTTACAAAATTTTGATATTTTGAATTTTATTTTAAATTCAATAGATTTAGTATATAGTGACAATCGTGTTCACAAATTAAGCATAAAAGAAAGGGTTATTTTATGCTTAATAAAATTAAAGTGCGATTTAAGTTTTGCTATTTTATCTCTGTTGTTTGGCATCAGTCCTTCATTATGCATAATGTATTTCACACATATGTGTAAAATTATTTCAGCTGTTTTAAAACCTGCAATAGTATTTCCGACAAAAAATGAAATTGATAATAATATGCCGATTTATTTTCAAGAGTTTAGGGATACACAAATAGTTCTTGATTGTACAGAAATATTTGTACAAAAACCAAAATGTTTATGCTGTCGCATACGGTTCTATTCCCATTATAAATCATCCCAAACAGTCAAGTTTATGACTGGCGTAACACCAGCAGGCTTAATTAGCTTTTTAAGTAAACCTTATGGGGGGCGTGCTTCAGATAAAATAATATTTGAGCAGAGTGAAATTATACAAAAATTAGAACCTGGATGTGCAATAATGGTTGATAAAGGATTTTTAATTGACGATTTGTGCAACAAGTTTAATATAAAACTATATAGGCCACCCTTTTTGAAAAATAAATTACAATTAGAAGCAAGTGAGGCAAATTTCAATAAAAAAATTGCAGCTGCAAGAGTTCATATCGAACGTTGTAATCAGCGTATAAAAAGTTTTAAAATTTTAAGTGGTAAATTACAATGGTCGCTTGTGAAACATATTAAAGATATATTTTTGATAGCATGTGCTATTACGAACTTATCGTCACCAATATTATCTGACGATAAATTTATTAAATAAGTAAACTGTTAATAGGGTTTGAAAGACTGTTAATAATAAATACATCTCTATATACATTTTATTGTTTTTTTATTTACATACTACTACAATAACAGTTTTATTTCATACTTCATTATATTATACAATTGACATGTATCATATTTTCAATAAATTTCTTTTTAACAGTGAACAATAGTTTCTTGGCATATTCATAATCATATTCGATTTCCAAAATCACCATACTCTGATCATATGAGCAATAAGTGACAAGATAACACATATCAAGATTTAATAATGCCATACCCATTTGAATTTGCGCAAAGTATTTGTGGTTTGTTTTTAAAGAATAGATGCCATTTTTAAATTCTATATATTTTAATATTGTTATCGTGTCTTGTAAGGTATTACTTTTACCCATAAACGGACATTTTATTTCTAATAGCGCATGTGGTTCACCATTATTTGTTAAAATTACTCCATCAGGAGAAAAACCCAACCATGGATTTGCCCCCGATGTTATTAATCCGACCTCAATTACTTGAAATCCTGTATTTTTCGTAAATTGAATTCTAGCAATTTTTTCTTGTTCTATTCCATGTCTTACAAATTTATTGCTGAATAAATTATAGTTAAAATATTTTTTAGATTTATTTATCCAATCTTTTCCACAATATGTAAATATTTCATACACACGTGAACCAGTAATACAATATTTTCTTTCTGTATGCCATTTATTTTTATCGAATTTTGTATTAAAAGCAATACCATTTGAATCATTACAGAAAGTTTTACTAAAAAATAAGACACATGTAGGGCACACAAAATTAATTTTGAATGCCTCCAATTCCATCATTAGAATTGATTGTGCAGCAACATCTAATATAATAAATATATATTGCCATTCAACATCACTAGCAGTTGTCACATTATTGTCAGGGAAGTTGAAATTTACTGATCTGCCCATACTACAAAGTAAAATTATGTAATTTTTAATTTTCACCAATGAAATAATAACACTTTGATTACCTATGTATGGCTCTTGCGGATTTTGGTAGGCACTGTATCATATTTGATGCTATCTGACTGAGTTTTTCATCATCAATATGCAATTCAACAGATTTAGATGTTGAGTCAGAAAAACATGGCATTAAATCTACAGACACTGGTTTATATAGTTCTTTTGTTGTTACCTTTTGTGCAGACCAAGTACATTTTAAATCTGTCTGTGATATATATTCTAATTTATCCAACGAAGTCCTAAAACATATACGAACAACAGAAACAGGGAAACATACAAAATAAGACAAATATCATGAAAGCAAAAAAATAAAATGGCATTATGCCGCTCTTAAAAAACACTTAGCGATTACACCTGGTACATAAAATCAATGTGGCTGATATGTGTTTGCAACGGCCACTATTTCCTGCCTTGCAAGTACAAATCATGTCCTTTACACAAGCTCGAGAACTGTCAATAATGAATTCTCCTTGGATCCTGTGCGGAGGTGACTGCAACGCACTTGTTTGGAGGCACAAGGCACAAATTTTAATGTATTTGTTTTGTTTTTCACTTATGCCACATAAAATCACATGCCCAGCATTATATACCTCTTCTCCTTCATATACACATCGTGATCTTTCGTTTCCGTTAACGTATATAAAGTAATCCATTAAAGAAAACCTAATTTCCTCCATAACCTATAAAAATAGTATTTTAACATAATATAGCAAATAAAATTAACATTTTATAATAATGTATAATTCAACTATTACTTACGTATATTTATTTCCTATTAAATTGCTTTTTAAATATAAAATATTTCAGGTTCACTTAAAAACAAACAAAAACTTATAATGCCACTATGAAACGTCAAATATCTATCCTGGATGCATTAGTGCGCGGAATGTTCCAGATGGCGCAGCAATCTTATTTTTATTCTAATTTTTATTTACCTATATAAACTACTATTATTTCATGATTCCTTACAGATGTAAATAAAATGAAAGATTAAAACTCTATATTGTAACATTCATAGTTATTATGAATTTGTTTACTTTTTATTTTTCCTTAACGATGAACAGTTAAGTAAGGTACTAAATAAATAATAATAATAAATTCGATGTAGTAATCCTTCCGACGTCATCAATACCTATCCATTTCCCTTTACACAATGCACAAAATTCAAGATAAATGTTAGGGAATTAACAATAAATGATAAATGTCAACAGAAATGTTTGGTTATATTTCCCTGCTACAAATAATTCTATACTGTATATATCACTGAACTGTAATACTTATCTGGAAGTCGCATGTCCTATTCCACTGTGTATACGACACGACAGTGAAGCAATTTGAAGGAGATTGTTGGTCTACTCGAGTATTTTCGTGCGCTGCCGAAGTTAATCGAATAGATCTTGTTCTACCATCTAGTATTTTGTCCTTGTCTATCTATGTTTATGATTTTGTAGCATTCTGGATAGGTTTGTTGACATTAAGTTTTAAGTGCCTTATTTTCGGAACCGCTTTAATATGCTGAAATATTGCTCTTATAAACATTGTATGAACAATACAAATGACAATATATATGTAGTTTCCACAGGTAAGGCGACAAGTAATAAAGTATGTAAATGTAATAATTTACGTCTGACACGACCTTAATTTTTTTTAAAAATTTGGTAACCAACTTTCTTAGCAAAATTTTGTGATCATGTAAAACAGATTTATAGTGAAATTTGTGGTTGAATAGTAAATCCTTCCAGAACTCAAAACATTCGTTTTCAACGAAACCAATTTTTTACCAAAAATGATAATAATTTATGATTGTGTCACAAGGGCTTTATACAGTGTAGTTTTTATATTATGTATAAAAGAAACTTTTGATTAAATTGTGTATATGTGTATGGTATGTACATACATAATGCGGAGATATGTTTAATTAAATTATATTTTTGTATATCGATACATCTTACTTTTAAATGTTAATAAACTAGAAATACAAACTTATACAGTTTATTTAAATTTCCCGCACTAATTTTCCTCTATACATTTGTAAACCGAAGGCACACGAAAAGACACGAATGTGGCCCGAGTAGACCAAGCACCATCGTTCAAATTGCTTCACAGTGTGGTATTCATGCGATTTCCAGATAAGTTAGAGTTCAGTGGTATATATATATATATATATATATATATATATATATATATATATATATATATATATATATATATATATATATATATATATATATATATATATATATGTACAGGGTGAGTCACCGAAATCGCCGTCTTCGATATCTCCCTTGTCGTTAGAAATACAGCATAAGTTTATTAACAGAATTTATTCGTCTACTCAAGGAGCATAACGTAAAATTATTTTCACATATACAGGGTGTTGCATTACGGCTCGGCGAGAATTGATTCTCTTTTTTTAAATGGAACACCCTATATATTTTTATATATTTTGAATTGTATTTTATTCACCTATACGAACATATGAATTTTGTTTTAGTTTTCCACGGCGTTGCCAAGTTATTCCGTTTTTTCTCTAAAAAAAGACCGAATACACGCATTGCTTTATAAAGGCTTACTGAAGTTATTTTAATAGTAAGAATTAAGAATTTTCTTTTCTGTATAACTGTAAATATACTCTATGTTCTGACATATTTTTTTTTAAATGTAATTATACAGGCTGTTCAATAAAGCGAATCAAATGTGCTCAATTTCAAATGACTATAACTCGTCATTTTCAAATGGAACACCCTATATTTTATTATTCAGTTGTGTGTATTTTTGTATTATCTTCATATGTTATTAAGGGTATCCCATACCTAAAACCAATAATTTTGGAGATTTTCACCATTTTTCTCTAAATTTACATATTTAACTAAAAATTAAATCTAGTAGGTATACCATGGATATTGTTTTTTGAATAAGAAACAATTGCAGTAATGATAGTATTTTCATTAGCCAGGTTATTATTAATAACAGAGGGATTAAGTAAATTAGTTTATTAATATGAGTCTCTCACAAGAAGAACTTACGAATATGGTGTATGCTGGTCAGGCCAGGCGTCATCTCACGGGCACTCAATGCTGGCGTGGAGAGTGCGCAAGAAGAACTTACGAATATGGTGTACGCACTTGAAGAAGCGGCAACAAACCCTCTTTTGGCATCAAGAATTTATGCACAACGGTTTCCGGGAAGACGACATCCAAATCCGCGTTCTTTTGAAAAACTAAGGGAAAGGTTTGAAAGAACTGGTCATGTTCAGTACGACAAAAGAGGGTTTCTTTCCGCTTCTCCAAGTGCGTACACTATATTCGTAAGTTATTCTTGTGAGAGACTCATATTAATAAACTAATTTACGGGCGGGAGAATTTGAACTGGTGGGATTGCATCTCTCAACATTCTTTAATGCTTCACTATTGAAAAAAAAAGTTTAAATAAAGACAACGTTTAATAATTATTGATTACAACAAAAACTGTTTGATTGATACAAAGAAAATGATTGATTACAACAATGTATTTCATTAATTTTAAACACACTCGGTAAAAATGTAGGTTTTTGTACTTTTAACATCTTTTAGGGTTATTTTTTGTAATAAATAAAATTTTATTCAAATTTTAAAACTTATTTTCTTTCTAGCATTAACCGTATGATTACATCTGAAGAAACTTGCCGTTACGAGAAAAAACTATCGCCAAGAAAAAGGAATATTGACCAAAATGTCATCATGATATTAATAAATGCATATTGTAATATTTATATACATAATAAAAATAATCTCGATAAATGTTGTCTTCATTTATAAAATAAGATAATTATAAAACAAAAATATATAATTGAATCAAATAGGCGCTGTAAATTTAGTGCGCCCGAGCGTCGCTAGTAAATTTATAGTTTACACACTTAGGGCCGGTTTCATAAAGGTCCAATTAAATTTACTTGTGAATTTAATTGTGTGAACAAATTCGAATCAGTTTCCACGTTCTTATGACATTAAATTTATTGCTATCAAAAAATCGCAGTGAACTTGTTCAAATTTTTAAATTTATTTTGGAAGTAAAATTTAATCATAGATTAATAGTTATTTAACTATCAAGTGTGTTAATGAGAGCGATTAATGACCGAGACATTTTAACGCGTTCGCTACGCTCACGCGTTAATTGTTGAGATCATTAATCGCCAATTAACACACGTGTTAGTTACAATATTTTTTCGTTGACCGTATCTTACTTAAGGTAGTTCACCAGTAAATCGAGTTTCTATAGATGTTCATAAAAATTTAACTATGTGTTAAGAATGACCTAATACATGCACAGTTAATTTTTTATAAACTTCTGACGTACAGAAAATGAGTTATTCGCCTCGAAAGTCAGACATTTTAACACGTGGAGCATAGGACCAATGCTACCAAAACCAACGTTTTGATTAATAGCATCATTTTGCTTCTATAGATTTTAATAAAAAACTAATATGTAGTAATTTAATATGTTTCGAATGTTATTTCAAACGATGAAAGCGATCTGACGTACAGTTTCAGAGTAATCGTAGTGTAAAATAATGTACTCGACGACTGAAAAACTCGAGGGAGAGAGGCAGCGGCAACACTGTATGTTTACGTCAGGGGGAAGGGTAAAACTAATATAATATATAGATAAAAATATTGCTTACATTTGCATTTAATGTATGTTTTATTCATTCATATTTGTGAAAAACTGTATAACAACGTAAGAACTGCTAAATTGATTTTTTGACAGTATCAAAATTACATTTAAATGACAGCAGGCATAAATCACGCCCTCATTACCGGTTTTAGAACTAGAGTTTTGGGCAGATTTTGTATTAATAAAGTAGGCTACGGCCCAACAGACTTCAAATTTAAATGTAATTTATCGAATGTCAAAAAATAAATTTAGCTATTATAACGTTGTTATATGGTTTTTCAAAGATATAAATGAATAAAAAATACAAAAAATGCAAATGTAAGTACTATGTTTTATCTATTTTTGTTATATTATTTTTAATACGTCAAAATTGACAGCGGGAATAAGTCACGTCAAAACGGCGAATTTGTAACTACGGCTGGATTCAGCAGCTCTGCTAGAACTGTTCCCCCCTTCCCCTTCCGATTAAAGCGCGACGTTGCCAGCTTTCCTTTAACAACGTTTCGTAGCGGTGTGGGTGTACATACTTATGACATACGGCACAAGAAAGTACAGTCACCTACCAAAAGTTTTCTTTAGAGAGGGGTTATCGTAGAATGCACAGTATACGTTCAGCGCGATCAAATTTTTGACCTGGACGGTAGCTGGTGAACTACCTTAAATGGAAAATTTAATTTTATTCCATGACAAAAAAATTTAGGTTAGTAATGGTTGACCGAACGTCAAATTTTACGTCAGAAAATCAATAAGTTTTGTCATCAATTGTTTTCAGTGGGAGCGTTCAGTTTACTTAATGCTAGACAACACAAGCGGTTTTTTATGTTATTTGAGGAATTTTATTCTTTCAAATTCATTTTAAAGGTATGCTACGTGAATATACCTAGCTAGTAAGTGTCAAAAGCATGACTTTTAATTCTGTCTACCTTTTTGCTACAACTTAGCGTTAGCAATACATGCTGTGTTCCATGTGGTGAACGCACCCAATAAATCGTTTATTAATAAAAAAATCATGCATTAATAGGGGTCATTAATGAATGATTTTCTATACATTAAGATAGCCTATTAATAAACGGTCGACGGAAAATTGTTTTATGAAACCGGGCATTAAAGTCGCTGAAAAACGAAAGATTTTTGCTGGAAAATAAGATGGGAGTAAATCTGTCAATAATATTTATGTAATAAATTAATTTTTATTATCTTTTCATAGTATAATTATTTAATATGTTGTAATACAAGAGAACGGGCACTCAGCTGTTTCCGGTAACCTTCGAAACAGCTAATCTTAATGCCCCCGACTTGTAATTCACTTCATTAGCAAATAAATGAGGCCGAGCGACAAGTACGCCATCTATTGAAAGCGAGTTTTCCTTAGCGGTAATTCAAAATCTGAAATAAATTTGTTGTCTTACAAAACGAATTTCTCTTGTATTTCATTATACGAGTTTAGTTATGGTTTTTTTAATACATGATACATGTGTACTGCAAGAAGTTACCATCTGATATGCAACCTCGTTATGTAACAAAAATCAAGTTAATTTGTAATATTGACCCGCACGATTGAGATGAAAGTGAGTTTTCGAAGGATATATAGGATTTTCCGAATAATTTGCCAATGGATATAATCAATTATTTTGTTACCAATAAAAGTGTTTACACCCAAGAGCAATTAGTTGGGTACGCGATATTAATGTGAAAAAATTTGGAAAACTTGTACCTACTAGTAAAAGAAAAGGTGAGTAATCTATTTATATTGCAATATATTAATTTAATGCTCTATTATACACATTTTATTACAAAAAAAAACATTGCTAAAAATGAAAATACTTCTTTATCTGAGTCTTTCATTATTTATTGAATGGAGAATATATCCTGAGACGGTAGTGGTGGAACAACGTAGGACCGTACAAGTCAAAGTTTTTTAGCCTCTTCAGACCATAGTCCAGCGTCAGCTATTTTTCCATGTCTTCCACGAGGAAATTTCCATTTGTTTTCCAAACCCGTTACGGACACATCTTGTATAACTAAAAGAACTGTCGCTAAATGATTGCACGTTTCCGAAAGACTCGATGTACATCTGCAGTGACCACTGTGAACTCTTTCAGCTTTTTCGGCAATTATCCACACGACCAATAACTCTTCGTTCACTATTTGTGAATGCATAACCTATAAAATAATATTACATATAATAATAATTATGTGTAGAATAAAGCATTAAACTAACATATTGCAATATAAATAGATTACTCACCTTTTATTTTACTAGTAGGTACAAGTTTTCCAAATTTCTTCACATTAATATCGCGTACCCAACTACACCGGTAACACTTTTGTTAGTAACACCTTCTGTAATATCAATCGAATATTATTGAAATGCATTTAAATAATTGTCAAAAGTTGGAACCAGGGCATTGAATCCGCCAAAAACTAGGTTCGGTTCAGGTATAACAATCTTTATATAAAAATAATTTAAAATGCGAGCAGGGATTTACGCAAGACAAGAAACGAACACAATTTTCACGAAAAGTTAACACAGGCAGCAAAGCAGACGCCGAATGCATCAATTATCGGCTGTATTACGATTACGCTCAAGCTTCGAACAGAAAAATAACCTAAACCGGAGTTAAACCCTGAACCCGAATTTTAATATCCGGTTCGGTACCGACTTAGATATCTGAGGTTCGGTTCTGGGTTCGCTAAAATGGTACGGTTTGGTTCGGTGAAAGTTCGGGTTCGATGCTCTGGTTGGAACTGAACCGGCCGATCCACTACGGGCACATTTTACAATTCATGTTCCAAACATAGTGTATGGTATGAAGCTAGGTATTATATCAAAAGCTTACAAAGCATCACGCTGTAAATCTTCAGAAGGAATACTGCTGCAGAGCATTTTTGGAGCTGGAAAGATAGAATCAACAGAAGCCATGAAGAGTGGCGTTCTTTTAGAAGACAAAGTATTGGTCGTTGTTGAAGAAAATATAAAGATTAAAATAAAAAATGTGGTGATATAGTAAACTCTTCTATTCCATTTTTTGGGGCATCTCCTGATGCAGTTAGCAACAATTATTGTATTGAATAAAATGTCCTAGCAAAGATAAAAGTGTATTAAATTATGTACACGGCCGGGGCTTGCTATTTTGCCGCCTGAAGCTAACTTTTTTATTGCGCCCCATCTTGTATATTTCATTTCAAAATTAAATAAGTACTCTACAGGCTCACTATCACTGAAATAATATGGAATTTGGGTTTGCACTTCTTTGGGACACTTTTTTATTTTCTTGCGAACGACTTATACAATTCAAATATTTTGGTCGCCATCTAGTGCGTAAAAAAATATTTAATAATTAGTGATGTAGTGAGCAAGATTTAGCTCTAAGTTTGACGTTTATCACGTGATCCATATTTGGTCCCTCGTGATCACAACAACCATTGTTTGACAAGAAACATATGTCTGAGACTGAACACGGAAGTTGAAATAATATGATTAATATAAATTATAAATTGAATTTGAATTAGTAATGTATTTACAGGAACCTGTAATAAAAAAGGAAGTTTAATTATGTACAAAATAACAATAAAATGACGCAAACTTATGTTTGTAAAGTGGACAAACATAATCAAACTTATTTTGGAAAAACAAGTACAGCAATTCAAGCAACTTTAATAAAGCTGTCTACTAATAAAGAGACACAAGTTTATATTAATAAAAACACATATAAAAATTGATAATAAGCAAAACAACTCCACACAAACAGAAATAAAGATTAATAAGGAAAGTAGTACCCAGTCAACAATTATTATGTAAGAAAGTAATTTGGTGCTGTAGAGACATCTAGAAATGAAACTAAATTTGTCAATAATTGGAAACTAAATTATAATTTATTAAGCAATGATGCTGTAAAATTTATATATTTCACCGGCTTATCAGTAGAACATTTTAATGTTCTATATGATTTGTTAAATCCCACAATTATGCCAAAGTTGAAATACAGATATTTCCAAAATACGCCAAAGAAAACTAAATTTATTAATTTAACATCCAGAGGCAAATTATGTATGACTTTAATAAGATTAAGACCTGGATATACACTAAAAGAAATTTCATTATTTTTTTCCGTCTCTCTCAACAGTGGAATTTGTAGTGTTTACATGGATTCAGTTTGTTTTTTCAAATTGAAACGATGAAATCGAATTTGTTTTCCCTCCGTGATAATCAGAAAGATTCAATTCCGCAATGTTTCATTAGTAACAATCACTACACATAATAACTTAACCAAACTTTGCTGACTAAATAACAAATTCTTTGATCAACGGGGAGGTGCTGAAGAGGGAAAGCATTTGATCGACTCGGCCATGGTATATCACCTCGCTTCTAAAAAAATCTTGTCCCTTTCTAAATTATGTAGAGGGAGGTCCGCTGCCGATCCGCCGCCGATGACGTCAAAATCATAAGTCCCCGAGTTATGAGTTCAAAATTATGATTTTTATATAGACGCCATATTGGAAAGTTACATCATTAAAATAAGATTTTTTAGCTTTCCAACGATGTATAACTTATTAATGTGCATTATTTGTTTCGAACAGTAAAAATAAAACAATTATTAATTTTATAGGGTGAAAACAATGATTGGTGGCCATGAAACAAATGAAAAAATAATTAAAGATTGTAATTTGTTTATTTTCATTGTTCCATTTTGCTCATTCAATATTGCAGAAAACAGGGCATAGTTTTGAACTCTCTGATTGGCTGAAATTGGAGCCATGTTTATGCAATGTCAAATATAATCTTTATCCGAATTGGAAAGGAGGTAGATGATACTTTATATTTCACACCTACTGACTAATATACAAAGTTTCGAAGACATTATGATAACCTTTTTAGTATTTTAATAAAATTTCAGATGACAGCAGTTAGATACCGCCATTGTTTAATTTCTGTTACATAAAACAGGCGCTGTTACGAGTGCCATCTGCTGAGTGGGTTAAATGGAACAGAATAATTCTCAAAATTTTTATCAGTTCAATTATAGTATATTATTCAATGAGCATGTAATGCATGCTATTACTCATGAGAATGAAGTTTGCATCACGAGCCGAAAGGCGAGTGATGTAACTCATTCGAATGAGTAATAGCCATTACATGCGAATAGAATACTATACTTTATCCACAACTGTCAAATAATAACATATTGTACTATTATAAAATCAGAAATAACCTAATAAATTATAGAAAATTGTTTGTTTACAAACATAAACATAGTTAGCTTTGATCGCTAGGTATTCGTTATAATAAAATAATGAAGTGATTTGACATTTAGCAGAAAATTTTAAACCGACTATTCAGCTACATATATTTTAAGCTTAAGAAGAAAATAAAACTATAAAAAATGAGAAAACTAGTATAATTTTGGATTTTTATGTGGAAAAAATTACAAGTAATTTGTTTATACTCTTTGAAAGGTAAGATTTGAATTTGACATAACGATTGAATAATATTATTCCATCGAACTGTGAATATTATTCAATTAGCAACAGTAACTAAGGTCATTAATTGATAAAAAAAAAACGGTTGAATTATGGGTATATTATTTGACAGTAGTGGATAAATAATTTTTTTCTACAACCACCATGGAAAGTAGGCTTTTCAAATTTTTCGTTTCCATACCTATTGAAAATAGGTGTTTGCCAAACAAATGGAATTTACGTGTGGAAAGATATTTTCAACACGTAAATTTTGAGTGTTGAAAGTTCTTTCAACATGCTAAAGCAAAATCATGGAAAACTTTTATTTTAATAAATACAAGTAGTGTTATGCAAGTACAGACTAATTATTAACATTAAAATTAAATGTAAATGACATACAATTGTTAATATTAATGCTTGGCGGCAAGCAGTTGAACAAATTGTGATTTGTTGTCACTGTAGTGGTAGGGGAATCGGTAGAATCTGTCAATGGTTGAGAAAATACTGAATTGTCGAGTGTAGTGCTAATTGAACAGTTACGCTTGGAATTGAACAAATTGTGATTTGTTGTAGTGGAATCTGTCAGTAGTTGAGTTTGGGAAAGTGCTGAAATCTCAATTGATTTACTAGTTGAATCGTTAGGCTTTCCAATGATGTTTTGGGCATTTTTTACGCATTTTGGACACTATCATCTATATAGCCGTCTGCAACTGTGGAAGATTTCCATCCCCCATGCCTTCTCAAACAAAGAATGTCTGCTCCGGCATTAGCAAGTAACGTTGCAGATGTTCTCCGAAGCAGTGGCCGGTATTTCAAGAATTCGGCAATTTTTTGAGGGATTTTTCCAAAAGTGTTGACACCTACTGGTTGGCTGAGGCACACTTTCCTTTTCTATATGTCATAAAAAATAGTCTATTCTCTACAGTTGACGGACGAAGAGCAGCGTACTTTCTAAATATTGTCAACCAATATTCTTGTCCACTAGTTACTGTAAAACTCCGGGGTATATGTGTCTTAGTATCGGGTATATTAATAATTAACAAGGCATCTTTTTATTGTAAATCGTCTATGGTTAATTTCATAAGTTCGTCTCTTCGACAAGCTCCAGAGCTACTCCCAATATTAGTGCAACCTACAATAAATTTTATTGTTAATGGAAAATATAAACCGTAAGTCATAATGTTTACCTTCATCATCAAAAATGATTCATCTGATGCTTCAAGAAGAAATCTACTGATCTCGGTTCTAGTAAAAATACGGGATTTTTTTGCTCTATAGCCCACAGATTTTCTTTTTTGGAAAGCAATTAATTTTGAAAACTTTGAAATATCTATATTATCTTGAACTATCAAACAAGTTTTTAGCATGGAGTACGAAGACCAAAGTGTGGATTTCATTTTCTTGGAATTTTCGGCGAAATAAGCCAGAAGGACACCTTCCGCAAATTTCTTAATATTTTTCTGTTTACACCGTGACAAATATGCTGCGTTCTCTAATATACCTTATTTTGGATTTCTCTGGTAGTAATTCCAGAGATGCAGCATTTGCAGCTTCAGCAACATTCGGAGGAGTATTTGGGAAATCTTCACAATCACTTTCATTCATTTTGAATGGTTTTTACAAATTATTATTATGTATATCAAAATTGTGAAAATCACAGTTTGAAGGATTTGAAAATTTATAACAAGCGTTATTTGTCAGTCTCCCTAGCAATGAAACAAATTCACTCACTTCAATATAGAGTAGTCTGCGATTGTGATTTTAGTTATTAATTTTTTAAGAAATGACATAATGACATTTGATGAATATCAGGTTTTGCAGTTTTTTTTTTTTTTATGAAAATGTGCTTGCAGAAAAAATAGCGTGTAAAACATGTGCAGAAAGCTCTCTGCTGCACTCATGCGACTGCAGCACTCACTATAGTTCGTGCTGCAAACTTCACATTCGTGTAGCAAACCAAAGCTTTCAACACTTGTATTACAATATACTATATATGGACGTTATACTAGGTGATGACCATATTGAAAAGGAATTTTGAAAGTGCCGCTCTAGGCGGACGTCTCGCCGCCTCACCCCTAGCGCCGACCATTGTAACAACAGATAAAAGGATAACAGTAAAACCTTTTACACAGTTATTGTAAATGTATTTGTGCAACAAAAAGGGGTTGTTACGCGTAACAGCTCCTAATTTTGAATCAACGAATAATATGGAAATTATAAGAGGTTGAGATAAAGGAAGATTATTGTTTAAAAATAATTCAGGAATGGAACAATTGTTTTGTACAAAATGTATTTAAAAAAATGCTTTACATAAAATACAATATATGTATATAAATGTGTTAAAGTTTATTTATCCATAACAATGTTTATCAAAAGATGAAAAAACTAAGCTTGATTACGAAATTTAACGTTTTTCACGCTCAGTTTCATAAAAAATTAATCTATGATTAAATTTTACCTCCAAAGTAAATTTAATTGTATGAACAAATTCGAATCAGTTTCCATGTTCTTATGACATGAAAATTCATTGCTGTCAAAATTGCGTTGCATTTGTTCAATTTTTAAATTTACTTTGGAAATAAAATTTAATCAGATTTTTTTTTTGTGAAACCAGGCCTCAATGTAGTAGAATTTATATACAGTTGTCTATAGACAGACACAATTATATCGTCAAACTTTTTTTTCATATTTTTTCTGAAACCCTGGAAGTATTGAGCAGTAACAATTTTTTCTCTATAAACAAAGGGTAGGTAACTATATAAATACAATTTTCAACATAAAAAAATATATAAAAAAATGCAGTAAAAAAATTAGGGAAAATACATTGAAATATACTAATTGTATATTAAATACATGTAAAGGATTACAAACATCGAAAAATGTCTTATTTATTGAAATAAATGATCCACATTTTATTAATGGCCCCTGTGTATTTACTATTTCATAAGCAATTATTATAACAGAGTCGAGCATGGTACTAAATTAGTATTTACTAGGGAATGGGGTTCTAACATTTTAAATTCGCGTATTTGTCTTATTACTCTGTTAATGTGTATAAGGGACGCACCAATTTTTCTACAAAAAAAAAATACTTTTACTCATTTTTATATCTGGACTTACTGATGTTCTTACATCCCCGATCAGCAAGAATAGCGCAGTTGGATGGTAACCCACAACTTTCAAAGATTCCCCTATCTGTCGTGCGACAACCCCCCCCCCTCCCCTTAATACAATTTATTAATCCATGAGGAGGAAAGAAAAACAAATACTCTACAGTGGATACATACTCAACGCCCGAATATTCAAAACCAGAATACTCAAAACCAGAATATTCAAAACCAGAATATGCATGCACAGAATCGTTTAAATCCCGAATATTCAAAAACAGAAACACGCATTGCACGAGAGTGTATTTAACTTAACCAATCCCACCCAAACCTAACCTAAAGTGACCTCCGCTTAGCCATGCCCACATATTCGGTTTTTGAATGATTCGGGCGCAGCACTTTGTGGCGTTGCGCGATTCTGTTTTCGGGATTTGATTATTCTGTGCATTGTATATTTTGGCTTTGAATAAGAGGGTAAGGTGAAAAGTTCTCGGCCTGACAATGAAAGACTGCGATTTTCAGTTAAAAAATGATTTTATTTTTCTATATAATCTCTCTTGACTTCAACACACTTGTCCAGCGTTTTTCCAACATCAGTATTCCTTCTCGGAAGTGAGAGTCCTGAAAATATTCATTTACGACCCTCCCAACTTCTTCATTGGACGCGAAGGAGAATAGGGGGGATGGCCGAGCAAATCGTATCCCAAATCCCGCAGTTTTCCCATTGCCAATGCACCCTTGTGTGCAGGTGCGTTGTCCTGGTGAAAGATGATTTTTTTCTTCTTCTAGCCAGGCCTCTTCTCGCGAATTTTGGCATCCAGCTGGTCAAGAAGGTTGGAGTAATATTCGACTGGAGTAATATTCGACTGTAATTGTTCTGCCTTTTTTAAGGTAATCAATTAACAGGATCCCTTTCGCATCCCAAAACACGCTGGCCATGACTTTTCCGGCAGATGCAATCGACTTCGCTTTTTTGGCGCTGAACCACCGGCTTCCACCCACTGCTTGGACTGCTGTTTCGTTTCTGGCGTGTAGTGATGGACCCATGTCTCATCCATGGTGACAAAATCGGTCGGATCCTTATTGAATCGATCCAAACATTGCTGCGAATGTCGTTTGCGCATTTGCTTTTGATCGGCACTCAGAAAATGCGGTACCCATCTTGCGCAGAGCTTTCGCATACCTAATTCTTTGTGCAAGATGTTTCGTACCCTTTCTTCCGATATCCCCACAGCCTCAGCTATCTCACTCACCTTCATTCGCCTATCGTCCAACGCGATATCATGCACCTTTTCGATGGTTTCCGGTGTGGTGACGGTTTTTGGCGTCCTTCACGTGGGTCATCTTCGACGGACGTGCGACCACGTTTAAATTCAGCTGCCACTTTTTAACGGTTGACATGGAAAAAGCGTATAGTACATAATTTGAGATGTAAAGCAATTACTCACTCGTAATATTACAAACTCGACGCTACGCGTCTCGTGTGTCAATCATTTTACTCGTACGTAATCTGCTTCTTATATATCTCATTACGTAATATACTACTATATTTCATACCTATTGACTATAATATACAAAATTTCGATGACATTATGATATTTTAATAAAATGTCAGTTGATAACGCTATTTTTTAATGTTGGCTCTTTAAAACTGGCGCTAATACGAGCGCCATCTACTGAATTGACTAGGTGAAACAGAGTTTAACTATTACCAATTAAAGAGCTCTTTATTTTTTTAATTTTTCACCAGCGCCATCTGTAGTCTAATAGGTGAAATAGGTACATTCAGTTTACAGTTTTAAACCCTGAAAATCTATTCATCCTGTCTCAATTCATCCCATTTTATCACTTATGGGATTATGAATTCTGAACATTACGTCATTGATGGTGGAGGTAACTTTATAAATTGTGGGATTGTGAGTTCTGGCATTTATAAACTGTGGGATTTGTGAGCTGTAGGATTATAACGTGTGGCATTGCTACGTTTTATAACTTCTGGGATTATGTATTCTGAACATTACGTCATTGATGGTGGGGGTAACTTTATAAATTGTGGGATTGTGAGCTCTGGCATTTATAAACTGTGGGAATTATGAACTGTAGGATTATAACGTCTGACACGCACTCGGTATTTTGTGTTGTTTTAGGGGCCTTTCTTGAACTTTATCTGTGAATTGTGTTGTGTTATTGTTTTGTTAATTTTTAGATATTAGTTTTAATATATATGAACATTTATTAGTGTTAGTTTTTATAATTTTATCTTGGACATTGAGTTTTCATTATTTCATTTGTTTGTTGTGTTATTTTACTTTGGTAAATTATCTTGGATATTTAATTTTAATAATAACTTTATATATTTTATTTTAAATATTTATATTTCAACTGTGAGCACAAGGTAAGTACTTATGATGATTTTAATCGTTAATCAAGCCCATCTGAATTTAAAATTTAAAAAATTAATGTTATAGATGGGAAAAGGTGGAAGTAATTGTGCTGTGGCGTCGTGCAAAAATACATCTGCAAATGCAAAAAAAAGGAGAATGATAATTCATTTCTTTAAATTTCCTGCAGATCCAATAATAAGAAAAAAATGGATTATAAAATGTTATCGTAAAGATAAGCATTTCAATCCTGAATACGCCAGAATCTGCAGTGAGCATTTCAAAGCTGAGGATTTTGAGGACTACTTAAAGGCACGGCTTATGGGTACATCACCAAAAATATTGAAAAAAAGTGGTATGATTAATCTCTATAATTCATTTTATATAAATTATAATAAAAAAAATGAAATATCAATTATTTAGAACTTTGATCCATTGTTTAAATTTTCTTAAATGAATTATTTTACTTTTAAATAAATTAATGAAAATAATGTATACACTTTACAAAAAAAGTTTATCAAAGAATGTACAATTTTCGTGCAAATGCAGCATTTTAATGTACCTCACTTTATTACTTTATTGTCTTGGAAAGCTAGCAGATGTGTTTATTAAGGCAAGGGTATAGAAAATATCGCGTATTAAATTTACAACTTGAAATTGGAAATATTATTATATGGTATAATGTCACAAACCATAGGTCTAGAGGTCACATATATTTCTTTTGTTGAAGTCACGTACGAATTTTACAGATTCAAAGTACAGTTATACTTAATTATTTGAGATGTGTGTAACAATGGTCGACATACATCAAATAAATATTTTATTCTGTTTCACTTCTAATAACCGTAAACAATAACTAACAATATTAAGATCACGTTAGATTAGAATCAGAATTTGAATCAAAAATGTTAATTACAATTTATTAAATAATATCATAAAATCTTCAAATGTTTATCTTTTGTATTTTAGCTATTCCTTCGGTATTAATTCCACAACAAAAAGAGGAATGCGAACGTCCAACTCAACATATACAAAGAAACTCAAGAAAAGAAATAATTGATAAACTGCTAACGGAAGAAGAATGCAATCAAATTGAGTTAGCTGAAAAAGTAGAAGTAGTTACCGCAGAGCCCGAAGCACAAATTCCTTCCACTAGTGGCACCAGTTTGTTTTTGGACCTGACAGAAAAAATTAAAATTCTGGAAGAAGAAACAAAAAAATTACGGGCTCAATTAAAAGAAAATGAGAAATATGCTGAGAAAAAAGTAGAATCTTTAAAAAAGCAGAATGAAGCGTTGGAAAGGAAACTTCATCTGTTAGAAACGGAGAAAGATGATGAAAGCTTTGAAAGCAAGGCAAAACGACTCTTCAAAAATTGCTTGACTCCAAATCAAATTGAAATTTTGTTACAGAAGAAAACAAGAGCTCGACAATGGACTGAGGAGGAATTATCTAGAGCGTTTACTCTTCGTTATTTTAGTAAGCGAAGCTACATTTATATTAAGCAAACGCTTCAATATCCTTTACCTGCTCTTAGCACTCTTAGAAAATGGGCTCAAACCATTGATTTAAGAAGTGGAATTCTTGAAGATGTACTAACATTCATGGAGACGTCAGGAAAAACAAAAAATACTCTTCAGCGATGTACTGTATTATCGTTTGATGAAGTTAAAATAGCATCGTTATATGAGTATGATAAGAAAGAAGACGAAATTGTTGGACCACACAGCATGATGCAAGTTGTTATGGCTAGAGGACTGACAGACCAGTGGAAACAACCAATATTTATTGGCTTTGATCAGAAAATAACCAAAACATTATTTCTCGAAATTGTATCAAAATTAAATAAAATCAAATTCAACGTCGTAGCTTGTGTTTGCGATTGCGGAGCAAGCAATCAAGGTCTGTGGAGAGACTTGGAAGTTTCTATATCCAAAAGTTATATTGTAGATCCAGGAACATCAGAAAAAATTTGCTTCTTTGCTGATGTTCCACATACTTTAAAATTGTTAAGAAATTGGTTCCTTGATACAGGTTTTATATTAGAAGATGGAACTGAAGTTAAAAAAAATTGTGTAGAAGAACTTATCAACAACACAAGAACAAAAGTAAGCTCATGCCATAAGTTAAGAGAATTACATATTCAATGTACAAGAACTCAAAGACAGAATGTGAAGCTTGCTGCACAATTATTTTCAAACACAACCGCAACTGCTTTAAAAACATACCAACCTGGACCAAATAAAAACGAAACAGAGAAAACAGGAGAATTTTTTCAACTTGTGAATTCTTGGTTTGATATTATGAACACATATACACCACATGCCAAGGTGCCGACAAAACGACCGTATGGATTGAATTTGGAACAACAGAAGGCTACGTTACTGCAAATGGTCAAAACAATAGAATCGATGCGTTGTAGAGGGAAAAATAGTTTACAAGTTTTCCAGAAAGCAATTATTTTTACAATAAAATCTGTTATAGGCCTTCATGAAGATCTTCAACACCGTTTTCAAATAACCTATATTTTAACACATCGCCTAAACCAGGATTGTCTCGAATTTTTTTTTTCTCAGGTAATATATAGATACTTGTGTGTATATATATATATATATATATATATACATATATATGTTTCTTATATTTTAGTTAAGAACAAGAGGTGGACTTTATGACCACCCATCCCCATTAAATGCCATTTATAGGGTACGTATGATACTTTTGGGAAAAAATCCGGGTATCGTACAAGTGGGCACAAATATAGAGCTTCCATCAGTCGAAGAAGATGAATTTGTAATGCTAAATGTTTTAAAAAAAGCCAAAATATCAATTGGGGATATTCCGCCACCAACAGTTCCTGAATTAATTAACATATTATCCGACGAGGACGACGACAGTACTTCGACATCTTCGACATCATCAGGTATTGAACTATATTTACTCTTGTACAAAAGAAAATATTGATTTCTATCTTTTGTATAGGCAGCATCATATTAACCAAGACAAGTGAACAGGATGGTCTACAATATTTGGCGGGTTACTTAGCCAAGAAACATATCAAGGAGTACCCATATCTTGGAAAATACACGCATGAAATTCCATTGACTGATTCGCCGTCTTGGGTTAAAAATCTTTCATTTGGTGGCCTCATACAACCATCCGAGCAATGGGACGCCGAAGTAAAATTAATGGAGAAATATTTTATAAAATACCATAAAGATGAATTTGTAAACAAAAAGAATGCAATAGCAGATACAGTTAAATATATAACACACAGAATAAAAGAAGTAAATATTAATAATAAATTAATAGAATCATTCTGCCGGAATAGGATATTTATAAGAATAAAATATTTAAATTGTAAGAGAGAAGAAACAAAATTTTTAAAAAGAAAATCCAACACTGGAACGGACAGAACAATTTCAAAAAAAATGAAAAAAATTATAACATAGTTTTATTTATAAAACTAGTATTAATATAAAAATATAAATATTTATCTACCATTTATTTTTTATTTCATAATTCCTGCAATCTTTTTATGCTCTATTACTGGAAATTTTGTAATCAATTTCAAATAAAAGTTTTATATAACTGCCGGATAATTACTTACATTTCATTGAATCTTAAAATTATTTTATTTGTTTTCATCATTATTTTATTTACCTCTCCACAAAATTTCAACTTTTCATTTATTTAGTAAAGAAGTAATTAGCAGAAATACCCTATTACTCAAAACAGTGGAATTATAATTTTAAATGAAAGTTTTATTCAATTGTCGAGTAATTATATTTAATAAAATCTTGAAATTGTTTTCCATTCATCATTATTCTATTTACATCTCCACAAATTTTCAACTTTTTCACTTATTTAATAAAGAAGAAATTAGCAGAAATACACTATTACTCAAAATTGTGGCATCATAATTTTAAATAAATTTTATTCAATTTAATATATTTAATAAAAAAAATAAAATTTTATATTTGTTTTCGCCACTATTTCATTTACCTCTCCATCAAATTTTAACTTTTTTCCTTATTTAGTACAGAAGTAATTAGCACAAATGTATCATAAGGTAACGTATTGCTATAGAACACATTAGAATTTCTCTGCCGGGTGACGTCACAGCGCGCGCTTTCCTCCTATTGGCTGAAGCGTTAATATCCAACCTTATAGATTCTACTAACCTTGGTTTTCCCACTCTTCGTCTCCAGGCCTCTCTGTCGTATGCTACCTCCTCTTCTAAATCTCGATCTCTCATGGCTCTTCGAAATCCCTCGTTCCATGATCTCCTTGGTCGTCCTCTTCGGTTTGTTCCTGGTGGTTGCCAGTTGATAATTCTTTTTGGCCATTTCGACTCTTCCATTCTTAAAAGATGCCCAAACCATTTTAAACTTCTTTTCTCAATTCTATCTATTGCTGTTTTTTGAGCCGACATGCGATTTCGTATATCCTCATTTCTGACTCTGTTCATTCTAGACACTCCTGCACTTCTTTGGAGATAATCCATTTCTATGGTTAATATTTTCCGTTTATCATCCTCTTTCAAGGGCCATACTTCGCTGCCGTAACTCATAACTGTTTCCACCATCGTTTGTCCTATGCGTTTCTTATTTTCTCGACTTATGTTTTTATTCCACCATACTCCGTTTAGGGCTCCCACATTTTTTTTTGCTTTCTGTACTCTGCTCTTTATTTCTTGATGGCCTATGCCATTTTTATATACTATTGTACCCAAGTACTTATAGTTGTCCACTTGTTTTCGCCGTCGTATTGTTCTTCAATAACACATCGAATTTAGTGTCTGAATTGGTGACTAGGTATTCAGTGTTTTCAAGACTGACTTGAAGCCCCCATTTTTGGTATTCGTCATATAATCTTGTTAACATGAATTCGAAATCATAAGCGTCTTGAGCGATTACAACTTGATCATCCGCAAATTGTAAAGTAAGGAGGTGTGTGTCATTGACTGGGATTCCCATACCTTAGCAGGATCTCTTCCATTTTCTCAATGCCACTTCTACATATATAATGAAAAGAAGTGGGAATAGGCTACAGCCTTGTCTCAGGCCTTTAGACGTATGTATAGGATTTGAAAGGCATCCATTCGGTTTTATGTAAGCTAAATTGTTTTCATATAATTTTTGTATTATTTCATTCAAGTAATTGATTATGTTTATTTCTTTGAGAGTTTTCCATAGACTATTCCGAGGAATGGTATCATACGCTTTCTTTAAATCTATAAAAGCCATGTGTAGCTCCTCATTTTTAGTATTCTTTTTTTCTATCAACTGTTGCAATGTAAACAAATTGTCAGTGCATGACCGGCCAGGCATGAATACACTTTGGTCTTCTGATATCTGTTAGTTCACTTCATATCTAAGCCTTTTTTGTATTACTTTGCCCCACAGTCTGCTAACAGTCCTCATGACACTTAATCCCCTGTAATTATTAGGATCTATTCTGTCCCCTTTTTTGAATATTGAGGAGATGTAGCACGTTTTCCATTCGGTTGGTATTTTCTTACGGATTAGGCAATTGTTGCGCAGTTTTATTTTTGTAAATAAAACCCACCAAACTTTTTGACGTTTCGAACTGCTGATTTTTTGTGTGATTACAAATACATATACTGAGGTAATAATTATTATTATAAACAAAATTAGTTGATAATATTATTTGTAAGTAATGCAATAAAAAAAAATAATAATTTATAACTATGTATCTGAATTTTGCTTCAATTTAGAAATATTAATGATTGGTCGTAGAAAACGTATAGTACATAATTCGAGATGTAAAGCAATAACTCACTCGTAAAATTACAAACTCGACGCTACGCGTCTCGTGTGTCAATCATTTTACTCGTACGTAATGTTTCTTATATCTCTCATTACGTAATATATTATATTTCATACCTATTGACTATAATATACAAAGTTTCGATGACATTATGATATTTTAATAAAATGTCAGTTGATAACGCTATTTTTTAATGTTGGCTCTTTAAAACTGGCGCTAATACGAGCACCATCTACTGAATTGACTAGGTGAAACAGAGTTTAACTATTACCAATTAAAGAGCTCTTTATTTTTTTTAATTTTTCACCAGCGCCATCTGTAGTCTAATAGGTGAAATAGGTACATTCGGTTTACAGTTTTAAACCCTGAAAATCTATTCATCCTGTCTCAATTCATCCCATTTTATCACTTATGGGATTATGCATTCTGAACATTACGTCATTGGTGGTGGGGGTAACTTTATAAATTGTGGGATTGTGCGGCCTGGCATTTGTGAAGTATGGGATTTGTGAGCTGTAGGATTATAATGTGTGGCATTGCTACGTTTTATAACTTCTGGGATTATGTATTCTGAACATTACGTCATTGGTGGTGGGGGTAACTTTATAAATTGTGGGATTGTGAGCTCTGGGAATTGTGAACTGTAGGATTATAACGTGTGGCATGCTTCGAAATAAATATTGGCATCAGAATATATGCAGTCCCCTGCATTCGCCAGGCACAGGCGCAATACAGGTGGCGCCCTTTGGAGAGCATAGTGCGGATGTTACGAGTACTATCACTTATGTACACAACTTTCTTATTTTAAATGGGCGCCATATTGGATTTTTACATTATTAAATAAAACTATTTTTTCTCTTTTCAACAATATGTAACAAAGTATGTATAAATTAAAATTTAATAAAAAAAAATCTGTTGTGGCCAGCACAATACCTCTCGCCACTTCCGTTTTTGCTTACATAAGTATAGGGCGCGAGCAGTCATGTGACTTTGTTGACCTTGACAAGCAGATATGGGAGTTCTGTCAAAATGAGAATTAGTAATTATGTACATTGATGTCAAATGTCAGAATTTTTCATCAAAAATTTCAAGATTTTCTAAATTTACGTAGTTAGTCATACTTGATCTAGACAAGCAGATATGGAGGCCCTTGTCAAAATGACAGTTAGTAATTATTTACATAAATGTCAAATGTCGTAATTTTTCACATGGTTATTTTGTCACCAGGAATATGGAATTTACTTGTCGAGGAAAATAAACCACATGGAATTGGAATATCATAAAATTTTGGATGGACATTTGACATATATGTACATAATTACTAGCTGTCATTCTAACTCGGGCCCTTATGTGCTTGTCCAACAAAGTCACATGAATGCTCGCTCCCTATAAATTTCTCATGTCTTTTCTTTATGTTTAGATTATTTTTATAATTTAAAATTTATTTTTTGGGGAAGTTTTCTCCTATACTTCTAAATGTACGAATTTCTTCCAATTTCTTGACAGGATTTCTGATGGGTATATGTATATAGCTATAATTTTAAATATTTAATTGTTATTGTTATACCACAAGAAATAGTAAACTTACCAATATCTCAGAAAAATTCTTCAATAATGTTAGTTAATTTTGACGTTTTACTGTTATGTTGCCAAAAAAATATCTAAGATTTATTTTCAGCTAATAAAACCATATTCGTACTATGGCAAATTCTGAATCGGTTCTTATCCACTGTCATGTGTTCAGTTAAAATAGACTTAAGTTCAAGTTTTAGAATTGAGCTGCCAAACAGGTTTATGTACTACTGTTGGTTTTTGACAATGACATTTTTCTGTCATTTACAAACATCTGATGGTTACTATAGAGTTGTTTAGGCTCTGAAATTTATTACAACAGATTATTTCATATTATTATTTACTATATCTCCAAACATATAGGATATATAATAAAAATTTAAAATGTATCGAATAGAGAATTTTACGTTCTTTAATACTAATAATAAAAAAATTCAAAAAAAAATTCAAAAAAAAATTTTTTTTTAAGATACTACTACTTCCGGTTTTCCAATTGGTACTAAAACCTATTCAACTCTTCCCATTAATGTTAGATTGAGGAATCCGTAGTCAAAAAGGTCTTTAGTCTTATAGAATTTGAGAAATCGTGTCTCCAACAACCTCACACACACAGACATCATTGTAAAAATGTTAAAATCGAATTCTATGGACCTTAAATCGTGCTTATTCAATAAAATCTGGATATGCGATTTTTAGCATGAATCCAATACCTCTCTTAGCGAGAGGTAAAAATAGTTATTTCAATTTTAAATCAAATCAAATAGGGTTAATGAATTTAACCTTGAAAATAAATAAATCGAAAACAAAACAACTAAGTACAAATATAACAACAAATTATAACAAATGATCAAAATGCTGGCTATTATTAACTAAACATAGTTGACACTGTTTTGCAACACTTCCAGTTACACTCTGCAATTTGTATTGTATTGTTTCGGGAATTTCAACCCTTCCAGGTTATATCCCTAGAATGCTCTCACACACAACATCTATTTTTTAATTTTTTTTACAATTGCCACGAAGTTTCTTGCGTAGATGTCATGTGTGTTGCCCACCCGAGCAAGCCCTTGTTACAACCACCAGCCGGTGCTAGATAGCTTAGTGATTGCCAAGTTAATTGTATCCCAACTTGGAAAGGTAACGGGAGTAGATACCTGTAGTGTATCATACAGTTGGCAATATTGTTTATTTATATGTTTAAATATTAAGATTCTACTTGCGGCAGTCGTAGCACGTCAGCCAGACAATAAACTGTACTTGTGTGTGTCAATAAATCTCATAGTTATAAATATTGGTGTGTTAACATAAAAAGCCTTCCACTCCACCACAGTGGCGACGAAGATATTAAAATTAAAATAAATCTAAATTAAAATAAATCTAAATTAAAATAAATCTAAATTTAAATTAAACTAAATCTAAATCTACATAATTAAAAATTTTGGTAATAAATTAGATAAAATTTAAATTTAAATAATAAATTTAATATGGAAGTTGGGCATCTTCGTGAAATCGATCCAGCAAATGGAGACTGGAGCATATTCAAAGCGCGGCTAGAAAATTATTTTATAGCAAATGAAATAACAGATATTGCAAAAAAACGTGCTATTTTATTAAATATTTTGAGCGAAAATGCTTATAAATTAATATTTAATCTATCCCTGCCCAATAAACCAGAAGTTAAATCTTATGATGATCTAATTAAACCTATGGACACACATTTTAAGCCAACGATCTCCATGTTTGCCTCACGATATAAATTTTATGGTGCTACAATGTCTAATAACGAAAGTACTAACGACTGGGCTGCTAGAGTGCGCAATTTAGTAGTTCATTGTGAATTTGGTGCACACGAAATTGATATTGCATTGAGAGATCGATTTATCGTGGGCTATCAAAAAGGATCTGTACAAGATCGGTTGTTTGAAGAGAAATCTACAGCAACCTTCAGTGGAGTTGTGGAGATCGCCATCGCCAAATCAGCCGCTAAAAACAATACGTGCGATTCGGTGCAAGTAAAGTCCGAGCCGGGCTTGCATCATGTCCGATAGAGGAGGACGAAAGGCGCAGAGAGGTCGGCGACCGAACGAGAACGAGGGGCAGCGTGTTCATCATGTGGCAAGTCAAATCACACAACAAACAAATGTTTTTTTCGTAATAGTGTTTGTAATGCATGTGGATATAAGGGTCATATTGCTACGGTTTGTGTATCAAAAGTGAAAAACAAATCAAAAAATACAAGGGTTCACACTCATAAGTATGTAGAAGAAAAGGAAGACGATGTAGAGGTGAAACTACCCTTAAATATATGTATATAATTTGACTAGTGAAGGTTCTGACCCAATAACTTTAAATATTCAAATTGAAAACAAATCATTGTGTTTTGAAATAGATACGGGGGCTAGTGTGTCTGCCATATCAAAGGACTTTTGGGAAGAGAAACTAGGTCAATGTAAATTGTTTAAAACAAATAATTATTTACTCTCTTACAATGGTAACAAAATTTTCCCCATTGGTAAATTAATTGTGAAAGTAACTTATAAAAAAGTTACAAAGGATTTAATTATATTTGTAATAAAAGATGGCGGACCACCTGTATTAGGTCGTGATTTTTTAAAATGTTATAATTTAGGAATTGGTGAACTAAATTTTATAAATATAGAAAATGATATTGAAAAATTAAAACGTAAATTTACAAATTTATTTTCACCTGGACTAGGAACCTTTAATAAAGGTTTAGTTGCATTAAAATTAAAAGATAAAAATGTATCACCAAAATATTTTCGACCACGCCCATTACCTTACGCTCTGAAGTCTAAAGTTGAACAGGAACTAAATCATTTATTGGAAGCTGGAATAATTTCTCCTGTAGACTTTAGTGCGTGGGGTACGCCAATTGTTCCTGTATTAAAAAAATCTGTTGTGGCCAGCACAATACCTTCCGTCATTCTCGTGTATAATGTATAAATTCCATAATTTTTCTTACAAAAGATTCTAAATTTCCAGTAAAATTATTTCATAAACAAACTATTCAAATTGCACTTGACACTGGCATCTTCTTCTTCTTTAGCTTTTCCCATTCGTTAGGGGTCGCTATTGTTGCATGTCGTTCTCATTCAGTTTCTTTTCTCTCAAATCTTCCGCAATACAGTCCTTCCATCTTATCTTTGGTCTTCCTCTGTTTCTTTAACGTCCTATTACTAAACTATTCATTCTTGTTCCAATATAATTCTTCATTTCTCCTCATGACATATTCAAACCAATGTAATCGTCTTTCTTGTATCTTTCTAAAAACTTGTAACACTAGAGTTATTTTCTTACCGTATCTTTCCGTGTATTCCCCAATATCTACTTCAACATCCTCATATCTGCCACATTAATTTACTTTTTATTGATACTGACATCTGTCAATTTGAATTATATGAATATATTACTAGTTCCCAAGTTTGGCATAGCAGGCTGAATTATAAAATTTAATTTCTTTAAAATTCTTTAACTCTGTATCTATTGAATATGAAGTATAAATTGTAATCAAATCGTATGCTTCCCGTACGTTAAATGAATCTCAGCGAAAATACGCGCAGATAGAAAAAGAAGCGTTTGCTATCATTTTTGCAGTTGATAAATTTAATCAGTATTTATATAATATGAAATTTATATTACGTACGGATCATAAACCGTTACTTACAATTTTTCACCCAGAAAAAGGTATTCCGCAATTTTCGGCTAATCGCCTACGCAGATGGGCAGTAATATTATCTAATTATAGGTATGACATTGAATATGTTAAATCTGAGGCAAATAGCGCTGATAGTTTGTCAAGGTTACCTGTAAACAGTACTGGAGGAGAAAACTTTGACGTTGATTATATTAATTATTTTTCGTATAATGAAGATTTTCCAATCAATTTCAAAACGGTGAAAGAATCAATGCAAAATGATGAAATTTTAATAAAAGTTTTAAATTTTGGTTGGCCGAAGGCAGAAATACCGAAAGAACTTAAAACATTCCATCGTATACGTAATGAATTTGGCATTCACGATGAATGTTTGTTATGGAACAATCGCTTAATAATTCCAATAACTTTAAGAAATAAATTATTGAACGATTTACACATTTCTCATATGGGAATCGTAAAAATGAAGAGTGTAGCTCGTTCATACTTTTGGTGGCCGGGATTAGACCGAGACATTGAGAATTTGTCGAAAAATTGTAATTCATGCATATTAAATAAAAGCTCGCCACCTAAAGTAGAGTTAAATCCGTGGCCATGGCCAACAGAACCATGGAGTCGATTGCACATCGACTATATGGGTCCATTTCTAAATAAATACTTTCTAATCATATTAGATGCACATTCAAAATGGATTGAAGTATTTACTATTACTTCAATCACGTCCGAAATGACGATTGAGATACTTAGGAGTTGTTTCGCCCGCTTTGGTCTACTAAGAACAATAGTATCTGATAATGGAACCCAGTTCACAAGTGAACTATTCCAAAAATTTCTAAAAATGAATGGTATTCACCACATAACATCACCACCCTTTAATCCCTCATCTAATGGTGCCGCAGAAAACACTGTTAAAACAATTAAAAACGCGCTAAAGAATGCTATAAATAATAACAATCGAAACGTATCAACTAATTTATTAATTTCAAACTTTTTGTTTGATTACCGTACTACCCAAACACTGTACCACTGGTGTCTCACCTTCTTATTTATTGTTAGGTAGAGAATTACGTTCACGATTTCAATTGTTAGACTGGCGCGATGAGTATATTAGCGACGAAATAAAAAGTAGAGTAAATAAGCAACAAGAAAAACAAAGTGAAAATTGGAAAGGAACTAGGAAGGTAAATTTTGAACCGGGGGAGATAGTACTAGTTAAAGATTATAGAAAACTAAATAAAACAGAATGGGTCAAGGGTACATTAGTTAAGAAAATTGGAAAAAATGTATATTATGTAAACATACCAGAAATAGGTAAAATGTGGAAACGACACAGTAATCAGTTAAGGAAATTCTCAATAAAACCGTCAATTCATTTACCTCTTTCTGGTGTAGTACAGGAAAATGATAATTTAGAGGAAAATATGCCAACGGACGAGCAGAGAGCTCAGACAAAATGACAGACCTGTCAGAGAAATCAAAATTCCTAACCATCTTCAATATGATGTCAATTTTGAGCAAAATGGTTAGTTATGTAAGTGAATTATGTATTATGGGATTTTGGTAAATTTAGGTAGGGAGGATATGTAGTGTATCATACAGTTGGCAATATTGTTTATTTATATGTTTAAATATTAAGATTCTACTTGCGGCAGTCGTAGCACGTCAGCCAGACAATAAACTGTACTTGTGTGTGTCAATAAATCTCATAGTTATAAATATTGGTGTGTTAACATAAAAAGCCTTCCACTCCACCTCCATCAAGATCAGTCGAGAAAAATTCGACCTGACCCGGATTCGAACCTACGACCTCTGAGTCCAGAGGCTCGCACTCTACCACTGTGCTATCCCCACTCTGCAATGTATTTTGATTAATGCTGTTGAAAGTATTCATCACTGCTTCACGTAGTTCCTCTACATTATTGTACATCATATTACTTCCATATACTTTATCTTTTAGAGTTCCCCATAAATAAAAATCTGACGTGGCCAATACAATACCTCCCGTTTAATTTAATTTTTATTCGTGTAAATACTTAAAATTAAATTAAATTTAAATATCGGGTTCGATCCCGATTGACGCCAATTTTTTCGAATTTTAAATGGCACAAAAAGGACCCCTGTGGTGCACTCTTCATGCTCGTGAGGTGACATCTGGTAAACGCCCGCACGGTACAAATATGTCGTCATCGTTACCGAAATCTGTGTATAAAGCAGATTGGCACACCCAGCAATGGGTATATGCTGTGATGATATATTTATTTTATTTATTTATATACTTACCTGTATTCATTGCTGGCGTGGAGAGTGCACCACAGGGGTCAATTTTGTGCCGTTTAAAATTCTAAAATATTTGGCGCCGGTCGGAATCGGAGCCGATTCCCCAGATTTGCGTGAAGTGCCGCCTGGTAAACGCCTGCAAAGTACAAATATGTCATCATTATTACCACATCTGGGTACAGAGCAGATTGGCTTACTCAGCAATGGGTAATATGCCGTGATAATATATTATATATTTTTATTATCTTACTTATATTCCTACAAATTTAATTATGCTGGAAATTGTATTCAGTTCCTTTCCGTATAATTATTACTATTATTATTTGAAATGATTAGTTTGTTGACAGTGACATATATCTGTCAGTTACATACATTTGAGATCTGAACTGTGTAACCATAGAGTTGTGTTTAAAGCGTAGGCTCCGGGATTAAAATTATAGATAATTTTATAAATTTATCCATAAAATACAAAAAGTATTAAAGCAAACCTGTAAAAAAATTTAAAAACTTTAATTTTCATAATAACAAACCTCGAAAAATAACATTTAATGGTATTTTTCGAAGAAAAACTAGTTTGTGTTTCCGGTAAAGTGCCATTTCTCGTTATCTGATTTACTCCAAAATCTAACGGCATCTTTCCATATAAGAGTAAGGTAGAAATACAAGGTTGCAAAATTTTCTGAACGATAATATTTGAGTTAGAGCGTAAAGAGGATCCACACATACACACACACACACAAACACACACATACACACAGACATCATCGTGAAAATGTTAAAATTAGATTCTAGGGACCTTAAAACGTGGCCATTTATCAAAATCTCGACATGCGATTTTTAGCACGATCCCTATACCTCCTTTACCAAGGTTAGCGGGAGGTAAAAATCAAGAGAAGTTAAATCTGGTGATCTGGCTGGCCATGAAATGGGTGTATTAATTGCTGTTATTCTGTTATAAAAACGATGGTGTAAATAATCAACAAAATTTCTAGCATTGTGTGCAGGAGCGCCATCTTGTTGATACCATATTCGAACATTTTGTGCCAAATTTTCCTGTGCCCAATAACGCTCGTTACGATGATTTAAATAAGCACAGTTTGTAACATTTGACATTTGATGTATGTACGAAACATATCATATTGTTCTAATGTTTAAAACGTCGGCATTTTAAATATGTAATCGTAATAAATAAATTCACCAATTATTAAATTCAATAAACAAATATTTACAAATTTAATTATGACAGTTCGTCGTTATAATAAAGTTTGTTTTATTTTTTGTTATTCACCTACCTTTGTTTTTCTATTTGATTTAAAATTCAAATAATAATTTTTTTTCTTAAATTTTAATTCAAACATACTTTGTTACACATCGTTGAAAAAGAGAAAAATAGTTCTATTTAATAATGTAAAAATCCAATATGGCGCCCATTTAAAATAAGAAAGTTACTATTAACACCTTGGAAACCGCCAACTTGAATTTTATTGTGACATCACTTTTAAGTTTGTCTTATCAAATCCTATAACTTTTATAAGAAACATTTTCTTATATTTTTTATAATTACGGAGTTATGTGACATTTAAAAATCGCGATTTTCAGTTTTTTTAAAATAACTTTTAAACTGTTCGGAATTTAATTTTTTTGTCAAAGGAATATAAATGAGCATTCAAAACTGCTCTTATAGTTTCCGAGATCCCAATGGTAACCCAATTAATTTGGGAATATACCGAGTGTATATTTGAAACCCGAACATAGCCCGTTAACACGGAAAAATTGTTTTTCTAAGACCGTTACTCGCCGTTTCAACTGACAACAATGGTTGTGGTATCAATAGAAAGATAAAAACTTTCTGTATCAAATGATACATGTAAATTTGCAATATTTTAGACCCATAAATTAATTATTATATTCATTCAATTTCTTATCAATACCGATAGCCATGATGGTATTTGAACAAAATGACAAGCAAATGATTGAAATTTTGTCAGAATTCGTTATAAACCTTTAACTTGTGCAATTTGTATTATTTAATATTTAATTAATTCATTTTATTTCAAGCTATTTCTAATCTGTTACAAATATTAAAAAGAAGTTAAAATAAAAAAAAAATATAGCTAACGAATTTTGACAGACAAAATGTCAAACATTTGTTTTTCATTTTGTTCCAATACCATTATGACTATCAGCATTAATAAGAAATTGAATAAATTTAATAATGAATTTATGGGTCTAAAATATTGCAAATATTGTATCTTGTGTCATTTGATACAGAATTTTTTTATTTTTCTATTGATACCACAACCATTGTTGTCAGTTGAAACGGCGAGTAACGGTCTGAATAAAACGATTTTTCCCGATACATAACTTCGGCTCAGAGAATCAGACGATCAAGTGTTATTTCTGAGTTATCGGTTTTCAAAACCATTCATCGGCAAAAGGTCGTTTTCGAGATTTAATCAAGACTCGTGTGTGAATGTGCGATTAATATTCCTTAGTATTAGCGTCTCGATTATTAATGTAACTTATTAACATATTCCATAGACCATAGCTAAATAATTACCGATATCTGTGTACAAAGCAGACTGATCCAGCTATGGGTAATATGCCGTGATGATATATTTATTTATTTATAGCTAAAGAATTATTATTACAAAACACTCGTTTTTCAAAGACACTTGATACGAGTAATTTTTAGTACTCGTGTGCGTGAGTATTTTTCTTATGAAGTACTCGGACAAAATTACTCATGAGTACAATCAAATAGTACTTGCGTCCGAGTACTCTGACCAGCTCTGATCTATATATAATATATTGTTATATTTTTAGATGCCTGCCATTGTTAAAGAAATGTATAAACAATAAACCATGCATACCTTCATACATACAACTGGGAAAATAAACATCTAGGTAAATATTTATTGCTTTAATTAAAAGATCTACTTTAATCAATATTTGCACACAAATAATTAATTCATATAGGTATTAATATAAAATAATAGATAATTTATAAGTTGAGATATAACTACAAATATTTATATAACATTTAGCATTATTGACCTCTCGGAACTCGCGCCTCTTTTAGAGTCAAGAAATTATTTTGCACGTAATTGAAAGATTCTCTGTAAATGAAGCTCTGTTGAGAATGCTAAATAAAATTAAATCAAATACATAATTAAATTGTATAATACTAAAATAGTAGAACATTTTCACTATCTTCTTGAGTAACATCATTCATTACAAACACCTTTCCAGTGCATGAAGAGGCCATTGTGACAGCAATTTCCATATTTACTTAAATAACGTTTTAAAATAAATTCTGTTATTTTTCCACCTAATTTCATGTCAATAATACATAGTATGTACGAGGGGAGACCCAAAAGTAACGGGAATGGGGCGGCTTAGTGGGGGGGATTGGGTTCTCCAGTGAGGGGTTCTAAGCGGTGACTCTCCTTGAGTCAGTGTGGGAAGTCTGGTCGCTGTGAGTGTATCTGTTCGTCCGTGAGATTTTTTCTGTAAAACAACTTTTTCCGTGAGATGGCTGAGTGCCAAGAGCAACGCGCCTGTGAAATTTTGCTTTCTTTTGAGGAAAACGCCCGCGGAAACTCTTGTGATGCTTAAAACAGCTTATGGGGATGATGCCCTAAGTAAAACACGTGTCTACGACTGGTTTTCGCGTTTCAAGAATGGAGAGATGTCGATTGAAGACCGAACTAGTTCTGGGCGCCCCTCAACTTCAAGAACGGACGAGAACATTGAAAAAATCAATACCCTTGTTCGTGAAGACCGTCGCCAAACCATTGATCAACTTTGTGAGATGTCTGGAGTGTCTTGGAGTTCAATTCAGAGGATTTTATCCGAATATTTGCACATGAGAAGGGTTGCAGCCAAACTTGTCCCTCGCCTTCTCACTGACGACCAAAGGGAGCGTCGACTTCAGGTCTCTCTTGAGCTGCATCAGGTGAAAGAGGACCCAATTTTTTTTTGTAAGGTCTTACTGGTGATAAATCGTGGTGCTATGGGTACGACCCCGACAGCAATCAAGTCAATGGAAAACAGCTCTCTCTCCTCGTCCAAAGAAAGCACGCAAAGTGTAGTCAAACATCAAGACATAGCTCATTTGTTTCTTCGATTGCAGAGGTGTTGTGCACGCGGAATTTATTCCTTCAGACCAAACGGTCAACCAACAATTCTATTTGGAGGTTTTGAGGAGGTTGAGGGAGAACATCCGGAAGAAAAGGGCGGATCTTTGGCGCACAGGGGATTGGTTCTTCTATCACGAAAACGCACCTGCCCACACCGCACTGTCTGTGAAGCAGTTTTTGACCAAAACCGACATGACACCAATTGTTCAACCAACAAAAATCCCGCCCTACTCATCGGGCCTTGCTCCCTGCGACATTTTTTTATTCCCTAGACTCAAAAGGGACATGAAAGGAAAACGTTTTGGGACTGTAGAGGAGGTGAAACAAAAATCGCTGGAAGGGATGAAGAACATAACAACAAGTGAATTTAAAAATTGTTTTGAACCATGGAAGAAACGATTGGACAAGTGTATTACAGTCAATGGGAAATACTTTGAAGGATAACAATTTTGTGTGAAAAAGGTTGATTAATAAAAAAATCCTGTTACTTTTGGGTTCCCCGTCGTATTAGAACAAAATTTCATTCATTTTTGTTAATACATATTGAAAACAAATAAAAATCATGGTTTGGAGTCAACCTGAATCCGCGTGCTCATCTGATAAGAAAATTTCACCTCTCTAAGTGAGAGGCAGTATGGGATGTTGTAAGTAGTGTTATATTCAAAAAGTATTGGCATGGTCACCTTCAACGAAAAATTTCCCGAACATTCGAATTTTCTTTAATAAAGCATTATTTTTAAAATAGTCTTCATTAATTTTTCTTTTACTAAAAATCTAACAATGTTCTATAATAACCTTGAATTTTTTTTTTTAATTCATACAAGAAAATTTTGGTTTTTTTCTTTTTTATCGATTACAGTAATCACAACGACCACACCCACCAATTAGTCTGATGTGCAAAAGCCATAATTTTTATATATATTTTTTAAATTATTTTATTTATTTAATTTTGAGAGAACAATACAGTGGAAGACCGACGACAGTTCCACGTGTATTCAGGCTGATTTATAACGAGTATGCCAAACTTTAAGCGTTTATTAGGGAGGTCATTTTGAGTGAAAAATGTCATATGAACAAAGGTTGTATTCTATCTAGTTAAGCAACTACAAGAAATTAAAGTGTTGTTAGTGACATATTAAATTTATCGATTTAATACCAAGTTACTGATGAAAAACAAAATAAAAGAATATATAATTTTACAACAAATGTTCAAAGTGAGCTCCTTGAGTTTTAATACAAGCATGACACCGACGAATCAAAGAATCGTACACGAGTTTCATGTCAATATTAGTACGTATTTGATTTAATGCTACCATAATCCTTTCGATTAATTTCTCGCAAGAGTTTATTTCTATAGCATACACGAGTTGCTTTAAATGACCCCAAAGATAAAAATTTAAAGGATTTAAATCTAAAGATTTTGCTGGCCATATGACAGAACTTCTACGTCCAATCCATCTATCTGAATAGTTCAAATTTAGCCATTGTGTTACTTGCCTTCCAAAATGGCGTGGTGCACCATCATGTTGGAATCGTATGATTTGTCGAATATAAAGTGAAGTATCTTCTAACTTTTTATAAAGCCCACTATTAAGAAAATTTGCATATCTTTCAACAGTAAAACGATTATTCAAAACTTCAATATCTAGCAATTCTCCGTTGAAAATATTAGCACTAAATCGTTGCTGAAATCCAGACTGAAAAACAACATGCGGATTCTCGAGAGACCACATTTGATGGTCGTTCATAGTGTTTATTTCATCTCTGGTAGACAGTTCGTTCCGTTTCTGCATAGCTTTATTTTAAATTTAAAATGGTAAATTTACTATGCCACTAATAAAATTTTAATGTCTTGTAGTTGTAGATAGAATGGAACCTATGTTGATACAACATTTTTCACTCGAAGTGACCTTTCTAACAAACTGTTAACATTTGGTACACTCGTTATAAATCACCATGTATACAAAAATTAACATAAAAATTTATTAAAATATTTATACAGACATATAATTTAAAGACGTAATAGAAAATTAAATTTACAATAACAAAAATAATTTTTAGTTATTCACGAAAATCTTCAATAAATAAGTTTCTATTTAAAAACGATTATGGAACAGGTTTTCCCACAAAAAGGCTCCTTTTCGCTTTAAAGGAGACTTCAATATGATTATGTAACCGGGGGTTAGTCTTGATTGTTCATCTATTTTCGTGCCATTTATATTATAATTAAACTGATACATTATATTTCTTGAAAAATTAACAATGTAACATTTATTAAAAAATCTTTCAGAACTCATATTTTAATAAGAATGATACAACCTTTTTTAGTTTAAATTCTGTTATATTTATTTAAATAACGACGTTTCGGCAATATAAACTATAGCCTTCTTCAGGAATGAACATGAACAACAAATGAACAAATACAAATATATAAATAACATTTCTTTGTATTGAACATCATTTTATTCAATTCACACCGTCTATGTAAGTTAACTACATCATCTTGTAAGAGACTGCAATAATTATTAGTTTTTATTTGTAAAATTTCAAGTCATTAGCAAATAGTAAGTAATGGCTGTTTCTGAAGCAGTTAGAGATGTCGTTTATATATACGAACAAATTAAATAATATTAGACCTAATAAGTGAGATCCTTGCGGTACTCCAGATGTTACGTTAATTGGCCGAGATTTAAAACCATTGTAAATTATCAGTTGTGATCTGTTTCCAACATATGATTCCAGCCAACTTAAAAGAGATCCGTGTATAGATAAATTGAACAATTTAAATAAAATATGACTGACACGATCGAAAGCTGTACTGAGATCTGTATATATGACGTCAACTTCTATTGTCTAAGTTCTTCATTAGATATTCAGTAATTTCCAAAAGATTGTTATAGGTTTAGGTTATCAGTAATAATACCCTCAAAGATTTTACCAAATGTACATGTTATAGATATTTTCTATAGTTGCTTGCATTATTCGCATCTCCGGATTTATATATAGGTGTAACATACAGGGTGGGGCAGAAAAATCTATCCGATTTCAAATCCCTTTTTCTCAGAAGAGGGAGCAGGTAGAGTAGTGGGGTAAAAACCGTTAGAAAGCCGGTTTATGCCATTTGTCAGTAGTCAACATGCCTTGGTCTGGTGAACATCGTGCTTTTGTTATTGAGCGGTTTATCGAATGCGGCGGTTCGATAATTGCTACACAACGTGCTTTTCGAATTCATTTCGGACTCGGGCGTCATGATCCTGTTCCACATCACGCTACGATTAAAGTGTGGGTGTCAAATTTTAGACAGACGAGTTCAGCATTGAAAAAGAAGTCGCCTGGACGTCCCAGGACAGCAACAGGACCTGAAAACGTGGCCAATGTGAGAGCCGCGATTGAGCGCTATTGTTTCATGCTGGAAAATTTTCTTAGACCCAAAATGGAAGAAAATGGCGTGGAAAATGTGTGGTTTCAACAGGATGGGGCAACCGCCCACACATCGCGACGATCAATGGACATTCTCAGGGAACTGTTTCCCGGTCGCCTCATTTCCCTGAGAGGTGATCTTGGCTGGCCGCCGCGCTCACCGGATCTCACTCCATGTGACTTCTTCCTTTGGGGTTACCTCAAATCGAAGGTTTACCAGCATCGACCAAGGACCCTTCTTGCTTTACGAAGGGAAATTGCTCGGGCAATTGAAGAAATTCCTGTGGAAATGACGGTGAAAGTCATGGAAAGCTACCGCGAGCGCCTAAATCAGTGTATCCGCTCCCAAGGACGACATTTGAGTGATGTGCTTTTCAAAACTTAAATTTAGAAATGGCATAAAATTTGCGATATGTTAATAAAAATTTTTTTTGACAAGTTGAGTGGTTTTAATTTTATAACGTTTTGAAATCGGATAGGTTTTTCTGCCCCACCCTGTATGATGTTTTCCATTCAATAGCCAATGGGGAAAATACCTAATTTAAGTGATTGGTTGTAGAGGTTCAACTAAGTAATATGCGAAAGTTTTATACCATCAGGAGAATTTCTTCATGTGTTATATTCAGTGGACTTAAATTAGTATGAGTGTTAATGTTATCTATATATTCCATGATAAGTTAAAATCATCATAAACGGATTCAAAGTTGTCAGCAAATAAGTTACAAATAACTTGACCTGATGTAGCTTCTTTATCATTATAAACAATTACAACAGGCATGTTATTAGTCTTCTTTAATTTTTTTGTATAATTCCAAAAGGATTTAGGATTAGTTTGTATATTATTTTAAAGATGTACTCATTGTGGTCTATTTTATCTAATAACTTTGCTCTATTTCGCAATAGAATGAAAGGCATTGTAATCAGATGTATTCTGATATATTTTCCATTTCTTAAAGAATTTGTTTTTTTTCTTTTATAATTTTTATAAGCGATTTGCAGAACCAAACGGGGTAGTGTTAATTTTTACTATTATTAAGCGGTACGAATTTTAAAATTAATGAATTTAAAATACTATAAAAACACTTTACATTGCCACTTACGTTTGGATAAATGCGGCGATTATTCCAGTTGACTCCATATAACTTATTTATTACCATAACTTGCTTATTAATATGAATTCTATACTGGATTTCCATCAATAGTCTTAGTTTTACTTTCAGATGAAATTATAACAAAAAAAAATGGTGGAATCCCCCATTCAATCAAAACAATATATAGCAAGTCTGATTGGCCTCAATTCACCCAAAATTTTACGATAATAATAGATTTGGGCCAGTGACGATGCGGTTATAAAAATTAAGCATTTTTATATCAACGAAATAATATTTCATAATTTTCTTTTTCTTAAAACTCTTAGTTTAATGAAGATATGTTACCTGTAATATTATTTCTTTGCAATGATAGAATCCCTCATTGTATGTTAATTAGGGAAAAATATTAATGTTTCGGAATGAGAGACCGTGCACAAGCTTCGAAAGGTTAATGCTTTTTATTAAACTATTGTGTTTTTTTTTCTTTATATGGAAATCTAGGAATGTCTTGAAATTAAATGTTCCACTTCGTCATCTCCTTTTCCCGAGTTTGATAAATATACAGAAGTTTTATTCGGTTTTGTAGCAGTATTGTTTAAAGATGTTATGTTAGTAGTCGTGTTTTTATCAGATGTGCGTTCCGGTATTGTTGGTAATCCGCTAGAACTTCTGTGCCGCGCAGAGCCTTGGCGGAAAGACTGGGATAGTGTGTGTAGACGACTAGAAGGTGGAGTTGACCCAGGAAATGATGCAAGCAGAATTGATATCTGGCGTTCCAGTGATGCCAAATCATTAAGAGCAGAAGAAGGAAGGAACTGGGAGCTAGATGATGCTACTGAAATTTGTGGAACCTAAATCAAAATTATTAAGTGATAAGTTTTAATACATAGGTACCTATTGAAATTGCAAATGTAAGTCATAATATAGGTTAGTATTAACGTATTAACACTTATCTACTAATAAAAAACCATGGATATAAAAGTATGTATTGTCATCCAATAAAGTATTATTTTTAATATATATATATATATATATATATTGATCAGTAGTTTAATTTGTTAAACGGATAAGCCGAGGCAGGTTGGAACATTTTTAGCCTCTTTAAATAGAAAATTATTTTATTATACTGTACAATGAATGTAGTCAGATAAGTGGAGATAAAAAAAAGTGGGCCTGGAAAAGAAATACATATATTTGTACTTAGAAATAATAAAGAGTTTGTGACAAATAAAAAGCGTCTAATTTGTAACAAATTGGTGTCAGAAGTGGGATAATCTCATCAGCAGACCTACGGATGAGATAAAAGCTGGATGGCGGCGGAAATGCAAGAACAGATGACCGCCGTGATGGAGTTAATAAGAAATAATGCTGAAAGGCAAGATCAGTTAGCTGAGGAGCAGAGAAAAACAATAAGAAATAGTTTGGAAGAATAAAAAGCTGTGGTTGTTAAGGAACCAAGTAAAGCTGCAGAAAGACAAAAAAAGATATTGGAAGAAACACGTAACATATTGGAAGGGAAAATTGAAAAATAAAATAATGAACTACATTGTAAATTAGATTCAATTAATCAAAAGTTTATTGTAATTAAAGAGGAAATTGGCAGTATAAAAGATACTATTATCACCGTATAAAATAAATATGTCAATATAGAACAACGATTACTACAAATAGAAGGGGAGTTTCAACAGAAGACCATTGACATTGTTAATGAAAAACTGAGTATTTTAAGGGCATTGTGTACTCCTGTACTAAAATATGAAGCGAAAATTCAAATAAATTGTTCCTGTACTAGAACTCCTAACATTTTAAAAAATTCAACATTAGACAAACATACGTCTATATATAAAACTAAAACAATTACCCCTTAACCTTAAATAATAATATAAGCTAAAAGCTAAATACGTATTTCGAGAACTAAGTTCTCATCATCAGTAGAACAAAACAAAAGTTTAAGCAGAGAAGTTAAGATTACTCAACATGTAAACCATGTCAGAGGTCTAACAACTCTGAGCAAACAAGGGAGAGAACTGGGATTATATAGGGATAGGAGTCACAGGTGAATGAATACCAATTAAAACTAAGATTTAACGTCCAATGAAATTTAAGATTTAAAATGTCCTATTAAATTTAAGTTTCTATTAAATCGAATAATTTAGAATTTGGTATGGGACCGAAATCTGCGTTCATCAAGTAATTTTTAAATTTATTTATTATTAAGCTCTCGTATGCATCTAAATATCTATCATTATAAATATTCTTTAAAAGTTTAATGTTAGAATTGTTAATTTTGTGATTATTAATGAACATATGTTGAGCCACGCTAGATTTTTCGGGATTACCGCTTTTTAGATGATAAAAATGTTCTTTAAACCGAGTGTCAATTTGCCTTTTAGTTTGCCCGATGTAAACTTTATTACAATCATTACAGCTAATTTTATATATACCGGATTTTTTGTTAGTGTCAATTTTATCTTTAGGATTACCTAATAGAGATTTAATAGTATTACTTGATTTGTAAGTCACGGTTAAATTTTGATTTTGAAAAATTTTATTTAAATTTTTAGAAGCGTGATCGTACGGTAGTGTTATGTATTTATTATTATTTTTATTATTAAATGGTGTTAATGTTGTAAAATTAGAAACGGATTGGCGATGTTTAAATTTATGAACTAATTTATCTATAGTTTTAACCGGGAAACCGTTATATTTAGCTATTTCTTTAATATAGTTTAGTTCAATATTAAATCTTTTTTTGTTTAAAGGAAATTTTGTTAATCTGTTTATTAAAAAATTGAATGATGCTAATTTATGTTGCCAGAAATGATTGGAGTCAGCAGTTATTAATCTGTTAGTATTAGTGGATTTTCTGTGAATATCGAACTCTAGTTTATTTTTATTTCGAATAACCAGTACGTCCAGAAATGGTAGTTGTTTATTAGTTTCTTGTTCAATAGTAAATTTAATTGATGGGAAAACTGAATTTAAATTGTCTAGAAAAGTTTTCAAATCGCAATTTTTGATATTAACTATGGCAAAAATATCATCTACATATCTAATCCAAACTCTAGGAAAATATTTGTTGTTTTTCTTAAATTCAATTTCGAAATTACTCATGAATAAATTAGCCAAAAATGGTGATAAACTATTTCCCATAACTGTACCTTCACTTTGGTGATAAAATTTATTATTTACTTGAAAATAATTTTGATTCATACAAAGTTCAGTGAGTCGTAAATATTCATTAATTTGTGTCACATCCAAGTTGTTATTTTCTAAAAAAGTTTTTAAATATTTAATTATTATTATTAAATATTTAAATATTTAAATATTTAAAAACTTTTTTAGAAAATAACAACTTGGATGTGACACAAATTAATGAATATTTACGACTCACTGAACTTTGTATGAATCAAAATTATTTTCAAGTAAATAATAAATTTTATCACCAAAGTGAAGGTACAGTTATGGGAAATAGTTTATCACCATTTTTGGCTAATTTATTCATGAGTAATTTCGAAATTGAATTTAAGAAAAACAACAAATATTTTCCTAGAGTTTGGATTAGATATGTAGATGATATTTTTGCCATAGTTAATATCAAAAATTGCGATTTGAAAACTTTTCTAGACAATTTAAATTCAGTTTTCCCATCAATTAAATTTACTATTGAACAAGAAACTAATAAACAACTACCATTTCTGGACGTACTGGTTATTCGAAATAAAAATAAACTAGAGTTCGATATTCACAGAAAATCCACTAATACTAACAGATTTATAACTGCTGACTCCAATCATTTCTGGCAACATAAATTAGCATCATTCAATTTTTTAATAAACAGATTAACAAAATTTCCTTTAAACAAAAAAAGATTTAATATTGAACTAAACTATATTAAAGAAATAGCTAAATATAACGGTTTCCCGGTTAAAACTATAGATAAATTAGTTCATAAATTTAAACATCGCCAATCCGTTTCTAATTTTACAACATTAACACCATTTAATAATAAAAATAATAATAAATACATAACACTACCGTACGATCACGCTTCTAAAAATTTAAATAAAATTTTTCAAAATCAAAATTTAACCGTGACTTACAAATCAAGTAATACTATTAAATCTCTATTAGGTAATCCTAAAGATAAAATTGACACTAACAAAAAATCCGGTATATATAAAATTAGCTGTAATGATTGTAATAAAGTTTACATCGGGCAAACTAAAAGGCAAATTGACACTCGGTTTAAAGAACATTTTTATCATCTAAAAAGCGGTAATCCCGAAAAATCTAGCGTGGCTCAACATATGTTCATTAATAATCACAAAATTAACAATTCTAACATTAAACTTTTAAAGAATATTTATAATGATAGATATTTAGATGCATACGAGAGCTTAATAATAAATAAATTTAAAAATTACTTGATGAACGCAGATTTCGGTCCCATACCAAATTCTAAATTATTCGATTTAATAGAAACTTAAATTTAATAGGACATTTTAAATCTTAAATTTCATTGGACGTTAAATCTTAGTTTTAATTGGTATTCATTCACCTGTGACTCCTATCCCTATATAATCCCAGTTCTCTCCCTTGTTTGCTCAGAGTTGTTAGACCTCTGACATGGTTTACATGTTGAGTAATCTTAACTTCTCTGCTTAAACTTTTGTTTTGTTCTACTGATGATGAGAACTTAGTTCTCGAAATACGTATTTAGCTTTTAGCTTATATTATTATTTAAGGTTAAGGGGTAATTGTTTTAGTTTTATATATATTTTTAACCTTAGACTCCTCCTATTATTGTAAACATACGTCTGATATGAACCTGCATTTAAAATAAATAAATATCGAAATCTATTAATACTGGAATTCAGTAGCATTTCTTGTTTTCCCATTAAATTCAAAGTCAATACACCATATATTTTTGAGCCCTATCAAATAAATCTGTCGTTTTAGCAAGAACAATAATTCAGACATCAAAATTTCTTTTAAGAACTGTAAACGTCTCTGAATACCCTGTTAAAGTCAAGAAAGGCATACCATTAGGAATATTGGAACCAGTAGCTATAATCAGAAAATTGGAAGATGCAGAAAGTTTATGGAAAGATAAGAAGTATATACAATTACCAAATTCATTGGAAGAAATGTATAACAGAAGTTGTGAATCTCTAATGAATGACCAGAAAATAAAGGTTTAAGAATTATTGAGAGAGTTCCAAGACATTTTTGCAAACGACATGGGCGATTTTAGACGCACTCATCTCGTTCGACATAAAATTGATGTAGGAAATGCTAGACCATTCAAGCAACCTCCACGAAGAATTTCACTTTCCAGGATTGACGAAGTACACAATTTGCACAACTGCAAAGTTATGATTTTGAGAAAGTCCTGGAAAATCACATATAAACGCTGATTCTATGTATTGGAGACCCTGCGAGGAAAATTGCAAGAATTGTCGCAAACAAGAGGAGTGCGAATGCATTGTTAAAACATTGGAAAAGGTAAAAGAAAGGTTCTACTGTATTGGTTGTCGAGAAGATGTACATAATTATTGTAGTACTTGCGATATTTGCAACGCACGAAACGGTCTAGGAACACGTCATCGACCTAAAATGGAGCAATAGAATGTGGGATCACCATTTGAAATAGTTGTCATAGATATTCCCGGACCAGTACCTACTACCGAGGGACAAAATAAATATTTGATAGTAGTTACGGATTACTTTACTAAATGGCCAGAAACAATACCGGTCCAAAATCAAGAAACAGAAACTATAGCAGAAGCTTTGATAGAAAATGTGTTCGCAAGATTCGTTGTTCCTATGAGTTGCATTTCGATTAGGGTCGAAATTTCAAGTCAAAAGTTTTTTCTTCGGTGATGAAATTGTTAGGTACCAAGAAAACAAGAACTAGAAATTTGTTGGTAATAACCACAGCGACTGGGATAAAAAGATACATCTTTGCTTGTTAGCATATAGAACCAGTGGCGTAGCCAGAAAAAATTACAGGGGGGGGTTAGGATAATAAATTTTAAATAAATATGAAGTTAAATAGGCTTAATAACAACAATCAACAAAAACAATATTTTTATAAATATAATTTTTATTAGTAGGCAATTTTTTTTTAAATCAATAGGTAAATATAACAACAATGCTAAATTATGCAGTGAATTTCAAACTATTCACCTAAATATGTTTATACAAACCGCAGTATAAACACAAGAAAAGTTGTAGTTGTAACACTAATAAATTAAATTAACGTAGGTATTCTACTCAAGAACAAGAACATAGCGCATGCTTCACTGTTAGCTGTCGGTAAATTTCGGTAGAGCTCGGCATTTTCACGAGGACATTGCGCGAAAGGGCATCTGTAGGCTACAGACTGTAGCTAATAATTGCGTGTAAACTGATTTCTACAAAAATTAATATTCTTTTACAATGTTATCATGAGAGTTGGTGTGAGTCAGTTGAGATGGTTTGGGCATGTGGAGAGAATGGCGAGTGAACGGCTTGTTAAGCGTATATATCTTGGTGAAGTTGAGGGTTTTCGATTGCGTGGCCGACCAGTGTGTAAGTGGATGGATGTGGTTGGTAGGGTGCTTAAGGAGAGAAAGTTTCCAAGTAAGAAGAAAAGAAGAGCATGTATGAATGCGATTATGAATGTGGCTGAGGCGAAAGAAGTCTGCTTAGATAGGAATGTGTGGCGAAGAATGTTTCCTAACTATTATTGTGATCCGGATGCGGTATTTCGCTACCGAAAATCGATCACTTTAATATGTTTAAGAGTAAGAATTTGTTGTATGATGTTGATGTTGTTTTTATTGTTTTCGCGTTTGTGCGAACCCACTAAGTGGGACACGCGTGATTTTATGTATATATGTATGAAAATGATTATTTTTTGCTTCAGATCATATTATATACTCGAATGAACATCAAACGAGTATGTTTTTAAATTAGTGTTAAAAGCGGCCTACCATGGTCTCACAGGGGGGGGATTCTAACCCCTAAAACCCTCCCTATGGCTACGCTACTGTATAGAACGACTATAAATGAGAGCATGCAGTTTACTCCAGCGAAGATGACGTTAAGTCGAGAATTCAAGGTACCGGTAGATTTGGTTGTTGGTCAGTCACCTGGTGTTTAACAGGATTTATCAAATTGGATCAGCGACCTACAAGATACGTTATGGAGTATTTATGAGTTTGCAAGAAATCACATCAAGTACGCAAGTAATCGCATGAAAGAGCGATATGATTTGAGAGCTAGTGGCCCAAAGTTGAGTGAAGGTGATTTGGTATGGCTTTATAACCCAAAAAGGAGAGAAGGAAGATGTCCGAATCTTCAGCGTGATTGGGAAGGGCAGTATGAAGTAGTGAAATATTTGAACGACGTAGTGTTCCGCGTACGTATGGGGCAATGTGGAAAACTGAAAGTGGTACACAGTGACCGTTTGTGGTCATACCATGAAAGAGGTTCACTTTTCTCCGAGGACGTCGAAATTTAAGAGGGGGAGAGTGTAACATGAATGTAATCAGATAAGTGAAGAGATAAAAAAGTGGGCCTGGAAAAGAAAATAAAACGGGAAATTGTCATATTTTTGGAAGTGTCAAATACATATATTTGTACTTACGAATAATAAAGAGAATAATATGCGTCTAATTTGTATCCATATATATATATATATATATATATATATATATATATATATATATATATATATATATATATATATATATATATAGTCTTATAGAATTTGAGAAATCGTGTCTCCAACAACCTCACATACACACATCCACACACACACACACACACACACACACACACACACACACACACACACACACAGACATCATTGTAAAAATGTTAAAATCGGATTCTATGGACCTTAAATCGTGCTTATTCTGTAAAATCTGGATATGCGATTTTTAGCATGAATCCAATACCTCCTTACCGAGAGGTAAAAATGGGACAAATGTAAGATGACTTAAGGGGAAGACGTTATTTTTAATGGATAAATTAAAAATGTATTTTAAGGGTTCAAGCAAGATATGACCACAAGCTTTTATAATATACGATGGGAGATTGTCGGGTCCAGAATTTCGGGTGTTTTTTAAGCACTTAATTGCAGTTAAAATATCATCAGAGACACTTACAATGTTGGTAGTATTAGTGACACAATATGCCACATTTAAAAAACTGTTGTAGCCATTTCAATTTTATGTTATATAAGTAGATATAGTATTTAACATTTCTTGTAAGGTACATGCAGTTTTTACCTTCCGTCACCTATAGATAAGGAAGGTATTGTCTTTGGTCAAAAAATTCGGTGGTGAGTTTTCATTGAATAAGCACGTTTTAGGGTCTTTACAATCTCCAAACATATACGAGAAATAATAAAAAAATTAAATGTGTGAGATTGAGAATTTAATTATCTTTAATATTTGTAGTAACAAATTTTCAAAAAATAATATTTAGAATTTTTTTTTAGAAACTACCACTTCCGGTTGTCCAATTGTTACCAGAACCTATTCAACTCTTCCCATTACTGTTAGATTGAGGAATCCGTAGTCAAACAGGTCTTTAGTCTTATAGAATTTGAGAAATCGTGTCTCCAACAACCCCACACACACACATCCACACACACACACACACACAGAGACATCATTGTAAAAATGTTAAAATCGGATTCTATGGACCTTAAATCGTGCTTATTCAGTAAAATCTGGATATGCGATTTTTAGCATGAATCCAATACCTCTCTTAGCGAGAGGTAAAAATGGGACAAATGTAAGATGACATAAGAATAGTAGGGAAGACGTTATTTTTAATGGATAAATTAAAAAGGTATTTTAAGGGTTCAAGCAAGATATGACCACGAGCTTTTATAATATACGATGGGAGATTGTCGGGTCCAGGATTTCGGGTGTTTTTTAAGCACTTAATTGCAGTTAAAATATCATCAGAGACACTTACAATGTTGGTAGTATTAGTGATACAATATGCTACATTAAAAAAACTGTTGTAGCCATTTCAATTTTATGTTATATAAGTAGATATAATATTTAATATTTCTTGTAAGGTACATGCAGTTTTTACCTTCCGTCACCTATAGGTAATAAGGAAGGTATTGTCTTTGGTCAAAAAATTCAGTGGTGAGTTTTCATTGAATAAGCACGTTTTAGGGTCTTTACAATACGAGTTTACTATTTTTACGATTCGTCAACGATATCTCCAATACTAGAATTCCAAAAATTACAACTCTTGCGTATTCCTCTTCTTTACAACCATATGCAGACTTGATTAGATTTTGGTTATAATTGGTCAACCGGAAGTACCCTCATTTGAAGATTTTACAGTTTTTCTTGAAAAACTCAGTTAAATTTTATTATAACTTAAAGAATATATTAATCTCTATCCGATTTGATTGTATTTTGTATTTAATATTCAACAGATATAGAGTTAAAAAATAATAAAGATAAAAAAATCATAAAAATTTCATAATTCAGCCAGCTATGCTAACTTAACCATGGAAACTGCTAATATTCAGGTAATTCAAATTGACAGATGTCAGTATCAAAAAAAAGCAAGTAATTGAATGAAAGAATAAGGGAAGTAACTCTAGTGTTAGAAGTTTTTAAATATAAGAGAGACGATTACATTGGTTTGAATATGTCATGAGGAGAGATGAATATATTAATAGAAGGTGGAAGAAACATAGGAAGACCAAATATAAGATGAAAAGACTGTATTGCAGAAGACTTGAGAGAAAAGGAACTGAATGAGGACGACACGCAAAACAAAAATGAGTGGAAGACGAAAATAAAAAATAGCGACCCCCTAACGAATGGGAAAAACTAAAGAAGAAGAAGATGTCAGTGTCAAGTGCAATTTGCATAGTTTGTTTATGAAATAACTTTACTGGAAATATAGGATCTTGTTAAATGAGGAAAACAAACACACAAATTATTAATCGTTTATTTTATTAAACATATATTTTTATAAATTGACACTTTATTTTTTTATATCAATCAATCAATCTTCGTTTTCATATATTGTTTTTGTCCACTTGATTTTTTATTATGAAATTTTAATTAGCCTACTACAATCCCCCTTTTAATTAAAATTTCTTATACAAGTCCCAAATTTTCCATATGCTTCGAAAGTTTACTCGGATTCACGTCTTATGTTAATATATCCGCTGGTTGGTCTTCTGTTCTTATATATTTAAGTAATATGTTTTTGTTTTCTATTTCGTCCTTAATAAAATGATATTTTCTGTTTATATGTTTTGTTCTAGATGTTTGTCCTACATTTTTTATCCAGTCTAATACTGCTGTACTATCTGTGAATATTTCTAATAGTTTCTTTACATAATATTCTTCTTCAAGCTCTTCCATTATGTTTCTTATCCATGCACCCTTGCATGCTCCATCGCAAACTGCTAATAATTCTGCCTCCATTGTTGAAAGTGTAACCAGTTTTTGTTTTGCACTTTTCCAGTTGATCAAATTTTTACCCAACATCGTGACATATCCTCCAAATGATTTTCCATCTGTAGTTGTGCACCATCCCGCATCAGTAAATAATTTTATTTCTCCATTTTGTGATGTTAAATGTAAACCTTTTTTCTCTGTTCCCTTCAAATACCTGAACACTCTTTTGACTGCTATCCAGTGAATTTCGTTGGGGTCTTTACTGTATTGTGATAATCTGCTTACTGAGTAGGCAATATCTGGCCGTGTTCCTCTGGCCAAATACATGAGTGATCCTATAGCCTCTTGATATTTTTCTTGTTTGAAATTTTTTGAATTTTGATTTTCGTCTAATTTTTGCCCGATTACTCCAGGTGTCCTTACTGGTTTACATTCTTTCATGTCAAATTTTTCTAAAATCTTATTAATATAATTTTGTTGATATAGGTACAAATTTTTATCTTGATCTTCTTCAATTTCAATTCCCAAAAATGTTTTCTTCTCTATAGTTTCTGTAATTGTTATTTCATTCTTTATTGGTTTCATATATTCTTCAATTGTTTCTTCACTATCTCTAATGACTAACATGTCATCCACATAAACTCCAATAATTACATATTTTCTTCTTTCTTTCTTGATAAAAACACACGGATCTGATTTAAGTTGCATGAATCCAGATTTTTTCATTATCTCGTTCATTTTAATGTTCCAGCATCTTCCTGACTGCGGTAGTCCGTAAATACTTTTCTTTAATGAATATACTTTATCTGGTTCGTCATTATATCCGGGGGGTAATTCCATGTACACTTCTTCATCTAGATTGCCATTTAAATACGCAGATTTAACATCGAAATATCTTCTTGTACTTTTCTTCATTACAGATAATGCAAGTAGAATTCTTGTTGATTCCCATTTTATCACAGGACTGTAAGATTCGAAGTAATCTATTCCATATATTTGTGAAGATCCAACTGCAACTAGTCGCCTTAAATATTCTTGTTTTATTTGCAGAATTTTTGATCTTATAAACCCATTTACATTTGATGATCTTATTTTTAGGTCTATCTCATGTTTTCCAATTTTTCGTCCATTGCTTTCTTCCATTCGTTCTTGTATTCTGATTCAATGGCGCTTCGATATGAATTTGGTTCCTTTTCTCTTGCTTCATTTACTACATAATCCTTAAAATTTTCAGGTAATTTTGTTTTCCTTTTTGGTATTTGTCTTGATTCTTGTTCCATGACTGTGTTATTTTCCTTTTGAGTTTCATTATTTTGTCTTTGCTTAAAAATTATGTATTTACTTTTATCTTCTTCTTCATCTTCTTCTTTCATCTCATCTCTTTCTGTTGTCGTTGATCTTCCTTTTATTGTTTCGTAAAAATGGACGTCGGATGTTTCTTACACTTTTTTGTCGTTCTTGTCGTATATTCTGTATGCTCTTCTTTCCCTGGAATATCCAATAAAGATTACTTTTCTTGCTCTTGGATCTATTTTTGATTTTGTTGGATTATTTATTTTGTAGTACATCAAACAACCATATATTTTCAAATGTTTTACTGACGGTTTTTTGCCCTTCCACAATTCATATGGGGTCTTGAAATTTGTTCGTCTTGTTGGCGTTATGTTATGTAGATACATGGCGGTGATGAATGCTTCTCCCCAAAATTCTGCAGGTAAATCTCCGTCCGCTAGCAAGCTTCTTGTTTTGTCTAATAATGTTCGATGTGCTCTTTCTACAACTCCATTGCTTCTAGGTGAATAAGATACTGTTTTTTCATGTTTAATTCCCTTTTTCTTTATATAATCTTCTAATCTCTTATTTAAAAATTCTTTCCCATTGTCAGTTCGAATTACTTTTACTCTTAATCTCTGTTGATTTTCTAGTTTTTCTATAATTTCTTCTAACTTGTTTGCTGCATTTTCTTTACTTTTTAACAGATCTGCGAAAAAACATATTGAAAAATCATCAACAACTAAAATTATGTAATTTTTTCCTCCTAGTGTTGGGGTTCTCATTGGTCCACATAAATCTACATAAAGTAATTCAAGTGGTCTTCTTGTCAAATTACCAAATGTTTCTATATACTTGTTTCTTGTCATTTTTCCTATTGAACACGAACTACATTGTACCAGTTTTCCTTTCAATTTACCGATATTCCTTAATATCTCTTTTTCTTCTATTTTCTTTAAATAGTCTTCATTAATGTGACCAAGTCTTTTGTGCCAGGCCTGCTTTGAATTATCAATTGTGTATAGACAATTATCTTCAGTATCATCAAGATTCTGTTTCTTTGATAGTGTTATACTAAACATGTTATTTGAGAATTTGCCCTCGCAAATGAATTTTCCTTCTTTTGAATATAGATATGCACCATCTTGATTTAACGTGACAGTAATTCCCTTTTTTACTAAGCAAGGCACTGAAAGTAAGTTGTCTCGTAACTTCGGTACATAAAGAACATCTTCTAATTTAACATTTTTTGTTCCATCTTTAATTTCTGTAACAGCTCTTACATTTCCTCTTGATAAAGCTTGAATAGAACGACCATCTTCTGCAACGTTTATTTCTCTGTCTTCTTGGTTAATCTCTTCCAACCACTCATCTGTAAATGTCATGTGTGACGTACACGCCGAATCTAAATACCATTTTTGCTCGTTTTTACACGTTGTTAAATTCACTGTTGCTGTCAATGCTTGTTCATTAATTTCTTCTTCGTGTTCTTCTGCGGTGTTTGCTCTTTCTTTTCTACCCTTTGTTTTCTGAAAATACTTATTTTCTCTTTGTTCTTGATTCTTCTTTAACCAGCAGTATTTCTGTATATGGCCGAGTTTCTTGCAATAGAAGCATTCCTTACGATTCTCTTTCGTTTTAAATTTAAAATTTGTTTTATATGCATTTCCTTCTTCTATTCTCTCTTCTTTTATTTTCTTTTCATATGACAGTAATGAATGCCTCATATCTGCGAAATTTATTCCTCTATTAACTAATATGGGAATAGCTACATTATTATAATTCTTTGGTAAGCCTTCAATGATGTATCTTGTCAATTCTCGCTCCGAAATTGGTTTACCGTATTCTATTAATTGTCTGGATATACCTTGTGCTCTCGTCAGATACTCGTCAATGTTTTCACCATTTTTCATTTTTAATCTGGAAATATCCATCATTAAATCTATAGTTTTCTCTTCAATTGTTCCTTCAAATCTATCTTTTATTGCTTCCCATAATTTCTTCGCATTTTTGATTCCCTTAAATGCCATTGCTAACTCTGGTGATAAACTGAAGATAGGAAACTGTATGCTTCTTTATTTTTCTTCTGCCAATCATTGTGTGACCTATCCGTCTGAACATCTCCTTCCAATCTTTCTGGTTCATTTTGTAAAATAACATCTTCATAAAGCCCTTTACTATTCAACAACGCTTCCATCCTCATATTCCATATGGAATAGTTATTATTAGTTAACAGTTCCATTTTAACTATGTTCATCGGATCCATTTTTTATGTTGCTCTTCCACTACATCTAGCAGAACAAATACGCTCTTCTACCAAATGTTAAATGAGGAAAACAAACACACAAATTATTAATCATTTATTTTATTAAACATATATTTTTATAAATTGACACTTTATTTTTTTATATCAATCAATCAATCAATCTTCGTTTTCATATATTGTTTTTGTCCACTTGATTTTTTATTATGAAATTTTAATTAGCCTACTACAGATCTTTTGCAAAAAAAATATGTATAGAGCGCGTGCAGTGGCATGACTTTGCTGCCTGTGGCAAACAGATATGGGGACCCGTATCAAAATGACAGCAATTAATTATGTCCATAACTGACAAGTGTCATAATTTTTCATTCAAAATTTCATGATTTTCTTATTTCATGTGGTTTGTTTGTTATCAGGAATATGGAATTCAGTTGCCGAGAAAGGGAATCATAAAATACCAAAAATTTAGAATCTTTTGCAAGAAAATTTATGTATGGAATTTGTACATAATACACAGGATTGACGGAAGGTATTGTGCTGGCCACATCAGATTTTTTTAAATTATTTCTATTCTTTCATTCTGTGAGGAAGTGAGGGGTTGGCGGTTTTTGTTATGGATATAATGTACATATTTTACCCATAATTTTAAATATTTAATTAATAAAACAATAAGAAATATTAATATATTATCAAGATAAAGCTTTCAGTAATGTCACTAAAAATTTTAATTTTGACACTGACGTTTATCTGTCAATTTGTTTGAATTGAATTTGGCAACTGGCGTAGTTAGTTGTGTAATTTATTACAACAGATTATTCTATATATTAACTTTTTATCTCTAAATCTATAGAAGTTATTATAAAAAAATACCGGATTGAGAATTTAATGATCTTTATTAATTGTAATCGTAATAATATAAATTTTCAAAAAATAATATTTAGAATAATAATATAGAAGAGAACCTGGTTCTCGGTTCCGAGTTCGAAACTACTCGGTTCTGGAACCGAAACTACCCGGTTTTGGAATCGAAACTACCCGGTTCTCGGTTCTGGAACCGAAACTCATCGGTTCTCAGTTCTTGAACCGAATCTCATCGGTTCTCGGTTCTGGAATCGAAACTCATCGGTTCTGCAATCGAATCTCATCGGTTCTCGGTTTTGGAATAGAAACTCATCGGTTCTCGATTCTGGTATCGAAACTCATCGGTTCTCGGTTTTGGGACCAAAACAGATCGAATCTTGATTGTGGAACCGAAACTAATCTGTTTTCGGTTCTGGGGCAGAAACAGGGTGAATCTGGATTATGAAACTGATAATATATGAATATCGATCTTGGAAACTTTTCAGATCTTTGAACATTATTACAATCCCGACTTAGATTTAGGTATGTATTATGAATCGATATGTTATTATTATGAATAACAAGTTCATTATTATGAAATGTAATTTTTACAATTAATGACGTAGAAACAAAACTGGCATAATAACTTGGGAAAATTGGAATCAGATTTTCTGATAAATTAATATAATGCAATTCTCTTAGAAACGATCAAAAAGCAGGTACATTTTCTCCGATTGGTGCCTTTATTGCAATTTCTATAGGATTTGTTCTTTGAAGCGTCCCTTTCGATTTATTTTAATCTTAAAGTTCAGTTCAATTGTATATTATAAACTCCTGGAATTTGGGAAATCTCACTATTCGAGAAAATTTCATCCCCCTTTTACCTTCATTGATAATTATCGGTAGAAAAATGAGCAAACGTAGTTATGTATGGCAACATTTTAAAAATGTTGATAAAAATATTAGTATTTGTACTTATTGCAAAATGACAATAAAGTAAAGTATGAGTAACATAAGTTGGTATAGTCAAATTTTTTGACTCTGTCGGGTACAGTAATAAAACTATAAATGAACTATAAATATCGCAATTATGATAAAGCGGCATCTCCTTTACTTTCTGCAGTATAATACTGTTTGGCATCGGCCCATATTTTTGAGCCGCTCTATTCATCCATTGAATCAAACGTCTACCAGATATGTATAGGAAAATAGCCTTACAGTCCTTTAACATAAATGAATAGAGCGGCTCAAAAATATGGGCCGAAGCCAAACAGTATTATACTGCAGAAAGTAAAGGATATGCCGCTTTATCATAATTGCGATATTTATAGTTCATTTATAGTTTTATTACTGTACCCGACAGAGTCAAAAAATTTGACTATAAGAGAAATTCTTGGAAATATCCATTGCTTTGTCCTCGATGCCTTCAATTTTATGGCCCCTATTGTCATTATGTAGGTACCGTTAATTCAAAACCAAAACATAACTCAAGGTCAAGCTATTAAAATAAACCATTTTGAATGAAAATTGTAAATATAACACGAAACTGAAAGTGTAATCTGCAATTATTTACTACATTATGCTGTTACATTTTCTAAACATTTTTAGCATCCTCTTGCGTTTGGTATAATAATATTTACACATCACTATTTTCAATTAAATACATAAAAACAAAAATTAAAATCATACGATATTTCTCAAATAAAACAGAAAATTTGTCCGATTCGGTTCTACTACCCGGAACCGAAACCGAAAATCGGTTCCACTACACGAAACCGAAGATCGGTTCCACTACTTAGAACCGGAACCGAAAATTGGTTCACTATTCAGAACCGAAGATCGATTCTATTACTCGGAACCGGAACCGAAGAACGGTTCCATTACTCGGAACCGGAACCGAAAATCGGTTCCACTACTCGGGACCAAAGTTGGGTCCCACTACCCGGGTATCCGGGTACCCGGATAGTTTTGGAACCGAGTATCCGGTTCCAAATTTTTTCGGTTCTTGACAGCACTAGGAACTACTACTTCCGGTTGTCCAATTGTTACAAATTTTTTTTAGCTCTTTCCATTAATGTCAGATTGAGGAATATGTAGTTAAACTAGTTTTTGAGGAATCGTCCTTCCATTATCCACACACACACTCACACCCAAAACCATGCGCCCGCGCGCGCACACAAATACACACGGACACACACACACACACACGTACGCACACACATACGTACGCACTCGCACACAAACTTACACATGCGCATGCACAAGCATGTACGCACACGCACGCGCACACCTATATACACAAACACATAAACACGCGCTTGTAGTATTAAAAATATCGATATTTAAAATTTGTATCTCTTCTACTGATAATGCCGTAAATGTCGAAACTGCAAAGAAATTTAAACTTAATGTTTTACTTTTTATCACTGTTAATCATATTTCACCGAGTATCTGCAGCATCAGCAACTTTCATTAATAATAGTAATATTACGGACTTACTTATTATACAGCCTGTATAAATAAAATTATAAAATACCTCATCTATATTGGAGTGACAATAGCTAATTCTTTTGATTTTTCGAAGCGTGTCATCACTAGCAGCTTCTTTTATTACCGCTTCTAGAATATTATCCCTGTCATTGTACGGCGATATCATTTCGTGACTGCTACTGAAACAATTCACAAATTATGATTTACACAATAAGTTAACAATAATGTTCACAATTTTTTACCTAACATGTGTGCCGCGCATTGATCGTCTAATAGACCTATTGTTTTCCCTAACAATTTTGATGTCTCTTTCCCAGAATCTCCTGACATCAGGAGTTGAGGTATAGGGAGCCGCAACTTCCTTGATTTTTAACATAATTATAGCACTCGTGAAAATAAAAATGACATTGACTGCTGTTAACATAGAGCTAATTACACCATTAACAAAAAATTCTACGGGCATATAATTCGAGTAAAGTGGTGTATAAGAAGTATTGCCTTGATAAAGTTCTCCCTTTATATGGGGTAATTTCACATTTTCTCGTGCTAACCAGATGCAAGCAAGTGCCCAAAATATTCCCTGAAACACAAACCGTCAAAGTTTATTATGTATTATTTGAAAAATTGAAAGAAGCTTTCAAAATCCATTAAATAAATAAAGCAATATAGTTCTGTATATTTTTATTTATAAAACGTTTCGACAGTAAAGTGATACATTCATCACAAAGTTATGGTAACATGGATTAAGTTTTTAAAAAACACACAAATGACATTGATAGAAAATTATAACAAATTACGAACAGACAACAGGAACGTAACCAAGATTAGCCTGTATTTAAATTAAAATTATTTGGAGATTTTTTTGTATCTATAACTCTTCTCATCCAGTGATTTTCTCTTGCTAGAATATTCGTGTTTTCAAAATCAATTCCATGTAATTTTTGATAAACCTGCAGCAGCTGAACATACCATTCTCCGTTGATCCATATTACCATAAATTTGTAAACATGTTTTCTTAACTACATATTTACTTATTGTATTCTTATTGTTTTACCTAATGAAAGCAGCACTTTTTACCTCTCGCTAAGAGGTATTGGATTCATGCTAAAAATCGCATATCCAGATTTGTGTGTGTGTGTATGTGTGTGTGTGTGTGTAATAAATCTCACAGCCCAAATAATGTCATGGAAACCAATTGAAAAATAAAAAATGTTTCTAACTGACAGATATTACACATACCCTTCAGAAATACTGTTAATCTCGACAATGAATTGGAAATATCGAAAAATTAGAAGAGTAGGACAAAATTTCTTCATAGAATGAATTTAAATTTAAAAAATCTAAATATAAAGAATAAATATAAGCGAGAATACAGCCCGAAGGAAGACGATCTTTAAATGTTATAAACACAAGATGAAGGTAAAGATGGTCTCCATTCTGCAACGTAAAATACAGAAAAATTGTATCTCATCGAAATAAAAAATGTACTTGGAGAATCTCTTAATTCTTGATCTGTGCCAAGTCTATGTTGAAGGACTTAAATTTATTTCAAACATTATGGGACAATGTACACGAGCACTGTAGACTAGAATAACATTGAACTGCAAAAAAAGCTATCAAATTCTTCTCAAGTAAGTTGTAAATATTGACAAAATTACACATCAATATAAGAATAATCGGAGTGCAATATATTCATCACTTTATTAAAGGAAATCAATGTGTTATTTAGATACATGTATGAAAAAATAAAATGTAAAAGAATATATGGAAGAATAGATGCACATATCCAGATATGTACATTTTAGACCGCCCAAAATTAATGTTTTTACTAGAAGAATATGAAGAGAAAGTAAACAAGAACGTTGTTCGAACTGAAAATCCCTTTACCAGCCTAAAATTTGTATATGGTAAACTCTACTTTGTAATTTTATTGTACATAATTTATGGTAAAATATCCTATAGATTTTGTAAATATTATGTGAAAATTGTTTTATGTTGAGACATGCATTTATTAAATAATAAAGAAGTTTATACGTCATATGAATATATTATTTGTATTTCTAAAAATATTCTTTGCTTTATGCATACAACCAGGTAAAATATACGGCGAGAAGTTATGTGCTGGCCACATCAGATTTTTTTTAATAAAAATATACAGAACTATGCTCAAATATTGCTTTATTTATGTACCGTTTAATTTAAATAAAAATTAAATTACTTTAGATACTCTTGTTGTTAATAGTTCTTTACATAATCCGTTATGAAAAGAGTGATATTGTTTGATGAACATAATTGCCAAAACGTATTATGTACAAAAATTTATCTAATTCCGTTTTAAAAAGTTGAATGTTACCTAACCTTATGACGTTATGAAATGTTACTTTTTACATAATTGACACGAAATGTGTTATGTAACAATCTTTACGTAACTGAGTTGCCTAAAGAATATTTCGCAACTGAAAATAAAAGAAAAAATCTGATGTGGCCAGCACAATACCTTCCGTCAATCCTGTGTATTATGTACAAATTCCATACATAAAGTTTCTTGCAAAAGATTCTAAATTTTTGGTATTTTATGATTCCCTTTCTCGGCAACTGAATTCCATACTCCTGATAACAAACAAACCACATGAAATAAGAAAATCATGAAATTTTGAATGAAAAATTATGACACTTGTCAGTTATGGACATAATTAATTGCTGTCATTTTGATACGGGTCCCCATATCTGTTTGCCAAAGGCAGCAAAGTCATGTCACTGCACGCGCTCTATACATATTTTTTTGCAAAAGATCCTATATTTCCAGTAAAGTTATTTCATAAACAAACTATGCAAATTTCACTTGACACTGACATCTTCTTCTTCTTTAGTTTTTCCCATTCGTTAGGGGGTCGCTATTTTTTATTTTCTTCTTCCACTCATTTTTGTTTTGCGTGTCGTCCTCATTCAGTTCCTTTTCTTTCAAGTCTTCTGCAATACAGTCTTTTCATCTTATATTTGGTCTTCCTATGTTTCTTCCACCTTCTATTAATATATTCATCTCTCCTCATGACATATTCAAACCAATGTAATCGTCTCTCTTATATCTAAAAACTTCTAACACTAGAGTTACTTCCCTTATTCTTTCATTCAATTACTTGCTTTTTATTGATACTGACATCTGTCAATTTGAATTACCTGAATATTAGCAGTTTCCATGGTTAAGTTAGCATAGCTGGCTGAATTATGAAATTTTTATGATTTTTTTATCTTTATTATTTTTTAACTCTATATCTGTTGAATATTAAATACAAAATACAATCAAATCGTATAGAGATTAATATATTCTTTAAGTTATAATAAAATTTAACTGAGTTTTTCAAGAAAAACTGTTAAAATCTTCAAATGAGGGTACTTCCGGTTGACCAATTATAACCAAAATTAATCAAGTCTGCATATGGTTGTAAGGAAGAGGAATATGCAAAAGTTGTAATTTTTGGAATTCTAGTATTGGAGATATCGTTGACGAAACCGCGGTCACATACACACACATACACACACACACGCACACACGAACACACACACACACATACAGACATCATCGTAAAAATAGTAAAATCGTATTGTAAAGACCCTAAAACGTGCTTTTTCAATGAAAACACCACCGAATTTTTTGACCAAAGACAATACCTTCCTTACCTATAGGTGACGGAAGGTAAAAAGAATACTTCAATAATAATTTAATATCAATATTAATTATTATAAATATTGAACACTAAATTAGTGCAACTGCAATTGGTGAAATTTATTCCTGCTCCTGAAATTATTAGCATCTCCTGTTACTGTTATCTCCTTCTGAACACTGACTTTTTTCGTGTTGGAAGTTTCACCCACAATGTCGTTATCAATTCTTTTTTTATTTGACAATGAATTCTCATTGTAGCCCTCCACAACACTGTTGGATTTCCAGCCCCCATGACGTTTTATTTTTAATATGTCAGCTCCAGAATTCGCTAATAATGAAGCAATCGACCTTCTGAAGCAATGGCCAATGTATTCAGTGAAGTGTGGCAATTTGAGATATTGAGCATGATTTTGGGGCAATTTTGCAAAGGTATTGATGCCTACAGGCTTTTGTTCACACCAATCTTCGATTTTTACCTTCCGTCACCTCTAGGTAAGGAAGGTATTGTCTTTGATCAAAAAATTCGGTGGTGAGTTTTCATTGAATAAGCACGTTTTAGGGTCTTTGCAATACGATTTTACTATTTTTACGATGATGTCTGTATGTGTGTGTGTGTGTGTGTGTGTTCGTATGTGCGTGTGTGTGTGTGTGTGTGTGTGTGTGTATGTGTGTGTGTGTATGTGACCGCTTTTTCGTGGACGATATCTCCAATACTAGAATTCCAAAAATTACAATTCTTGCGTATTCCTCTTCCTTACAACCATATGCAGACCTGTTTAGATTTTGGTTATAATTGGTCGGCCGGAAGTACCCTCATTTGAAGATTTTAACAGTTTTTCTTGAAAAAATCAGTTAAATGTTATTATAACTTAAAGAATATATTATTATCTATACGATTGATTGCATTTTATATTTGTTATTCAACAGATATAGAGTTAAAGAAGAATACAAATAATAAATTTCACATAAATTTCATAATTCAGCCAGCTATGCTAACTTAACCATGGAAACTGCTAATATTTTCAGGTAATTCAAATTGACAGATGTCAGTATCAATAAAATGTAAATCAATGAAAGAATAAGGGAAGTAACTCTAGTGTTAGAAGTTTCTAGATATATGAGAGACGATTACATTGGTTTGAAATGTCATGAGGAGAGATGAATATATTAATAGAAGGTGGAAGAAACATAGGAAGACCATAATATATAAGATGAAAAGACTGTATTGTAGAAGACTTGAGGGAAAAGGAACTGAATGAGGAATGACACGCAAAACAAAAATGAGTGGCAGAAGAAAATAAAAAATGGCGACCCCCTAACGAATGGGAAAAACTAAAGAAGAAGAAGAAAATGTCAGTGTCAAGTGCAATTTGCATAGTTTGTTAATGAAATAACTTTACTGGAAATATAGGATCTTTTGCAAGACAATTTATGTATGGGCGCGTGCAGTAACATTATTTTGAATTTGTACATAATACACAGGATTGACGGAAGGTATTGTGCTGGCCACATCAGATTTTTTGTACACAAGATCATAGCGATGTTTGGACTTTTCGGGTATCAAATCACCCACAACCAAATTAGCACACTCTTCAATGTCTGAGGGTATTTCTGACTCGAAATTACAATCCATTTTCAACAATAAAACTTCAATGTTCAATTTTAAATCAAATGCCGTGCAGATGCCTATTATAATAATATATAAAATAATCTATTGCTTGTCAAATATTGACAATGAATTATTTAGAAAGTGAAAGAATGAAATTCCGGAATTAGATAAAATTTTGTGTGTAATACGTTATGAAAAGCGATATTGTTTGACTCGCGTAATTTGCACAACCCGCTAACGCTCGTTTTGGCAAACTTACAACTCGTCAAACGATATCGCTCTTTTCATAACTGATTACGTAAATAACTATTATCTAATTCCGCAAAAATAATTTAAAAATACACAAAATTCTAGGTTTTTCTATGACAGCTCAATATATATATATAGTCTAAAATAATTTGGAAACTTTTGCGCAAGGAAAAAGTGATTTCCCATGTTAATCGCCTATGGCCAGGTTTTTAATTAACACACTGTGTATATATATATATATATATATATATATATATATATATATATATATATATATATATATATATTTACTTAAATTTCTTTATCGATCGATTGGGTTTTTAAAAAATATTTATTTTTGTGAATACAAGTTATGATACTTTAATATGATAATACAGGTTGCGAAATACAGACTAGCCTAACTTAAGAGTTACATATGGTTTTATACTAGTGTAATATGATATTGTCACGTTCTGTCACATCAACACTTGTTTACTTGGTTAGCACTATAACTCCTCCCTCCTCAGATTCGAGCCTCCTGGGGTAGTCGAAGTTCGATGCCTTCAGGGGTGCGAGACGACCTCTCCTGCATGGCTAGCTTCCTCTTCTTTATTTGTTTGTATACTAAGTACCCAATGATGATTGCAACGATCAGGTACAGAAAGATGGACCATATACTTGGGATGTGCATATTGAATGTTTTTTCTGGTATAGGAACGATTGGATTGAAGGAAATATCATTTAATTTCAGAGGATTTAAGTTAATGGAGAAATTTGTAATTTTATACGGTTGAGATTTTAGATTCAGTTTAGGAAGTAGTAAGGGTTGGCCATGGTTTTCATTTTCGAATACTAGTACTTGTTGTCTGAAGTGGATTTCGCAGTTGTATTGATTATTGATTAGGAAGATTCCCTCTAGGGTTTGGATGTTGGTTTCTTCTTGACATTTGATAGTGATTTTTTCCTCGTTTGGGAAGACTGCTAGGTATTTGTTGATTTCTGGAATCACTTCGACATGGTTTTCTATTAAGTTTATTTTTGTATAATGACAGTGACTCGAAGTTTGATTTTGGAATATTTCTTCTTCGCACATCGCTGAGAAATGGGCGTGATATTTGTGAGGACACTGATATATTTTTGCTTGAACGCACATATCATTCAGAGGCACGATTTCCTTATCAGATTTAAGAAGATATTTCGTATTGGGGATAATTGTAATAAATTTTGATTCGTATTTGGTTGGAATTGGGTACATATAGTAGAGTTCAAAAGTTTTTTCGAAATTAATGGGGGTGGAAATGAAATAGATTATTTGAGTTGCTTCAATTTTACAATTTATTTTTAACAAGGACTCGAAGTCTAATAGGTTCTCTTGTCGGGGTTCAAATGGTAACTGCAAGTGGTAGAATTTTGATATTTGTTTTAGTTCTGCTAGTAGCTCCATGGGGTGTATTATACTAGGATGCAGCGTTCTTAGTTTACAAAAGGTGATTGAGTTTTCAACGTCTTGTAAGACATTTAATATAGAATTGTATAATATAATAAGTTGATCGTAAATGTTTTTTCCATACAGTATATTAATGTGCGTACTCTATTATTTGGAAAAGTTGTAAAATTTTGGATTTTAATATTTCTTCGTTGTGCTGGATATCTGAGATAGTTTTATTAAAATTTTGAATAATTTGGTGGTTCACCGAATATGAAAGTTTGAGTTGATTTTCCAAATTATGCACTAGTGTATGAATGTGTGAGTCGTCTTTTCGAGTTTGGCAGGACCGAGATTGATTGGAAGGATTCCGAGGTTTTCTGTTATGTTCCTAATTATTGTTCCGTGTCCCAATGCGAACAACCTGGAAGTGGTTCAAAATTATAAGTTTTTTGTCTAGGGCGTTTAATGTTAGAGAGGTGAATGTTCTCTGTTGTATTACCGTGGGTGGTTTTTATTTTTCCTGTTTTAAGATTAATATTAACTTTTGTTAGCTTTTCGGGTTTATATTTGTTTTTCGTTTTTTGTTGTTTTTGTCTATTTTTCACGTATACCTTTTCGGGGATTTCGGGCAGTTCTTCTCTATTTGCATTACATTTGCTTATTACCTTGTCTTTATTCGTTTGGATTTTGTCTCTAATTGATTCGTAAAGTAATTTAGTTTTATTCTTGTGATTTTCTATATAATTATTGATAAGCTGTTTTTCGAGGTCGAGATTAAATGGAGAGTTAGTGTCTAAATGGCCGGTAATAATTTCGCATGGTTTCAGTTTTGTGACTGAATGAATTGTGTTATTATATGCTAATAACGCATAATTTACTTTGGATTCTATAGGCTCAGTTTTGTATTCTTTTTGATTATTAAATAGTCTGATATGTTCTATAAGGGTAGAGTGAAAACGTTCTATAATGCCATTAGATTCTGGATGTTGTGAGCTTATGAAATGTATGTCGATTTTGTGTAGTGTCAGCAATTCTTTTACGACTGAGTTTTTGAACTCTAGCCCGTTGTCTGAAATAATTTGTTCTGGAATTCCGTGATGTGTAAAATATTTTACTAGGTTATTACAAACTTCTATGCCTTGTCCTGATTTTAATTTGTATGCTTGTGCATATTTTGAAAATGAATCTACAATAGTTAAGAATTTTGCTTGTTCTAAGGTGATGCTGTCTATATGTAAAATTTGGAAAGGTTTCGTAGCGGTAGGGGTGATGTTTAAATTTACATTTAGGGGTCTCCGATCGTATTTTGTTATTTGACATATTTAACAACTATTAATAAATGTTTGAATAGATTTTCTTAATTTTGGCCAATAATATTGTTGTTTTATGCGTGCTTCTGTTTCGTCGATACCGCGGTGATTAGTTTTGCCACAATGGTAATTCGATATGATTTGTGTGATTTCTTATCGGTAACGTCTCTTAAATATTTTGTACATTTTACTAAATTTAGTTGAGAATTTTTGAAATAATTTTGAAGTATTAGACTGAATTTCTCGTATAGTTCATTTTGGAAATAAATGTGGTATTTTACTTTTGGTACAATGTATTCTTTAATGAATGCAATCATTTCATCTTTGTAATTAAATTTTGAAAAATCTACTTCCAATCGTAATTTTTTATTATCGTATAATTTTGTAATTTTTACTTGTTTGGGATTAAAATCAACTTCTGTTATGATGATTTGATTTTTGCCATAGTTTACAGGGCATTCTACTATCGGGATTCCGACAATAGGATTTTCTTTACTTGAATGTATTGTGATTTCGCTATCGCTTGTGTCGTCATCGTTTATCTCATTATGATGTGAGTCACCTACCTCGACTGCAAGGGATTGAATATCGTCGTCTTTATTATCTGTTTTATTTTTTAACTCTGTATTAAAATTTTCTATGAATTTATAAAAGTGTTTCATGTTTTCTGCTTCGTTTATGTTTAATTCGACCTGGGGAATTTCGTTTTCAGGGAGTTTGTAAACAGTTATTAGTATGTCAGTGTTATCGAATATGTGTTTTAACATTAATTTAATTTCGGTCCAAACTTGGTTGTCATGTCCACATGCAATTTTTGGTATACTTAAATTTTTTATTTTATGATGCAAACAGAATTTTTTCAAATTTAATAAGGTATAGAATATGTCTTGTTTAGTGGGTTTATTGTAATAATTTTCTTTTGTTATTAAGTACAATATATATTTTTGTGGGGTTTTTAAATATACTAGGTTATGAAGTTGAGGATTTTGAGATTTTAATGTGTGTACGTTATTAAATTTATTTTTGAAATTTTTGGCAATACCCGATGACATTTCTAAATCTTTGCTCACGCAATGAGCTAGACTAGAGTCGGATGGTGCGTCGAATAGATTACCTATTACTTCTACGATATTGTCGTTATTGTGATTAAGGTAATGTTTCTTGTCTAAATAGTCTTTGTATAGAGCTAGTGGAGTGTCATCTAGTTGTGTTTGTAATTGTACGTTTTGATTATTTTTAGTTTCTACAGGTATACGGCTTAAGGCGTCGGCATTGGTGTTAAGTTTGCCTTTCTTATAGATTATCTCATAGTCGTATTCCTCTAATTTGAGGCGCCATCTTATTAATTTTTGGCTACATTGTTTTAACGAGAATAGCCATTGCAAGGGTCGATGGTCTGTATAGATTTTGAATTTTCGTCCTAGTAAGTATGTTCTAAAGTACTGAGTCGCCCAAATGATAGCTAAAAGTTCTTTCTCGATGGTGGAATAGTTTATCTCAGTGTCGTTTAGTGTCCTGCTTGCATAAGCTACTGGTAGGTCGTTGCCTAGGCCACCTTGAGATAGCACGGCTCCTATTGCTACTTGGCTAGCGTCGCATGTCAAGTTAAATTCTTTATCAAAGTCTGGGTATTGGAGTAGCGACTCATTAGTCAGCAAATTCTTGCAATTTTCAAAACATTGTCTGTACTCAGGGTCGTTAATGTCAATAACTGCACCTTTCTTTAAGCGTTTAGTCAGCGTTTCGTTATTTTAGCGAAGTCTTTAATAAATTTCCGATAATAGCCTAAAAGTCTTAAGAAACCTTTTATTTGTGATGTAGTTTTTGGAATAGGAAAATTTAGAACGGCTGAAATTTTGTCGGGATTTGGTTTCACACCATCAGGGGTTACAATATGCCCGAGATATGCTACTTCTTTTTTGAGGAATTCGCATTTATCTAATTGTACTTTAAAATTTGAATTTTTCAAACGATCGAAAACTAATTTTAAATTTTGAATATGTTCTTGAAGGCTGGTGCTAAATATAATAATGTCGTCGAGGTAAACGAGGCATTTTTCGTTTACTAATCCTCTCAGAACATTGTCCATAACGCGTTGGAATGTCGCGGGCGCGTTTTTTAAGCCAAAAGGCATACGAGTGAATTCATAATGCCCGTCTTCCGTATTAAATGCAGTTTTTTGTATGTCTTGTTTGTCCATTTCAATCTGGTGGAAGCCAGATGCTAAGTCTAACGTAGTAAAATAATGACAACGTCCAAGTTTGTCTAGTAAGTCAGTTATGTTTGGTAGTGGATATTTGTCGTTAATGGTCTTTTCATTCAGTTTCCTATAATCTACCACTATACGCCACTTGCGTTTACCGGATGCGTCAATCTTTTTGGGAACAACCCAAATAGGCGATGACCATGGAGAATATGATGGTCTGATAATATTTTGATCTAACATGTTTTGTATTTGAGAACGTACCTCTTGTCGGTGAATTTCTGGGTATTTATAAGATTTTGTGTAAATAGGAATTTCGTCACTTGTTTTTATGGAATGTTTAATTTGATTAGTAAATGTTAAATTTTTGTCGTCTACGTGAAATATATCAGAATATTTGTGAATTAATTTTGAAATAGCTGATTTTTCTTCCGTATGCATGTGATCTGTCCGAATTTTTGAAATATCAAATTTAATTTTTTCTGATTGAATGAAATTGAAGTTTGGGGATGAGTACGTTTCATAATTGGAGATATTCTCTACGGTGATTGGTTGTAATTGTGTGAATTTAATATGAGATTCTGAATTATTAATTGCTATGCAAAGTGCATAGTGATTATTGGCTGTGGTGACACATTCAGGGATAATTAAATTATTCTGTTTTTGTTTTGGTATTAGAATAGTTCCGTTTTGTTGGGTTACTTGAATTTTGATTACCTTTTCAGTTTTGGGATCTAAAGTTACGTTATTATCTGAATGAGAAATATTGTTTGTATTAATTGTATTTTCGGAATTTTGGTGTTGAATTTTTATTTGGCAGGTGGGTGTTGTAATTAAATTTTTATTCAAATCTATAATTACTTTTAATGATTTCAAGTTATCTAACCCTAATAAAAGATCAAATTCATCGTGAAAATTAAAAATATGATATTTTAAACTTGCATTTTTCTTTAAATTAAATAATTTTAGAATAGGTACGAGTGTGCTATGATTTTCGGTTGATGTTCCATGCGCAGTTGAGATTTGGAATGGGTCTTTAAAAATGGAATTTTTGTAATATTTATGCGCTATGGTAGGTTTTATAAAGGATTTCGTACTTCCTGTATCTATTAAAACTTGCAGATTATTTTCTGGGAATATAATGTACGGTAATTTACTTTTATTTGTCAAGTTCATTAGTTCGATTCTGGGTAACTGTGTTCTATGTGTTCCGAGGCTGCAACGTCTAAAAAATTATCGTCATCAAAATTTTCGGAGTTTTTTGAATTTTCGTAGTCATTATTATCAATTAAAATTTGGTCAGTTTGTTCTTGGTTATCGTCGAGATTGTAATAAACATATGGGTCAATGGCAGGTTCAGCTGACTCGTTGATATTAAATAATTCTCCTGCTGTGTTAGCGCGGTTTTGTCCGTAGTGGTTTTGTACCTGTCTGGATGGGCCAGGTGTAGGACGGTGTTGGACTGTATTTCTCGTGGAAATACTCATCGGAGTAGGGCCAGGAAGGTTTTGTCTGATTGATGGACCTTGCCGTGGTGTTTGTGGTGTGTATTGTCTTGGTTGTTGTTGGGGTGTATATTGTTGTCTGTATGCTGTTTGTTGCATAGGTGAATGATATGGATTTTTATTGGGTGTAAAATTAAAATAAGGTGTGGGTTTCGGAATATTATATCTTGTTTGATGTGTTTGTGGTTTTTGATTTAATTTGTGTGTATGCTGATTAGTATTTTTGGATTTGGCATAATATTCAAATTGGAAATCATTTGCTAGCATACTTAAAGCTGAATTTAAATCTGCGGGGTTCTTTGCCCTCATTAATTGGCCTATAGGTTCTTTTAAACCTTTTAACAAAACGCGCAAAGCATAATGTTGGAAATAATCAATCATTACAACGGATGCTTCGGCAGCGGCATTTGTTGAAATACAAGAAATTTGTAAATTTAATAGGTGTTGTAAACGACCATAAAAATCAAAAACGTTCTCATTAGGATTTTGTTTTAATTCCGTTATTTCCATATTTAATGTGAACCAGTCACGTTTGTCTGAATAAGCATTTTTTAATGCTTTCTTTAAATCTTCCCATTTTTCAATTGTGCAACTTGCAATATTGATAGCTGCTTCACCTTTTATTTTTGCTAATATACTACTCATTAAATATTCGTTTTGGAAATCTGCTGTGTTTGTGGTGTTATAAAATTTTGTAACTAATTTTTCACAAACACTAATAAATCTAGAAAGTAATTCACGTTCCCCATGGAACTCTGGCACCATGTCCAAATATTCTTTTCTTAATACAGGGGTAGCCATGTTTAATACTGGCGTTCGTAAAATGATATTTCTAATATAATTTGAATTTAAATTAATTATACGATCTTCTATTTCGAGATCGGAGTCTGATTCGGAATTATTTGAATCTGATATAGATTCTGGTTCTCTGAATGACATATGGTACTCACAAAAATAGTAGTGTCGGCTTCATGTGCCCTGAAGTCGTACAAAGTCTCGAAGTTGAGGCTGGAGTTGCACTGATGTCCGCTCAGCTTGGCTCGCTCGGCTCGTCGAGATGTTTCTTGCTTCTGATGTCCCCTCAGATGCAGGATACGGTTATCGAAGTATAAATATGTTCGAATTGCCAAATTAATCACGAAAGTGAAACAATTTATATTCGTTAAATTGTTTTGACAATCCTACCGACTGCGCCACTTAAATTTCTTTATCGATCGATTGGGTTTTTAAAAAATATTTATTTTTGTGAATACAAGTTATGATACTTTAATATGATAATACAGGTTGCGAAATACAGACTAGCCTAACTTAAGAGTTACATGTGGTTTTATACTAGTGTAATATGATATTGTCACGTTCTGTCACATCAACACTTGTTCACTTGGTTAGCACTATAACATATATATATATATATATATATATATATATATATATATATATATATATATATATATATACAGGATGGAAACAAACTTAATGTCATAAATTTAAGGGCGAGTATTATGATATGTGTAGATTACGAAACATAAAGAATTTTTTAAAAATGCGCATATTTAAGGGTAGTTTTCATTAAACTAACATTTTTGGTACCACTGGACCACTGGCAACGCATTTGCATTATTTTATCTATTACACAATTATTTTCGTCAACAATGCTGTTTAATTTAATTATTAAGAATAATATCTTATACAACTAATTTTGAATGTATTTTTGATAACCATATTTTTAATGAAATATTAATTAAAACAGCAGTAAAAAAATGTTTCCTTAAGAAAAGTCGAATTTTCGTTTTTCGAATTTTAAAAAAATTCTTCCACTTTCGTAATCTACACAATGTCATACTACTCACCCATAAATTTATGACATTAAGTTCGTTTCCACCCTGTATATATAAATCCCACTATCATTTTGGCACCCATACATTGACAAATTACGGATAATTTGGAACCCACTGTAATCTGGCACCCGTATACCGGTTGTCAAATTGCTCATGTAGTATTTCACATAGCTTTCACCCTCTGGATGTTAGTGACAAAATTTCAGGGGGGTCTAAAATTGTATGCAAAGTGAAAATATGTGAATATTGCTAGTTTCAACAATTACCAGTTGGTGCGCTACGATCGCTTGGGTATATAGGAATTGTATATTTTTCTACATATAATAGCTAAAAAGGCACCCGGGCATATGGCAACATTGGACGCCGCGGCAGTTTTCATTTTACTTGTATTTTGCCATAGATATGAATCTGTGTTGTTTATTACAATTTTAATGATGACAAGAAATTTGTGTAAATAATTACTAACTCGTAATAACGAAAAGTGTTTTATGTTCCATTACAGTACTTATTGTTAAATTTTAGAACTTTGAAAACTGTCGATCAGATTTTGAATTTTCTTACGAACTTACATACCTTGAAAGTGGCTTAAGTCACTTAAACTGTGTTAAATAGGGGAGTTGTGTTTTTTTTGTGTGAATCCCACATGTTTCCGTCGAAAACTGCGCAGTTTTGGTTGAGAGTTAATTTTTAAACACAATTTACTCTACAACTTTACCGGCAGATATCGAGCATGTAAGGACAAAGTTCCGATAAATCACATGAAAATAAAGTAACAAAAAAGTAATGCAGCACATTACAAGCGAATATTTTTTTTTAAATGAAATCATAAGACCTATGAACATATTAAGGAATATGCCTAGTAATTGTTTTCTGTAAATATTTTTCTCATTTCTCAAGATATCGTTAATTTAAAACATATACCACCCTGATGACCGGCACTCCTAAACATAGGACTTTAACATGTACTTTCGTAATTTCTGGATTCTCTAATTATTTTAGGTAAAATTGCTTCAAATAAAAGTTGTATAGCTTAAAACTTTGCACCTAAATGAATAATTAATTTTGTATGCTTTGTAACGATAAAAGTACATATAAAAATATTGAAAATCACCCCAAACATAGCGATAGCCATAGAGTTGAAACAATTAAATTAAGAAATGTTTAGTGGTTTATCTATGAAGTTAGCTTAATTTTTATTATTATTAGTTATTTCTGTTAAAGTGAACAATTACTAATGCAAATAAATAATACTAAAGTATACAAAATTAATTTTATGCTCACAACTTTTATTTGTAGCTTTTTTACTTAAAGTATTTCCGGAACCAGGAAATTACGAATGAAGGATTTTACATGTTCAGCAGTTCTTATCTTCACCTCTATAAAGAGTACCTATTTATATTAAGTATAGGATATTAGAAATAAATAGAAATCCTGTTAAACGTAAGAGAATACTTGTGCCATGGACAGTTAATCAGAAGCGTGTTGTTGAAGAATATTTTAAAAACCACATTAAAAATAAAAAGCCCCCAAAAAGACACGAATGTGAGCAATTAATGGTAGAATATAAAGAATTGTTGAATAATAAATCATGGTTAAAAATTAAAGTCTATATCTAGAACAAGTATTAAAAAAAAAATAAACACTGATTTGGAATTTCTTTATTCGTATACAGGATAAACTAGAGAAACCGTGGCATAGGCGTTTAACATAGGAAAACAGTTTTTTTCGAATAATATTATAATCTGTCCCGTAAAACATTATGTAAAGATAAAGATTTAGAGAATAAAATTCTGAATTTTTGGATATCAAAAATCTCAAATTTGCGCTTTTGATGCCCGAGTAAACCTAATTTAAAGACGTGGTAAAATTGAATTTTGTTTGTAGTATTTTAAAAAATGAACGTCATATATAACTTGTCAGACCAAGTAATATGTAAAAAATCTGATGTGACCAACACAGTACCTCCCGCCATATAATTTTTATTACCTCTCGCTAAGAGAGGTATTGGATTCATACTAAAAATCGCATATCCAGATTTTATTGAATAAGCACGATTTAAGGTCCATAGAATCCGATTTTAACATTTTCACAATGATGTTTGTGTGTGTGTGTGTGTGTGTGTGTGTGGATGTGTGTGTGTGTGTGTGTGTGTGAGGTTGTTGGAGACACGATTTCTCAAATTCTATAAGACTAAAGACCTGTTTGACTACGGATTCCTCAATCTAACAGTTATGGGAAGAGTTGAATAGGTTCTGGTAACAATTGGACAACCGGAAGTGGTAGTTTCTAAAATAAAATTCTAAATATTATTTTTTGAAAATTTGTTACTACAAATATTAAAGATAATTAAATTCTCAATCTGACACACTTAATTTTTTTATTATATCTCGTATAGGTTTGGAGATATAGTATATAATAATATAGAATAATCTGTTGTAATAAATCTCGTTGCCCGAAAAACATTTGCGATATTTAAATTTTTGTAATTGACATGTAAATGCAGAATGTCAGTGTCAGATTTTTCTGGGAGGTAAGAGTACATTTAATATATATTATTGTATTATTAATTAATTATATATTTAAATTACAGATATGTTAATATTACATATATCCTTAAGAAATACCGCTAATACCGTCAATAAATTTTAAGAATTATGAACATAATATAATAGTAGGATAAAATTTCTTATAGAACGAAAGAAGAGAAACAATTTCAATTATTAGTGTGTACTTATAGGGCGCGAGCAGACATGTGACTTTGTTGGCCTTGGCAAGCAGATGAGGATCCGTGTCAGAATGACGGCTAGTACTTTTTACATAGATGTCACAATTGTCATATGTCATAATTTTTCATTCAAAATTCAAAATGTTCTGATGTTTATTTGTCATCCATTAGTATGGAATATACTTGTCGAGGAAAATAATCCACATGGATTTGGAAAATCATAATGTTTCGAATTAAAACTTATGATACTTGACACCTATGTATATTACTAGCTCTCATTCTGACACGGGCCCCCACATCTGCTTGCCAAGACCAACAAAGTCACATAACTGCTCGCGCCCTATGCTACATACAATGAAAATGGCGAGGTATTGTGCTGGCCACAACAGATTTTATTACTTTATAAATTTATCCATACAATATATAGAAAAGTATTAAAGCAAACTTGTGGAAAATGGAATAATCTTTAATTTTTATTATAACAAATTGAGAAAAAATTACATTTAAAGGTATTTTTTGAAAAAAAACTATTTTGAGCTTCAAGTAAACTGTCATTTCCGGTTATCTGATTGCCACCAAAATCTAATCAGTTCTTTCCATATTAGAATAAGGTTTCTACCTTATTATACATGGTTTCAAAACTTTCTGAATGATAGTATTTGAGTTAGAGCGTAAAGAGGATCCACACACACACACATACATACATACATACATACATACATACATACATACATACATACATACATACATACATACATACATACATACATACATACATACATACATACATACATACATACATACATACATACATACATACATACACACAGACATTATCGTGAAAATGTTAAAAATGGATTCTAGGGACCTTAAAACGTGGTCATTTATCAAAATCTCGATATGCGATTTTTAGCACGATCCCTAAACCTCCCTTACCAAGGGTAGCGGGAAGTAAGAATAGGTATTTGACAGTTTATGGACGTTTATTTATTGAAATAACCTATATTAAATATGTTTTTACCACCTCTTTAAATTACTTTGCTCCGCTACCAAAAATGTAAATTTAAATAACATGCATAAATTTAGAATTTTTTTTTCTACATCTTTATCTATAAAGCACTATATAATGTTTTATGGAACAGATAATATTTGAGAAAAACTGTTTTCCAAAGTTAAACGCCTATGCCACGATTTCTTGTGTTCACCTGTATGTATATCTTAAATTATAATACATACGAGTATGTATTTGTACTTTTATCTCTTACGCATCTTTACCTGTTTTGAAACATGCAATTTTTTATGTTTTGACAAACTTTACTTATACGAATGTATTTATTTTAAGATAAATAAAGTACGTAATTATTAAATTTTACATTTTTATAATATTGAATCCTTTAGATATCAGGATGTATTTTGTATCTTTTTAGGATAATTTTAAGATTTTAACATTCTGTTTAAATTGTTCACCAATAACTGTAGCAAACAAATATTTAAATGGCAGGTAATACATTTGTTTATTTTGTTTCCAAATTTTAACTGGCTGATAAAATTAACATGATGTGATACAGAATACTGTCAACCTTCATATTATTATAATTTCCGGATGAAATGGCAAATGTCGTAAAGATATTATAAATACTTCGTTATGTAGAAATAAAATGATATAAAATACAAAATAAATAATGCTAAAAGACAAGATTGATTTCATGTTACGTGGATTAGCTACTAAAAATATATATATTTTTTTTATTTCTTATTGCTTCCCTCAATCATTAAATTTTCTTAAAACAAATGAAACGATAGGTATGAAAGAAAAATGGCAACAATGGCAGGTTTCATATGAACCATTCAATGAAAACTTATATACAGGTAGGATGCAAAATTATCTACTTAATGAATGAAAATATTCATCGGGTACCAGTTCATATCATTGAAAATTAGTTCTGAAAATGTTCTGAAACCGATATAGATCTTCCTTCTGATGTAGTGGAATTAAGTGTATGTCAGTAATTCATAAATTGATATTAAAGATATCATTATTGATATATTCTTGTTTTTTTATTATCATTTTGTCAGTTGTGTAATATTCTTTGTTCAATCCTGCTATTGAAACGTGTTGCTTCTTACTTAGATACGGAACTTGAAACCTTCTGTCTTATCCACGCAACTTATTCCTATGGCAACGGGTGGGTGAAAGTAGGGAGCGAAAGTAGTAAGCTTTCGCCCATTCACCTGTCATTACCGAAAATAAGAATAAACTACAACAGAATTCATAACATTTATTTATTTACATGAAAATTATCTGCACAGTTATTATAAACAGCATTACTTAAACTAAATATGTCAACAAGTGAGGTTTCATCTATTTAAGTCCCTTCCACGGTACCTTTTATAACCTCTACCTACGTGAATTTTCTTACTGGTATTGGCGCCCGCTTCATATTTTAACTACTTTTCTTGTAATTTCTACCTTATTGGTCGCCGACTATCGTCTTTATCTTCCATATTTTCAAAAATTTTGTATAAGATCTATAGAATGTGAGAGCCAAAAATTAATTTTGTTGACAATGGCAAATGTTTATAAACACAAACAAAAGCAATGTACCCCGCCACCTATGTTAATTTACAATCTATGTATAAATCTGTTAGTACAAATTTGAATATTTTTTCTAATATTTCAGTAGCAAGATTGAACAAATCGGTATACAACACTCGTGAAGAAACGAATTCGTTCACGCATGTGCCAGTTTTGAACACGCCAGGCCAGCCGAGTGGTCAAAGGCTTAGTTTCTTCACTCGTATTGTAATGTAACGTTTTTATTTATATGGGTGAAGTGTAAAACATAGACAATTATTATTAACTAAAAGAATACGTTTATTAAACGACAAATAACTAAAGATTAAATATTAAAAGATAATAAAAACAACTAACACTATGATTAAATAGTTATAAACACTAAGAATATTATTAAATGTTTAAACACTACGATTATTTATCTATACAATATTTATATCACTACACTTATTTATATAACTACATTTATTTATGTTACCAACTGGTAAACTGTATATTTATATCACCAAGTTTATTGCTCGTTGCTTATATACAGGATATTTCCTTTAAAACAACCAGCGCTTTTTTGGGCGAACTAATGACTTTAGAGAAAAATGTTATATACAAAAAATTACCAGGAAAAAGGGCTTAATTTATGAGGAATAATAAATAAAAAATTCAACCAGTGATTCTCAAACGGTAGAATAAAATTATATTTTTTTAAATGGCAACCTATATAAATTTTTTGTCCATTAGATAGAGAGTTTTTTTCTGATTTCAATGATATAAATATGATATGGGGTTGTATAACAATTATTTCGAGAAAAATGATATTAAAAAAATGAAATAATTCTACAATATTGAAGTAGGCTATGCAATAAACAAATGCAAACAAATGATACAGGTGACAGATAGTTTTGTTACTTACGTTATTAAGTGTTGAACTTTGTCTTCAAAACCAAGGAGGTGTTTTCGAGCACAAATTATAATAAAAAATAGTACTCTTAAGTGCAAAAATATCAAAAATACCTAAGGTTGCATAAATTTGTAAATAATTTCCATCATATTGTTTTTCTTTTTATGTTAGTACTATTATTTTTTGATATTTCTTCGTTATGTAGTTCATTTGTTATTATGAATTTCTTAGTAAAACAAGTTATTTTAGATATAAGAAAATAATATACTATCGTAACCTAGGCAATAGTCGTATTAATAGTTGTTTATTGCATAGCCTACTTCAATATTGTAAAATTATTTCTGATTTTTAATATCATTTTTCTCGAAATAATTGTTATACAACCCCATATCATATTTATATCGTTGAAATCAGAAAAAAATTCTCTATCTAACGGACAAAAAATTTATATAGGTTGCTATTTAAAAAAATATAATTTTATTCTACCGTTTGAGAACCACTGGTTGAATTTTTTATTTATTATTCCTCATAAATTAAGCCCTTTTTCCTGGTAATTTTTTGTATATAACATTTTTCTCTAAAGTCATTAGTTCGCCCAAAAAAGCGCTGGTTGTTTTAAAGGAAACACCTGTATATATATATATATATATATATATATATATATATATATATATATATATATATATATATATATATATCAGACTGTCCCTCCTCTTTCTTTCGGCCCGTATTTATACAGCTTATATCATTCTAGAACCCTTTGAAGCGACAATGACCTGTATAAAAAAGAAGTGGGTCACGGCGTAGTTAACCTCTAGCCGGCGCGCCGCGGGGATTTCAAATTCCGGGATTACGTCATCGCTCTGGTACCTTCTTTCAGCGGCGCACGTATACTTTTCTCTCCGGGGCGCACGTCACAGTAATATACTATTACGCAACTCAGTTACGTAAATATTTTTACATTTACATTTACTCATTTCGTGGCAATTATGTGTGACATTTCATGACGTCATAAGGTTAGGTACAATTCAATATTTTAAAACGGAATTAGATAAAGTATTATTTTATCTACCCTTGCGGTTAAAGTACTACTTGATTAACTATTTTGTGTAGAACTAAGCACTACCAGATTTACAGCAGAGGCTGCCGTTTCATTGCCAATTTTGAAAGTTATCGCTATTAAATTATGTTGCTATGCGTTTGTTAAACAGTTGCTATGCGTTTGTTGAACGGTTGCTATGCGTTTGTTGAGCGGTTGCTACATAAATAGCAATAATAGGCAGTAAAAATATTTTTACTGCCGACGCAGTAAAAGTGACATTTTACAGACTGTTAGCTGTCAAAAAATTCACTTTAACTATCAATTGGCAAAAAACAGCTTCTAATTACTATTCAATAATTATTGAAAATAGATGTTATTTAATTTTGAATTTTATACAAGACATATGTAAATATAAATTTTATTATTAAACTATTGATTCTTAATGTAAATTTCAATTTTAAATACCTCATTTATTTATAAATTATATCTATGTAGTGACTAGGTACTTTTTTACGAAAAAAGCTTTCAAAGAATGCTTATGAATGAAATGTTTTTACTTACACAGTTGACAACAGGCGGCAACAAAGACGCTGATATAGCAACACCAATCAACGGTCCTGCACTTCCTTGCAGTAGAGCTAAAGCCACTCCTGTTCCGGAGGGAAGTGCCCACAGAATTCCTATCCACAGGCATCTTGCATTGCCTCTATAAATTATCCACTAATTATTTTACTTTAGTCCATTTTAAAACTAACATTAGACTAAATTCAGAATTTGCCAAGTACAATCTATATTTCTGATGGGCTATTGCTCAGCCTTGTGTTCACACAAACAAATAATTCTCTACAGCATTTATTTGAAACATTATTGTTTAAAATTAATAGGCCACTCTTGCGTAAGGAAAAACTGTTTCCCATGTTAAATGCCTATGGCCAGTTTTTCGTTTTACATACATTCCCGGGATATAGGATGATTGAAAAAAATATGGAGACACATAATTTTCATTATTAATGTTAGCCCTATAGTTTAAATTAAGTTGGGGGCAAGGTCAAATTCCACTTTTTGTTGTAAAAAGATCCTGAATTTTAATTCCGGTCTCACCGGAAGCGAAATCATCGGTAACAAATTTTTATATTTTTGATAATTATTTGAAGTTAGTTTTACAGTTATGCCAAATACATCCTTTTTCAATGAAAAAATAACGTGGTTATTAATTTTTCGTAATTATGACATGAATAGCTATTTAACTATCAATAGTGTTAATGAGAGTTATTAATTGTTGATATTAATCGCCAATTAACACACGTGTTAATTACAATATTTTTCTGTTAACCGTATGTTACTGAATTAGGAAATCTAATTTTATTCCATGGGAAAAAATTAGGTTAATAAAGTTTGACACAAGTTTTGACAATTATTGTTCAGTAATGGTATTTGGTATCTATGGTTACCAACCCACTAAAATCGCTTAGTAACAAAAATCATTCAGTAATAGGGGCCATTAGTGATTGATTTTCTGTACATTAACATAACCTATTAATAAGCGTTCAACCGAAAAATTACTTACAGTATTCATATTTACTTCAATTTTATTCTTTTTTGAACTTTAGATAATTCGAATTGTGCGAAATACTCACAAATTTAGAGTTTTATTCTCTAAATCTCCATGTATAAAGCACCGTATAAAGTTTCACGGCTATTATTTAAAAAAAAACTGTTTTATTTATGTAATTATACACTGCCCAGCGGAAATACATAATGGGACAATAAAAGTAGACAAAATAAAAACAACAGTTATAAAATAAAAAAAGAATTAAAAAAATACATTTCTTTCATTATAATTGTTTTGGTGCACATAGGCTTATGTAGAAGACATCAACATTGGCGTATTTAGATTAATAGATATGGCACATACAGTGAATTGAAGACAGAGGATATTTGTACGTGGTATAGGTAGGTAAAAGTATAAGGGGTGCGAGTTTAAAGAAAAAAGCGTGAAAACTAAGAAGACTATGGCATTTACTATCATCTACTTCACCGTGAATTTGCAGAGACGGTGAACAGTAAGAAATTAACGACGTTCATATAAGGTGTGAAGGTTCAACGGATGCGGCAAATCTTTGTAACTGACATGGTCAAGATATCTTTTAAATTGTTTGTAATATAAGAATTTAAGAATTATCTTTTGTATACTCTCCATATAATTGTACAGATTTCTAATTTCGAACGTACAAAAGAAAAGTAAACACACAAGTAGTATCATGGAAGGGACGATTATTGCGAATAATAATGCCTTACATTTTGAGAGCAGATATATAAATACAATCAATGTGATTACTAAACGTTAGTGTACTATAAAATGTGACATCTAAATCATCAATAACGGTACAACGGAATAAAATAATATTCTCAATAGAATTATTAAAATTTAAATGTATTTTTTTTTCTGGTGTATGATATTACAAACACTTGACAAGATTTAAAAATAAATTATTAAGGATGCATATCACTGGGATAGTTTGTGTAAATCATCTGGTAATAGTTCACAGTAATTAAAACAAAGTTATAGGATTAAAAATCTTTAAATCGTCGGCGAATACGAGCTTATCACATGTAAAATTTTAGTGACGTTATTTATAAATAAAATAAATAAAAGAGGACCAAGGTTAGACCCCTAAGGTACTCCGGAAGTAGTTAGGTATTTGAAATATACAAAAGTAATAATAAGCGATATATTTGCTGGTATATTGTATAGGCGGATAAATGTATGAGTACACGTATGTATAAAATTATAATTTCCCATCTAATATTAAAATTACACAGACAGTTAGTTTATGTTTATAGTATTCAAAAGCTACCTAATTTATATCATTTCACTATTAGAGTGGATCAAATGTAAAAAATAATTTCTCTAAAGTCTCTAGTCCCAAAGCGAAGTCAGTACACGGATGTGTGCAGGGAAAAGAAGATCCACTCGAATGTTGCGCAATGGATTATTATCAAATGCCTGCTTGTTTTCTGGGATATAAATAGTGATGAACTTAAGTCTTGTGCTGCACAGCGATTGTGGATTTCATTTTCAAACCTCTCTTGACCTTCAGAGAGTTTTATGCCAAAATACCAGATACGGCTGTGCGAGGATATATTCCTTGAATTGTTTACGTAATTCTCTCTTACAGAAAATTTCATGACGCGAAATACCTTCCTTTGATTTGGCATAGTTCACGGGCTAAGCACCCATACCTAACGACTCCATCAATAGTTAGTGTCGCCCTACTCCACTTTACCAGGGTTCCAAAACGAAACTCTCGTTTATATTTGAACCACTCTCACATGCGAGCTAGTATGTACGAGTATATGGAAAAAATATGAAACAACGTGCATAATTAAATTTGCAAGGCGTACAAACTCAGGAAGGAAAGAATTTTGTCCTCCTAGTTTTAAAATAGGGTAAGTACACTTATAATATATTATTTTCTCACCTAGCTTTCATTTCTTCAGTTGGGAAGTCTCCAAAGCCCCAAGGCATGTCGGTCGTTCCTAGCAGCAAACCAAAAATAAATCCAAATATAATAGAAATAATAATCCCAGTAAAAAGACTCTTGAATCCGGATTTTTGAAGCTCACGATCAGAAATGGATGTGCCGAAAGTTAATGACATTACTGGACCCATAAGAGGCGAAACCAACATAGCAGCTACTATGTTAGGAGCGTTGTTCTCTACTAAACCAAGGGCAGCCAAACAACTGGAAAATGTGCACAAATTATTTTGTATGTAAAATCAGTATAACAAATCTTACTCTGCTGTTAAAATTAGCATAATATAGTCAAAAGTTAAATTTCCTCCACTTTTAACCCCATCAACAACTTGTTTAACAGTTAATTTTGATTTAACTGAATCCACAAAATTACTCCATGCAGACTTTTCTTCTGGTGAACTATAATTTAAAATTATATTATTAAAGTAGTGGTGTTAATTGAAAATTTAAGACCGAATTCATTAATATGATGCGATGATGTGATAGATGACTAATTTATTTTAAAAATTAACGTTGATTAATATATTTCTAAAAAGGTAAAAAAAATTTTTTGATACATTTCATTTTTACAAATGTTGGGCAGCCTAATATTGAGAGATCAAGATTTCTCATAACAATTTACCAACAGTTACAGTTTTGAAAGCCAGGTAAAACGGTTTTTACTGTTGAAAAGAGGAAATGATTGGCGAGCTGTGCCGGCGAGTCTGTCATCTCCTTGTACAATATTTTACATATTACTCACTTAATAAAATTTTAGTTGGAAACCGTGATGATAAGCGATAGTGATTAATTTTTGACTGTCCAAAAAATTATCTCGATACGCCAATAATAAGACACTACAATTTCAGAAAACTGTGGTGACTAGTAAACTAGTGTGCCGCAACTAAAAATATTTAGTGAGTTCAGTGTAAAACTAAAACAAAGTGAAAGTTAAGTTACAAACTCGAAGTACTCAGAACGTGCTGAGCGTAAATACCGCGCGCGCGCCCGCCTCTACGCGCAGTTTGGATTCAAATCAATCAGTGTTGCCAACCGTGGTAAAAATTAAACATAAACCATGTCAGAAACAAATGGCGGAACTAACTTAATTACAAACACCGTGACTAACGTGACAACAACACTACCCAATACGTCATATGACACCCAATCTACAATGACGACAACCCGAACAAAACCGATAAGCAGTAACATGACTGCACAACAAATACTCAACAATTTACGACTAGGATCGAATCCAGACGCAAGCTCCATTCAAGAAACTACAAACAAAAAAAGCAACAAAGCAACATCATATTCTCATAAAGAAAACAGATTTACTGTACTAAACGAAGAACCCTCCGAGTCCGTGACATAAACTAATAAAAATCCTATACCCCCACCAGTATTATTGCAAGAAGTAATAGACTTCCGTTTAATGTTAGAATCTTTAAAAACAGTATTGCAAACAACAGAGTTCATATGCAAAACCCACGAAAACAACGGTATCAAAATAAATACAAATTCGGCAGACGCATACAGAAAACTGATAAGACTACTAAACACTAATAACATGGCATACCATACGTATCAACCTCGCGAAGAAAGAGCCTACAGAGTAGTCATAAAAAATATTCACCCCTCCATATCAATAAATGACATAAAAGAAGCATTAGAAGAAGAAGGATTTAATATCAGAAATGTCTCAAATATACGAAGTTGGAAAAGCAAAGAACTTCTCCCAATGTACTTTGTTGACTAGGAACCAAACGAAGAGAACAAGAAGATTTACGACCTAAAACACATACTAGGTACAAAAATTATAGTAGAAGCTCCGAGGAAAAAAATCGAAATACCACAATGTATGCGGTGCCAAGAATATGGCCATACAAAACGATACTGCAAAACAGCTCTTCTACTGTGTGAAATGTGGGGATAACCACCCGTCGAATGAATGTAACAAAGAGAGAGAAACAGCAGCAACATGCGCCCTCTGCACGGGACCTCACCCGGCAAACTACAAAGGCTGTAGAGTTTACCGCGACCTGCAAAAGACCAGAAATAAACCGATCGTAAATAAATCACAATTACAAGGAAATCAAACTATTCTCAGAGAAGAAGAAAACACAAGCTATGCTGAAACAGTAAACCCTCGACCAATTCCTACAACCCAAAATAATAGAAACTTCAAAACCCAAGAACAACACCAATTTGAGAACAATACAAAGAGCCTCGTGGTATTCAATTCCAGAAATTGTTAATAAGAACGAACAAATCACCAACCTGCCCAAATATCTCCGTGACAAAATCGCCGAAAAAAGAAAAATAAGACGCAGATGGCAGCAAACACGACATCCTGAAGATAAAAATAAATTGAATCATATTTCAAAAGAAATAAAAAAAGAATTATACAAAAAATCAAGAACGACTCGTTTAACGAGTATGTCAGCAGTCTGTCCGCACATCCCAAAAAAGAGTACTCTCTATGGAAAGCACCAAAAACACTGAAAAGACCAACAGCACATATCTCACCAATCAAAAAAGAAGACGGAACCTGGGTCAGACGAGGCGAAGAAAAAACAGAAATACTAGCAAAACATTTAACCAGTGTATTTGTACCTCATGAATCTACATTAACACCTGACGAAGTAAACCACCTAGAGGAATACCTATTATCTCCCGTGCAACTTTCCCCACCGATTAGATTCTTCTCTCCTAATGAAGTGAAAAACGAAATTAAATACCTCAATAAAAAAATGCCCCTGATATGATCTGATCACCACAAAAATCTTAAAAGAACTACCCAAAAAAGCCATAGTGTTATTGACTCAAATATACAACGCAATAATAAGAATATTATACTTCCCAGTGCAATGTAAGTTCGCACAAATAATTCTTATCCAAAAACCTGGGAGACCAGCCCACGAAGGTTCATCGTACAGACCGATATCCCTGCTACCACAATTATCGAAACTATTTGAAAAACTGCTGTTGACAAGGCTCAAAGACATAATAGACAACGAAAATCTAATTCCCTCTCACCAATTCGGATTTAGAGAGAAACATTCAACCATACAAGAAGTACACAGGATAACAGATGAGATAGAAAACTGTCTACAGTGCCGCAAAATATGTGCTGCAGTTTTCATCGACATAAGCCAAGCATTTGACAAAGTCTATAACTTTAGATCCACTTATACTTAATTCCCAAAAAATGCAATACCTCTTCATTTAAGAGCGGAAAAAAAATTCAATATCGGATTTAACTATTATTTTTAGGTTCTATAGCTACCATAATTATTTTTTTTTCACTGGATCTTATCAGAATTCTATTGGTTGCTATAATTAAATAATGATTAGCTTGCTATGAGTCAAGTTAAGCTTCTTAAATCCTAAAATTTCCCATTATTACTGACCAATTTTAAAATATTTTTTTACGACCCCAGAAGTGAAAAAAAATAATTTACAAGTAGAGAGTAAGCAAATCAGTAATTGTTATTATTTTTTAACAAATGCTGTAACTTACTTAAGAGCATTCTCTAGACCCGTTTAATTTAACCACAAAAATGTCTTTCTTTGTATACCTATAACTCCAGTATTATATAAAAATTTAAATTAAAACTCAAATCACAACGTAAAGGTTATATCCGTGGTTCTACAGTGCCAGTTTTTTTAAATTGTTGACGAATATGACAATAAATTTGGTAAAACTTCAACGAAATTCAAAGTTTCAAACATCATTTTTTATAATATGCATAACAAAATTTTTAACAATTAGCGCTGCAGAAACCTAAATTGAACTTTCATGAACATGTTTTTATTTATATATCATTAATTTCATATTACATATTGTAAATATCGTACTACGATTTTGTCATTAGAAATGATTTTAAATACGCTAGTAAATATTTGTTTTTTTTTATTATAAATAATACGAGCATGGAAATGTATAATATCAAATATGGAAAATTTATAGCCGATGGAGACAGCAGCAAAAAAAAAATTAGAATGTTGTCCGTACAATAATTTAATTATTGAGAAAATAGAATACACTATTTACTTCGTAATTTTTGTAACAAAATGTATCAGTTTGTACAAGATAAGCGGTATAATAAAGTTCTAAAAACAAGAATTGAAGGAAAAATATTAAAGTTAAGAAATGCTGTAGTTGGAGCAGTAAATCAGTGGAAGAACCATACTAATCGATAATACGCCATAAAATTTTTGAAAAATGATGTAACAAATTCAATTCGTCGTATTTTTGGAGAACATTCGGAATGTGCGGATTATTTTTGCTCAAAAAAGAATGAAGAAAACTTTTATAGAGTGCTCAAATTAGAATATCCAGCAGCTCACACCAAATTGGAAAAACTTGCACAACTAGAAACGCAAGAAGTTTAATACATAATTGCAATAGTAATGTCGTCGAACACTTTAATTCCATCGTAGCAAATTTGTTGGTGGCAAACGCATTAATTATTGTAACAGGAGATCATACACATGCTGATGCAGAAGAAAAATACCGCGTCCAATTTTGCGATAATTTTCAAAAGGAGAGAAACAACTAACTGCTGCAAATTAGTTGAGAAACTATTTTGTAAATCTATTTCTGAAAGTTAATCTTGGCCTTTCCCTTTCACAATGCAGAATACTTAAATTGTCTTTATTACATGTATGTTGATTTTCTAATAAATGTTAGGCTACATTTGAATTAGTTCTATTGTTTTTAAAACTTCTCAAGTGTTCATCGAATCTAATGTTGAAATTACGAGCTTTTTCCCCAATATAAATATAGTCGCAATTATTGCAGTTTATTTGGTAGATACCGTACTTTTTATAATTATTTTGGGATAAAATTTTATTTTTGACTAGTATTGTTTTCAAATTATTTTTATTATAGAAACCGCATTCTATATTAAATTTTCTTAGTTCCATGGATCATTTTTCACTAAATTTTTTTATATGTGTAAGTTTTTACCACTCGCTAAGAGAGGTATTGGATTCATGCTAAAAATCTCATATCCAGATTTTAGTGAATAAGCACGTTATAAAGTTCCTAGAATCCAATTATAATTTTTTTACGATGATGTCTGTGTGTGTATGTGTATGAGGACGTTATAGGTACAATTTCTGAAATTATAAAAGACTAAAGACTTGTGTAACTACGGATTCCTCAATGTAACATTAATGAGAAGAGTTGAATAGGTTCTGGTAACAATTGGACAACCGGAATTGATAGTTTCTAAAAAAAAATCTAAATATTATTTTTTGAAAATTTGTTACTACAAATAATATAGATAATTAAATTCTCAATCTCACACATTTAATTTTTTTATTATATGTCCTATAGGTTTGGAGAAACAGTATATAATAATATAGAATAATCTGTTGTAATAAATCTCGTTGCCCAAAAAAGTCGATGGATACCAGTTGATATATTTAAATGTTTGTAATTGACAGATAAATGCAAATTGTCAGTGTCAAAAATTAGCATTACTGGAAGATTTTTCTGGGAGGGACGAATACATTTAATATATCTTATTGTATTATTAACTAAATATGTTTTTAAAATTATAGGTCTGTTCATATTACATATATTCTTAAGAAAAAACGCTAATACTGAATTTGAAGAATTTTGAATATATTAGAAGAGTAGGACAAAATTCCTCATAGAACGAAAGAAGAGATAATTTCAATTATTTGTGTACAAGAAATGTTAAATTCGTTACTTATAGGCCGCCAGCAGTCATGTGACTTTGTTGGCCTTGGCAAGCAGATATGAGGATTCGTGTCAGAATGACGGCTAGTAGTTATTTACATAGATGTCACAATTGTCATATGTCATAATTTTTCATTCAAAATTTAAAAATATTCTGCTGTTTATTTGTTATGTGTGTATGTGTATTTCAACCAGGTATCTGATATATAAAACTTATTATTGAAACAGGTGATTTTTATTGACCATAATATTTTTAGTCAAAATAAAATAATTTATTTAATTAAAATAACTAACGTGAAATGTAAATATTATATATATTTTTAAAGCAAAAATCTAATATGAGCCCATTTCAAATATATCTTGGAAACTGCCATCTTGAATTTTATTCTAGCATCAGTTTAAGTTTGTCTCATCAAATAATGAAACTTTTATATGAAACATTTTTTTATATCTTTTATAATTACGGAATTATTTGATATTTTCTAAAATCGTGCTTTTTTTGAATAACTTTCAAACTGTTCGGAATTTTAAATTGTTCTGAGCGGAATCTGAATGAGCACTCAAAACTGCAACATTGCCCATTTAACCGACTTCGTAGCTCTTATAGTTTCGGAGGTCCCAATGGTAGCCCAGTTAATTTGGGATATCCGTATACAGGTTGGTTGGTTTTTCATTGTCCAGCTTATATCTTCTGAAATATATAAGATACAAGAAAAAGTGAAATGTAGGAGTTGTTTAATACAACTTAATCTATAATTTAGCATACACATTTTTTTCCATGGCCTACTAATTTTGTTTGAATTTTTAAATGGAATAGCCTGTATATTTTTACGGAATAAGGTTCTACATCAATTTCTCTTTACAATGATGTATAAAAAGTAAGGGTTTACTTTTAAATTATGTCTAATAAAGAAAATAATAAAATGATAATAGTTGGCTGTGATATTCTATTATTTACCTTGTACACATATGTCATAGATCTAATAGTAGTGTTTATTAGTGAAAAAGGCGTTAATAATAATTATAATAATAATAATAAATTTATTTATACAGTAATAAGTAATAGCTTCAACTGTATGACTTTTTAATTTTAAATGTTTCATTTTGTTAGTCAACATTCATTCAGAGTACAACGGATTTTATATCTTATAAATTGTCAGTAAAAAAAAAAAAATTATACCATAAACATTTTATAACACAATAACCCAACGGCAACGGTGTGCAAATTATTTTCTTATTTTGTATTTAATTGTAATATTACTGCTTTTATAATGTATATTCATACAATTTTTCTGAGCATGCATGTAACCATTTTGTACACTTTACTATTTGTAAAACTTAAAAATTATTTTGAGTATTGAGTATAAAATCTACGTTGTCATTATATTTACAGCACAGCTCTCCAAATTCTGACTATCAACCTCGAAATTATATCTCCATACATATTTTTATCTTGTATTTAGCAATGTACGAAAACTACATACTATACCGGTACATTTTCTGGATATACCTAACAGCTAATAAAATATTTTGTATGAACAATTAATCTCTATAAGTATTTCAATCTAGTTTTTAGTATTGAGATTGACAAATTTTAATACAATTCTAACAGCATGTTTCTGTTTTTTGCTATTTTATAATACACATATATTTAGTTTTAAGTTTAAATAAAACAAAGTAACTTTGTTTGCAAACAAAGGCAAAAAACTTAGTTTACTAGAATCCTTAGAAATTTATAAATATAAAGATGATAAAGATAAAATTTTACTAAACGACCAAACAGACTTAATATACTCCCCTCTCTTCAATAGTTGTAAATAACGGTACTTTCACGTTGTATAAATTCGCATGAAAAACTTTATTGTACTCATTGTCTGATGATGACCGAACTGGTCGAAACTAGTAACAAAAATTGTGTTAAATAAATAAGTGATATCAACAAAGTTACTTTGTTTTATTTAAACTTAAAACTTAATATTCAAAATGTATCACAAAGTAAAGGCTGAAATAATAAATAACACATATATTTGTTCAGTCTATCATATAATGTTTAACTGTTTTATATTTGGTAACATTACAGTGTTTACAAAAATAGATATTTTATTCCATTTAATCATTTGAGTAAATGCCATGACAAACTCGTACATGGCGGTGTCATCTAACGTAAATATTTTGAAGTACAAACTATGTTATAGCGAGTCAGCTGAAATAACGTGTTGAAAGACTCAGTGGCGATTAGGTGGGGGGTGATGTCGACGTGACGACTTTCGATGTGACGGCTATCGTAGCTACAGTCAGTAGTGGGGACTGATGTCGACGTGGCGACTTTCGATGTGAAGGCTATCGTAGCTACGGTCAGTGGTGGGGGGTGATGTCGACGTGGCGACTTTCGATGCGACGGTTTTTGTAGCTACGGCCTGTGGTGGGGGGTAGGTGTCGACGTGGCGACTTTTGATGGCACGGTTTTTTTCGATGCTACGGCTATTCGATGGCGTGGTTGTCGACTGCGCGGCATGCTCCGGCCACGTCGACATCACCCCCCACCTAATCGTCACTGAGTCTTTCAAAGCGTTAATGCAAAATACTTATTTGTCTTTATTACAAAAAAAAAAAATGTTGATTTTCTAATAAATGTTAGGCTACATTTGAATTGGTTCTATTGTTTTTAAAACTTCTCATGTTTCATCGAATCTAATGTGGAAATTACGAGCTGTCACAATCATTGCAGTTTATTTGATAGATACCGTACTTTTTATAATTATTTTGGGATAAAATTTTATTATTGACTAGTATTGTTTTCAAATTATTTTTATTATAGAAACCGCATTCTATATTAAATTTTCTTAGCTCAAAGGATAATTTTTCACTGAATTGATTTATATCATATATGTAATTTTTTTGTATATAATTTCTTAGTTTGATATAGATGGGGTATAGAATTGTTTTAAAAGACACTTAAACTTTTTCTTAGCAATAAGATTATAAATTAAATTAGGCGAGTAACCGTTGTTAAGGGTAATTATTATAATGATATTAAACTTTTAATTATAATCAATTTCATTTAAGGGTATTTTTAAAAGTCTGTCTATCATACTGTGGAAAGCGGACATTTTAATATTCTGCGGATGATTGGAGTGAGCTGGAATCTTGAAAATTTAAAGATTATTTATGTTCTATTTCCATGGTGAACATTATGTTATTTTAAAGTAGTAATATAATTTAACAAAGAATGTAGCTGTCTTTCAAGACCTACATAAAAACAAATTGTCATTTACGTAACGAAACCAAAACAATTATTAATTAAGAAATTTTTACTTGTTAAAATTTTAGTTTCCAAATAATCCATGTATATGTATATTTCCGCCAAAACTGGTGATAAAGGAGCGCCCATAGGTAAACCTTCATTTTGTTTATAAAATTTGTCATTGAAATTGAAATAATTTTGAAAAAGGCACAATTCCACCAATTTTAAAAATTCATCACTTATTTGTTTATCAATATTATTGTCTATTACTTTTTCATTGATTATTTATTTATTTATTATATTAGGCGCTAGTATCAATTTTTGTATTCTGCGCGCCTGTAAAAATATTTGAAATAAATACACAAAAGTTTTTATTGATATATGTTTATATTAACAAAAATTGTACAAAGTTGTAATATAAAAATACAAAGAATATACATGTATAAATAAAATTATATGTGAATTTCACAAAAATACATTTATAATGAACTTATTTCTCACATTGAAAAATTCCAGTTACTGTTATTAGTTTGTTACAGTAATATTTCCTTAATTTAACATATTCAACAATTTCTATACAATTGTACAGAGTTGTGATAAAAAAAAAGTACAAAGAATATACATGTATAAATAAAAATATATGTGAATTTTATAGAAATACATGAATAATGCACTTATTTATCACATTGAAAATTTTCAGTTACTGTTATTAGTTTATTAAATTAATATTTACTTAATTTACCATATTTAACAATTTCTATACTTATTCATTTCATTACAATTGGGCTATGTAATGTATACATTAATTTACTGTGAATGAATAATGAGAATTTGTTTTTCCACGTGTAATATGGAAATAAATAAATTTTCAAGGAATATCATACCCTTGACCACTTTCCTTATTTATGTATAACATATGCATATATAATTTTCATATAGAAAACAGATTTCCAAATATTATTTAATAAAAAAAAATGAGCAATTCATATTTTCAATGTAGTGATTAATATAGTATTGTATAGGTCAGTCGTTAAGTCAGTAATTTCGTTTATTATTAACTACTATTTACTGCAATTTATACAAAACAGAATATTTTTAACAATAGTAAAAGTAAATAATTCTTATATTACATCTGTTTCTTTGCATTGTAATATTTTTCTATAAATTTTGTATTATGTTACAAGGTAAATAAATGTGTGACTTACAATATACAATAATATAAAAGTTCAAGTGAAACAATTAAGTTTCATTTTGGTAGTGACGAAGAGTTTTGAATTCTTCGTAACTATTTTGTTCCTGATGTGATACACCTTATATTGTTTTATCATAACAATTTTAGGATATTTCACCATATTGAATGTATAAAAACAAAAATATTACAAACAATAGTACATTATTATTGATCTGTTGTATAAATGCTGCAATTCACAGCATTGGGGGTTCAATAAATAAGTATTTGTACGGTACAATGATTAAGAAAGAAACTTACTTGGAAGAGAACTCTGGTTGCAACAATATAAATTGGTCGTGGTAACACACAAACAGATGATGAATTCAAGAATAAGTGTAAAGTACACGAACAAGGATGAATTGTTCGAGTTACTGCCCCGTGTGATGAATTCTGTAGTCGGTATGGAGAAAACGTAACTAAGTTGGTCGCAGGAAGAGCAGAAGTGATGACTTTTGGAGCCAATATAATGTAGATGTCCTACAATATTTACAAATATTTATCTTTTGTAACACATCATATTGAAAATACTTACGTACTGTTTACTTGCGTTGTGTATACTTCCAACGACTTTCTGTAGCGATCAGCAACTAATTGTTGTATGGGATACAAAGAAGCATGAGTACGTCTGTCTTGTCTTTTCTGGGTCTCGTTTCGTCCAAGCCAAAGTTTCTGAATGCCAACGTGAAACTCAAATATTCCAAATTCAAATAGAAGTCGAAAATGAGAAGCGAAGTCAAATATTCCAAGAAACACTATATAAATGCACTCAAACTCACGAAAAACAGAATCAGAAATGAAACAATATTATTTTATCACAATATTTCATGTTTTATTCAGCTCTTTACAATTTCTTGGCATTTCTCGTTTCAAACTAATTTAATTAATTAGGTAATACACAACGCAAATTACCAGGGAATACCGGGAAGTTTCACTTAGATGTACGGTTTTGGTACTTACCTAGCGACAACTATCGGACTTGGTCATCACTACTATAAATGTTTTTATGCCTGCTAGATGGCACACAAGTCCCAAATTTAAAAATTATATTTTTTCAAGGTAATTTGCGTTGTGTATTACCTAATTAATTAAATTAGTTTGAAACGAGGAATGTCAAGAAATTGTAAAGAGCTGAATAAAACATGAAATATTGTGATAAAATAATATTGTTTCATTTCTGATTCTGTTTTTCGTGAGTTTGAGTGCATTTATATAGTGTTTCTTGAAATATTTGACTTCGCTTCTCATTTTCGACTTCTATTTGAATTTGGAATATTTGAGTTTGATGTTGGCATTCAGAAACTTTGGCTTGGACGAAACGAGACCCAGAAAGGACAAGACAGACGTACTCATGCTTCTTTGTATCCCATACAACAATTAGCTGCTGATCGCTACAGAAAATCGTTGGAAGTGTAACGCAAGTAAGCAGTACGTAAGTATTTTTAATATGATGTGTTACAAAATATAAATATTTGTGCATATTGTAGGATATCTTCATTATATTGGCTCCAAAAGTCATGACTTCTGCTCTTCCTGCGACCAACTTAGTTACGTTTTCTCCATACCGACTACAGAATTCATCACACGGGGCAGTAACCCGAACAATTCATCCTTGTTCGTGTACTTTACACTTATTCTTGAATTCATCATCTGTTTGTGTGTTACCACGACCAATTTATATTGGTGCAACTAGAGTTCTCTTCCGAATAAGTTTCTTTCTTAATCATTGTACCATACAAATACTTATTTATTGAACCCCCAATGCTGTGAATTGCAGCATTTATACAACAGATCAACAATAATGTACTATTGTTTGTAATATTTTTGTTTTTATACATTCAATATGGTGAAATATCCTAAAATTGTTATGATAAAACAATAAGGTGTATCACATCAGGAACAAAATAGTTACGAAGAATTCAAAACTTTTTGTCACTATCAAAATGAAACGTAATTGTTTCACTTGAACTTTTATATTATTGTATATTGTAAGTCACACATTTATTTATCTTGTAACATAATATAAAATTTATAGAAAAATATTACAATGCAAAGAAGCAGATGTAATATGCGAATTATTTACTTTTACTATTGTTAAAAATATTCTGTTTTGTATAAATTGCAGTAAATAGTAGTTAATAATAAACGAAATTACTGACTTAACGACTGACCTACACAATACTATATTAATCACTACATTGAAAATATGAATTGCTCATTTACTATCAGATTCATAAGAATAATCAGCATTTATTCAATAATATTTGGAAATCTGTTTTCTATATGAAAATTATATATGCATATGTTATACATAAATAAGGAAAGTGGTCAAGGGTATGATATTCCTTTAAAATTTATTTATTTCCATATTACACGTGGAAAAACAAATCCTCATTATTAATTCACAGTAAATTAATGTACACATATTAATAACCCAATTGTAATGAAATGAATAAGTATAGAAAATGTTGAATATGGTAAATTAAGGAAAATGTAACAAACTAATAACAGTAACTGAAAATTTTCAATGTGATAAGTAAGTGCATTATTAATGTATTTTTGTTAAACTCACATATAATTATATTTATACATGTATATTCTTTGTATTTTTGTATCACAACTTTGTACGATTGTATAGAAATTTTTAAATATGGTAAATTAAGGAAATATTAATTTAATAAACTAATAACAGTAACTGTAATTTTTCAATGTGATAAATAAGTGCATTATTAATGTATTTCTATAAAATTCACATATATTTTTATTTATACATGTATATTCTTTGTACTTTTTTATCACAACTCTGTACAATTGTATAGAAATTGCTAAATATGGTAAATTAAGGAAGTATTACTGTAACAAACTAATAACATAGTAACTGGATTTTTTCAATGTGAGAAATAAGTTTATTATTAATGTGTTTTTGTGAAATTCACATATAATTTCATTTATACGTATATATTCTTTGTATTTTTATATTACAGCTTTGTACAATTTTTGTTAATATAAACATATATCAATAAAAACTTTTGTGTATTTATTTCAAATATTTTTACAAGCGCGCAGAATATAAAAATTGATACTAGCGCCAGCCTAGCGGACTTGGTCAACACTAACTACCAAGGACGTTTACACGGTTTGTTAGTTATAGCATTGAGTGGCGGTTCCCGGTATTCCCTGGCACGGTTTATCGATGCTGTGGCTATTCGATGGCATGGTTGTCGACTGTGCGACACGCACTCTTAGCGAATAAGAAGTGTTCATTGGTTACAGGAATTTCAGACGTACATTCGAAGGAAATATATTTTAAATGGATATTTTACGTCAAAAGCATGAAAAGCTTAAACAAAATAATACTATTTTTGTAATTTTAAGAAAGAAATATAGTAATTTGTTTAGAATTAGTATTATAGCTCAAAATATCTTATTACTTTTATACTCGAATGTACTAATAAATGTGGAAAACTTCAAAATTAAAATGATTTTGAAAGCATTTGTTTAGAAAAAAATATAAGATTTATTAGGCATTATTAATAATAACAATGTAAATATAGAAGCAAAATATTTCTTATCGTCCTTCCCTTGAAATAATGATGATAAATAGTCTGAAATATAAAATAATTTATTTGAACCCAAATTTGAAAAAAAAAATATGAATGGAAATAATAAGAATATATAAATATTTATTTAATCTATTTTTTAACGCAAAGGTATTGTAAAAATAACTACACTCGAGTGACAACTACCTTTGTTTTAATTTTTTTGTGCCAAATCACTTTATTGATTATATTTAAAAGAAATTGTTATTTCAAGCTAATACCAAAGTGGGCGTTACTAAGTGATACTCCATCTGGAACGCTTGTACATAGTTGTCAAATATAATTCGACCTATTTATCGTATCTTCAGATTATAATTTTCTAGAGGCAATAAAATTAAATCTGGATGGTATATAATTTTCGAATAATTATATAAGATCCGATAATTAGTCTTCTATAAAATCTAGTTTTTTGCTTAAATGTCGGTTTGGATATAAAGTTTATAATTTAAAATGTTATGTTTATTTTGTCTTTTCCTATTCTTCACGTGTTAAAAAGGCCAAATTTAATTGCAAATATTTCAGCCACCGCGTAGTCACTTGTTTTAAAAGTCAGTTGAGAAGTACTTTAAATTTCGATTAATTCCGGGTAAAATGGTTCCACGGTATAACTACCTTAATAAGTGGAGCCTGTGAAGTCCTCAAATGTCATTACACACACGTGTTTAGATTTTGCTATGGCAGCGACTTTGCTATGGCAGCATTCTACTAACTAAAACTTTTATGAGGTAGTAAAACAGTTGCACTCAGGTCCGTTTGAAAAATAAGCACGGCACGGCTGCACCGTAAAATATAATTTTAAAATGTGAAACTTATATATTTAAAAATCAATTGTGGCCATCACAATACCCCTCGCCCTTTCCATTGTGGCATATATAAGTATTGTTTTTAACATTTCTTGTACACACAAAAAATTATAGATTATATATCTATATCTTTAAATCTATAGAAGGTATAATAAAAAATTTAAATGTGTCGGATAGAGAATTTTTTATTGAAGATTTTGGGAACAAAAATTTGTAGTTTGTAAAGCTGGATTCAGAGATTGCGTAGTAAACACAGCATAGGAATACACAACACAAGAAAACATAGAAACTTAAAACCAATTCAGAGATTGTACAGAAAACATAGAACTGTTGTATGTAGATAACTTCATGTCAGTATTTGTTGCTGCTTTCACAAGTTTTATTTAGCTGTCACTACTTAAATAATTATAATAAACACAACTGTAATACAAAATAACTTAAAAGTTGTCTTAACCAAACTTCAAAACAAATGTCAGCTAGTTGTCAACATCAACGCGCTGTAGAAGTAGGCGTGGTTTAACTACGAATACTCACGAAACATAGCGCACATGGCCGAACATGGCAAAACATAGCTTCGAAATAAAATATGACCAATTCCCTATGTTATGCTGTGCTGTGCTGTGTTGTGCTATGCTATGTCTGTAACTGTGAATCAGTACATGCTTTTCCGTATGTTCATTTTCTATGTTTTTCTGTGCTATTCTATGCTATGTATACTACGCAATCTCTGAATCCAGCTTAATAGGTAGGACGTCGTAGGTTCCAAAGAAAATGTTGACCATAAATATAAGTCACTTTATTATTACAATGAATGTATATTAATACAATAATAAATTTCGACTTACCACAAAAAATGAAGAGAAATATTGTTAAATTTAAATGTTACATTAACAAGCTCTTAAATATTATTAGATTACATTTTGAAGCACTACTTGAAACAGTAGTAGTTGAAAGCCCAAATTTTGTCGAGAATCACAGCAGAGCCACGAAACAAAAACATTTACTACAAGGCGACAGGTTGAGCTCTGACTCAAGTGTGAAAAAACAGCAGTATTTAAAAAAAGTTAGCGCATGTATTGGGGGGAACGAAATGCAAAAGAAAGAGAGGGAAATATTTTTTAAATTTTTTATTATTATTATTTTGGTAATAATAATAAAAAAATCTGTTGTGGCCAGCACAATACCTCTCGCCATTTTCATTTTATGTAGTATAGGGCGAGAGCAGTTATGTGACTTTGTTGGTCTTGGCAAGCAGATGTGGGGGCCCGTGTCAGAATGAGAGCTAGTAATAGACAGGTGTCAAGTATCATAAGTTTTAATTCGAAACATTATGATTTTCCAAATCCATGTGGATTATTTTCCTCGACAAGTATATTCCATACTAATGGATGACAAATAAACATCAGAATATTTTGAAATTTTGAATGAAAAATTATGACATGACAATTGTGACATCTATGTAAAAACTACTAGCCGTCATTCTGACACGGATCCTCATCTGCTTGCCAAGGCCAATAAAGTCACATGTCTGCTCGCGTCCTAAAGTACACACAAATAATTGAAATTGTTTCTCTTCTTTCGTTCTATAAGAAATTTTATCCTACTATTCTATTATGTTCAAAATTCTTCAAATTCATTGACGGTATTAACGGTATTTCTTAAGGATATATCTAATATTAACATCTGTAATTTAAATATATAATTAATTAATAATACAATAATATATATTAAATGTACTCTTACCTCCCAGAAAAATCTGACACTGACATTTTGCATTTACATGTCAATTACAAAAATTTAAATATCGCAAATGTTTTTCGGGCAACGGGATTTATTACAACAGATTATTCTATATTATTATATACTATATCTCCAAACCTATACGAGATATAATAAAAAAATTTAGTGTGTTAGATTGAGAATTTAATTATCTTTAATATTTGTAGTAACAAATTTTCGAAAAATAATATTTAGATTTTTTTTTTAGAAACTACCACTTCCGGTTGTCCAATTGTTACCAGAACCTACTCAACTCTTCCCATTACTGTTAGATTGAGGAATCCGTAGTCAAACAGGTCTTTAGTCTTATAGAATTTGAGAAATCGTGTCTCCAACAACCTCACACACACACACACACACACATCCACACACACACACATCCACACACACACACACACACACACACACACACACACACACACAGACATCATTGTAAAAATGTTAAAATCGGATTCTATGGACCTTAAATCGTGCTTATTCAATAAAATCTGGGTATGCGATTTTTAGCATGAATCCAATACCTCTCTTAGCGAGAGGTAAAAATTAAAAAATATTTCCCCCTCTTTCTTTTGCATTTCGTTTCCCCCAATACATGCGCTAACTTTTTTACATTCCGTCACCTTTAGGTAAGGAAGGTATTGTCTTTGGCCAAAAAATTCAATGATGAGTTTTTAGTGAATAAGTACGTTTTAGGGTCCCTACAATCCGATTTTACCATTTTTACGATGATGTCTGTATGTATGTATGTATGTGTGTGTGTGTCTGTGTGTGTGTGTGTGTCTGTGTGTGTGTGTGTGTGTGTGTGTGTGTGTGTCTGTGTGTATGTCTATGTGTGTGTCTGTGTGTCTGTATGTGTGCCTGCGTGTGTGTGACGAAAGTTTCGGATCGTATAACTTCAATACCACGTTACCAAAAGTTATATTTTTTTCAAATTTCTCAAGATTAGATTTTGGTTATAAATAGTCAACCGGATGTACCCATATTTGAAGATTTTAACAGTTTTTCTTGAAAAAACGCAGTTAAATATCATTTATTGACATTTAACGTTATTATAACCTGAAGAATATATTATTCTTTATACGATTTGATCGCATTTTATACTTCATATTCAGTAGATATAGAGTTAAAGAATTATAAAGATATGTTTCATAAAATAGCCAGATATGCTAACCATAGAAACTGCTAATATATTCAGATAATACAAATTGACAGATGTCAGTATCAATAGAACCGTTCAATGAAGTAAGCAGTTCAAGCAAATGCTAGGTAAGCAAACGAGGCTTGTTGCTTAGTGCACTGAAAGATTTGCTAGCTATATGACGAACTGATATTTACAAACGTCATCGAGAAAGTTATACAGTTGTCAAATATAACATATGTATCTGTCATATCCCTTTTATTGGTCTGGAAAGTTATACAAAATGAATTTATAGGTAGGTGCAGTTATTTGCAGATAGTAGAATTAATTTTGAACATTTTTTAAGTCTAAGAAAATATTTCAAATTTAACAATGTTATGAACCTTCATCACAAAACTTTGAAAGCCTTTTTGACATGTAATTGATATAAACACACCATAATATGAGATAGAAACAGTACAAGTTAAATTCATATATGTATAATTTGCATTTCCCGCCATTATATTTCATAAGTTAGCAAGTCAAGCGAGAAATTTGGCGCTTGGATTGCTTGCGAGCAAATCAAGCACATTCTAGGCTAGCAAAGTCGTTCAACACATTTTACTTCCGATTGCTTGTTTTTGATACGGTAAGAAATGAAAGAATAAAGGAAATAAATAAGGATTTTATTAAAACACTCGGTAAGTTTCAAAAATAATTATAATAAAACATTAATGTACATTTCGACATTGTGTCATCTTCAGAATCTATTACAAGAAAGTACAAAGCAAGTTTATATACCTACCGGCAACAATGACTAAGACAGATACGTTAGAGTGGATTTGTATAAATCGATTTGTTCGTTCATTAAAAGATTCCCGTTAAATTCAAAATGCCGTGTCTAACGGGAATCTTTTAATGAACGAACAAATCGATTTATAACAAATCCCCTCTAATGTATCTGTCTTAGTCATTGTTGCCGGTAGGTATATAAACTTGCTTTGTACTTTCTTGTAATACATTCTGAAGATGACGCAATGTCGAAATGTACATTAATGTTTTATTATAATTATTTTTGAAACTTACCGAGTGTTTTAATAAAATCCTTATTTATATTAAAATGTTTCAACGAGAGCCAACACACGTGTCCATTAATATTAAAGGAAATAACTCTAGTATTAGAAGTTTCTAGAAAAGAGAAGGAACTGAATAAGCACGACACGTATAACAGAAATGAGTGGAAGAAGAAAATAAAAAATAGCGGCCCGTAACGAATGGGAAAAGCTAAAGAAGAGGAAGAAGATGTCAGTGTCAAGTGAAATTTGTATAGTTCGTTTATAAAATAATTTTACTGGAAATTTAGAATCTTATGCAAGAAAATTTATGTATGGAATTTATACATAATGCACAGGATTGACGGAAGGTATTGTGCTGGCCACATCAGATTTTTTAAATACTGCTGTTTTTTCACACTTGAGTCAGAGCTCAGAGCTCAGCCTGTCGCCGTGTAGTAAATATGTTTTTGTTTTATGGCTCTGCTGTGATTCTCGACAAAATTTGGGCTTTCAACTACTACTGTTTCAAGTAGTGCTTCAAAATGTAATCTAATAATATTTAAGAGCTTGTTAATGTAACATTTAAATTTAAATATATTTCTCTTCATTTTTTGTGGTAAGTCGAAATTTATTATTGTATTAATATACATTCATTGTAATTTTGTATAATTTTATATAGCTGCTGATGGGCAAATTTATGGTCCGAAACGTCCACATGTAATAATAAAGTAACTTATATTTATGGTCTACTTTTTCTTTGGAACCTACGGCCTCCTGCCTATTACAAACTACAAATTTTCGTTCCCATTATTTATCCGACACATTTAATTTTTTTATATACCTTCTATAGATTTAAAGATATAGATATATAATCTATAATTTTTTGTGTGTACAAGAAATGTTAAAAACAATACTTATATATGCCACAATGGAAAGGGCGAGAGGTATTGTGATGGCTACAACAGATTTTTAAATATATGATTTTCACATTTTAAAATTATATTTTACGGTGCAGCCGTGCCGTGCTTATTTTTCAAACGGACCTGAGTGCGACTGTTTTACTACCTCATAAAAGTTTTAGTTAGTAGAATGCTGCCATAGCAAAGTCTAAACACGTGTGTGTAATGACATTTGAGCACTTCACAGGCTCCACATATTAAGGTAGTTATACCGTGGAACCATTTTACCCAGAATTAATCGAAATTTAAAGTACTTCTCAACTGAAGTATAATCTACCTTTTAAAACAATTGACCACGCAGTGGCTGAAATATTTGCAATTAAATAAGTCGAAATTTATTATTGTATTAATATACATTCATTGTAATTTTGTATAATTTTATATAGCTGAAGATGGACAAATTTATGGTCCGAAACGTCCACATGTAATAATAAAGTGACATATTTATGGCCAACTTTTTCTTTGGAGCCTACGGCCTCCTACCTATTACAAGATAGAGAATTTTGTTTTTACCTTCCGTCACCTCTAGGTAAGGAAGGTATTGTCTTTGGTCAAAAAATTCGGTGGTGAGTTTTCATTGAATAAGCACGTTTTAGGGTCTTTACAATACGATTTTACTATTTTTACGATGATGTCTGTATGTGTGTGTGTGTATTCGTGCGTGTGTGTGTGTATGTGTGTGTGTGTATGTGTGTGTGTGCGACCGCGTTTTCGGGCACGATATTTCCAATACTAGAATTCCAAAAATTACAATTCTTGCGTATTCCTCTGCCTTACAACCATATGCAGACCTGTTTAGATTTTGGTTATAATTTTTCTTGAAAAAATCAGTTAAATGTTATTATAACTTAAAAAATATATTATTGTCTATACGATTTAATTGCATTTTATATTTGATATTCAACAGATATAGAGTTAAAGAAGAATAACGATAATAAATTTTATATAAATTTCATAATTCAGCCAGCTATGCTAACTTAACCATGGAAACTGCTAATACATTCAGGTAATTCAAATTGACAGATGTCAGTATCAATAAAATGAAATCAATGAAAGAATAAGGAAAGTAACTCTAGTGTTAGAAGTTTTTAGATATAAGAGAGACGATTACATTGGTTTGAATATGTCATGAGGAGAGATAAATATATTAATAGAAGGTGGAAGAAACATAGGAAGACCAAATATAAGATAAAAAGACTGTATTGCAGAAGACTTGAGAGAAAAGGAACTGAATGAGGACGACACGGAAAACAAAAATGAGTGGAAGAAGAAAATAAAAAATAGCGACCCCCTAACGAATGGGAAAAACTAAAGAAGAAGATGTCAGTGTCTAGTGCAATTTGCATAGTTTGTTAATGAAATAACTTTACTGGAAATATAGGATCTTTTGCAAGAAAATTTATGTATGGGGCGCGTGCAGTAACATGACTTTGACCCGTGTCAAAATGACAGCAATTAATTATGTCCATAACTGACAAGTGTTATAATTTTTCAATCAAAATTTCATAATTTTCTTATTTCATGTGGTTTGTTTGTTATCAGGAGTATGGAATTCAGTTGCCGAGAAAGGGAATCACATAATACCAAAAAATTATAATCTTTTGCAAGAAAATTTATGTATGGAATTTATACATAATACACAGGATTGACGGAAGGTATTGTGCTGGCCACATCAGATTTTTTAATATTTGTAATAACATAAATTTTCAAAAAAAAAATACTTAGAAGATTTTTGATAAAATACTACTACTTCCGGTTGTCCAATTGTTACCAGAATCTATTCAACTTTTCCCACTACTGTTAGATTGAGGAATCCGCAGTTACACTGGTCTTTAGTCTTATAGAATTTGATAAACCGTACCTTCAACAACCTCACACACACACACACACACACACACACACACACACACACACACACACACACACACATCATCGTAAAAATGTTATTATCGGATTCTAGGGACCTTAAAACGTACTTATTCACTAAAATCTGAATATGCGATTTTTAGCATGATACCAATACCTTTCTTAGCGAGAGGTAAAAATGAATAGAATTTTAGGAAAAAAATTAATACGAAATTCTACGAGTATAAATGAAAAATTTCCGGACTTTGATGAACGCAGATCTGGGTTCCATACCAAATATGAACTTAAATTCTATTTGTTATTGGACGATTTAAATTTTAATAACTCAATATCATTGGACGAAATAATCTTAGTTTATAATTGGTAATCATTCGCCTGTGACTCCTATCCCTATATGTATATTCCCAGTTCCCTCCCTTGTTTTTCAGAGTTTTTGGACCTCTGGCATGGTTTACACGTTGAGTAATCTTGGTTACTTTGTTTACATTTGTACTACTGATGATGAGAACGTAGTTCTCGAAATACGTATATAGTTTATATTATAATTTCATGGTTAAGGGGTAATTTTATTAGTTTAGTTATAATTTAACTTTAGACTCCTACTATTATTAATCATTATATACATGGTTTAATTCAGGAATTAGTGGAATAATCTTGAAGTTTGTATTAAATATAGTAGGCCGTAGATTCCAGTAAATTTATGACCATAGTTATGTCACTTTACTTTATGTTTCGGACAATATTTGTCCATCCTCAGCTAATAACAAAATCTGTTGTGGCCACCACAATACTTTCCGTCAATCCTGTGTATTATGTATAAATTCCATACATAAATTTTCTTGCAAAAGATTCTAAATTTCCAGTAAAATTATTTCATAAACAAACTATGCAAATTGCACTTGACACTAACATCTTCTTCTTTAGCTTTCCCTATTCATTAGGGGTCGCTATTTTTTACAGAGATGTTTATGTATAACGTAGATACCCAACTTCATACGTCTCAAACCACGTAAAAGTGAAGCCTCAAGGTCAAGAGGCGGCCATTTTTATTGCGGCTATAGTGCGACGATCTTTTTGGAAATGACTGCATATGCGAATCAATTTGATGTATTATATCTTCACGTAACATATTAGGGTGATTAATGTGTTTTCCACGCATGTCTTTGGGTGCCGGAATATTATCTTTCAAGTGCTTGATAATAAGTTCTACTCTTTTCTTACTAACGCCATAATGAACAAAAAGCATTTCTACAAACCTTGTTTAAAGTTGTGCCGATTTTTATATTGTATTCACAGGAACAAGAACGTTTTGGTCCTCCACCCAATTTAGGTCTAGATCTGGCAACCTTTTTTATAACTATTTATCCCCCGAGAAATAAGTCCTGTTTCTCTTTGTTAGCAATATTATTAAAGATTGCCAAAATATGTTGCTTAGCAGTGTCGTTTATTTTTTGAAAACATTTCCATTTACAGTTACAATTTTTGCCAGTTTTCCTTTTACCTTTCAGACATTTATTTTTGTTTTTAATGCCGATGTAAGATTTTCCTTCAGCCTTCCTTTTCTTAGCAATATTTCTATTCCACTTACTTTCATCTCTTCGTCGTTTCTTGACAACTTGTTTTTTTTTGCAACTGTTTGTTTCTGTTTACCGTCATTACTTTCAGAATCACTTTGGACCAGCGATGAAATTTCAGCACTTGAATTAAACACAGAAAAGCATCTAACACTAGGTCCAGGGTCATCGGGAGAAAAATGAGGATCTCTGTCTGAATCGTCAAATTGTTCGCTTGGACTATTGCTACTCGACATTTTACAAAAACTATATTATTCAACAAACTCTCTAAATTTCACAAAATGCATAGGATAACAACGTGAGTTAATGCGGTTCATAACCTACAGAACGTCACGGCGACATTTTCCTCATTTTGCAGGTGCTGCATCGAAGCGGCTAAAATATGAATTATTCATTCCGTGCAAAAACGAGGCAGCTCCTGAGCTGTCCCCTTTTTGCACCGAATCCAATAAGGAGGCATCTGTATATTCATTATATTTCCCTTACGAGTTAACGGAGCTGCCTTGTTTTTGCACCAATCGATAGAGCGCCTTTGAATTACCTTATATTGATTAAAAACGAAAAATCGTAAAAATATGGAGCTGCCTCCTTTTTGCACCGGTGTCTTCAATTATGGTGTAATGTTAAACAGTTTTCAGTGCAATAATTACATGATATCTTATTTAAAACCCTTCTGCTATTTTATTTTTGTTTTAAATAGCTAGGAAAAGCGAAAAATATCGTAGGGACTGCATCTGGTTTCAATTTTCGAATGTAAGTTCCCGGCCCTACTAAATAATCATTTTCTTTAAAATGATCGCTGCAAAGTTTGTTGTTAGTTGGCGTAAAAGCTTTTTTCCTTACATTTATAATCCAAGATTTTACTATATGTTTATTTGGAAATGATTTTAATCTACTTTGGGCATCCAAAATAAGAGTTACATAAGTTTGCGGCAGTTTAAATTTTTAGAGCCGAAAAACCACAAAATTTTGGGAATTTCTTCAGATTTTTGCTTATAACTCGAAAACAGTGCATCCTACAGATAAATAAATAAATTCCAAAAAAACGCAATGAATTTTGCGTCTAATAAGCTTCTTAAACATTAAATTCGGTTCAGCGGTTTAGCCAGAATCTATCGTCAAAGATCGGCAATTTTTACCAACTTGACTGAAAAGAGCGTTATGCTCATGTTCACTCACCTGTAACTCAAAAACGGCTACTCCAAATAAAAAATGTCTAGTTACAAAAGTTGTAGAGCATCAAATTCTGCTCCTAATTCGCTCATTCCTACACACAGATACACGAAAAAAAAAACCGCTGAATTTCCGGTAAGAGCTATTTTTGAAGTTAAACGACATTTGAACCCCCAAATCATCCACATTCGTCCAGTTATTCGAATTTAAAGGAAATTTCATAAAGGTCTACTTTTGAGACGAATGAAATTACCATGATAGTCCAAATGATAACAAAGGGTTTCAAAAATGAGAAACCCATATCAGCAAAAAAGGTTTATTAAAGGAAAAAAGTACTTCAGTAATAAAAAAGTTAATTAACTAATTAGTACTGAGTTTTTCAAGAGGTAATATTTCAATAAAATCAAATCAAATTAGATTGAATTTAACAATCATATTATTAATGTACGTAATAATGATTCTGTAGTTTTAATTGATCAAAAACAAAATCTTACTATCAAATCCGAGTTAATAAATTTCTGAAATACATTATCGCTATTGCAATCATTTTCTTTGTTTCGATGATCTTATGCGTTTTGGAGAAATAGCTTGTGGAAAGAAAAATCGATTTCTAGTTTTCCGTCTTCGTCAGGGAAGGGATCCTGCTCAGTTTCTTCTTCAACTATGTCGATTTCTTCGTCGTACGGTGCAGCCTGAAGTAACACTTCATCTTCAGTAAGGGAATTCCTGCATGTGTGAACAGCACAATACCTTCCGTCAATCCTGTGTAATACGTATGTATAAAGATGAAAGAGAAATACGTAAAAATTGTAATTTTTGGAATTCTAGTATTATCGCGGCTGAAATTATAGTCACACATACGCGCACACACATACAGACATCACCTACAAATAGTAAAATTGTATTGTAGGGACTCTAAAACGTGCTTATTCATTGAAAACTCACCACCGATTTTTTTGACCAAACATAGTACCTTCCTTACCTAGCGAAAATTCAGCGCTACGATCACTTTTGGCTTTTTTCGTGTATCTGTGTGTAGGAATGAGCGAATTTTAAAAATTACGAGCTTCCTATACGCAGAATTTGATGCTCTACAAGTTTCGTAACTAGACATTCTTCATTTCGAGTAGGCGTTTTTCAGTTACAAGCGTGTGAACATGAGCGTAACGCACTTTGCAGCCAAGTTGGTAAAAATTGCCGATCTTTGACGACAGATTGTGGCTAAACCGCTGAATCGAATTTTTGGTTTATTAGACGCAAAATTTATTGCTCTTTAATTTTGGAAAGAATATAATTTTCTGTAGGATGCCTTGTTTTCGAGTTATAAGCAAAAATCTGAAGAAAATCCAAAAAAAATCGTGGCTTTTCGGCTCTCAAAATTTAAGCTCACGTCAGAAACTGTCGCAAACTCATATAAATCTTATTTTGGATGCCCAAAGTAGATTAAAATCATTTCCAGCTTTGTAATATTTTTCGGGAGGCAAAAGACTAATTTGCCTGGGCTAATATTTTTAAATTGCCACAAATCTGAATAGACGTAAAATACTTTACATCTTACATGCCTTTTTAACAAATGGCCGCCACACGAAATTGCTGGCTTCACTTCTGCGCACTGATTTAGGCATCTAGCTTATACAACACGTAAACATCTCTGATTTTTTATTATCTTCATTTCTTCTCATGACATTTTCAAACCAATGTAATCATCTCTCTTGTATCTCTCTAGAAACTTGTAACACGAGAGTTATTTCCTTACCTATCTTTCCGTGTCTTCCCCAACATCTACTTCAACATCCTCATCTCTGCGACATTAATTTACTTTTTATTTATACTGACATCTGCCAATCTGAATTATATGAATATATTAGTAGTTTCCATGTTTAGCATAGCTGGCTGATTTATAAAATTTAATTTATTTAAAATTGTTTAACTCTATATCTATTGAATAAGTATAAAATGCAATCAAATCGTATAGAGAATAATATACTCTTTAAGTTAGAATAACGATAATTGTTAATAAATCAAATTTAACTGTTAAATCTTTAAATGAGGCTACTTCCGGTTCACCAATTATTATAACCGAAAACTAATCAGTTGTTCTTCTGGATGTAAACTGGAGGAATACGAAACAAATATAATTTTTGGAATCGTGGTATTGAAGTTATGCGATCCGAAACTTTTGTCACACACACACATACACACACACATACATACATACATATATACATATATACATATATACATATATACATATATACATATATACATATATACATATATACATATATACATATATACATATATACATATATACATATATACATATATACATATATACATATATACATATATACATATATACATATATACATATATACATATATACATATATACATATATACATATATACATATATACATATATACATATATACATATATACATATATACATATATACATATATACATATATACATATATACATATATACATATATACATATATACATATATACATATATACATATATACATATATACATATATACATATATACATATATACATATATACATATATACATATATACATATATACATATATACATATATACATATATACATATATACATATATACATATATACATATATACATATATACATATATACATATATACATATATACATATATACATATATACATATATACATATATACATATATACATATATACATATATACATATATACATATATACATATATACATATATACATATATACATATATACATATATACATATATACATATATACATATATACATATATACATATATACATATATACATATATACATATATACATATATACATATATACATATATACATATATACATATATACATATATACATATATACATATATACATATATACATATATACATATATACATATATACATATATACATATATACATATATACATATATACATATATACATATATACATATATACATATATACATATATACATATATACATATATACATATATACATATATACATATATACATATATACATATATACATATATACATATATACATATATACATATATACATATATACATATATACATATATACATATATACATATATACATATATACATATATACATATATACATATATACATATATACATATATACATATATACATATATACATATATACATATATACATATATACATATATACATATATACATATATACATATATACATATATACATATATACATATATACATATATACATATATACATATATACATATATACATATATACATATATACATATATACATATATACATATATACATATATACATATATACATATATACATATATACATATATACATATATACATATATACATATATACATATATACATATATACATATATACATATATACATATATACATATATACATATATACATATATACATATATACATATATACATATATACATATATACATATATACATATATACATATATACATATATACATATATACATATATACATATATACATATATACATATATACATATATACATATATACATATATACATATATACATATATACATATATACATATATACATATATACATATATACATATATACATATATACATATATACATATATACATATATACATATATACATATATACATATATACATATATACATATATACATATATACATATATACATATATACATATATACATATATACATATATACATATATACATATATACATATATACATATATACATATATACATATATACATATATACATATATACATATATACATATATACATATATACATATATACATATATACATATATACATATATACATATATACATATATACATATATACATATATACATATATACATATATACATATATACATATATACATATATACATATATACATATATACATATATACATATATACATATATACATATATACATATATACATATATACATATATACATATATACATATATACATATATACATATATACATATATACATATATACATATATACATATATACATATATACATATATACATATATACATATATACATATATACATATATACATATATACATATATACATATATACATATATACATATATACATATATACATATATACATATATACATATATACATATATACATATATACATATATACATATATACATATATACATATATACATATATACATATATACATATATACATATATACATATATACATATATACATATATACATATATACATATATACATATATACATATATACATATATACATATATACATATATACATATATACATATATACATATATACATATATACATATATACATATATACATATATACATATATACATATATACATATATACATATATACATATATACATATATACATATATACATATATACATATATACATATATACATATATACATATATACATATATACATATATACATATATACATATATACATATATACATATATACATATATACATATATACATATATACATATATACATATATACATATATACATATATACATATATACATATATACATATATACATATATACATATATACATATATACATATATACATATATACATATATACATATATACATATATACATATATACATATATACATATATACATATATACATATATACATATATACATATATACATATATACATATATACATATATACATACATACAGACATCATCGTAAAAATGGTAAAATCTTATTATAGGGAAAACATGCTTATTCACTAAAAACTCATTATTGAATTTTTTGACCAAAGACAATACCATTCTTAGCTAAAGGTGAGGGAAGGTAAAAAACTGAGATATGCGCATAAAATGGCAGGGGAATAAAAAGAAGCAACGAACGGGGGGAGGGTAGTAAAAATTGAAATTAAAGGTTTAAATTATTTATAAATTGGGAATTATTGTTGAAATCTGTTTTAAAGTTAAGGGGGTTCACTATTATACTCTGGACGCCCAACAGATAGAATAGATACTCCTCCCACAAATGTGCGCGAAATTGAAATACAGTATTGCTATTGGTAAGCCAGTTTTACACTGATCGAACTACTTAAAATTTATTTTAAAATTATATTATTGTCATAATTATTTTGAAAGTTATTTTATACATATATGATAAAATATATCATGTTTTAGTTTTAATTATATTCATTTCAAATAAAACAATTAAGTTCTTCAGCGTTTTTAAATTTATAGCTCGTAAAGCTGACTTCTGAGCACATCTTACTGCGCAGTTTAGACTCTGCCCATTTATTTAATTACTCTATCTTTTGGGCGTCCAGATTATAGTCGTTGAAATACGCGAAAAAGCTGTTCGGTTGTACCCTTAAAATCATCATAAAACAATATATTTTCGAAATAAGTAAAGTTGTATCGAATAGTTTAAGCTTGCCTCTTTTTGTCTCTAATGACAATTTTTTAATTTTTCATTCCATTTTTTTTTTGTTTTATTACCTTAAAATCTATATATAGAGTAATTTAACGCAAATGTGAGAGGAAATTTCGAAAAATTGTTATTAGGGTGACAAAGATCTATCATTTATGTTTAAGAATATATCAAATTTCTTACAATTATCATAATATTAATTGCTATTTTAATGATATTAGGGGTATTACGATACCTATATTTCACGTAAATACTCGTGCAACAATATGTCTATAATTACTACCACCACCTCAACTAACTAAACTCCACCCTTATACAGTAACATAAAAAAGTTAATAATAATAAAGTGCACGTGTTTGATAATTGATATTTGTATTTGGCTCTGAGGTATTAAGGGTCTCGTCTCCTAAGCAAAATGTTGCGTGATTAGAGGTGTCGTAGTTTTTAGTTTATGACTTACATATTAATTTTGAAAAAATAAAATTGTGCGACATGATTTCTTAAAGAATGGATCTACGCTTACCTGTTGTTAAAAATTTGAAAAAATGTTTACAATCAATATTACAAAACAATGAAAAAACACATGTTACACAATATCAATATTCAACATAATATATCTAATTAAATAGATATTTATTAGAAAATATAATAATATAGAAGCATAGTATCACTTTCCTTCTATATGCCCGTTTTTGAAATTTTGTTGTATCTTTAAAACTAAGTATGTAATTTACAAATTTCTAAACCAATTTTACGGAAGCTGAAATGAGTTGCCCTAGTCACGGTGCGGTGGTGTACGGGTAGAGAGGAATAGAAGAGGGGATGGTTTTCCAATCCTGCACGATGCCAGTAGTAAATTGTTACTATTGGCTGTATATTTCTATAACCCGATGTTCGAGATTGGCGCCGTGGCAAAAAAGTAGACTACGATTATCTGCTCCCAGAAAAAAAAACAAGGGACAAAATTGAATAAATTATCAAAAAAAAGGTAGTTCGTTTTTTTTTTAAATTAAAATCTTTTTTTATACTTTGCTGATGTAATAACTATTATGTTAAATAAATAACTATTATTATTATTATTATTCACGCCGCAATTTATATTTATAATTTATTTTAATTTAATTTATTTTCAACATACTTTTTCTAAATGCAACCCTAACCCCATATATAAATTAAAAACGCTCATGTACACATTATCATAATCAAATGTCTGTGAATGCATTTTTTTATTGGAGTTAATCGATTAAAATTGCCAAGTATAGCAAACTGAGAAGAGATTGACTGCTTGTAATTCCGGCCAAATATGTAAAATGCGCCGCTCTACCTGTTGCAAAACGATTTTAGAGTCAATGTTGTACAAAACATTTTTTGGAAATGCAGCAACAAAATTTGGAGTAGAAAATGAACCCATTGCAAGACAAAAATTTGAAGAAATGAGCAACTTGCAAGTAAAATCCACAGGGTTATTCATTGATAAGGAATATTGTTTCTTAGGTGCGAGTTCTGATAGTTTGATTGGGGAATCGTGATTAATTGAAAATAAATGTCCCACATTAGCACAAAATTTCTCACCTGTTGAGGAAGTTATCTCGATTTTTTTTTTGCATGATACGTAATGATAAATTATATCTAAAATCAAATCATTCTTACTACTACCAAGTTCACGGTCAGTTACGAATTACTGGGCGAAAATATTGCATGTTTGTAATATGAACTTCAAAAGGTATTTCAATTAAAATAATCTGATGTAGCCAGCACATTATCTTCCGTCAATTCTGTTTATTATGTAAAAATTCCATATATAAATTTTCTTGCAAAAGGTTTTATATTTCCAGCAAAATTATTTCATAAACAAACTATGTAAATTGCACTTGACATTGACATCTTCTACTTCTTTAGCTTTTCCCATATGTTTGGGGTCGCTATTAAGGTAAGGATAGTTTACCAATTGAAGACAATTTTGTCTGAGATTGGTAATTCCTTAACGTTACTTATATGCTTATAATATTTTTTGCACGATCGACGTACAAATTTAAAAAAATCTGTTGTGGCCATCACAATATCTCTAGCGCCCTTTCCATTATAGTATATATAAGTATTGTATTTAACATTTCTTGTACACACAAAAGATTCTAATTACTCCTAATCTTTATATTTACGTATTTTCTATAATTTTAAAATCATTCTATAAGCAAGTTTTCTCCATTTTTTATTCATTATTCATTAACGGGGCTGGCGTTATTTTTAAAGGGTTCATGTAATATACCTACAATTTTAAATATATAATTAGTAATACAATAAAAAATATTGAATATCGGTCCCAGAAAAAGCCTTCAGTAATATCTCTGAATTTTTGTATTGCATTTAACATATCTTGTACACACAAAAAAATCTAATTACTCCTAATCTTTATATTTACGTATTTTCTAAATTTTAAATTCATTCTATAAGAAAGTTTTCTACATTTTTTACCTCTCGCTAAGAGAGGTATTGGAATCATGCTAAAAATCGCATATCCAGATTTTAATGAATAAGCACGTTTTAAGGTCCCTAGAATCCGATAATAACATTTTTACGATGATGTCTGTGTGTGTGTGTATGTGTGGATGTGTGTGTGTGTGTGTGTGTCAGGTTGTTGGAGGCACGATTTCTCAAATTCTATAAGACTAAAGACCTGTGTAACTACGGATTCCTCAATCTAACAGTAATGGGAAGAGTTGAATAGATTCTGGTAACAATTGGATAACCGAAAGTATTTGTATTTTAACAAAAATCTTCTAAATATTATTTTTTGAAAATTTATGTTACTACAAATATTAAAAATCAAAATTCTCTATCCGACACATTTAAAAAAATTATTATACCTTCTATAGATTTAAAGATATAGATATATAATCATACGTAATATAACAAGTGATATGATTATCATCGATGATATTCTCGAGTGAAACCGAGCTGCAGATTTCACGAGTCCGAAGGACGAGTTGAAATGTGCTGCTTCGGTTTCACGAGCAATATCTTCGATTATTAATCATATCACGAGCTTATATTTAATGAGAGAATATAATGAATTTTTGCAATCTAACCTAACCTAACTTTTAATATACATATTCATATTGTATTAAAACATGGTACTTACGAGTTTTATTTAATATTTCGAAGTTTGAATTATTGTTATTATTTATTTTTATACTCAAAATTAACTGTCAATGTCATAAATAAAGAAAACAAATCTCTTAGTAACGACTATAAATACGGTGTTTATTTCCTTGTTTTTTATCATCGCTGTGATAAACGCGTAGCTAGGGAGATTCTGAATGTTGATTGGCGGAAAACATGTCACGTGACTAAGGAATTATATTCTCTATAAAATAATCTGTTGTAATAAATCTCACAGCCTGCTCACAGCCCAAACATTTCCATGGTAACTACTTGAGAAATTTAAATGTCTGTAATTGACAAATAAATGTCACTAATGTCAGTGTCAAAAATTCAGAGATAATACTGAAGGCTTTTTCTGGGAACGATATTTAATATTTTTTATTGTATTATTAATTATATATTTAAAATTATAGGTATATTATTTATATGGGTGAAGTGTAAAAATAAGAGAAATAATATTAATTAAAATAATACGTTTATTAAACGATAAATAATTAGGATAAATATTAAAAAGATAACAAAAGTACTTAACACTATGATTAAATAATTATAAACACTAATTTAAAGAATATTATTAAATGCTTAAACACTAAGATTATTTATTTAAACAATATTTATATCACTATATATATTTATATAACTACATTTATTTATGTTAACAACTCGCAGAATGTTTATTTATATCACCCCGTGTTCATTGCTCGTTGCTTCTATATCACAGACTATGTCTCCGCTGTCATTCGGACGGTATTTATACAGCCCGCGTCCTTCTGGAACCCTCCGACGCCACAGTTATACCGAGCACAATAGATTTAGGTCATCGATGTAATCAACACGTCTCACCGCGTATGGGTTATTCCGTCGCCGGGATTACGTCATCGCTCGGGAACATTCCACCAGTAGCAGCGCCCGAATATTCTTCAGTCATTGGCGCACGTTACTCTGCCCCCTCCTTAAGAATGTTTCGTTCCGGCACAGTTCTTGATGACGAAATTTGCATGTATTACCCTTGGTACATTTAGAAGTCTTGAAGAAGTGACAATCGATGGTCCGCTGGAGTTCTTCTTTCTGTCCGTTAAGGTTAAAGCTGCAGACGAGAATTTCAATACCGGCATAGCGGAAGAGAATCTCTAACATGTTCCTAACAACCCTCCAATCCAAACCATCTAGTCCACAGCCTAACTTCGGTACTGCTAGTTTCAAATTTCAAAATGTCATTCTCTAGCAGATGGTCCTTCAAATCACACAGTGAGCTCCATAGACTGTGATACGACGACTTCTGGTACGAGCGTGGTTTTGTAACCAGGTAGTAGATATACCGCTGATGTTCTGTATTGCTATCCCTTAGTCGCAGCGTTTTCCCGACGGATGGACCTTGGTTGGCCAGTTCTTGTAGTCTTCCAAAGTTCGTCTTAAAGACTGACGCTATGCCGCGTGACATCTTTAAGTCTTCTGATACGCAGTGGCCGAGGGAATAATCTGAAGACGCGGTAAACAGATCTCGGTGTTCTTCTTTCGTCACGCCATATCGCGCCTTGTGACCAAAGGAATACTGTTCCATGAAGTCTTCAAAAGTCTGTTCCTGAGCTACGATCCGACGAACCGTTGTTCCATGCTGGTCTTCTTGGTTGTCACCAGCGAAAGGGGCTAGCCGATTGAAGTGTATTACTCTCGGTTTCCCTGTTGGTGTTTTTCTAATCCTGTATATCACGTCGTTTATTCTCTTAACGACCTCATATGGACCTTCCCAATTTCTTTGCAGCTTTGGTGATAAACCTCGGAGCCTTTGTGGATTGTAAAGCCACATTAAATCCCCAGGTTGGTATACACCTTTTTCTACCTTGATGTCATACTGGTCCTTCATTCGGTCGCTGGCAACTTGAATGTTTGTGCGAATTTGTTCATGAATGTCGTCCATTCTTCTCCGTACGTCCGTTACGTAATCTTCCCCGGCCAGATCTTCCCTAGGTTTACTGCCGAACACCAAGTCACATGGCAGGCGCAACTCACGCCCGAATAAGATGTTCGCAGGACTTTGCCTTGTGGTTTCATGCACGGATGAACGATAAGCCATCAGGAACAGATGAAGATATCGGTCCCAGTCTCATTGGTGGTTGGAGACTACCTTCGACAAGTATTGGTTGATCGTTCTGTTCATTCGTTCAACCATGCCACCGGGCTGCGGATGTAATGCGATTATCCTCGTTTTATTAATTCCTAATATCTTACAGATATTTTGGAAAACGGCAGACTCGAAATTTCTTTCCTGGTTGGAGTGAAGTTCACGTAGTATACCAAACCGGCATACACACTCTTTAACTAAGGTTTCGGCGACCGTGGTGGCTTCCTGGTTGGGTAATGGATAGGCTTCAACCCACTTGGTGAAGTAGTCCATGACAACCACGATGTAATTGTTTCCATCATCACTTTCTGGAAATGGTCCGGCTACGTCAATTGCAATGCGCTCAAATGGACTGCCCACGTTGTATTGACGCATTGGAGCTCTTCGCCGTTTATGCGGACCGTTTCTTCCAGCGCAAACCACACATTTCTTACACCAGTCTTTAACGTCTTCCTGGCAGTTAACCCAATAAAATCGCTGACGCAATCTTTCTAAAGTCTTGTTGACTCCAAAATGGCCTCCTCCGGATCCGTCATGGATATCTTTCAACACGCCTGGTATTCTACTCTTACGAATGACCAATTGACTTTTCTTCTTAGTTCCATTGGCATTTTTCACCACACGCTTTAACAGGCCATCCTCAATCACCATGGAGTCTCATTGCGCCCAGTACGATTTTACACCCTGTGAGTGTGGTGCAACGTCTTTCCATATTGGTTTTCTTTCTTCTGCTTTCCATTCCAATAAAATTTTCGGGTCATTTTCTTGGTCCTTGCGTAGTCCATCGGGCTGGCAACTACCGTCGTCTACTGTTATTCTGGCGACGGTGGAATGTTTCTCCTCAAGTCGACTACAATGTTTGCAGTCATCTTGGCATGGCCTTCTGGACAATGCATCGGCATTACGATGGTTGGTACCTGTCCTGTGTTCGATTTTGAAATCGTATTCCTGTAGTCTCTCAATCCATCTAGCCATCTGACCTTCTGGATTCTTAAATTGTAGCAGCCATTTTAAAGCAGCATGGTCAGTCCTTATCAAAAATCTTCTTCCGCATAAGTATTTGTGGAAATGCACCACGGATTTTACGACTGTCAAAAGTTCTTTTCTGGTAACACAGTAATTCCTCTCCGGTTTTGACAAGGTCTTACTAAAGTAGGTATTAACCTTCTCATGTCCATCTTGTTTCTGGGAAAGAACGCCACCAATTCCAACGTTGCTGGCATCTGTATCTAGTATGAACTCTCCTTGAGGTAAAGGATAACTTAGGACAGGTGCGCTTGTCAAGGAGTTTTTCAGTTCTTTAAACGCAAATTTACAGTCCATTTCCCAGATAAACCTTCTTCCTTCTTCGGTAAGCCTTGTCAGTGGCTTAGCTATGTTGGCTAATCCAGGTACATATCGTCGATAGTAAGTACACAAACCAAGCAAGCTTCTAAGTTCGTGTTTGTCTCTAGGTACTGGCCAGTCACTCACAGCTCTTATTTTCTCCGGATCAACTGCAATACCCTTTACAGAAACCACGTGTCCCAAGTAATGAATTTCTTTTTAGAATAGATGGCACTTGTTTGGACTGAGCTTCAAGTTAGCCTGTCTCAGTCTTTGGAAAACCTCTTCCAAATTCTTCATGTGGTCCTCGAATGTTTTTCCTACCAGAATAATATTGTCGAGATAAACCATACAGGATTTCCAAGATAGCCCAACCAATACGGTTTCCATGTGTCGTTCAAATGTTGCAGGGGCATTAAAGAGCCTAAATGGCATTACGGTAAATTACCAGAGTCCGTTACTGATGGTGAAGGCTGTCTTCTCCTTCACCTTTGCATCCAAATCTACTTGCCAGTAACCGCTCTTTAGATCTAGAGTGGAGAAAATCTTTGATCCAGCCAAAGTGTCCAGTGTAACGATAAATAATTAGGATAAATATAAAAAGATAATGAAAATAATTAACACTATGATTAAATAATTATAAACAGTAATTTAAGACTAAGAATATTATTAAATGCTTAAACACTAAGATTATTTATTTAAACAATATTTATATCACTATATTTATTTATGTTAACAACTCGCAGAATGTTTATTTATATCACCCCGTGTTCATTGCTCGTTGCTTCTATATCACAGACTAAGTCTTCGGTGTCATTCGGACGGTATTTATACAGCCCAGCGTCCTTCTAGAACCCTCCGACGCCACAGTGATACAGAGCACAATAGATTTAGGTCATCAGTGTAATCAACACGTCTCATCGCGTATGGGTTATTCCGTCGCCGGGATTACTTCAACGCTCGGGAACATTCCACCAGTACCGGCACCCGAATACTCTACAGTCAGTGGCGCACCTTACAGTATAATAATTTTTTTAAATGTGTCAGAGAATTTTGTTTTTTAATATTTGTAATAACATAAATATTCAAAAAATAATATTTACAAGATTTTTGTTAAAATACTACTACTTCCGGTTGTTCAATTGTTACCAGAATATATTCAACTCTTCCTATTACTGCTAGATTGAGGAATCCGCAGTTACACAGATCTTTAGTCTTATAGAATGTACACACAGATCCACACACACACAAACACACAGACATCATCTCCTAGCGAGAGTGTAAAAAATAAGAATTGAAAATTATTTTGACATTAAAAATTTTTCGTTGTCATTTTCTTCCCATTACTGTTAGATTGAGGAATCCATAGTTACACATGTCTTTAGTCTTATAGAATTTGAGAAATCGTATCTCCAACATCTAGACACACACATACAATACACACACACACACACACACACACACACACACACACACACACACACACACACACACACACAGACATCATCGCAAAAATGTTAAAATCGGATAATAGGGACCTTAAAACGTGCTTATTGACTAAAATCTGGATATGCGATTTTTTGTATGAATCCAATATCTCTCTTAGCGAGAGGTAATAAGCAAGAAAAAAAAATATTTCAATTAAGCAAATTAAATATTTTGAATTTATTTATATTTATTGACGCAAGCACATATTTTGTTACTAAAATGGTTGTTTATTAATATACGATTTAATATTTTTATGACAAATTTATTTTTGAAATAAAAATTCATTCTCTCCAATAAAAAATATATTTTGCCTACTGTAATAGATTTTCCTTAAACAGTTACGTTCTACACTTATTTCATAGCTAGGCACAATTTTCGGGTTGTGGTTGGGTTGTGGTTTGATTAGTTAATAATATAACAACAAAATATAATTTTACTTTTGACTGTACAGAACAGACTAGGAATATAATTTTAGAAGAGGGGGTACATGTCTGGTACGGCCCACTTCTTACCTTCCCGAAATTTAAATAAAAATAATTTGACTGCACGTTTTTGAAATCTGGTAAATAACCAGTTTCGCAAATATGCTTTGTCACCGTACTATGGTCGGTGGTCGGAGTTAATTCTGTTAATATGGTATTGATGTTGGTAAATGTGTTTCGTAAGGGTTGAAAAGTTTCAACAATGTAACATTTGTTGCACACATTACAATTGATCTGAACCCCATCTTTTTACCTTCCGTCACCTTGGTAAGAAAGGTATTATCTTTGGTCAAAAAATTCGATGGTGAGTTTTTAATGAATCAGCACATTTTCGGGTCCCTAGAATATGAATGTGTGTGTGTTTGTGTGACAAAAATTTCGAAGTACCGTAATTTGAAGATTTTAACAGTTTCTCTTGAAAAAAGGCTGTTAACTATTATTTTTCACATTTTATGTTATTTAAGTGTTAAAGAATATTTTATTCTCTATTTGATTTAATTTTTTTTTCATATTCAATGTATTTAGTGATAAAAAATTTAAAGAAATGTCTTGCAACCAATGCTGCTAAAAGCTGCACCATAGAAACAGAATATTCAAATATTACTAATTGACAAATAAAATTTACATAATATCTCTTTGAAATGAAAAGAAAAAATGTAAAATAATTTAATGCAAAAACAAATCAAATAGGGTAATACAACAATTTATAGCCACAAGCCAATTCAGCAGATTATTATGTTATAAATATAATGATACATATTACGTTTTTATTTTCTAGTTCTTATTTTTAAAAACATACTGTTCTTTTTAGGAGTAGTTCAGTTCAGTACGAGGTAAGAAGGTAAGATCAATTTATTTCCTCCCTCAAAAGAGAGCGCCTATAGAATAGTTCGCTAAAAAATTTCTGTGTGAAATTTGTACAAAATACGTAGAATTGACGAAAAGTAATGTGCTGACCACAACAGATTCTTTTAAATTGGTTCTATGGAATCTTTTCAAGGTGTGTAAAGAAATCTAGTGAAAGTATTATTAACATTAGCTATTTTTATATTGGTAGCTTTGAGGGTATTCTGAATGTGTCTTTAAAGATTGATCGTAGGGTATAGTGGCATAAATTGGTTTCTCCTGATATGACGTCACTCCATCTTCTCCATACATTTTGCAGTGTAAATAATGCAAGTTGCATAGATGATACTCTGGATGAGCCAACAAGATTGCCTTGTCGACTAATGCATAGGTAACATTTTTTTTTGTATTTTATGTTGATGTAAGAGATAAAAATTATTAAAGGCAGAATATCATCAAGGCAACTAGTGGGTGCAATTAGTAAGCAATCATCTATTTATCGTTTGTAATAAATAATGTTCCAATTATGTTTAGGAAAAATTAAATATTCCAAGTATTGAAGTATTAATTCCGCTAAAGTGCTACTGATGCTAGAACCCATTGGTGAACCATCACATTGAAAATAAATAGTGTTGTTAAAAGTAAAAATTGATGCTTCAAAGCATAGATTGTTAATGGCTTTAATTGAAGTTTTTGTCATACTTGAGTCAGTGATCAACCTGTCTCTCTATAGTTAGGTAACATGTTAACTTATATCATGTTTTTCTGGTTTAATTCTTGAAAAAATTCAGTAGTAATACAACAAAATGCAACTTCAAGCACGTTTGACGTTTAAAAACATTTATATTATTGTAAAACTTTATTATCCTTGGTACGTCGAAATTTATTATATTTGTACATTTTATAATTTCTTTTATATTTTTTATTTGCTGAGAATGGAAAAATATTGTCCAAAACGTACATGTGTAAAATAAAGTGACATAACTATGGTTAAAAATTTATTGGAACCTATGGTTTTCTACATTTAATACAATCTTATATGGTTATAAAACACGCAATAATACTACCGGCGTGAAGTTAGCCCCGCCCAATCTAGCACCAACGTTATTTTTTGTCTTATTAGTTAGTGCATCGTTAGTGCTATTTAGTGCACTATAGATGAACGTTAGTGCACATCGCATTATTGAGTAATTATAAAAATTAGGGGTGGGCCAACTTCACATCAAATTTTAAGATTTAATTCATATGTAATATATCACTAGTTAGTGCATCGTTAGTGCTTTCTAATGAACCCAACAGTTTCGTTCGTGCTATTACCATACACTAGAAATTAAGAAAAAACTCTGGGTGGGCCAACTTCACATCAAATTTTAAGATTTAATTCATATGTAATATATCACTAGTTAGTGCATCGTTAGTGCTTTCTAATGAACCCAACAGTGTCGTTCGTGCTATTACCATACACTAGAAATTAAGAATAAACTCTGGGTGGGCCAACTACACATTATATTTTAAGATTTAATTCATATGTAATATATTACTAGTTAATGCATCGTTAGTGCTTTCTAATGAACCGAACAGTTTCGTTCGTGCTATTACCATACACTAGAAATTAAGAATAAACTCTGGGTGGGCCAACTACACATTATATTTTAAGATTTAATTCATATGTAATATATTACTAGTTAATGCATCGTTAGTGCTTTCTAATGAACCGAACAGTTTCGTTCGTGCTAGTACCATACACTAGAAATTAAGAAAAAACTCTGGGTGGACCAACTTCATATGAAATTTTAAGATTTAATTCATATGTAATATATCACTAGTTAGTGCATCGTTAGTGCTTTCTAATGAACCCAACAGTGTCGTTCGTGCTATTACCATACACTAGAAATTAAGAAAAATCTTTGGATGGGCCAACTTCAAATTAAATTTTGAGATTTAATTAATATGTACCTTATCACTAGTTAGTGCATCGTTAGTGCTTTCTGATGAACCGAACAGTTACGTTCGTACTATTAAGAATTTATACATATACCTACCTCTCTTTCTTTCTTTATCATTGTCTATCTTTCCTTATTTTTCTTTCGTGCGCTCTCTCACTTTCTCCTTTTTCAAAGACCCACACATTCGCGCACGTACGCACACATAGACAAGGGCATGCTCGCTCACATACACACATACACACTCCATTTTTTTTACTATCTCATCATCTCACACACTCCGTCATACTCTTGATCCTGATAATTCAGGAACGAAAGATTCAAGATGAAAAATCTAAACATGTTGCACAACTTCAGAAGAAATGCCTCATTCGATAGCTAAATGGTTACAGTCAATCAAAAAACTTAGGAGTATTTAGTTTTAAAGACAAAGTATTTTTAGTGTTTATTGATTTATAATACATATAAAAGTGAAAACTTGATTTCTATACAAATCTACACAGTTTTACATATCTATAAATTTTGTAGAGATGTTTTAACCATACCTTTCTGCTGTCAGTCAATCATTTGCATTAAAAAAACAATATTTCCGACAAATTTTAGATATAAATAAATGATTTTCTGTTAATTTTTTGTGTGTCCTGTAAATTTCTGCCAAATTCATAACCAAATAAAAGTTTTGATATTTTGGAAGAATTGTGAAAAATTCGCAACGCGCGACATCTTAGATATATTAAATAAAACTTTGTCCAGACGGTTTTCAGATTTGAAAATGAGTTAATTTATATCTTAAACCCCGAAGAGCACGAAATCGAAATATTGACCGAATTTTACCCTCAATTTTTTTTGCCAAAAATGTACAATTTTTGAATCCGGGTTTGAGGAGTTTTTTAACCGGTAATTAAAGCACTATTTTAACGGACATATACAAATCAACCATATCTCAAGGTATAATAAATACATATAGTTATAGAGGCAAAGATTTTGAAATGCACTAATTGCAATGATGTTACTTCAAGAACATTTATACGTATACATGCACACACGCACAAACAAACTCGAGTAAACACTTACACACAACATATACACACACGTATGGTCGTTCCGCATCAACCGATTTACGTTTGCGAACAATATGAAAAACTAAAAATTCCCAAAGGTTTAAAATGTTTTCGATGTGAATCTTTTAAATAATTTTTTCTTTTATGCTCCTGTTGGTAAGACTTACGATTGATAATTTGACTCTATGTTTACATTTATATTATATAGAAATCGATATTTTAAGAAATAAAGAAGATTTTGTGAAATTTTCGTATTAATTTGAGTACTGAAACCATGCCGAAGGCGTTATCTATTAGAAAAAGAAAAACAATAATGGTCCTTTTACCGCAACATTGTATAAAAGAGGCAATTTTTATAGCACATAATCGTTATACATATTATTATATCTATATAATGTGCAGTGGTCTAACTAGAACTCTTGGGTCCCTATGCGAAATATTTTCTAGGTCCCCACTCACCACTGCTTAACACTCTATGAAAACAATTAAAAACAAAAAATCCCAATTTTTACAATATACTGTGAGAATAATTATAATCTCTCTTTTCCATACTTGTCATTTGCATTATTGTAATCAATTTTTATCTCCCGCTACCCTAGGTAAGGGAGGTATAGGTAGGGATTGTGTTAGAAATTACATATCGAGATTTTGCTAAATAAGGATGTTTTAATGTCCGTAGAATCCGATTTTAACATTTTCACGATTATGTGTGTGTGGACGTGCGTGTGTGTGTGCGTTCTTGCTTGCGTGCGTGCGTGTGTGCGTGTGTGTATGTGTGTGGATCCTCTACCTACGTTTTATATCAAATACAAACATGTTAAAAGTCATATTGTGTATTACACATATAAATAAGACATAAAATAGTATGATAGATTAACAGCGGTAATAATTAATAATTTCCTATTTCCAGATTAGGTATTCCGAGAATATCTCTTAACCCTATGTTAAAATGACGTTTATGGAGAGTTTATTCTAGAGTTAAGTCTTATTCCATGTTTATTATTATACATTTGTGGATTAAACTCGTGATAAACTAGGAATAGGTATTCCTGTGTTAAAAAAGAAGCTATTCTGAACTTTAACCCTTGTTTATTATTACCACTGTAAATCTTTGTTTCTTTTATCACAAAATCCAAAATAGATTGATTTTATTGTAAATTTATAAACACTAAAATTACATATCTATAAAACCAAGTACTGCTAGGTTTTTTAACTGGCTGTAACGGTTCCTTCTTATTTATTTAGCTTATGGCATACATTCATCACAATTTAAATATATCGAATGATAAATAAGTTGTTGGTCGAGGTCGCATTTGAAATTGGCTCTCGTTGCAATGGGGTCGGTGGTACATTTGAAGATGTGCAACACGTTTAGATTTTTCATCTTTAATGTTTCGTTCCTGAATTATCCGGATCAAGATCAAAAGTATGCCAGAGTATGTGAGAAACGAGAAGAGATGATGAGTAAAAAAATTACGCGTGTGTGTGTGTGTGTGAAAGAGAGAAATCGGGCGGGCGTGCGTGCGCGTATGTGTGGGCCATAGATTAAGGAAAATATATAGTAGAAGATTGGGTATCTCCCTTATAAACCGTGATAACAAGTTTAGTGCCGTCTATGAAAAGGTCAGAGAACTAAATTTGACAGCCGAGAAAGTCGCGGGAAATATGAATTCATTTTGAATTATTCGAAACTTTAAATTTTATTTCCTGATAATGTAATTAATAAAAAATCTATTGAAAATAGATAATTTATTAAAGACATTATCAATAAATGTGAAATATACGTTAAACTATATAAAAAAAATTCAGTACTTAACATGTTAATGTCTTTATTTTAATATATATATATATATATATATATATATATATATATATATATATATATATATATATATATATATTACATTATTTAAATCAAATAATAAATAAATAACTACAAATCTGAAACTACACGGCGGCAAAAATTTAAGAACATACTACTCAAGGAATCTAAAATTTGAATTATTATTATTACAAGAGGTAATATTATTTCAAAAAAATCTGATGTAGCCAGCACAATACCTTCCGTCAATCCTGTGTATTATGTACAAATTCCATACATAAATTTTCTTGCAAAAGATTATAAATTTCCAGTAATATTATTTCATGCAAATGGCACTTGACACTGACATCTTCTTCTCCTTTAGCTTTTCCCATTCGTTAGGGGTCGGTATTTTTTATTTTCTTCTTCCATTCATTTCTGTTTTGCAGGTCATCCTCACGTCAAAATTTTTCATTAAAAATTTCATTTTTTGGTATTTTATTATTCCTTTTCTCGGCAACTGAATTCCACACCCCTGATAATAAATAAACCACATGAAATAAGAAAATCATGAAATTTTGAATGAAAAATTATGACAATTGTCAGTTATGGACGTAATTATTAGCTGTCATTTTGACACGAGTCCACATTCGTATCTGCTTGCCAAAGTCAGTAAAGTCACGTCACTGCACGCGCCCTACACATAAAAGATCCTATATTTCCAGTTAAATTATTTAATAAAACTATGCGAATTGCACTTGACACTAACATCTTCTTCTTCTTTAGTTTTTCCCATTTGTTAGGGGATCGCTATTTTTTATTTTCTTTTTCTACTAATTTTTGTTTTGCGTGTCGTCCTCATTCAGTTCCTTTCTTCCACCTTCTGTTATAAGCTATTCATTCTTCCAATTTACTCATCTCTCCTCACGACATGTTCAAACTAATGTAATTTTCTCTCTTATATTTTTCTAGAAACGTTCAACACTACAGTTATTTCCCTTACTCTTTCATACATTTACTATTTATTGATACTGACATCTGTCAATTTGAATTACCTGAATATATTAGCAGTTTTCATGGTTAAGTTAGCATAGCTGGCTGAATTATGAAATTTATATGAAATTTATTATTTGTATTCTTCTTTAACTCTATATCTGTTGAATATCAAATATAAAATGCAATCAAATCGTATAGACAATAATATATTCTTTAAGTTATAATAACATTTAACTGAGTTTTTCAAGAAAAACTGTTAAAATCTTCAAATGAGGGTACTTCCGGTTTCCTACTCAAGTCTGCATATGGTTATAAGGAAGAGGAATACACAAGAATTGTAATTTTTGGAATTCTAGTATTGGAGATATCGTGCACGAAACGGCGGTCCACACACACACATACATACACACACACACACACACACACGCACACACGAACACACACACTCATACAGACATCATCGTAAAAATAGTAAAATCATATTGTAAAGACCCTAAAACGTGCTTATTCAATGAAAACTCACCACCGAATTTTTTGACCAAAGACAGTACCTTCCTTTCCTATAGGTGACGGAAGGTAAAAAGAGATGTTACTTTAAATGTCTGCCAGAAATGCACTGCTTCATTGACCTCGTTATCGATGTTTGTCCACTTTTTAACAAATCTACCCTCTTCTATACTCATTTTTTCTTAAAACTGACACCATACTATTTCAACATTCTTTGATGAATCTTATGAAGCTTCACGTCCTTTCGCCTAATAATATAATATTTTGCTGCTCTTCTACGGTATAAATATCTAAGAGCACCATCATGATGTAAATTCTCCTGGTCCACTTACATAAACCATTTCTTCTATTGGGCACTGTCAACTTCTGCGATAATATGTTTTCACTATGCAGTTCGTGTGAACTTTTTCTGAAATATTATTAATTTGTTGTTATATTTTATATCACCCCCGTATAATAATGCTAGTATGAAAACTAATATACTTACCGAAAATATATTGAATGATAAAGTAATATATTGCAATAAAGATACAAATTCACAAATAACAGTTTTAAATGTCAAAGACTTTCGAGCGATGCAATAAAGAATTGTGGGAAATTTACAGCAGTTCTCAAATGTTACCTTTTTATAGTATTTTGACATTAAAGTTTGAGAATGCCTGTAAAATGTGTACTACTAAAGCCATCTATGAAAGGGTCAGGAAGTATTTCCAAACGCTACTAGATTGAAAACTTGTTATCACGTTTCTGTATGGAGTTTCACCCCCCTGGTGTGGGCGTATATGTATGTGAGAGAGAGAAATAAAAATAGGAAAAGAAGAAAAAGAGAGAAAGTGAGAAAGCACACGAATGAAAAGTAAGAAAATATGGACAATGATAAAGAAAGAGAGAGCTCTATGTATAAATTCCAGTGTAAGGTAATAGTACGACCAAAACTGGTGGATACATTAGAAAGCACTAACGATGCACTAACTAGTGATATGTTACATATGAATAAATTTTAAAATTTAATTTGAAGTTGTCCCACCCAGAGTTTTTTCTTAATTTCTAGTGTTTGGTAATAGCACGAACGACACTGTTGGGTTAATTAGAAAGCACTAACGATGCACTAACTAGTGATATATTACATATGAATTAAATCTTAAAATTTGATTTGAAGTTGGCCCACCCAGAGTTTTTTCTTAATTTTTAGTGTTTGGTAATAGCACGAACGACACTGTTGGGTTAATTAGAAAGCACTAACGATGCACTAACTAGTGATATATTACATATGAATTAAATCTTAAAATTTGATTTGAAGTTGGCCCACCCAGAGTTTTTTCTTAATTTATAGTGTATGGTAATAGCACGAACGACACTGTTGGGTTCATTAGAAAGCACTAACGATGCACTAACTAGTGATATGTTACATACAAATTAAATTTTAAAATTTAATTTGAAGTTGGCCCACCCAAAGTTTTTTCTTAATTTCTAGTGTATGGTAATAGAACGAACGAAACTGTTGGGTTCATTAGAAAGCACTAACGATGCACTAACTAGTGATATATTACATATGAATTAAATCTTAAAATATAATGTGAAGTTGGCCCACCCAGAGTTTTTTCTTAATTTCTAGTGTATGGTAATAGCACGAACGAAACTGTTCGGTTCATTAGAAAGCACTAACGATGCACTAACTAGTGATAAGTTACATTTGAATTAAATCTTAAAATTTGATGTGAAGTTGGCCCACCCAGAGTTTATTCTTAATTTCTAGTGTATGGTAATAGCACGAACGACACTGTTGGGTTCATTAGAAAGCACTAACGATGCACTAACTAGTGATATATTACATATGAATTAAATCCTAAAATTTGATGTGAAGTTGGCCCACCCAGAGTTTTTTCTTAATTTCTAGTGTATGGTAATAGCACGAACGAAACTGTTGGGTTCATTAGAAAGCACTAACGATGCACTAACTAGTGATATATTACATATGAATTAAATCTTAAAATTTGATGTGAAGTTGGCCCACCCCTAATTTTTATAATTTACTCAATAATGCGATGTGCACTAACGTTCATCTATAGTGCACTAAACAGCACTAACGATGCACTAACTAATAAGACAAAAAAGAACGTTGGTGCTAGATTGGGCGGGGCTAACTTCACGTCGGTAATAATACTCTTTTATATATGAGTAGGTACCTATTAATTCCAGGCACACACGCGAACTGATATGTATTTAAATTTTAAATATACGAGTAATTATTGTAATCTTGAATAAAATCAATGTTTTGTCTTTACTAACGGAACTGATATTTTTTTCAAAAGTATAATTAAACGAGCTCTAATATTATGCTAATATTATTTCTCTGTATTAATTATTCCTCATTAATATGAGAATCTAAATATAATTTTCTTTTAAATTGAAAAGGTTTTTTAAGCAATATTTTTAATAATAAGATTTGCTTACAAATCATCTTCAATCGTCTTCTCGGTCATACCACTGTATACTACACTGCAGGGCAAAACACTAGAATATAATGTTTACTTTATAAAAAATATCAATAATATAGGTGTAAAACACTTTACCTGACTACAGAATTTAGATTTTTTCCAATTCCTAATTCAGTTAAGCAATGTAAACAATTTTCACAAGGTTCACCAGCTGGTAATGGAAACAAGACTTCATAATAATTATCATTTTTATCACCACACCAAACAATATGTTCAACTCTTAATTTTTTTAATAAATCACCTAAAATCTAAAATTATAGGTAAGTGAAGAGAAAAACAGTTATATAGGACATATTACATACAGTATAAAATGCCATTATTTAGGATAAAAGAGTAAAATTTTAATAACAATGAAGTCATTAAGCAATTTTATTGAGCTTGTTAATATTTCTCATTGTTATACAAAAAAAATCATAATTATACAGACAAAACAATGAATAAACAACAGAATCAAATGAAATGTTATTGAACTTGTTAATATATCTCACTAATGTTATACAAAAAAATTAAATAATCATATAGGACAGAACAAGGACAAATTGTACGGAATTGAATAATTAAAACTACATATTCTTTAAACAATTAAGCAAAAAAGTTCATATGTCTGATTTTTCTCTTTCAGGATTATCAACTTGGTAAAGGTAACCTTAAATATGTATTTTTTTTTTCGGAACATTCCTTGATTGGGTACTGGAGAGTGGTTGGCCTGAAAACAGTGGTAACTTTTTATCTGGCATCGCCAACAGCTAAGAAAGGTATTATCTTTCGTAAAACATTTTAGTCGTTTGGTAACAGTGGTAACTTTTTATCTGGCATCGCCAACAGATAAGAAAGGTATAATCTTCCGTAAAAAAATTTGATCGTATATATATATATATATATATATATATATATATATATATATATATATATATATATATATATATACGAAAAAGTGCATATATGCATATGTACTCCGTACTTGTATATGTAAGTTTTGTTTTTAAGGTTCGCAGAAGGGTTTTTAAAAAGATTTCTTATTCTAAGTTAAAAGATTATATCCGCTAATCTGTTATTTTGTCACAAAGTTACAATTTATTGTTTATTTAATTTTATTACATTTAAGTTTTTTGTATGAAATTTACGTATGGTTACAGGTTACATCAGACTGCGTAAAACAAAGTTACAAATTATATAGTTTCTGGTTTTCGGTGTGGAGTATAAATCTAGGAACTGCAACCTAAGCAATATGGACTGTGGTAACTTGTATAGGTGAAGCCACTAGATAAAGAATTATTATTTTTTAAAGATTCAAGTAGGTAAAAAATAACATGAAAAATGTTATACTTCCTTCCGGTTACTTTATATTAATATTGACATGTTACATATTTCTATTTTGAATAAAGCATTGTAAAATAATTAGTAGTCGCTTCAAGCCAGATCTAAATACATACACATTTTACAAGTAGGTAATATTATCTACAACAATACGTGTAAGTGATTTTTTTTCTTCCTCAATAATTGAAAATTGTAACCATTGTTTCTATTCCTGCCTCTGGAAGAACTAATTTGTTTTTTTTTGTAAATAGCGCAGTTAAATATTATTCTTTTAAAAATTATTTTACTGCACTTAACTTATTGTTTTTATGTTTTATTGATTATTAATTATAAAATTTACGAGTAATAGTGTAATTTTTATAAAACAATTTTATTCTTTATTTGTATGAAAGAAATGGAATTGCTAATTTATTACCAATGATGACACTAGATTTTATTCTTAGGGTTTAGAGAAAAACATTTTCGTCTCATTTGAATGTCATATTAAGTGTAAATAAAAACGATACTTTAATATTATACAGATTTGATTATGTAATTTAAATTTATTTGATAAGTTTTATGTTTCATGGTGATTAAGAACTTGATTCTTGATGATTATACAGATATTTGGTGAAATAATCAAGAAACTTATTTATTCTCAATGTTCACGAAGCCCATGGTTTTTATCAATTTGTATCAGATTATCTTTTTACTTTAAAATTATTAGAGCATCCAAATTAATACAAGTCTGATAAGTTTTGTTTTACCCCCACTACTATTCCGTTCTCAGTGCTGTGAAAAATCTGAAAAAAGAAAGTTTTGCTTGTCTAACGATCAATTCACCCCGCGATTAATTTTCCGTGATAAATTCACCGCGATCAATTTTCCGGGAACCAAATTATGTTCTCATATGAATTAGCAATCACAAGTTCCTTATCCTTAACTAAATTCAAATTAGAGACCAGAACATACACTATATACCCATATAATTATTAGAACTTTTTGTATAAAATGATCTAAAGAATATGTAGTAAATATCCACATCCTTTTGTGGCACATCTGTATATAGACAATTTAATTTATTTATGTAATTACTTATACTTCAAGGAATCATTAGAAACCCAAAAAAATTGTACGAGGTAACAGCTAGGCTACTTAGTAAATTAATGTTTATTAAAAAAATGGCTTTCTTGGCAAAATTCATTAAAAATAATATACAAAAAACAACTGATTTATTTGAAATCAATTGTTCATAAACAACATTACCCTATAGAAAAAAGAAAAAAAACAACTCTTTCCAATAAATGAATAAAAAAAAATTGGTTCCGTTTCAAAAATATATATTTTGTCCCATATTTTGGGACCCGGTATACAATTTTTTTTTGCTGATAACAATTTTCTTATTTAAAATGCCACAATTTTTCTGATTTAACCAACTTCCTACTTCTTCAAAGTTACTAATAGTGAACAAGCTTATAGAAACATCTGTATGTATGTATATATATAATGTGCAAATTTTAATTTATCACAGAATATAATTTGATATAAATACATATAAGGGAAAAACTTTTACTTTTATTTTGCAATTTACTCACCTTCTCCATCGGAACATGGTGTTTTTGGTCGTGTTTTTTCGATACCTTATCTTTTCCATACTGTTGGTAATGTTGTTCCAGTCTTGAAGCCATATGTCTAACACTGTTTTTATTTCTTAATTCAACATCAATTTTTGGTACATTTTCATCGTTTTCGGATATGTTGCCAAATAAAAGAATATTTTCATAATTAGCTGTGGGAACACAAACTATAAAAAATACACCAGCCATTATTTCTTCGTACTGAATTTTAGGTAGCTATTAAGGTGCACATTTTATCTAGAATGTCAACAAAATGGTTAACATAAATTTGTATTTTAATAACGTGGTGTTAATTGTGTAAACATAAATATGTTAAATAATAACACAAATTAACTAAAAAGAAATGAAATTAAAACATAGTACGTATATAACTTGGTTTTTTCCGAGATCATATTTTAAAAAATGTTTTCAATAATTAAATAATTATCGTATTGCGAAATACATATTTTTCTTATAGATCATATTCTTATGTATATGTATTAAAAAAAAACACTAATATAGGGTCTCGTGGCTGCGTGCCTGAATGTCTGCCCGCGAACATGAGGAACCAGATTCGACCCTGATCGACGCCAAAACAATTATTTCGAATTTTAAATTGCACAAAAATGACCCCTGTTATGCACACTCCACACCAGCAATGAGTGCCAGTGAGGTGACACCTGGTAAACGCCTGCACGGTACAAATATGTCATCATCATTACCGAAATTTGGGTATAATGTATAAAGCAAATTGGCTCAGCCAGTAATGCGTAATATGATATATTTATTTTATTTATTTGCTAACATGACTAAAAATTTGAATTTCAATTATCGCGAGAAAGGTTCGTTTTATCGAATGTGCAAAAGGAACACATTTTATTTAAAATTAAGAGTACTTTGAAATGAAGTCAAAAAGAAATCATTAGGGCCTATGTGGTTCATGCCATGTTATGTCAATGTCATGTCAATAATTCAAAATTACTTAGCAAATGAATATGTTGTTCACAACAGTCATGTCATGCCAAAAAAAATCTTTTTCTGAAGTACATCGATTATCATTTCCACTTATGTCATAAAGATTTAGATGATTCTATTATTCTTATCAATAAAAATTCAGCAAATTCAAATATAATTATGAAAATACTGACAGATCATGTATATAAAATGACATTTATAAACACGTAACTTTAGCAACAATTGCTTGACATGGTATAGAAATAGTGGTTGGTCCTACATCTGTGTCATGTCAACATGACATAAACGTTTGACATGGGCTATGTGACGAGTTCCATTAAAATATACATGTTCTACTTGTTGTCATGTTATGTCAATAATTCATAATTACATATCAATTAAATATGTATGCTTGTCACAATGGTCATGTCATGCCAAAAAAAATCTGTTTCTAAAGTACATCGATTATCATCTCTACTTATGTCATAAAGATTTGGATGAGATTTTCTGATTCTTATCAATAAAAATTCGGAAAATTCAGACATAATTATGAAAATACTGACAGATCACGTATATAAAATGGCATTTATAAACAAGTAGGTAACCTAGTAACAATTGCTTGACATGGCATATAAGTAGAGATCGGTCCTACTTCTGTGTCATGTCCACGTGGCATAAACGTTTGACATGGGCTATGTGACGGGTCTATTAAAATCAGGGGGGTGAAACTGAATTCAGAAACGTGATAACAAGTTTTCAATCTAGTAGCGTTTGGAAATACTTCCTGACCCTTTCATAGATGTCATAAGTAGTACAGTTTTTACAGTGATTCTCAAACTTTAATGTCTAAATACTATAAAAAGGTAACATAATGTTTGAGAACTGCTGTAAATTTCCCACAATTCTCTATTACATCGTTCGAAATACTTTGACATTTCAAACTATTATTTGTGAATTGGTATCTTTATAGCAATACAGTACTTTATCATACAATATATTTTCGTTAAGTATATTATCTTTCATATTAGCATTATTATACGGGGGGTGATATAAAAACTTAAAGACAAATTAAAAATGTTTCAGAAAAAAGATCACATGAAATATTTGTAACTTCTGTGTAGTGAAGAGACATTCCTGCAGAAGAAGTTGATAGTGCCGAGTAGAAGAAATGATGTGTATAAGTGGACTACGAGAATGTACATCATGGCGGTGCTCTTAGAAGTTTGGTTGTAAGAGACCAGCAAGATATCACGATTCTTTGGCAAAATGACATAACGCTTCATAAGATTCTTCAGAGAATGTTGGAATAGTATGGTGTTGCCAGTTTTAATAAAAAAGAGTGTAAAATAGGATAATTAGTTAAAAAGTGAACGAACATCGATAACGAGTTAAAGAAACAGTGCATTTCTGGCAGACATTTAAATTAACATCCCTTTTTTGAAATAAAAATATATGTCTTGTAATAATAATATTTCAAGTTTTTGGTTCCTTGAGTATGAGCTTAAATTTTAGTGGTTGTTGCCGCGTAGTTTGAGATTTGTAATTATTTATTTGATTTAAATAGTGTAATGAATACATTTTTAAATAAAGACATTAACATATTAATTATTTTTTATAGTGCAAGATATATTTCACATTTCTTGATAATGTCTTTAATAAATTAACTATTTTCGATAGATTTTTCATTCATTATATTATGAAGAAATAAAATTTAAAGTTTAGAACAATTCGATATGAATTTATATTTCCCGCTATTTAGTCGGCTGTCAAATTTAGTTCTCTGACCTTTTCATAGACGGCACTAAACTTGTTATCACGGTTTATAAGGGAGATACCCAATCTTCTACTATATATTTTCCTTAATCTATGATTAAAATATACATTCTGTCAAGAAAATACCGGGAATTGTATATTAAAAAAGCCCGCTTAAAGAAGTGTGGAAATTCTTTTTGTCGCTACGTTGGCACAACTGTCCTCCATGCTCACGCTAGGGTATGGCCATGACGTGGCTCGCGTTTCGTCCACCATTTGCGGTCCACTGTCATATTTGTTGTTGTTGCGCAAATTATTATGTATTTTCGTGGTTATTTGTTTTATTTTAATGCAAAACACATTTAAATATACTTCTAATGTTTATTTAAAGTGTAAGTAATACTTTTATTTATTTGTGTATTTTCTGAGATACTGACTGGCAATATTGAAAACACAAAAATTACCAATATTAAGCACAAACATCTAAATTTTTAAAAGGTAAGTTTATAATACATACTGATTATGTAAATAATTACAGTTAATAAATTTGATGTGATAATAACAACCTATATCCTATATATATATATATATATATATATATATATATATATATATATATATATATATATATAGGCTTCTTCCCAGGCCCTTTAGGCCTATTGCCTTATAATTTCCTTCCAGCTCTTCCTATTTTGTGCTTTTTCCTTCCATTTCCTGATTTTCTTCTGCTTTATATCTTCCAGGACTGCATTTTTCCACTTCCTTCTCGGTCTTCCTATTATCTTTTTACCTCCTGGTATTCTCCATGCTACTTCCTTTACCGTTCTTGTCCTTTCCATTCTCTCTAGGTGTCCGAGCCACTGCAATCTTCGTATCCTCACTACTTCACTTATTCTTGGTTCTCCAAATAATTCATATAACTCCTTATTTGTGCGCCTTTCCCACCCTTCCTTTGTTTTCCTGCCTCCGTAAATTCTTCGAAGTATTTTCCGTTCTCATATTTCTATGTTGTTTTGAGCTTTCTTGTTTAATATCCATGTTTCGCATTTACCTATATCCTATGCTCTACATAACCTCTAAATCTGTCATAATAATAATTGTGTATCTCTTAAATAAATGAATTTTTATTACCTTTATAGAGTCATAGTGTGATTATTTAATATTCCTATATAATATAAAATCACATTTCTTACAAATAAATAGGGAAATTAATTATCAGTATGTTTGACATTGGCCCGCTTATGGCGGCGATCTTGCCCCATGGCCATATCCTGTATATAAAGGTACCCTAGCTCACGCTAGGGTACCTATATACTCAGGGTATGGCCATGACGTGGCTCGCGTTTCGTCCGCCATTAAAGGGCCACTGTCATATTCGTTGTTGTCGCGCAAATTATTATGTATTTTCGTGACTACTTGTTTTATTTTAATGCAAAACACATTTAAATATACTTCTAATATTTATTTAAAGTGTAAGTAATACTTTTATTTTATTTATATGTGTATTTTCTTGAGATACTCACTACGATGACTGGCAATATTGAAAACACATAAAAATTACCAATATTAAGCACAAAAATTTAAATTTTTAAAAGGTAAGTTTAAAATATATACTTATTATGTAAATAATGACCACAGTTATTAAATTTAATGTGATAAAAACAACCTATATCCTATGCGCTACATAACCTCTAAATCTATGTCATAATAATAATTGTGTATCTCTTAAATAAATTAATTTTTATTACCTTTTTAGATTCATAGTGTGATTATCTAATATTCCTGTATAATATAATATCACATTTCTTACAAATAAATAGGGAAATGAATTATCAATATGTTTGACATTGGCTCGCTTATGGCGGCGATCTTGCCCCATGGCCATACCCTGTATATAAAGGTACCCTAGCTCACGCGGAGTTTGAGCGCCATCTGTCATTTAGTTTGTTTACAGTGCTTCATTTGTCAGTTCACCTCAAGTGTGTTTTGCGATGTTTACAATGGATAAAAATATCGAACAAAGAATTTATCACAAATTTTACATTGCAAGTAGAATTTCTTATGTCGAAGCGCTGAAAATGTTACATAAGGCTTACGGTGAATCGACTTTATCAAAAACACGTGCATATGAGAGGTATAGTGCATTCAAAAGCGGTCGAGATGTGAAGGTGATGTTGGCAGTTTTTTTCGATTATCGCGGTGTTGTGCACTCGGAATTCTTGCCAGAAGGTGAAACAGTAACTAAAGAATATTATCTGAGCGTTATGCGGCGTTTGAGAGAGCAAATTCGTCAAAACAGACCAGATTTGTGGGAAGAAAACTTATGGATTTTGCACCACTATAACTCACCATCTCACAAGGCTATCATTGTGAACGAATTTCTGGCCAAAAATTCAACAAATCTTATCGAACAACCACCGTATTCCCCTGATATGACTTCGGCCGACTTTTTCCTCTTTCCAAAACTCAAATTACCACTTCGAGGCACCCGTTTTCAATCTATAGAAGACATAAAAGAGAATTCGCGGCGAGTACTGAAGTCGATTCGTGAAAATGCGTTTAAAAAATGTTTTGATGATTGGATTATTCGTTGGCATAAGTATATTATTTTGGAAGGGGCCTACTTTGAAGGCGATAAAATAAATTTGGATGAATAATGCATATTTTGTGTTTTATTGACCAATTCCCGGTACTTTTTTGACATAGTAGTACATGTTCTACTTGATAGCATAACATGACATGGGCTATGTGGCTCTACTTTAAGAATAAAAAGTTTCCATTGCTTGTATTACAATTAATCAAGGCGTGAAGTGAAGCAAAAAAATTTAAAATAATTTTATTTATAAAGTAAACGAAGTGTTTTCACCTCTTGGGTCATTTTCAAGAGGTTGTTACTTTGTTTATATGAACTTTTTTTCTTATATTCAAAGATTATATAATTGAAATATTAATATTTTTTTATGAGACATTCTGTATATACTGAGTACCATAAGTGACACATTTAAAAGTTGTTTGAATAATAAAACGTGAAATAGCTTCAAATAAAAATAAAAAGTAACTAATTCATGAAAGAGATATTACTTTTATTTGTTACATACTTGTAAACCGTCATTTATTTGGACTGTACATTAACATTGAAAACCAATTTTTACAAGTTAGTAGTTGCATTGTTAACAGTTGAAAGTTCAGTTTTATTATTATCATATAAGTTAAAAATAAATGTACAATTATGATTGCCAGTTATATTAAATTTTTCGGTTGAAGTGATGTCGCTTGCGTCTGACCGATTAGCCACAGAGGAGGAAGGAATATTAGCTGCAGATTCTGCCGATGTAGAAGGCACAACATTTGTAGACTCACGTAAGGGAAACATTTTTTTCGACATTTCAATTTTTTGATTGATACAATCATCCACGTATCCTTCCGCAACCGCGCTGGATTTCCATCCTCCAGCACGTTTTAGTGCTAAAATATCTCCGCCCGCGGCTACAACCATCGTTGCTGCAGACCGACGAAAAGAGTGACCTGTATATAATTCTGGTTCTTCTAATCCTAAATATCCCGCAATTTTCTTCGGTACACCGCCAATAGTATGGTGGAAGGACGAAGAGCTGCATACTTTCTATATAAAACACAAGGTTGAAAACTGCAATCATCATCTGTGATGGTAAACCATCTTATTGTTCTATTTTTTGTATTTCTTAATGTAATAATTATATATTTTTTAGTATCTTCCACATCATTGAGGGTTAAAGAGAGAAGCTCATCACACCGGCAAGCACAAAAAATTCCAAAAATTGTAATAATTTTAAAGAGCAACCAACGGTCGTCGGGAGCTTCCAAAAGAAATTTTTCGACTTGCTCCTTGGTTAAAACTTTGGCCTTTTTCGGAACATAACGCTCACTCCTTTTCAGAAACGAAAATAATTTATGAAATCTACAAATGACAAATACAAATGTATTTTTTTTCGGTAACATCTCTAATATAAAAATAAACCTGCGAACTTCAATATTTTCTTTAATTTCCAGGCAACTCTTCAACATCGACCATTTCGACCATAATGAACTAGGTCTGAATCTCGTGGACAGTTGGTTAAAGTAAGCTAATAGAACGTTCTCCGTCACAACAGTTACATTGTTTATTTCTTGCCATTCTTTGAAATCGGCGTATTTTCGTTCATATCTTGCCGCTGACTTTTCTGGTAATAAACTTGAAACCACACTTAAGGCTTCCTTTGTAATAGCTTCTGGCACGTTCATTTTGACTTCCACATTAATTTCAGTGAAAAAAGTAAACAATGAAATAAACTATCCGCGTTGCTACAGTAACACTGCAAAAAAATTTCCAAGGCTTATGGGATATCATTCAAGACAATCTATGACAACAATTACAACTGACAAGTTTTGATTATAATCTTAAATATGATTTACAAGTGAGTAACAAATAAAATATTGTACAATACACGCCAGGTAACTGTTTTACTGCCTCAAAGAGGTGACAGGCTCGCCTAACGGCTCGCCAGTCATTTCCTCCTTTCAGCAATAAAAACCGTTTTACCTGGCTAGTAATGTAAAATACTATTACCGGTTTCAGGATATTAAGCCTATGTTTACATGCACAAAAGTAGGCTGGTAAGTAAGTAATAACTGTATTCTGTACGGCAATATTACCACATTGAAATGTCAAAACAGTCAAGAAAATCACAATATGTAAAACACAATGATATAACACTATTTATTAATACAGACGGAACTCGAAACAACAACAATACAAAAACTACTTCTCCTGCTTGTTATAATATATACCTATTATTTACACAGTCTTTCAAATTAGATATGGTAACGTCTCCATATGTGAAGAAGCATTTTGCACCATTTCTGTTGTATTTTCATTATAAATAATTTCACTTCGAATTGTTGAACTGGAAGTGGCAGATTCTCCAATGCCAAACATTCTTTTTGCTACTTTAATCTTATTTTCGATTGATTCCTCTACGTACGCCTCAGTTACACACGAACTCTTCCATTCTTCCAACCTCTTCAGATTGGTTACGTTTCCTCCTGTGTTGGCCAGGATTATGGCAGAAGTTCGCCTCAAGCAATGACCCGTATACTGCTCAACGTTGGGTAGACCCAGGAGAGTAGCAATCATTTTAGGGACATTTTTCTTTATTGTAAAAAATAAAAAAGTAATCGTGTTTAGTGTGTTTTAGTCGCAGACTCATGTATTTTTTTAATAATTTGTATAGCATTCATATCGCCGTCAAAGACAACGGTAAAGAATCGTGGTTTGTAATTTTTGGTGTGCTTTTTATTGTCAGGTTATATATTTCATGGCATCGGCGTGCTCCATATTATAGTGTTTCATCAAAACTAGAAATCTTGTCTTGATGGTCATTTCTTGTATTGATTTTCAAGACAAGAAAATAAAAATGTCTTGTCTTGGTCATTTCTTGGCGACGTATTTCTTGTCTTGTTTCAAGAATTTTTGATATTTCTTGACGTGCGGAAGGGGAATCCCCTTTCTCTATCGCTTTATCCAATTCGAACACTCAAATGTTATTATGATTTCGTCGCGACGCCATTGGCGGATCCAGTGGGGGGCGATCCTTGGTGGTTGGTAAATTTTAATAAAATAATAATTAAAAAAATATATTATCTCTAAATATCGTCGTTTGGTTACTTGATATGAAATAATACAAGGCAAGTTGACAACTTTTACGCTGCGTTGCTGCGCACCCTCACCGTGGAATAGACTCGCCAGTCGCCACTTTATCAATGCGTGTACATTATACTTTTATGTTATGTACACTTCCATAACAAAATCTAAATATACTAGCAGTTTTACTATAGTTTATTTTAACTAAAGTTATTTGCAAATTTAGTTTAAAACCGTCCGGCAATATTAAAATACGTATAATCATCAATGTAAAAGATTATGTGCCCAAATTTGAGATGTATGGTTGACAAATTAGATAGTTGCATACATATATTGGCTAATTATTTTAATAAACTATAAAATAGTTGAATAATATCTCCTCCATATACTTATAAATATAATAGAGATATACAACAACCCTACAGGCTGAACAGTGATTTTATTGTACTGGGAAGGTTAACAGGACCTCTAGCTTCCTTATTAAATATATTTTGAATTGTTACAAATAATAATAAAAAAAAAATTATTTCATCTGCAAAGATTATACTTCTCACAATTAAGAGTAAATGACAACACCCCTACGGGTTAGTCAGCAATTCTATTGTACTGGGGAGGTTAACAGGACCCCCAGATTCCTTATTAAATATATTTTGAAGTGTTACAAATAAATAATTTTTAATAATAAATTATTTCATCTGCTAAGACTAGGTCGTCTCACGATTAAGGATAACTGACAACACCCCTACGGGTTAGCCAGCAATTCTATTGTGCTGAGGAGGTTAGTAGGACCCCTAGCTTCTTTTTAAAAATATTTTGAATTGTTACAAATAAAAAAATTATTTATAACATTTCAAAATATGTTTAATAAGGAAGGTAGGGGTCCTGTTAACCACTCCAGCACAATAGAATTGGTGGCTAACCCGTAGGGGTGTTGTCAGTTACCCTTAATCGTCAGAAGTATAATCTTAGCACATAAAATAATTTATTATTAAAAATTGTTTATTTGTAATACTTCAAAATATATTTAATAAGGAAGCTAGGGGTTCTGTTAACCATCCAAGCACAATAGAATTGCTGCTTAACTTGTACGGGTGTTGTCAGTTACTCTTAATCGTCAGAATTATAATCTTCACGGATGAAATAATTTATTATTAAAAATTGTTTATTTGTAACACTGCAAAATATATTTAATAAGGAAGCTAGGGATCCTGTTAACCTCCCCAGCACAATAGAATTGCTGGCTAACTCGTAGGGGTGTTCTCAGTTATCCTTAATCGTCAGAAGACTTAATGTGAGCAAATGAAATAATTTATTATTAAAAATAGGTTATTTGTAACACTTCATAATATATTTAATAAGGAAGATAGAGCTCCGAGCACAATATAATTGCTAGTTATCCCGTACGGGTGTTTTCAGTTACCCTTAATCGGATGAAATAATTTATTAAAAAAATATTTATTTGTAACACTTCAAAATATATTTAATTAGGAATCTAGGGGTTCTGTTAACTACCCCAGTACAATAAAATCACTGTCCAACCCGTCGGGTTGTTATATTTCTCTATTATATTTATAAGTATATGGAGGAGATATTATTCAACTACTTTATAGTTTATTAAAATAATTAGCTAATATATGTATGCAGCTATCTAATTTGACCCCAAACATCTCAAATTTGGGCACATAATCTTTTACATTGATGATTATACGTATTTTCATATTGTCGGACGGTTTTACAGAACTGAGACATACACTATATACTGTCGGGTTGCTGAGCGATGCGTCGCTATCTTCACTCCCATGAGAATTTTTGGCAAAACAAAAGCACATCTGAGATAAGATGACCCCTCAAAGACGCACCACATGTCCCATTTAACCAATGTCGTATCTCTTATAGTTTCCGAGATCCCAATGGTGGCCTTCGAAATCCGGACATTGTATATATGTGCTGGGTCTGTGCATTTTTTTGCATAAATTTCAATCGAATAGAAACAAAAAAGAAATTGTGAAATTAACAAAAAATACGTGAAATAGCTATCGTCAATTTTTAAAAGGAATTACGTAAACTTTGCTGCTAGTGTGAACTTGGCAGTATAAAAATAAAATTGCCATATCTTTCGGTAGAAATTTTTTTCAAAATTTTTATTAGAAATACAATCAATTATAAACGAAATACAAACGATCTGTGAAATTTAAAAAAAAAATACGTAAACTTTGTTGCTAGCGTGAACTTGGCAGCATAAAAATGATATTTTCATAACTTCCCGTAGAATATTTTTTCAAATTTTTTAATAGAAATACAAAGGAAATACAAACGATTTGTGAAATTTTTAAAAACATTTAAGCAAAATTTGCTGCTAGCGTGAACTTGGCAGCATAAAAATAAAATGCAATTTATTAACATTAATTGCGCAATACAAATAATATTTAGTAAAATACAATGAAATACAAACGAAATACAATCAATTAAGTGCATTTGTATTAATTTTTTTAAATATGTTCTAATAGTGGTTGTAGTAGTGTGTTAAATGTCCTTCTAATTTTGCATGATGCCTCATACTTTTTTCTATTATAACGTCCTTGTCCTTGACGTAGGGAACTCTCAGATCTTAATGGAGTGTTTGATTGGTGACATACCAGGGTGCATTCGTGATCATGCGAAGTATTTTGGATTGACTCCTTTGTATTATCGCCACATTTGACTTACTAGCACATCCCCAGAGTTCGGCTCCATATAACCAAATTGGTTTAATTATTGTTTTGTACAATAAAATTTTATTTTCTAGTGAGAGCTTAGGGCTGAGTATCGTCCGATTAACCATTGCATTTCTCTTATCTTCAAGTCTATCTGTTTGCGTTTTTTATTATATGTAATTTCCATGTCAGTCTGTTGTCCATGTGTTCGAGGACAAAGGTATTTGTATGTTATTTTAATAATAAATGCGGATTTACAAAATTAATTATCAAGAAATCAAGAATTCTTGACAAGAAATCTTGATTCTTGATGATGCTTTCTTGTCTTAAGAAAAAATATTTCTTCTCTTGGTCTTGTCTTGATTTCAAGGCAAGATAAAAAAAAATCTGTTGTGGCCAGCACAATACCTTCCGTCAATCCTGTATATAATGTATAAATTCCATACATAATTTTTCTTGCAAAAGATTCTAAATTTCCAGTAAAATTATTTCATAAAAAAACTATTCAAATTGCACTTGGCACTGACATCTTCTTCTTTTTTAACTTTTCCCATTCGTTAGGGGTCGCTATTTTTGCGTGTCGTTATCATTCAGTTCCTTTTCTCTCAAGTCTTCCGCAATACAGTCCTTCCATCTTACCTTTGGTCTTCCTCTGTTTCTTCAACATCCTAATACTAAACTATTCATTCTAGTTCCAATATAATTCTTCATTTCTCCTCATGACATTTTCAAACCAATGTAATCATATTTCTTGTATCTTTCTAGAAACTTGTAATACTAGAGTTATTTTCTTACCGTATCTTTCCGTGTTTTCCCCAACATCTACTTCAACATCCTCATCTCTGCCACATTAATTTACTTTTTATTGATACTGACATCTGTCAATTTGAATTATATGAATATATTAATAGTTACCATGTTTAGCATAGCTGGCTGAATTATAAAATTTAATTTCTTTAAAATTCTTTAACTCTGAATCTATTGAATATGAAGTATAAAATGTAATCAAATCGAATAATATATTCTTTAAGTTATAATAACGTTAAATGTCAATAAATCAAATTTAACTGTTAAATCTTCAAATGAGGGTACTTCCGGTTCACCAATTATAACCAAAATCTAATCACTTGTTCTTCTGGATGTAAACTTGAGGAATACGTAAAAATTATAATTTTTGGAATCGTGGTATTGAAGTTATGGGATCCGGAACTTTTGTCACACTCACACAGACACACATACATACAGACATCATCGTAAAAATGGTAAAATCGTATTATAGGGACCCTAAAACATGCTTATACACTAAAAACTCATCATTGAATTTTTTCACCAAAGACAATACCTTCCTTACGTAAAGGTGACGGAAGGTAATAATTAAAGAATCTCACAAACGAGCATTTGGAATAACTTACCAGTTGCTGGAAGTATGCCAGGAGATTTTCATTGACAATTTCAATTTGATTCCCGCCTTGCCACTGCTTGAATGCATTATATGCTTTCTCATACCTAAATTTTCACTTTTCGGGAATTAAGCTATTCAGAGCTTCACCCTCTGCGTTCAATATATTTTCAGGAAATTCAGCATCGTCAAAATTTATATTTTATCTAGCCGTTATGACCACGTTTAAATTGATAATGTCTATCCAGATATAGGAATTGATCAGCAGGTTCTCCTACAGCGTCACTCCAAGCCCACCCTCAGTTCCAGGCGTGAAAATTCAAGTAGCAGATTCCTGTTGTCGCTGGTCCACAGTAAGGTAGGTGCTCCATCTCTTTTGTTCCGTATTTCGTTCCATGTCCCAAGGATGGCCTCCAGATACGCTAACACTTTTTTACCTTGCCGCTTGTGGTACTGATGTCCTTCATCGTTCACCTATTTATATCATGTGCCGGTATGCCAACAAAACGTATGAAGATATATTTATGTAAAACACCTTACTTATATATTATTCTTATTTTTATATTGTTCAATATACCCTGTAATTGGTTTACTGTTGGGGAATAAAGTATTATTATTATTATTATTATAAAAAAAAATATTTATAAATATGATACAAAACAACTGTAACCATGACGTTAAATAAAAACATACAGACCACAGACCTAAAAGACGTTAACGTGTTTATATTCTGAAACCGATGATATTGAATCTGCATATTTAAATGGCGATTTAGAACATGAAGTATATATGAAAGAACCAGAAGGTTATTTAAATGGAACTCCGGATCAGGTTTGTAAATTAAAGAAAAATATATATGGATTGAAACAAAGAGCAAGAGAATGAAATAAAAAGCTAATGAACTTATTAAAACAGGATTCAAAAGACGTTTGAATGATCCATGCTATATACCAAGAACGAAAACGACGAATGATTGTATTTACTTATTTATGTAGACGATTTAATTTTAGCCTCTACAAATTCAAATTACGTACCGTAGAACAAGGTTATTTGGGATGATTTTTTCACTTTTTCTTTACAAAACTATATTAAATATATTAACGGTTCTTTTCTGTTTTGGAAATAATAAGATGTGTCTTACCTAAAATGCATATCGTATGACCCGCCTCAGTTAGGAGCGGGTCAATATATTTTTTTTCACTAATTTCCCAAATAACCCCACCGGTCGGGGTTATTTGGGATAGTATCTTATTTTGCTTTAAAACTAAACTACCTCGTACATGGGGTTATTTGGGAAACAGAATATTTAAAAAAAAAGTAATATGTGACAAACTAAAGAAATATACTGTGACGTGAAGAGAAAAAAATTTAATAATAAAAAATTTACTAAACAAATTTTGTCACACACCTACCTCGGCAGCTCTATGGTTGGTGGTGGTTTCGCGAGGTCGTGGGTCGCTGAGAAAGAAAATTTTATAAAGGAAGGATTAGGGCGCCAGTTATGTCGAAGGGGAAAGGAGTGGACATAACACACTCAAGAAAAAATTAGTATAATAAAACTTTAATGCCAAACAATAGGAAAAGTTTATGCCTTTACAAACCTTAAAGGGGTTACAAAAGAATGATGGGTCCTCAGCTGATCGACCGCTGGATGGGGGGACCTGGGGGAGCTCCAGTGGCGTCTTCCGGACCGACCTTCTCAATCCTGCTCGCTGAGTGACTTGGATATGGCTGCCAGGACCACGTTCGGCTTGAGATAAAGCGTTGTAGGGCTGCGCCGGGAACTAGGGCAGCTTTGCTCGTAAACACCGGCTTCACAGCCTCAGGGGGCCTACTAGCCGTCCTCCAGTTCGTGGGGGGGCTTTTGTCAGTGATCCTGAATTCTCCGAAAGCGAAGGAATCGAGCAGGTAACAGCGGCGGCGTCTCGACGCTAACCTCGACGGTGATGGTCCCCACCACCCAACAGGTCAACCAACTCAGGACCAGGGCGGCGTCGTCAACAAAAATAGGCATAAACGGGTCACAACTGTTAACAAAAATTTAACCTGATTTTACCAAATCCAAAGCAAATAAATGAACCAAACCTGAGTGCACTGTAATAAAAACAACAACAGCTGGCCAAGCTGAAGAATAGGAAGAAGGAAAAAGGAGATGAATGGTTAGTCGTAGCTCTACGTCTCTGGAGACTTGTCTCGAAGGCAGAATTTAATTGTAAAAAATTGTTGCAACACGGCAGCCCAAAAAAATAGTTAAGATAAGATAAATAATTTGGGCTTACCCAGAAAGCTAAGATAAATTTAAGATAAAACTAAATTTGCTAGCAAAAACAAGCTAATACAACTTTTACGATGACGTCGAAACAGCCGGGGCTACGTCTTCAAAATTCTGCCATAAAACTGACTATAAAAGAGCTTATAAAAATTTTGAACGAGAGTTTAAGAAAAATTATTCGACAAACCATAAATAATTTATATAAATTTAAAGATAAGAAAAAGACACCGAAAATGTTCTAGTTGTTACCCGACAAAAAAGTTAAACAGAATTACAAAGATAATGGTATACTAGCAAACATTGAATTGCGCTAACATCACGCAAAAAAACCGTGAAAGGGAAGATTGCCACTTTCACTACAAAAATTATGCAGAATTACGAACAAAAAAGACGATAGCAAAATTTGAAAGCGCTTAGCGCTGGGAACCAGTGAACTATACGGTTAGAGTTCACACACAAATGGAATAAAATTTAAACTGTGGACTTTAACACGTCGCCTCGCAACAAAAAAACCTTAATTTTGAATACTAGGGCCAAAAAGAGGCGACAAAACCCCGCGAGGTAGTCTGACCCTCGCTACCACAACACGTGTTTGGCTCAGATAACCTATTTACAGCAAAAAAAATACAGAAAGAAACTTACCTCAAAAGGTGTGATAATTAACAAAAAAGGTGTATCAATAACCAGAAACTATTATAAAAACTTGGATGGTAACAGATAAATACTTTAACCCAAAATTTGGAAGAACTATGCCAAACACATGCGGAGGCGACAAGGTGTCAAAACCAACTCCACGTCTCAACAAAAAAAGTGCCGGTCTTCGCGCTACCGAAACACTACCTTACTGCTGATTCCGGCTTAGTCAAATAAGAAACTAAAAAAATTCAAATAAAACCGCGAAACGAAAATTGAAATCGTTTCAATACATACAAAAAAACTATTTATTTAAGAAAAAATTAAATAAAAGTTAATTCTTAAATGAATAATAAACAAAAACTCAACGAAGTTTAAACGAGGACAAATCATCCTCAAATTTGTACAGAGGTCAGTTCCTGCGCCGACCTGAACTGGTTCCTTCAATTTTGGTGAAATGATACCCCTGCCCGTGAAATTCAAAATTAGTGAATAGGTTTTTTTTATGTTTTATTTAAAATTGTATAATGTAATATGATCTCTTCCTATATAATAATAAAAAGGAAACAATTTGCATGAAAATAAAATAGTTTCAATAATCTTTGTATCTATTTATTCACCCAAAACAATAATAGGGTGGTTGCAAGATTTTTGTATTTATAAAATAACATTATATCCTCGTAATTTTGCTTATTTAAACATTATTTGTTGGAAAAAAATTATAATAATTCCTATATATAATGAATTATTATTGTTTTAAAAATGTGTATATTTTCAAATATATCACGTGATCAAAAACAGAGTATGACGTCAAAAGGCACTCGTGTCAACGCATCCTAGTGATAAAAATTTGTACTACTTTGATTTTTGACAAATGCCAAAGCAGATGTCAAAATTTCAAATAGTTGCGTGCTGATTATTTGCAAGTTTGATAAAAGTTTGTTATTAATATTATAAATAAAAGTATTGTTTACAACAATAAAAATGACTATATATTGCATAGTGCCTATTTGCAAAAATTCTCGGAAGAATAATCCGGACAAGATATTTTTCAACGTTCCACACAATCCAATGAAAAGAAATTTATGGTTTGAAGCAATAGGATTAGAAATAACGCAATATTCTAATAAATCTCATCTTTATGTGTGTGAAAATCACTTTAATGTAAGTACGAAATCATACATACAATCACGCGTGTCCCACTTAGTGGGTTCGCACAAACCCGAAAACAATAAGATCAACATCATAAACAAATCCTTACTCTTAAACATATTAAAGTGACCGATTTTCGGTAGCGAAATACCGCATCTGGATCACAATAATAGTTAGGAAACAATCATCCTTCGCCACACATTCCTATCTAAGCAGACTTCTTTCGCTTCGGCCACACGCATAATCGCATTCATACATGCTCTTCTTCTCTTCTTGGAAACTCTCTCTCTTTAAGCACCCTACTAACCACATCCATCCACTTACACATTGGTCGGCCACGAAATCGTGGTACAAAAATTATATAACATTCTAATTATTTGATCATTACTGCAGCTTCAAGAGGACTTGGATTTTTTTTTAGAATTTAAAATTATGGGTGTAAATAAACGTATGAAGCCAAATGCGGTTCCACATTTAGGATTAGAATCGGCAAAAAAAATTAAACCATCATCAAATTTGGATATTGTTCAATCAGAAACATTAAATGAAGATAATACAATTGCAGAGTCTGATATTGTATTAGACATTTTACAGCCGTCAACATCTCATAATAAAAGACATACTCTGGACATTCCTGCCTCTTCTGTAACTACAACTCAAGACATTGCGGTTCAAGTTTGTTGTAATTTAGTAGATGCTAGTGTGCAAGTCAAACCAGCGTGTCGCAGTAAATTTAAGCAGTGTGTACCAAGTAAAACTAAAGATATACAGTGCTCGCCATTCAAAATTCGAAATATTTGGCGTCGGTCTGAATAGAACCCGGTTTCCCAGATTCACGACCAGACACTCAGGCACGTGCCCACGAGACCCCATGTAAAATATATATTATTAACTTGATATATAGTAAAATACAAGGAATAATTTAGTATAGTTATATTTTAGTACCTAAGGAAAATATAAGTAATATGTACATATTTTTTATAAGATATATTTATTTGTAATTGTAATATCAATAAAGTCATGCAACTAATTATTTGCTCTACAACAACTCCATCTTTTTTACAGTGTGCCACATCGTAAATTTTTGACGCTGTTATACGCCCATATCTCACTTTATACCAGAACTGAGATTTGAACTGGTCTTCTGCTGCTTCTCGGCAAAACTCATCGGACATAAAATTCTGTGCATACTTGAAAAAATCGCTACCACAATCTTCTACGAAATTTATTAATATTAAATGCAGGTCTAGCATCTGCACATCAGTTTTATCCTTGAAGAACTTCAGTAGTTCTACGTCACTGGTTATCATTTTGCAATAAAGTTTGTAAAACATTTTCAACAAATGCTTCACCATCTTCTGCTGGCGTAACATCCTCTGCTCCAAAATCTTTCATAATAACATAGTTTTTAACTGTTGTTGTATTTGATAATTTTGGTTTTCTTCAGTAGGATTCCACTGAGGTTGGTGCAAGTTCTTCAGTTCTTTTATTCACCCACATCAAGAACGCAATGGCGTGTTTACAACCACCTTTGAAAATAATCAATTAATTACGAGTTATTACAAAAAATGTCATCGTGAAACTACCTAATGATGCAGTACAATCCGTACAAGTAACACATAACTTTATCAAAGGTTTTCGTCTACTTTAGCAGAACAGTGTAGTTTTTCTGTTTTACTTTATGTTTCGGGCAAATTTTACATCGTACTGTGCAGTGTGCACATATTATTCTCTCGGTACAGATCAACATAACCAATGGCAATGGCAGATTCTATGTATGAATCTCGCCCAGAACTGTAACAAAATAATAATTCATTATTAATGATATAAAACGTCAAAATAAATAATTTCTAACCTTAATTCGTTCACACCTCTAATTTCTGCAGCTGTGAAACATTCATTTTCCGAAATGAATTCGGCCACCATTCAACTATCCACTGTTGGCAAATTGTCCGATTTAGCCTGAACAAAATTTTCAGCAACTAATGCCATATTTATTACGGTAATAAGTCAAATGTCAAACACAAAAGCACACAAACAAACAAGTTTTGTTTACAAGTGACGGAGATAGAGAGACACGCAATTGCATGCGATAAACAAGAAAGGTTGCTTGTGTTCAGACAGCCAATGGGAGTAGGTGCCTTATGACATCATAAGAGTGGGGGGTAGTTTTTGTCTAGAGTTTTTGGCGCGATTCTTTTTACTTCAATATTTTAAAAAATATGAACAAAAAAAATTTTTTTTTCAGTTTATTATGAATAAATTTGTATAATCTTTCACATAAAATGGTAAAAAAAAAATGTGCAACCACCCTATTTAAATATTATTTTTTAAATATCTTCAGTTCTAAATGTTGAATTTTAATTAAATTTGCATGAAAAATTTATAACAGGATAGGAAATAAAATATGTAAAAATAAAAAAAAATGAACTTCGAGAACAATTTTAAAAATACAAAATACCTACTTTTTTCATACATTTTAATGTGTTTCTTCTATATTAAACGTTAAATTTTGTTTAAACTTTAATATGTTTTGAAGAATTATGTTATACATATCATATAAAAAAAAATCTAAAATTCAACTTCGAGAACATACATAAAAAAATTAAAATGTTTAATTTAATTATTTTTCTCAAGTGTCTGAAGTTCTAATGTTAAATTTTGTTTAGTGTTAGGTACTATAGGTACATATTTCTATATGTCTCAGGTAAGTATTTTAAATATTTATCTTTTAATATAGAATATATTCGTAATTTAAACAAATTCGGTAAGTATTTTCATGAAATATAAGGAAGTGGCGCTATGAGTGGTCTATCTACTACGCTAGGTCTTCGCGGTGAATAGCTAAACTATAATGAAATGTGTGGTTCCATATTTCCTCCCGACTTTATACATTGTCTTACATATTTTTTGCAGCATTTATTTTATATTGCGTTTCGTAGTGTAAAGTTGTATTTTGTTGTCTATTGAATTCACGTGTTTTGTAATAATGGCAAGCGAGCAGCCAAAGTTATTTTGTCGCAAAAAGATCAGCAAACGAGGTTCTAATTTCTTAAAATCGGGGTAAATAAAAACATTTACATGCGGATGATATACTTGTTTTGATTGAAAATGAGGAGCAACTGATAGAATGATAAAGAGAATACATGTAGTTGGAAGAAATATGAATCTGGTGTTCAATGTTGATAAATGCAATATATTAGTATTTGAAAAAAGTGAATTGTCGACAGAATGAATTTGGTGGATGCAGTGAAGCTGTAGCAGGAGAATGAGTTTGTATATTTGGGTAGTATGATTGGACAAAATTATCATGAAATTGATTAGAGAGGTTGCTAGAAATGCAAAAGTATCTAAAAATGCTAGGTTCAGTGTATAATGGAGCGGTTGTGCCCATTTTGATGTACGGTAATGAATGTTGGGCTTGGAAAGGTAAACCTAAAAGAAAACTGACTGCGGAAGAAATGAGAAATTTCTCATCATCTCGGTGGGTTCGGTCCGACCCTGATTTTTATGTATGAAACACTGGAAATTTTGCAGAAAACTACCCGTCCTATACACACTGTACAAGCACTGCTAGTAACCCTACCACATGACATACACTACCTGTCGCTCTCTAATGGTTAAAACACAATCTCTCTCTCTCTCTCTAGGGCGCATCTACAGAACAGTTATGAGATCATTGGTTCCCAGTATAGCGTTATATTCTATCTCTTACAGTCTCCATAGCTTCGTCTCCCTCTCTCTCACATTCTCGTGCAGGACGAATGTGTGATTGTATGCTTCACGATTTCAATTACTCAATTATGCGCTTTTGAGGGTATATTTTCTCTTGTAGCTTGTTGTTTGTAACTAAATAAATAATAGTATCCTCTACAACTACAACAAGTATTGGAATAAGCCATTCCAAACATGTTGCAGAGTACTTTTTCCAACAAAATTTAGAAATGATACGAAAAATGTAGCTTACTTAAGGTAGTTATATCGTGAAACCATTATATCAGAATTAATTGAAATTTTAAGTACATCTCAATTGAAGTATAATCTACCTGCTCTCCAAGTTTTAAAACAATTCACCACGCGGTACCTGAGATATTTGCAATTAAATTTGGCCTTTTTAACACGTGCACGTGAAGAATAGGAAATGGCAAAATAAACACAACATTTTAAATTATAACTTTTATATCCACTATGACATTTAATCGAAAAACTAGTATGTTATAGTAAACTAATTAACGGATTTTATGTAAAAATTAGAAAATTATTTACCACCCAGATTTAATTTTATTGCCTGTAGAAAATTTTAATCTGAAGATATGATAAATAGGTAGAATTATACTTGACAACCATGTACATGTGTTTCAGATGAAGTATCAGTTAAGTTAACACCCGCTTGGTATTAGCGAATAAGAGGTGGCTAAAGGAATTTCAGACGTACATTCGAAAGAAATATTTTTGAAATTGGTATTTTACGTGAAAAGCATGAAATCTTTAAACAGTATAATACTACTTTTGTAATTTTAAGAAAGAAATATATTAATTTGTTTTGCAGTTTCCATTTGTAGTATAGAATTAGTATTATATCTTAAAATATCTTATTACTTTTATACCCGAATGTACCAGTAAATGTCTAGATACGACGATGCCACAGTTATTCTTCAACATTGAAATACGACACTTGTGTATGTGTTAGTGCGAGTGGTACAGTTAAAAAAAAAAACTATTCTACGGAAAAATAAAGAAAATTCATGTGTTACAGCCGTTGAAATTGGCTTTTAACTATTTTGATGCAATCTGTTTATATAATATAATGTTAGAAAATATAAGTTATTGCAATTATAAACTGCATTAGCTTAATTTTTATTTTGAACATAGAACAAGTTTTTGAATAGGTACACTCGAGTGACAACTACCTTAAGGTGAAATGATACCCCTGCCCGCGAAAGTCAAAATTAGTGAATAGGTTTTTCATGTTTTATTTAAAATTGTATAATGTAATATGATCTCTTCCTATATGATGATAAAAAGGAAACAATTTGTCATGAAAATAAAATAGTTTCAATAATCTTTGTATCTATTTATTCACTCAAAACAATAATTTAAATATTATTTTTAAAATATCTTCAGTTCTAAATGTTGAATTTTAATTAAATTTGCATGAAAAATTTATAACAGGATAGGGAATAAAATATGTGAAAATAAAAAAAAATGAACTTCGAGAACAATTTTAAAAATACAAAAAACCTACTTTTTTCATACATTTTAATGTGTTTCTTCTATACTAAACGTTAAATTTTGTTTAAACTTTAATATGTTTTGAAGAATTATGTTATACATATCATAAAAAAAAATCGAAAATTAAACTTCAAGAACATACATAAAAAAAAAATGTTTAATTTTATTTTTTTTCTCAAGTGTCTGAAGTTTTAATGTTAAATTTTGTTTAGTGTTAGGTACTATACATATTTCTATATGTCTCAGGTAAGTATTTTAAATATTTATCTTTTAATATAGAATATATTTGTAATTTAAACAAATTCGGTAAGTATTTTCATGAAATATAAGGAAGTGGCGCTATGAGTAGACTTAGCGGTGAATAGATAAACTATAATGAAATCGATGGAGTAGTAATAGTTGACACCTTTCCCGCTCTGGAATGCAGACTAATTGCTTTTTAATTGCTTTTTAATGACTTCCTGGAATTTGTGGTGACGTATGTTTGCTTTCTAATGACCTTGGAATTTCAGGAATGCAGACTAATTGCTTTTTAATTGCTTTTTAATGATTTCCTCGAATTTGTGGTGACGTATGTTTGCTTTCTATTGACCTGTTTTATTGACTTTTTAATTGCTTTTTAATGACTTCCTGGAATTTGTGGTGACGTATGTTTGCTTTCTAATGACCTAGGAATTTCTGGTGACGTATGTTTGCTTTCTAATGACCTGTTTTTTAATGACTTTTTTATTGCTTTTTAATGACCTTTGAATTTGTGGTGACGGATATATATGCTTGCAGTAACAAGAACAACTAAGGTAAGGTTATATTTAAATTAATTAATTATGCGCACTCTCCACGCTAGCAATGAGTGTCCGTGAGGTGACGCCTGGTAAGCGCTCGCACGGTACAAATATTCCATCATTACCGATATCTGAGTATGAATTTAAAAAATATATCGGGAAATATGCTCATAGTATAATAATTAGTCACATTGTGTCGGAAATGATAGAAAAATTTGGCATAGCTTCACCTCCATATTTATTTGTAACATGGAATAATCCAAAAGAGAAATAAATACTTTTAAATAATGTTTATACCATCAGTCTTTATCAAAACTAGCAGACCGATATATACACGGAGAAACAATTTGTGACAACTACTTAAATAAAAAAATTAATATTATAGAGTTTCTAATAAAATAAAACTATTGAACTATAAATTGGATATCGAAGCTAGTAAATTCTTCGAAGAAGAAATCAAATTTAGATATACAATCGAAACAGAACGAAAATATTAGTAATCGGGTAAGTTTTTTTTCATTTCTGTTTTCCAATTTGTTAATTTTTATTTTATTCTTTTCAGGAGGACACTATTTCAAGGCAAAATGACCCAGCAAGAAGTAATAATAAACAATAAATCTCGATTACTTAATCAACACTTGTTTACTATAGATGACAAAAATATATTAGCTGTGGGTATAAGTCCATTGAATTTAGAAATTGTTATTAAACTTGTACGTCAAACATCACAAAATAATATTACATTTAATATAGCAGAATGGAATAATTTTGTAAAGTACATAAAAAGTATTGTAAATAGTGCTAATAATATACATCACATCGAATTTCATTCTTTTAGATTAGAATATAAAGTTTATATACAATGGCTACAAAATGAAATTTCTTTAGATGTATTGTCACTGAATGTAATCTGTGAGATATGCGATTTTGTATCTGTATTAACGGATTATTTAAAAGCCATTAATTTTGAAGAATATTACAGAGATATAAATACCCAAGCATATTTTACATCTGGAGATTCTATAACTAATGTTAAAAAATTGATATCTAAAAAAAATAATATTCAATCAATCATATACAAAGAAATGTTAATATTTTATCCTAATTTAATTAAGAATGATTTAATATCAAATATGTATTATGTACCTAGTAATTATAATAAATTTAAACATTTGTTAGAAACTGATAATGTACCGAAATAAAGTATAATATATTTATTTATAATCCTGTTTTGTTCTTACCTAGTTTATATCATTCCTTCTGTTCAGTACGTAGAATAGAAGAAGTCACGTGATATTTCTGTACAGAGTATGGCGGCATCAAGGTTTCGCGCTGTTTGAAAACCCCTTGATTTTGTAAATTCGTCACAGTTTATATAACCGCGTCATCTGTATGACCTGATTGCCGTGCCAGTGTTTATAAAATGGAAGAGTTTATTATTGATATACAAGGATTTAGAATCGATAATAATCGATTTATTATGAAAGAAATAGCAATTTTGACAAGAAATGATACGAAATTATTTCACATGTTGATTCAACCTCCATGTTCATGGAACGATGTCAGTTTTTCACTTCGGAAACAAATACGATGGTTAGAACGTTCGTACCATGGCTTATCATGGGATGACGGGCATATACCTTATTATACAGGCCCAAATATAATAAAGAATATATTATCCTGTGAATGTATAATATATTTAAAGGGAAATGAGAAAAGAAAACTAATGGAGAAACTACTTAAAGATGATAAAATATGTACTATAGTTGATCTGTCAGAAAGTATAGATGACTTTGAGGAGGAGCCGCCATCACTACGTACAAAGAATGAATATACTTCGATTTATTCGTGCTTTCATCATAAAAAAATTTCAACAAGAAGAGATTTCGCGGCATGTGCTCTAAACAACGTATTTACAATTCACGCATGGCTGACAAGGAAAAAAGATGTTCTATTATAAATTTATTTCTACCTATATGCTTCAATATGTATTTTACATCTTATTATCAATCATGTTGTAAAATGTACTTGCACTTATTAATATTGTATTTAAGAATAGTTAAAATAAAATTTGTAAATTGCATTTTGTAGTTATATTACTTACCCTGTGATACACTTTTTTTTTTAGGCTATTGATACTACGTACTGAACAAAAGGCACAAGTTCTTATAAATAAATAAGCGTATATAGCATGATGTGTAAAATTTGAATATAAATATATTTACTTATCTGCGAAAAGCAAACTCACCCAAAATTTTCAATTTTAAAATGAATCCGAGTATACATTCGTGGATTCATCAATTTCTACTTTAAAATGAACCGACTATATTGTTTGTTGTCGGTACAACTGTCAAATATTGCTTTAGGAACAATTTGATTTTTAGATTTAAATATCAGTAATTTTGTGAATATGAACTCGTAAATATAATTATTCAAATACATTCCAAATATAGGTATAAATAAATTTTACTAATATTAATTGATTTTTTAATTACTTAACTTGAATGTATATAAACAGTTCTGAAGTGTTTGTCACTGTCCAATCCAAGTTTATGCTATTCACATAACCCAGCAATATTTTCAATCATGCCGCTGGCAAGTTTCCAAAAATTACTTCGTACAATCATCTGAGTGTTGGGATGATGAAGGTTCTTCCACTTATAATTCGGAAATCGGAAAATATACCTATAATATAATAATTAGTCACATTGTGCCAGATGTGAAAGAAAATAATATAACAACGCGTCAGGTTAAATATGTTGAAAGTTTTGAAAATAATCCATGTTTTAGTTATCTAATATTTCAGAAATAGCTACATACCCAATCGGTTATTAATGACCAAATTTTTCATGTTTATTATATTTTCACTTATTTTTGGGAAATTTAAAAATGTTTATTAATAATTTGTAACAGAACTAATAAATTACGTGCAAGTTTAATAATAAAAATGTATTTAAAAATAATTACATTAGTATACTTTACCAACATACTGTTCCTAAAATAAATGAATCCGAGTATACATTCGTGGAATCATCATTTTGTACTTTAAATTGATTCGACTATATTGTTTGCTATCGGTGAATGTGTGACGCATAATGTTTTGTCTGAAATTAAAAAATATTAAGATACAATTTTATAAAATAATATTCAATCAATCATATATAAAGAAATGTTAATATTTTATCCTAATTTAATTAAGAATGATTTAATATCAAATATGTATTATGTACCTAGTAATGGGGTTATTTCACATTTCCTCTTGAAAGAATAGATCAAATTAAATATGTAGGTGTATGTTTACACTTTACAAGTATTTAGAATCAGAGATATGATTTTAAAAGTTGTTTTAAATATTTGAACGCTGACGTCACGGCTATACGTCACACTGTGTCGGATACGGGTAGCAGCTCTCTAGTGGATGTATTTTGAACTACGAGTGTTTGAGTTCTCACGTGTCAGCTTGATTTGCCGACATCAACATATTGTTAACAAAAAACATATTTTATACAACTTTTGCTATTTATTTTAATAAATATTTATTTACATACCTTAACTCTGCTGTCACATGTCACAATTTTAGGGGTATATTGTTTATAACAACAACAAACGGATATCACGTGGACTGTTGTGTTCGTGTGTGAGAGGAATGCTAAATAGCTACGTATAACTTATCCATGCTAATGTCGTTTTAATGTGTTTCAGTACTTAGACTGTTACAAAATATAAGGTCGTAACAGAAGCCGAATATATATTTTGTCGCTTGTTTTGCTGCATGTAAAAATATGGCGCACAAATTCAAATATCATTTGTAATATTTGAATATATTTTCAATGAAAATTAATGAATTACGTAAAAATAACATAAAATATTTGTACTTGAGTTCACTTGCGTGGAGTATCCTACTAAAATTAAATTATTTATGTAATTAATACCATTGAGAGTTTATTTTCTATTTATTATTTATCTGACACTGCATTCAATATATCAGTATAATATAAAATAATAATAATAATATATAATAATTAATATCCTTATTACTTTCTGTACATTCACATTTATTAATTTTACAGTAAGTTTTTATACAAAGCAAAACTTTTTGCAATTAGGTTAGGTTTGGTTAGGTTAGGCTAATTGCAACTTTTATATTGTAATTGCGCGCAATTAGACTAACCTAACCTAACTGCAATTAGCCTAACCTACCCTAACCTAACCTAGCTCAATTAGACTAACCTAACCTAACTGCAATTAACCTAACCTACCCTAACCTAACCTAGCTCAATTAGACTAACCTAACCTAACTGCAATTAACCTAACCTACCCTAACCTAGCCTAACCTAATTGCAAAACTTACAATATAAAAGCTGCAATTAGCCTAAGCTAACCAAACCTAACCTAATTGCAAAAAGTTTTGCTTTGTATAAAAACTTACTGTAAAATTAATAAATGTGAATGTACAGAAAGTAATAAGGATATTAATTATTATATATTATTATTATTATTTTATATTATACTGATATATTGAATGCAGTGTCAGATAAATAATAAATAGAAAATAAACTCTCAATGGTATTAATTACATACATAATTTAATTTTAGTAGGATACTCCACGCAAGTGAACTCAAGTACAAATATTTTATGTTATTTTTACGTAATTCATTAATTTTCATTGAAAATATATTCAAATATTACAAATGATATTTGAATTTGTGCGCCATATTTTTACATGCAGCAAAACAAGCGACAAAATATATATTCGGCTTCTGTTACGACCTTATATTTTGTAACAGTCTAAGTACTGAAACACATTAAAACGACATTAGCATGGATAAGTTATACGTAGCTATTTAGCATTCCTCTCACACACGAACACAACAGTCCACGTGATATCCGTTTGTTGTTGTAATAAATAATATACCCCTAAAATTGTGACATGTGACAGCAGAGTTAAGGTATGTAAATAAATATTTATTAAAATAAATAGCAAAAGTTGTATAAAATATGTTTTTTGTTAACAATATGTTGATGTCGGCAAATCAAGCTGACACGTGAGAACTCAAACACTCGTAGTTCAAAATACATCCACTAGAGAGCTGCTACCCGTATCCGACACAGTGTGACGTATAGCCGTGACGTCAGCGTTCAAATATTTAAAACAACTTTTAAAATCATATCTCTGATTCTAAATACTTGTAAAGTGTAAACATACACCTACATATTTAATTTGATCTATTCTTTCAAGAGGAAATGTGAAATAACCCCATTACTAGGTACATAATACATATTTGATATTAAATCATTCTTAATTAAATTAGGATAAAATATTAACATTTCTTTATATATGATTGATTGAATATTATTTTATAAAATTGTATCTTAATATTTTTTAATTTCAGACAAAACATTATGCGTCACACATTCACCGATAGCAAACAATATAGTCGAATCAATTTAAAGTACAAAATGATGATTCCACGAATGTATACTCGGATTCATTTATTTTAGGAACAGTATGTTGGTAAAGTATACTAATGTAATTATTTTTAAATACATTTTTATTATTAAACTTGCACGTAATTTATTAGTTCTGTTACAAATTATTAATAAACATTTTTAAATTTCCCAAAAATAAGTGAAAATATAATAAACATGAAAAATTTGGTCATTAATAACCGATTGGGTATGTAGCTATTTCTGAAATATTAGATAACTAAAACATGGATTATTTTCAAAACTTTCAACATATTTAACCTGACGCGTTGTTATATTATTTTCTTTCACATCTGGCACAATGTGACTAATTATTATATTATAGGTATATTTTCCGATTTCCGAATTATAAGTGGAAGAACCTTCATCATCCCAACACTCAGATGATTGTACGAAGTAATTTTTGGAAACTTGCCAGCGGCATGATTGAAAATATTGCTGGGTTATGTGAATAGCATAAACTTGGATTGGACAGTGACAAACACTTCAGAACTGTTTATATACATTCAAGTTAAGTAATTAAAAAATCAATTAATATTAGTAAAATTTATTTATACCTATATTTGGAATGTATTTGAATAATTATATTTACGAGTTCATATTCACAAAATTACTGATATTTAAATCTAAAAATCAAATTGTTCCTAAAGCAATATTTGACAGTTGTCATATCGACGCTGAATTTGTAATCAGCGGCGTAGTAATTTGATATTTAGAAATGTCTGCTCATTTTAAATCTGAAATTTGGAAAATTGGATATACTAGCATTCATTTAAAAGTTGAAATTTATTTCCGGAGACAAAGAATTTTGTAATAATTACCTTTGCAGTTTAAACACGCGAAAATATCATTTAAAACTGTATTGCATTTTTATTATTATGATTTTCTTGTGCCAAACATAACATTTGTTTAAAATCGTTTAAACGATAATCTTTCAAAAGAATGACTGTTTCTCAAAAAGAATGACTGTTTCTCAAAATTTGTCACAATCTGATAAAATTACAGATTTATTTTGTAATATTTTTGATCCTATGTTAATTTACAACAGAATATCATGCAAATTTGGAAAATTGGATGTACTAGCATTCATTTAAAAGTTGAAATTTACTTCCTGAGGCCAAAATTTTTGTAATAATTATCTTTGCAGTTTAATCACGCAAAATAACATTTAAAACTGTTCTGCATTTTTATTATTATGATTTTCTTGTGCCAAACATAGCATTTTTCATAAGAAACTCTATAATATTAATTTTATTATTTAAATAGTTGTCACAAATTGTTTCTCCTTGTATATATCGGTCTGCTAGTTTTTATAAAGACTGATGGTATAAACATTATATTATTGTAACGTAACCCCCGCGGCCGCCGCCGCCGCGCTACCAAGCGCCTCGGTGTCTGTGCGCAGCGAACGTGTTAGGACTAGTCGCGGTAATCTATTGTGTGATGTTGTTTACCTCTAGACCTTCTCTGGTGGGTCCTAGGAGGTTCCAGAAATAATCTAGGCAGGTATATATAACCCACCGCCAAAGCCAGGGGACACTGTAATATACAAGCAACGAGTGCAGAAGTCTGATATAAATAAGTGTAGTGATATAAAGAACAGTCGACAAGTGAACATAAATAAACATAAATTAGTGACATAAAGAGTAGTGTTAATTGTATAAATAAATAATCTTAGTGTTTAATTGTCTTATAATAATCTTAGTCTTTAAATTAGTGTTAATATTTGTTCATCATAGTGTTAGTTACTTTTATAATCTTTTAATTATATTTCTAATATTTATTTACCGTTTAATAAACGTATTCTTTTAGTTAATAATAATTGTCTATGTTTTACACTTCACCCATATAAATAAAAACGTTACAATTGGTGTCAGGTGTGGGGTTGTTCATAACTGTGAAGTGTAAATAAAAATAAATAAAATGACGACTAAACAAGTAAAATTAGGTGAATTAAAAGTAAGTGATCTCAAGAGAGAACTAGAAGAACGAGAATTAGATACGACAGGACTGAAAAGCGTTCTACAATCTCGTCTGCGGCAAGCATTAATCGCTGCTGGTGAAAATGCTGACGATTACTTATTTGACGTATCCGACATTGATAAACAGATAGAAAAATTAATAGAAAGTTCTAGAAAAGCCGAAGAAAATGCTAGAACATTAGAAGAAAAATTAATAGAAAGTTCTACAAAGGCAGAAGAAAATTCTCGAACATTAAAAGAAGAATTGACAGAAAAATTAGAACAAAATTCTCGAACATTAAAAGAAGAATTGACAGGAGCATTAGAACAAAAATTAAAAGAAAAATTAGAAGAAAATTCTAGAAGTTTAGAAGAAAAATTGGAAGAAAATTCTAGAAATTTAGAACAAAAATTAATGGAAAATACTGAAGAAGGCCTAAAGAATTTAAAAGAGGAGTATGACAAGAAGATTGAAGAAATACAACAAAAATTCACTAAAATTACATCGTCGTCAATTCCGAATTCTGTTGTGGCTGAGCCAAGTCTAATAGAAGGAAGAAAAGTAGTAAAACCTGAAACTACTTCAAAAATGCACATAAAAACTCCGGAATTTGATGGGAAGTCTTCGTGGCCGAATTATTTAAAACAATTTGAAGCGGCCGCAAAAGCGAATAATTGGACGCCCGAAGAGAAGGCTACGGCGTTGACTGTCTCGTTGCGCGGAGAAGCTATCGACATCCTGCAAACGCTGAAAGAAGAAGAACAAGAGGACTACGACCAGCTAGTCAAGCGATTGGATATGCGGTATGGAAATGCGCATCTGGAGCAGGTGTACCAGACGCAACTGAGGAACCGGTATCAGAGTTCAAAAGAAAGCCTTCAAGAATTTGAAGTTGACGTAGCTCGTTTGGTTCATCTCGCACATCCTACGGCTCCTGACAGCGTTTTGGAGTGCCTGGCCACTCAATCATTCATTTACGGGGTTCGAGACAGCGAAACTCAACAAGCACTGCGATTGGCCCGTCCTAAAACTCTAATTGACGCACTCTCATATGCATTAGAGCATGAAGCTGCCAAACAAGCTTCACGTAACCAATTGCGTGTGCGAAGTATAGATGCTGAGAGAAAAGAAAACACTGAAGATTTAGAAGAGACAGTGCGACGAATTGCAGGTGAAGTGTTTACCGGAAGAAAGAAACTCCGCTGTTGGACTTGCGGTGAACTGGGCCATCCGCAGAGACTTTGTAGAAAAATGCAAAAGAAGACGGAATCTGCAAAGGAAGAAAAGGAGTCGGAAAACTAAATCGGGTTGATGCGAAGGGGCAACTGTCGACCCGTAACCTAGTAGCTCCACAATCCATCAGTTATGTCGCATCTCTTCATCATAAAGCCAATAGCATCTATGTGGATGGCTCTATTAACGGAAAGCCAATGAAAATGCTACTGGATACGGGTGCGACAAAAACTATAATCAGACCCGACTTGATAAGGAAAACTGGCAAGACGCATCTTCAACCAACTAAGTGGCGATTACGCACAGCAACGGGAGAACAAGCTACCGCGTTAGGAGAAGTAGATGTCACCATCACTATCGGAAAAACCTCATTCAAACATCGTGCGCTGGTAGCTGAAGTTGAAGATGAATTAATACTCGGAATGGACGCAATGACAAAGCATGGTTTTAAACTTGACCTGAAGAAGGGCGTGATGATGGTCAATGAAGAAGAACTCGTATTAAATCCACGAGATGACAAAGCTGTGCGCGTACTAATGGCTGAGGACGTTACCCTCCCAGAACGAAGTGAAACTATCCTGGAAGCACATTTAGATGGTAGTTTCTATGAGGGAAGTATCGTTATGCTGGAGCCCAAGAATGATGATGCCAAAACCGGCACTGGAGTTGTTGTCGGGAAATCACTGGTCAAAGCCAGCCAGGTAATACCAGTTCGGATAATGAACGTAAATTTTTATCCTGTTGTTCTGAAGAGAGGAACAATTGTGGGAGAATGCATGGGAGTATCCTCGATTATCCGAACTGTAAAGGCCAAAGGGAGCACATCACAGAAAGTTCCGGACACGTTAATCAATCAATTGACAACATCATTTGAAGAATTGACCGCCGACCAGAGAACAAAGGCAAAGAATCTAATTGGAAATTTTAAAGATGTGTTCCAATTTGATGAGAAAACCAAAGGGAGAACTAATGTAGTTCACCATAAAGTAGACACCGGAGACGCAAGACCCATCCGTCAACCAGCAAGAAGACTACCACTGGCGAAGCGTGAGGAAGCAGAAAGAATAATCGAGGACATGAAGATGGAAGGTGTGATTGAACCTTCAAGCAGTCCATGGGCTTCACCAGTGGTGTTAGTGAAGAAGAAGGATGGCTCTACACGATTTTGCGTCGATTATCGTCAACTTAACAACGTGACGAAGAAGGATAGCTACCCGCTACCTCGAATAGACGACACATTAGACACTTTGGCTGGCTCAAAAATGTTCTCCACTTTGGATCTAAAGAGCGGCTACTGGCAAGTGGATTTGGATCCAAAAGACAAGGAGAAGACAGCCTTCACCATTGGTACAGGACTATGGCAATTTACCGTAATGCCGTTTGGGCTCTGCAATGCTCCTGCAACGTTTGAACGACTCATGGAAACGGTATTGGCCGGGCTATCTTGGAAAACCTGTTTAGTGTACCTCGACGATATTATTGTGGTAGGTAAGACATTCGAGGACCACATGAAGAATTTGGAAGAGGTTTTCCAGAGATTGAGGAAGGCTAACCTGAAACTTAGCCCGAAGAAGTGTCACCTGTTTCAAAGAGAAGTTCATTACCTTGGACACGTGGTTTCCGGTAAGGGTATTGCAGTTGACCAGGAGAAGATAAAGGCTGTGAGAGACTGGCCAGCACCTAGGGACAAACACGAACTCAGAAGTTTCCTTGGTTTGTGTACCTATTATCGACGATATGTACCTGGATTTGCCAACATAGCCAAGCCACTGACAAGGCTTACTGAAGAAGGAAGAAGATTTATCTGGGAAATGGACTGTACAGTTGCATTTAAAGAACTAAAACATGCTTTGACAAGCGCACCCGTCTTGAGTTATCCTTTACCTGAAGGAGAATTCATTCTAGACACAGATGCCAGCAACGTCGGAATTGGTGGCGTTCTTTCCCAGATACAAGATGGGCATGAGAAGGTTATTGCCTACTTTAGTAAGACCTTGTCAAAACCAGAAAGGAATTACTGTGTGACCAGAAAAGAACTCTTGGCAGTCGTGAAATCCGTGGAACATTTCTACAAATATTTGTACGGAAGAAATTTTTTGATTAGAACTGACCATGCTGCATTAAAATGGCTGCTACAATTCAAGAATCCTGAAGGTCAGGTGGCTAGATGGATAGAAAGACTACAGGAATATGATTTCAAAATCGAACACAGGATAGGTACCAGCCATCGTAATGCCGATGCATTGTCCAGAAGGCCTTGCCAAGATGACTGCAAACATTGTAGTCGACTTGAAGAGAAACAGTTTACCGTCGCCAGGACAACAGTAGTCGATGATAGTTGGCAGCCCGATGGACTACGTAAGGACCAAGAAAATGACCCAACTTTGAAAATCTTATTAAAATGGAAAGCAGAAGAATGCAAACCAATATGGGAAGACGTTGCACCACACTCACAGAGTGTAAAAGCGTACTGGGCGCAATGGGACTCCATGGTGATTGAGGATGGCCTGTTGAAGCGTGTGGTAGAGAATGCTGATGGAACTGAGAAGAAAGCTCAGTTGGTCATTCCTAAGAGTAGAATACCAGACGTGTTGAAAGAGATCCATGACGGGTCTGGAGGCCATTTTGGAGTCACCAAAACCCTAGAAAGATTGCGCCAGCGGTTTTACTGGGTTAACTTCACTGAAGATGCTAAAGACTGGTGCAAGAAATGTGTGGTTTGCGCGGGAAGTAACGGCCCTCATAGACGACGAAAAGCTCCAATGCGTCAATACAACGTTGGCAGTCCATTTGAGCGCGTTGCGATTGATGTGGCCGGACCATTCCCAGAAAGTAATGACGGAAATAAATATATCGTGGTTGTGATGGACTACTTCACCAAGTGGGTTGAAGCTTATCCATTACCCAATCAAGAAGCCACCACGGTCGCTGAAACCTTAGTTAAAGAATGTATATGTCGATTCGGGGTACCACGTGAACTTCACTCCGACCAGGGAAGAAATTTCGAGTCTGCCGTTTTCCAAAATATCTGTAAGATATTAGGAATTAATAAAACAAGGACAACTGCATTACATCCGCAGTCCGATGGCATGGTTGAACGAATGAACAGAACGATCAACCGATATTTGTCGAAGGTAGTCTCCAACCACCAAAGAGACTGGGACCGACATCTTCATCTGTTCCTGATGGCTTATCGTTCATCCGTGCATGAGACAACAGGGCAAACTCCTGCGAACATCTTATTCGGACGTGAGTTGCGTTTACCATGCGACTTAGTGTTCGGCAGCAAACCTGGGGAAGACCTGGCCGGAGAAGATTACGTTACGGGCTTACGGAGAAGAATGGATGACATTCATGAACAAGTCCGTACGAACATTCAAACTGCCAGCGACCGAATGAAGGACCGGTATGACATCAAAGCCGAAAAAGGTGGATATCAACCTGGGGATTTAGTGTGGCTTTACAACCCACAAAGGCGCCGCGGGTTATCACCAAAGCTGCAAAAGAATTGGGAGGGCCCCTATGAGGTAGTCAAAAGAACAGTATGTTGGTAAAGTATACTAATGTAATTATTTTTAAATACATTTTTATTATTAAACTTGCACGTAATTTATTAGTTCTGTTACAAATTATTAATAAACATTTTTAAATTTCCCAAAAATAAGTGAAAATATAATAAACATGAAAAATTTGGTCATTAATAACCGATTGGGTATGTAGCTATTTCTGAAATATTAGATAACTAAAACATGGATTATTTTCAAAACTTTCAACATATTTAACCTGACGCGTTGTTATATTATTTTCTTTCACATCTGGCACAATGTGACTAATTATTATATTATAGGTATATTTTCCGATTTCCGAATTATAAGTGGAAGAACCTTCATCATCCCAACACTCAGATGATTGTACGAAGTAATTTTTGGAAACTTGCCAGCGGCATGATTGAAAATATTGCTGGGTTATGTGAATAGCATAAACTTGGATTGGACAGTGACAAACACTTCAGAACTGTTTATATACATTCAAGTTAAGTAATTAAAAAATCAATTAATATTAGTAAAATTTATTTATACCTATATTTGGAATGTATTTGAATAATTATATTTACGAGTTCATATTCACAAAATTACTGATATTTAAATCTAAAAATCAAATTGTTCCTAAAGCAATATTTGACAGTTGTCATATCGACGCTGAATTTGTAATCAGCGGCGTAGTAATTTGATATTTAGAAATGTCTGCTCATTTTAAATCTGAAATTTGGAAAATTGGATATACTAGCATTCATTTAAAAGTTGAAATTTATTTCCGGAGACAAAGAATTTTGTAATAATTACCTTTGCAGTTTAAACACGCGAAAATATCATTTAAAACTGTATTGCATTTTTATTATTATGATTTTCTTGTGCCAAACATAACATTTGTTTAAAATCGTTTAAACGATAATCTTTCAAAAGAATGACTGTTTCTCAAAAAGAATGACTGTTTCTCAAAATTTGTCACAATCTGATAAAATTACAGATTTATTTTGTAATATTTTTGATCCTATGTTAATTTACAACAGAATATCATGCAAATTTGGAAAATTGGATGTACTAGCATTCATTTAAAAGTTGAAATTTACTTCCTGAGGCCAAAATTTTTGTAATAATTATCTTTGCAGTTTAATCACGCAAAATAACATTTAAAACTGTTCTGCATTTTTATTATTATGATTTTCTTGTGCCAAACATAGCATTTTTCATAAGAAACTCTATAATATTAATTTTATTATTTAAATAGTTGTCACAAATTGTTTCTCCTTGTATATATCGGTCTGCTAGTTTTTATAAAGACTGATGGTATAAACATTATATTATTGTAACGTAACCCCCGCGGCCGCCGCCGCCGCGCTACCAAGCGCCTCGGTGTCTGTGCGCAGCGAACGTGTTAGGACTAGTCGCGGTAATCTATTGTGTGATGTTGTTTACCTCTAGACCTTCTCTGGTGGGTCCTAGGAGGTTCCAGAAATAATCTAGGCAGGTATATATAACCCACCGCCAAAGCCAGGGGACACTGTAATATACAAGCAACGAGTGCAGAAGTCTGATATAAATAAGTGTAGTGATATAAAGAACAGTCGACAAGTGAACATAAATAAACATAAATTAGTGACATAAAGAGTAGTGTTAATTGTATAAATAAATAATCTTAGTGTTTAATTGTCTTATAATAATCTTAGTCTTTAAATTAGTGTTAATATTTGTTCATCATAGTGTTAGTTACTTTTATAATCTTTTAATTATATTTGTAATATTTATTTACCGTTTAATAAACGTATTCTTTTAGTTAATAATAATTGTCTATGTTTTACACTTCACCCATATAAATAAAAACGTTACAATTGGTGTCAGGTGTGGGGTTGTTAATAACTGTGAAGTGTAAATAAAAATAAATAAAATGACGACTAAACAAGTAAAATTAGGTGAATTAAAAGTAAGTGATCTCAAGAGAGAACTAGAAGAACGAGAATTAGATACGACAGGACTGAAAAGCGTTCTACAATCTCGTCTGCGGCAAGCATTAATCGCTGCTGGTGAAAATGCTGACGATTACTTATTTGACGTATCCGACATTGATAAACAGATAGAAAAATTAATAGAAAGTTCTAGAAAAGCCGAAGAAAATGCTAGAACATTAGAAGAAAAATTAATAGAAAGTTCTACAAAGGCAGAAGAAAATTCTCGAACATTAAAAGAAGAATTGACAGAAAAATTAGAACAAAATTCTCGAACATTAAAAGAAGAATTGACAGGAGCATTAGAACAAAAATTAAAAGAAAAATTAGAAGAAAATTCTAGAAGTTTAGAAGAAAAATTGGAAGAAAATTCTAGAAATTTAGAACAAAAATTAATGGAAAATACTGAAGAAGGCCTAAAGAATTTAAAAGAGGAGTATGACAAGAAGATTGAAGAAATACAACAAAAATTCACTAAAATTACATCGTCGTCAATTCCGAATTCTGTTGTGGCTGAGCCAAGTCTAATAGAAGGAAGAAAAGTAGTAAAACCTGAAACTACTTCAAAAATGCACATAAAAACTCCGGAATTTGATGGGAAGTCTTCGTGGCCGAATTATTTAAAACAATTTGAAGCGGCCGCAAAAGCGAATAATTGGACGCCCGAAGAGAAGGCTACGGCGTTGACTGTCTCGTTGCGCGGAGAAGCTATCGACATCCTGCAAACGCTGAAAGAAGAAGAACAAGAGGACTACGACCAGCTAGTCAAGCGATTGGATATGCGGTATGGAAATGCGCATCTGGAGCAGGTGTACCAGACGCAACTGAGGAACCGGTATCAGAGTTCAAAAGAAAGCCTTCAAGAATTTGAAGTTGACGTAGCTCGTTTGGTTCATCTCGCACATCCTACGGCTCCTGACAGCGTTTTGGAGTGCCTGGCCACTCAATCATTCATTTACGGGGTTCGAGACAGCGAAACTCAACAAGCACTGCGATTGGCCCGTCCTAAAACTCTAATTGACACACTCTCATATGCATTAGAGCATGAAGCTGCCAAACAAGCTTCACGTAACCAATTGCGTGTGCGAAGTATGGATGCTGAGAGAAAAGAAAACACTGAAGATTTAGAAGAGACAGTGCGACGAATTGCAGGTGAAGTGTTTACCGGAAGAAAGAAACTCCGCTGTTGGACTTGCGGTGAACTGGGCCATCCGCAGAGACTTTGTAGAAAAATGCAAAAGAAGACGGAATCTGCAAAGGAAGAAAAGGAGTCGGAAAACTAAATCGGGTTGATGCGAAGGGGCAACTGTCGACCCGTAACCTAGTAGCTCCACAATCCATCAGTTATGTCGCATCTCTTCATCATAAAGCCAATAGCATCTATGTGGATGGCTCTATTAACGGAAAGCCAATGAAAATGCTACTGGATACGGGTGCGACAAAAACTATAATCAGACCCGACTTGATAAGGAAAACTGGCAAGACGCATCTTCAACCAACTAAGTGGCGATTACGCACAGCAACGGGAGAACAAGCTACCGCGTTAGGAGAAGTAGATGTCACCATCACTATCGGAAAAACCTCATTCAAACATCGTGCGCTGGTAGCTGAAGTTGAAGATGAATTAATACTCGGAATGGACGCAATGACAAAGCATGGTTTTAAACTTGACCTGAAGAAGGGCGTGATGATGGTCAATGAAGAAGAACTCGTATTAAATCCACGAGATGACAAAGCTGTGCGCGTACTAATGGCTGAGGACGTTACCCTCCCAGAACGAAGTGAAACTATCCTGGAAGCACATTTAGATGGTAGTTTCTATGAGGGAAGTATCGTTATGCTGGAGCCCAAGAATGATGATGCCAAAACCGGCACTGGAGTTGTTGTCGGGAAATCACTGGTCAAAGCCAGCCAGGTAATACCAGTTCGGATAATGAACGTAAATTTTTATCCTGTTGTTCTGAAGAGAGGAACAATTGTGGGAGAATGCATGGGAGTATCCTCGATTATCCGAACTGTAAAGGCCAAAGGGAGCACATCACAGAAAGTTCCGGACACGTTAATCAATCAATTGACAACATCATTTGAAGAATTGACCGCCGACCAGAGAACAAAGGCAAAGAATCTAATTGGAAATTTTAAAGATGTGTTCCAATTTGATGAGAAAACCAAAGGGAGAACTAATGTAGTTCACCATAAAGTAGACACCGGAGACGCAAGACCCATCCGTCAACCAGCAAGAAGACTACCACTGGCGAAGCGTGAGGAAGCAGAAAGAATAATCGAGGACATGAAGATGGAAGGTGTGATTGAACCTTCAAGCAGTCCATGGGCTTCACCAGTGGTGTTAGTGAAGAAGAAGGATGGCTCTACACGATTTTGCGTCGATTATCGTCAACTTAACAACGTGACGAAGAAGGATAGCTACCCGCTACCTCGAATAGACGACACATTAGACACTTTGGCTGGCTCAAAAATGTTCTCCACTTTGGATCTAAAGAGCGGCTACTGGCAAGTGGATTTGGATCCAAAAGACAAGGAGAAGACAGCCTTCACCATTGGTACAGGACTATGGCAATTTACCGTAATGCCGTTTGGGCTCTGCAATGCTCCTGCAACGTTTGAACGACTCATGGAAACGGTATTGGCCGGGCTATCTTGGAAAACCTGTTTAGTGTACCTCGACGATATTATTGTGGTAGGTAAGACATTCGAGGACCACATGAAGAATTTGGAAGAGGTTTTCCAGAGATTGAGGAAGGCTAACCTGAAACTTAGCCCGAAGAAGTGTCACCTGTTTCAAAGAGAAGTTCATTACCTTGGACACGTGGTTTCCGGTAAGGGTATTGCAGTTGACCAGGAGAAGATAAAGGCTGTGAGAGACTGGCCAGCACCTAGGGACAAACACGAACTCAGAAGTTTCCTTGGTTTGTGTACCTATTATCGACGATATGTACCTGGATTTGCCAACATAGCCAAGCCACTGACAAGGCTTACTGAAGAAGGAAGAAGATTTATCTGGGAAATGGACTGTACAGTTGCATTTAAAGAACTAAAACATGCTTTGACAAGTGCACCCGTCTTGAGTTATCCTTTACCTGAAGGAGAATTCATTCTAGACACAGATGCCAGCAACGTCGGAATTGGTGGCGTTCTTTCCCAGATACAAGATGGGCATGAGAAGGTTATTGCCTACTTTAGTAAGACCTTGTCAAAACCAGAAAGGAATTACTGTGTGACCAGAAAAGAACTCTTGGCAGTCGTGAAATCCGTGGAACATTTCTACAAATATTTGTACGGAAGAAATTTTTTGATTAGAACTGACCATGCTGCATTAAAATGGCTGCTACAATTCAAGAATCCTGAAGGTCAGGTGGCTAGATGGATAGAAAGACTACAGGAATATGATTTCAAAATCGAACACAGGATAGGTACCAGCCATCGTAATGCCGATGCATTGTCCAGAAGGCCTTGCCAAGATGACTGCAAACATTGTAGTCGACTTGAAGAGAAACAGTTTACCGTCGCCAGGACAACAGTAGTCGATGATAGTTGGCAGCCCGATGGACTACGTAAGGACCAAGAAAATGACCCAACTTTGAAAATCTTATTAAAATGGAAAGCAGAAGAATGCAAACCAATATGGGAAGACGTTGCACCACACTCACAGAGTGTAAAAGCGTACTGGGCGCAATGGGACTCCATGGTGATTGAGGATGGCCTGTTGAAGCGTGTGGTAGAGAATGCTGATGGAACTGAGAAGAAAGCTCAGTTGGTCATTCCTAAGAGTAGAATACCAGACGTGTTGAAAGAGATCCATGACGGGTCTGGAGGCCATTTTGGAGTCACCAAAACCCTAGAAAGATTGCGCCAGCGGTTTTACTGGGTTAACTTCACTGAAGATGCTAAAGACTGGTGCAAGAAATGTGTGGTTTGCGCGGGAAGTAACGGCCCTCATAGACGACGAAAAGCTCCAATGCGTCAATACAACGTTGGCAGTCCATTTGAGCGCGTTGCGATTGATGTGGCCGGACCATTCCCAGAAAGTAATGACGGAAATAAATATATCGTGGTTGTGATGGACTACTTCACCAAGTGGGTTGAAGCTTATCCATTACCCAATCAAGAAGCCACCACGGTCGCTGAAACCTTAGTTAAAGAATGTATATGTCGATTCGGGGTACCACGTGAACTTCACTCCGACCAGGGAAGAAATTTCGAGTCTGCCGTTTTCCAAAATATCTGTAAGATATTAGGAATTAATAAAACAAGGACAACTGCATTACATCCGCAGTCCGATGGCATGGTTGAACGAATGAACAGAACGATCAACCGATATTTGTCGAAGGTAGTCTCCAACCACCAAAGAGACTGGGACCGACATCTTCATCTGTTCCTGATGGCTTATCGTTCATCCGTGCATGAGACAACAGGGCAAACTCCTGCGAACATCTTATTCGGACGTGAGATGCGTTTACCATGCGACTTAGTGTTCGGCAGCAAACCTGGGGAAGACCTGGCCGGAGAAGATTACGTTACGGGCTTACGGAGAAGAATGGATGACATTCATGAACAAGTCCGTACGAACATTCAAACTGCCAGCGACCGAATGAAGGACCGGTATGACATCAAAGCCGAAAAAGGTGGATATCAACCTGGGGATTTAGTGTGGCTTTACAACCCACAAAGGCGCCGCGGGTTATCACCAAAGCTGCAAAAGAATTGGGAGGGCCCCTATGAGGTAGTCAAAAGAATAAACGACGTGGTATATAGAATTAAGAAACGACCTACCGGGAAGCCGAGGGTGGTACACTTTAATCGGCTAGTCCCTTTTGCTGGAGACAACCACGAAGACCATAATGGAGCAGCAGTTCGTCGGATCATAGCTCAAGAACCGACTTTTGAAGATTTCATGGAGAACTAATCCTTTGGGCGCAAGGCGCGGTACGGCGTGATAAAAGAAGAACATCGAGATCTGTTTACCGTGTCTCCAGATTATTCCCTCGGCCACTGCGTATCAGAAGACTTAAAGATGTCCCGCGGCATAGCGTCAGTCTTTAAGGCGAAATATGGACGACTACAAGAACTGGCCAACCAACGTCCATCTGTTGGGAAAACGCTACGACTGAGAGATAGCAATTCAGACCATCAGCGGTACATCTACTACCTTGTTACAAAACCACGCTCGTACCAGAAGCCATCGTATCAAAGCCTATGGAACTCACTGTGCGATTTGAGGGATCATCTACTGGAGAATGACATTTTGAAGCTAGCAGTACCGAAGTTGGGTTGTGGTCTAGACGGTTTGGATTGGAGGATTGTAAGGAACATGTTAGAGATCCTCTTCCGTTTCACCGGCGTTGAAATACTCGTCTGCAGCTTTAACCCTAACGGACAGAAAGAAGAAGTCGAGCGGACCATCGACTGTCACTTCTTTAAGAACTCGAAATGCACCAAGGGTAGTACATGCAGGTTTCGTCACCGCGGACTGTTCCGGGACGAAACAGTCTTAAGGAGGGGGCAGTGTAACGTAACCCCCGCGGCCGCCGCCGCCGCGCTACCAAGCGCCTCGGTGTCTGTGCGCAGCGAACGTGTTAGGACTAGTCGCGGTAATCTATTGTGTGATGTTGTTTACCTCTAGACCTTCTCTGGTGGGTCCTAGGAGGTTCCAGAAATAATCTAGGCAGGTATATATAACCCACCGCCAAAGCCAGGGGACACTGTAATATACAAGCAACGAGTGCAGAAGTCTGATATAAATAAGTGTAGTGATATAAAGAACAGTCGACAAGTGAACATAAATAAACATAAATTAGTGACATAAAGAGTAGTGTTAATTGTATAAATAAATAATCTTAGTGTTTAATTGTCTTATAATAATCTTAGTCTTTAAATTAGTGTTAATATTTGTTCATCATAGTGTTAGTTACTTTTATAATCTTTTAATTATATTTCTAATATTTATTTACCGTTTAATAAACGTATTCTTTTAGTTAATAATAATTGTCTATGTTTTACACTTCACCCATATAAATAAAAACGTTACATTATGGGCATATTTCCCGATTTATTTTAAAACAAATATTTATTTATCACAAGTAGAAAGTTACACATTCCCGAAAATAATACAAAGTACGTTTTGTATTTGTATAAATTTCTAAACGACTGTCAAGTATTTCAGAAAAATTATGAAAAAGTAATAATCTTCTAAAATATATTTTCGAAATACTTAAGTTTTTTGAAATTTGTTTAATATTCAAGAAAATAGTGCCAAGAAAGAATATTACGTGTATTAAAATTTTCGAGTTAAAAATCAAAAATTGTATCTTAATATTTGTAATTTCAGACGATACAAGAATATGAATACTTGGAGAAAACTGAGTCTCTGTTACTTTGCAGACTTAGGCGTCATACATTCTTAACAAGCATACCGACAACAAACAATATAGTCGGTTCATTTTAAAGTAGAAATTGATGAATCCACGAATGTATACTCGGATTCATTTTAAAATTGAAAATTTTGGGTGAGTTTGCTTTTCGCAGATAAGTAAATATATTTATATTCAAATTTTACACATCATGCTATATACGCTTATTTATTTATAAGAACTTGTGCCTTTTGTTCAGTACGTAGTATCAATAGCCTAAAAAAAAAGTGTATCACAGGGTAAGTAATATAACTACAAAATGCAATTTACAAATTTTATTTTAACTATTCTTAAATACAATATTAATAAGTGCAAGTACATTTTACAACATGATTGATAATAAGATGTAAAATACATATTGAAGCATATAGGTAGAAATAAATTTATAATAGAACATCTTTTTTCCTTGTCAGCCATGCGTGAATTGTAAATACGTTGTTTAGAGCACATGCCGCGAAATCTCTTCTTGTTGAAATTTTTTTATGATGAAAGCACGAATAAATCGAAGTATATTCATTCTTTGTACGTAGTGATGGCGGCTCCTCCTCAAAGTCATCTATACTTTCTGACAGATCAACTATAGTACATATTTTATCATCTTTAAGTAGTTTCTCCATTAGTTTTCTTTTCGCATTTCCCTTTAAATATATTATACATTCACAGGATAATATATTCTTTATTATATTTGGGCCTGTATAATAAGGTATATGCCCGTCATCCCATGATAAGCCATGGTACGAACGTTCTAACCATCGTATTTGTTTCCGAAGTGAAAAACTGACATCGTTCCATGAACATGGAGGTTGAATCAACATGTGAAATAATTTCGTATCATTTCTTGTCAAAATTGCTATTTCTTTCATAATAAATCGATTATTATCGATTCTAAATCCTTGTATATCAATAATAAACTCTTCCATTTTATAAACACTGGCACGGCAATCAGGTCATACAGATGACGCGGTTATATAAACTGTGACGAATTTACAAAATCAAGGGGTTTTCAAACAGCGCGAAACCTTGATGCCGCCATACTCTGTACAGAAATATCACGTGACTTCTTCTATTCTACGTACTGAACAGAAGGAATGATATAAACTAGGTAAGAACAAAACAGGATTATAAATAAATATATTATACTTTATTTCGGTACATTATCAGTTTCTAACAAATGTTTAAATTTATTATAATTACTAGGTACATAATACATATTTGATATTAAATCATTCTTAATTAAATTAGGATAAAATATTAACATTTCTTTGTATATGATTGATTGAATATTATTTTTTTTAGATATCAATTTTTTAACATTAGTTATAGAATCTCCAGATGTAAAATATGCTTGGGTATTTATATCTCTGTAATATTCTTCAAAATTAATGGCTTTTAAATAATCCGTTAATACAGATACAAAATCGCATATCTCACAGATTACATTCAGTGACAATACATCTAAAGAAATTTCATTTTGTAGCCATTGTATATAAACTTTATATTCTAATCTAAAAGAATGAAATTCGATGTGATGTATATTATTAGCACTATTTACAATACTTTTTATGTACTTTACAAAATTATTCCATTCTGCTATATTAAATGTAATATTATTTTGTGATGTTTGACGTACAAGTTTAATAACAATTTCTAAATTCAGTGGACTTATACCCACAGCTAATATATTTTTGTCATCTATAGTAAACAAGTGTTGATTAAGTAAGCGAGATTTATTATTTATTATTACTTCTTGCTGAGTCATTTTGCCTTGAAATAGTGTCCTCCTGAAAAGAATAAAATAAAAATTAACAAATTGGAAAACAGAAATGAAACAAAACTTACCCGATTACTAATATTTTCGTTCTGTTTCGATTGTTTATCTAAATTTGATTTCTTCTTCGAAGAATTTACTAGCTTCGATATCCAATTTATAGTTCAATAGTTTTATTTTATTAGAAACTCTATAATATTAATTTTTTTATTTAAGTAGTTGTCACAAATTGTTTCTCCGTGTATATATCGGTCTGCTAGTTTTGATAAAGACTGATGGTATAAACATTATTTAAAAGTATTTATTTCTCTTTCGGATTATTCCATGTTACAAATAAATATGGAGGTGAAGCTATGCCAAATTTTTCTATCATTTCCGACACAATGTGACTAATTATTATACTATGAGCATATTTCCCGATATATTTTTTAAATTCATACTCAGATATCGGTAATGATGGAATATTTGTACCGTGCGAGCGCTTACCAGGCGTCACCTCACGGACACTCATTGCTAGCGTGGAGAGTGCGCATAATTAATTAATTTAAATATAACCTTACCTTAGTTGTTCTTGTTACTGCAAGCATATATATCCGTCACCACAAATTCAAAGGTCATTAAAAAGCAATAAAAAAGTCATTAAAAAACAGGTCATTAGAAAGCAAACATACGTCACCAGAAATTCCTAGGTCATTAGAAAGCAAACATACGTCACCACAAATTCCAGGATGTCATTAAAAAGCAATTAAAAAGTCATTAAAACAGGTCAATAGAAAGCAAACATACGTCACCACAAATTCCAGGAAGTCTCTAAAAAGCAATTAAAAAGCAATTAGTCTGCATTCCTGAAATTCCAAGGTCATTAGAAAGCAAACATACGTCACCACAAATTCCAGGAAGTCATTAAAAAGCAATTAAAAAGCAATTAGTCTGCATTCCAGAGCGGGAAAGGTGTCAACTATTACTTCTCGATGGCTCCATATTTCCTCCCGACTTTATACGTTGTCTTACATATTTTTCGCAGCATTTATTTTATATTGCGTTTCGTAGTGTAAAGTTGTATTTTGTTGTCTAATGTATTCACGTGTTTTGTAATAATGGCAAGCGAGCAGCCAAAGTTATTTTTTCGCAAAAAGATCAGCAAACGAGGTTCTAGTTTCTTAAAATCGGGGTAAATAAAAACATTTACATGCGGATGATATACTTGTTTTGATTGAAAATGAGGAGCAACTGATAGAATGATAAAGAGAATACATGTAGTTGGAAGAAATATGAATCTGGTGTTCAATGTTGATAAATGCAATGTATTAGTATTTGAAAAAAGTGAATTGTCGACAGAATGAATTTGGTGGATGCAGTGAAGCTGTAGCAGGAGAATGAGTTTGTATATTTGGGTAGTATGATTGGACAAAATTATCATGAAATTGATTAGAGAGGTTGCTAGAAACGTAAAAGTATCTAAAAATGCTAGGTTCAGTGTATGTATAATGGAGCGGTTGTGCCCATTTTGATGTACGGTAAAGAATGTTGGGCTTGGAAAGGTAAACCTAAAAGAAAACTGACTGCGGAAGAAATGAGAAATTTCTCATCATCTCGTCGGTCCGACCCTGATTTTTATGTATGAAACACTGGAAATTTCGCAGAAAACTACCCGTCCTATACACACTGTATAGTCCGGACGATTTTACTTGGCAAGGGATTGGTATGTAGGTCGGTTCACCATTCCTACGATGCGTTTTGTTAAATATATACTTTTTCTTAGGGTATCTAAGTGCGGTATGCACTGCGTTAAAAGTGGAATAGTGATTTTACAACTATTGGGGGGTTAACACAATAGAAAAACCTTTCAAAGCGGATTCTTTATTACACTTATATTCAAACAGTTCTGTTTGTACATAGACGTGCATAAACTTTCTTACTGACAATAAGAAAACTACAAATAAATTTTGTTTATCTCTAAGAGGTCTTCTCGTATCTGTTCCTAATTTTCCAAAAATTTCTCAAAATATGACAATCAGCTGTTTTTTTTGAGCATTGGGCTTTGCCTATTAAAGCTTTTTGACTTACTTTTGACTCTATTATCATCCCTTAAAGTTTGATCCATAAGTATAGAAACACCCGATATTTATACAGTGCAATGTACATATTATGTATTTTTTTTTATCTGCATTTCGTACCTGATATTGTTTTATTCTTTTTTGTTAAATGTAATAAATAAATAAATTATTATTATTTTCTGTAATGTTTGTACATTCATGAAATAGAATTTTTTTCTGGCGTGCCTATGGTTTTCATAACTTTTCCCTAACCGCAGAGAAGTCTTTATTACTTCTACTCGCCAAGGAAAATCGTCCGGACTATACAAGCACTGCTAGTGACCCTACCACGTGACATACACTACCTGTCGCTCTCTAATGGTTAAAACACAATCTTTCTCTCTCTCTCTCTCTCTCTCTAGGGCGCATCTACAGAACAGTTATGAGATCATTGGTTCCCAGTACAGCGTTATATTCTATCTCTTACAGTCTCCATAGCTTCGTCTCCCTCTCTCTCACATTCTCGTGCAGGACGAATGTGTGATTGTATACTTCACGATTTCAATTACTCATTATGCGTTTTTGGGGGTATATTTTCTCTTGTAGCTTGTTGTTTGTAACTAAATAAATAATAGTATCCTCTACAACTACAACAAGTGTTGGAATAAGCCATTCCAAACATGTTGCAGAGTACTTTTTCCAACAAAATTTAGAAATGATACGAAAAATGTAACTTACTTAAGAGAATTATATTTTGTTAGGAAACAAACAATATTAATTTAAACGTCCTAAATTGCTTATTACACAATTCATGTCTATGTTTTGATTTATTTGGTAATAACTGGCTCCCCGTTATTCCATATTTGTCTTTATTACCTACCACTTGATATTTTTGTCGACAAAATATTACATAGTTAATTTTCTGAGTAATATATTATTATTTAGCTAAACTTATTGCTCTGACGATCTCAAAAAAACCTGTAAAAGTTAACAGAAAATTCCGAAACTGTTCAAAACATCAAACGCGAATTCAGAAATAAATAAAACAAGCAGACGTTACTATAGCAACCGAACCATAATATTTGATATACACAAAAGTAGTCCCAATATAGCAGCTCATTTCAAGGTTGCATGCGCAGTAACAAAATGAAAGGGAAATTATATTGTACTGTCTCAAGCATAAAGCGTAGTATGTACCAATATCTTCCGTAAGCACGAATCCGAGCGAAGCTTGCCAAGCGGTCATTGAAGTAGTTGCACGACTGTACAAATGATTATTTAGCTAGAATTATAGTATTATTTCTCTCTCAGGCTATCGCATGTTATCTGTAAGCAACCTAGATGAGTTCCTCTTTCGGAGACCTGTACCTACCGCGCTAATATACCGCTGAACACATAATGATTTGTCGGAAACCGTGCGTAATTATTCCAAACGGAGTTATGCCACACTGTTTGTTCGAATGATATTAATTCCAACATAATTTGTAGTGATTATCATTACAGTTAGGAATGGCGTATTCCCAACCTCTAAAAGGTTAGGAATCGACATATTATTATAATAATTGTGAATAAACTTAATATTTATTATTATTAAAAAGTAGACAAAACATATTTGTTGGTCATCGAATTGACGAAATACAAGAGACAATAAAATCCGGCAAATAGCGACAGGTTAGCATTGGAAGAAAATATAGCGGGTGAAGTCACAAAATGGTCTAAATTGTCATTATTAAGAAACAATGAACGATGGTTGTATGGACAAGAATTTTTAAAATTACCAAAAGAAAACTAGTCATGTGGATTTATACACGAGAAAATATATGTGATCTAAAAAAGGAATTAAAAGAAGTTACAAATTCCGAGTGGTGTCAAGTGCACTTGGAAATTTAAGAATCTTTTTAAATGCAACGATTTCTGAATATGTTCGATTCCTACGCAACTGTTCACGCGCTTGTTATTGTCGATGTATTCCCTCTACTCTCTTTATCATTCGACTTCTGTCTTATAGCAGTCACAGCGATGTGGCGTCTCAAGCAAATTTCATCAACTTAATAATTTTTTTCGGGTATTATTAATTTCAGAGAAGAATGCAAAAATAGAGAACTTTTTTTTTTTAATGAAATTAACCCCCATTTACATAAATGTGTTATTATATTAATATAAAGAAAGATTTAATTATTTTGAAAATATTTGGATAAATTTATTCTTATCCTACAATACACTAAAACTGAAAAATTAAGGAGAAAGTCTTCAACTTCAGAAATTCAAAACCAGAAATGCATGCAAGAATCATTCATATCCCGAATATTCAAAACCAGAAGATGCATGCACAGAATCATTCATATCCCGAATATTCAAAAACAGAATTGCGCGTAACCAGAAAGCGTTTCGCCCGAATCATTCAATGACCGAATACGTGGGCATGGTTTGGAAAACGCTAGGTTGAGAATCGCTGCATTATACGATGATTTCATTTAAATGCAACCTTATGAAAATTATTGTACATAGTTATACGTAAAATGACAAGAAATATGTGCAAGAAGAATGAATGAAATTATTCCGATGAGATTTGAGATAACACATGTAATTTTGAGTGTTCATTACGATAACTTCAAGGTCCAGAGATTCACAACACTGAATATACGTACGATTGTGTGACTGACAGCAGCTGAAAAATTTGTCAACATAACCTATAAAAATAAATAATCCTTTAATTTTCACAAATTTTCTGTTTTGACACTAAAGTTCCTTTTTATCATCAGATGGTTTATTTCCTCAGCCCTACGGCCTTGGCAACTAAATTCCACATTCATGATAAAAAGTAGAACTTCAGTACCTACCTTAATTGATACATAAATAACTATTATTCTGAAAGTACGAACACATATTCTCAATGAAAAGCTTGTACATATCTATGACATGATGAATAATTAGCAGAACCATTCGGATACTTATGTACAAGAAGGTATAATAGTTTAACTTTGAATTTATAAGATTATGTCTCGTTATTAAATAAAATTGACTTTTGGACTTCCATTATCTTTATTAACAAAAACACAAATTGTCACAACGTTTCGGTAGCTGATATCTGCTGCCGTCATCAGGTGAACTGATACTAACTAATTCCTAATATTCCGAGCCTTATATCTAGTGTTATGAAGGTGGTCAAGCTTGGTTGGGAGTTTAAATGTATTTGGTGATCCATGATTGGTTGTTGTCTCCTGTGCAATGGACTGTGGCGGTTCTTCAATTGGTGGTTCCCTGGTTACGATCTTCAATGAAGTGTTTTGAGAAATGATCTTCTTCCAAAGTGGTTTAATTTCTACACTGGCATGGCTGAAGACCTTTTCCCGATTTATCATGATGTATGCGGCCTCTTTAAACTTTCGTTTGAAAGCGTGATCCTCTTTGGAGATGATTTCCGCGTTGTCCCATAAAATTCTGTGATGGTTTTCCCATGCGTGGTCTGCAATTCCGGATTTCGATGTTTCTCCTCTTGTTGTATGCCGTTTGTGTTCCTTCATCCTGATATCCAGTGGCCTCTTAGTTTCGCCTATGTACACTTTCCCACATTCACAATCCACCTGGTAGATTCCTTTTTCAGATCCTGCTGATTTCGGCGGTGCCATGGAGGAGAGTAGGTTTTTCAGTGCTGTGGTGTTTTGGAATCTGGTGGTAATTCCATATTTTTCACCTGTTTTTCTATTTTTTTCTGAAAGACCGTTGATATACGGAATATATAATTCTTTCTGGGTCTTCTCTTGTTTCTGCCCTGGTGTGTTGTGGTGTTGGTGCCTGGTGATGATTGCCTTGATCTGTTTCTCGGGATATCCATTTTCTCTAAGGTTGTTCTCTATTTTTCCAAGTTCGATATTGTATTTCTCTTCCGTGCTGCAGTGGCTCCTAGCTCTATCCAATAAGGTCCTGGCTACTCCAATCTTTGTCGCCTGTGAGTGGTTGGACTGGTAACTAAGATACCTCCCTGTATGTGTAGGTTTCCGGTAAACCGAAGTTGTGATGTTGTTGCCATTGGTGTTGGTGGAGAGAAAAAAAAGAATATGTTGTCACTCGAGTGCAGAGCTGGGCAGTAATTAATTACATTTGGTAATTAATTACTAATTAAATTACTTTCTCCCAAATTGTAATTTGTAATTAATTACTTTGTAAAAAAAGTAATTATACTCAATTACTTTTGAAAATTTGGGTTTTAAATATTAATTACTATTTTGAACCAACAAGTAAGGGAATCCCCGGGATTCGGGCCTAGTTTACTTGCATTGTGGTTGTAACAACAGGTTACAAATGCAACTTGTCATGTACGTTGGGACGTACGACGTACTTTGGACTTTTACTTAATTTATAATTTATTATTTTTTCTGAATCCTAATAGTAATAATATACTTTTCAAGGAATTTGCAATGTCTTCATATAGGGTTTCATATAAATCAGTATAAAATATTTTTAATAACCATATACACATATATCAGGGTGAGTCTGGGAAGATGTCCACACTTTCAACATAGTTATTACAAGTAATCTAGATTTTTTCATATTATCTTGTAAACGTGACTTTATAAAAAATATCTACATCTGCTATCAAATAGTATATTTTTTAAAAAATAAAACTTTTATATGAGTATTTTTTTCTATTACTTATAATTAAGAAGTGAAATGTCGAGGACGCGGGGAGGGGGCTGCGCATCTTCCCAGACTCAGCCTTTATATAGGTAACTTATGTTACGGAAATTCCAAATCACTTCAAAACATTTGCATCCCACTATATGAAGGGTCACTTTCGTGTCTACCTGGGAGTGAGGCAGGTTTTCCTACCCTAAACAGATATTCGTGCATCGACCTTCTAAAAAGGAATAATTATTCAACTTTCGAATTGCATATAATTTCAATCCAAAAAGGTAGCTACAACTACGTCAAAATTTTACAAAGTTGGCAATTCTTTATAAATTTGTTTTATTACTCTTATATTTTTATTTTTGTTGTATTTCATATTAAACAGTATAATATTATTTTTTGTTTTATTTAATGTAAGGTAACAGATTTTTTAGTAAAGTAATTGAAAAAGTAATTAAAATGTCAATTACAATGCAAAAGTAATTGGTAATTTAATTACATTTTGGTTAAAGTAATTGTAATTGTATTCAATTACTTTTTGAAAGTAATTTGCCCAGCTCTGCTCGAGTGTACCTATTAAAAACTTGTTCTATGTTCAAAATAAAAATTAAGCTAACGCAGTTTATATTTGCAATAATCAATATTTTTTAAAATTATATTATATATATAGATTGTGTAAAAATTGTTAAAAGCTTATATCAAAGACTGTAACAGACGAATTTTCTTTATTTTTCCGTAGAAAAGTTCTTTTTGGAACTGTACCACTCGCACTAACACATACAAAAGTGTCGTATTCCAATTTACTCACACAACAGCACGAGTGTTGAAAAATAACTGTGTCAACGTCGCACTGTCGCACTTAGACAAGGACAGAAATATTTAGTTTGGTTTCAGAGCTTGAATTTTAATTTTGACATATGTGAAAATGTCGAACCGTGTACGGTTTTCAGAATTCAGAGGTATAATAACAAAAAACATTTTGAAACACTAAGTAGAATATATACAGAAAATGGAAGAAAAGGTGTAATTCAATTCAATCAGAAATAGTCAATTTTATCTTTTTGTACACAAACGCTTAAAAACTAATTTAAATTTTGAAGTTTTCCCACATTTATTGGTACATTCAGGCATAAAAGTAATCAGATGTTTTGAGATATAATACTAGTTCTAAACTACAAATCGGAACTGCAAAACAAATTAATATATTAGGGTATTCTCGCATATTTTTTTTATTCTTTATTCTTAAAGAACAGGTATTTCTAAGAGTACCTGTGGAAACCCGAATTAAAAATTCCTTTTAATAAGCGAGATATTAATTTTTAAAATTTAATTTTGGTAGGTCACGTGATACGCGACGTACTAGTTGTACGTACCAGCGGTGTACAATCAGTGGTTCATGAGTTTTCGAGATGGTATTCAGTAAGTATTACAAAAGGTAGGAAATCAAATATATTTAATTGTAATCTTACATATTATTACTAAAAAAAAGTAAAGATAATTATAAGAAAACCATTTTAAGTAAATGATTACATTTATTTATCCCTACAGCTGTAGTACGAATACTCCCGAACGAACCGAAGTAGACCCGAGCATGTACGTACCTAAATGCGGCGTGTTATCATATTCGAGCATGTAGTAGGGATATCAACTGGTCTCCCATTGATAGTACAACTAGTACATCATCAAAATTTTAATGCTTTATATATTTTGCAACAATCTATTTATAACATCTTTTTTGCTTTTTCTCTCTCGTTTACCAATCAACTTTAGTATTTTAAATAACTTTTTAATGTTTGTAATCATGAGAGAATACCCTTTTCTTTCTTAAAATTACGAAAAAGTAGTATTATACTAGCCGTGTTCCTTCGGGCTGTGATTCACAATCAAAAGCATCAAAGTGATCATGATTAAGAAGAAGTATGTTTTCTCATTTCTTATTCGTTATCCCCACTTTCTCATTTTGTGATCACTAGACAACCGTCCCCTTTCCCTTCTGAATCATCCTTTTTGAGTGATCACACAGATTCATTTCAGAACAAATTTAAAAGTGGCTAACGACAATAGGTTTTCGAGCGTAAAAAAATAAATCAATGTGGGGTTTGTTGCATCAAAGGAAATATGATTTTCCTACAAAATAATGTAATGACTCACCATATTTTTGAAAACAAAGAAAATATGTTACATAAAAGATTTGTTTTAAGGAAACATACTTCATATATTACCAAGAACATTTTTCTTATATTTCTATATGATCCATTTTTAATATGCTGACTATAAGACACGACAATAGATTATATATAAAATAAATTAGTTTGTATTGGTGTGTTTATGATATTTGACGCTAGATGGTGTTTATACTATTTAAGTTGTTTTCTTGATATAATTTTTAAATCATGATTCAAAAGGATCACGATTAAACTAATCAGGATTCACAAAATCAAAATCACAGTTAGAAGGAACACGGCTACTGTTTGAACTTTTCATGCTTTTCACGTAAAATACCCATATAAAAAATATTTCCTTCGAATGTACGTTTGAAATTCCTTTAACCACAGAACACATTTTATTCACTAATACCACAGTAGGCGTTGTTAACTGACACTTCATCTGGAGAACTTGTACATGGTTGTCAAGTATAATTGTACCGATTTATCGTATCTTCAGATTATAATTTTCTAGAGGCAATAAAATTAAATCTGGGTGGTAAATAATTTTCAAATTTTTACATAAAATCCGTTAATTGGTTATCTATAACATACTAGTTTTTCGATTAAATGTCATACTTGATATAAAAGTTATAATTTAAAATGTTGTGTTTATTTTGCCATTTCCTATTCTTCACGTGTTAAAAAGGCCAAATTTAATTGCAAATATCTCAGGTACCGCTTGGTCAATTGTTTTAAAACTTGGAGAGCAGGTAGATTATACTGCAAATGAGATGTACTTAAAATTTCAATTAATTCTGTTGAAAATGATTTCACGATATAACTACCTTAATATTTGATATACACAAAAGTAATCCCAATATAGCAGCTCATTTCAAGGTTGCATGCGCAGTAACAAAATGAAAGGGAAATTATATTGTACTGTCTCAAGCATAAAGCGTAGTATGTACATTGGTACATCCGTAAGCACGAATCCGAACGAAGAGGGGCGAAGCTTGCCAAGCGGTCATTGAAGTAGTTGCACGACTGTACAAATGATTATTTAGCTAGAATTATAGTATTATTTCTCTCTTTTCATCAGGCTATCGCATGTTATCTGTAAGCAACCTAGATGAGTTCCTATTTCGGAGACCTGTACTTACCGCACTAATATTCCGCTGAACACATAATGATTTGTCGGAAGTCGTGCGTAATTATTCCAAACGAATTTATGCCACACTGTTTGTTCGAATGATACGAGTATTAATTCCAACATAATTTGTAGTGGTGGAATGTGTAGTTCCTAAAATAATGTTGGAGAAAATATTTTATATGCCATGTTTTTAATAGTATATTGTAACTGAGGTGGGATGTTTCATTATAGCTTATACCTTGAGGTGAGATACAGCGCGAGGCTGTGATGAAACTCCCATTGAGGTATGTATACTATTTTATTCATAATCATCCTCTTTTTAAATCAATAATTTTCAGAATAAATCATTAAGTTAATATTTTTTGACAGCTATATTAAAATTTGTTTGGCCTACCTTTATTATAAGGATCTATGACAATAGTACTAGGCAACCCCTACATAAACATTTTTAGCCCGTGGGGTGGAAGTGAAATCTGCTTTTTCGCATCCAAAAGATTATCATTACAGTTAGGAATGGCGTATTCCCAACCTCTAAAAGGTTAGGAATCGACATATTATTATAATAATTGTGAATAAACTTAATATTTATTATTATTAAAAAGTAGAGACAAAACATATTTTTCATTTTGGTATTACTACGATGTATAAGGTAGGCGTTGCCTTTTTGCCTACCCTAGCGAGTCGCCACTGCTACGGATAACATATTTAAATAATTTGTTGGTCATCGAATTGACGAAATACAAGAGACAATAAAATCCGGCAAATAGCGACAGGTTAGCATTGGAAGAAAATATGGCGGGTGAAGTCACAAAATGGTCTAAATTGTCATTATTAAGAAACAATGAACGACGGTTGTATGGACAAGAATTTTTAAAATTACCAAAAGAAAACTAGTCATGTGGATTTATACACGAGAAAATATATGTGATCTAAAAAAGGAATTAAAAGAAGTTACAAATTCCGAGTGGTGTCAAGTGCACTTGGAAATTTAAGAATCTTTTTAAATGCAACGATTTCTGAATATGTTCGATTCCTACGCAACTGTTCACGCGCTTGTTATTGTCAATGTATTCCCTCTACTCTTTTTATCATTCGACTTCTGTCTTATACAGGGATGGGAAAATGTAGCAATATTTCTATTTACTACATAACTACTTTTACTACGTAGTAAATGTAGCAAATTAAAAATGTCGTAAATTGTGTGTAGTAAATGTAGTAAATTTTTTGATTGGTCAGGTCAGGAGTCACATGTTAAGTTAGACAGATCAGAAAGAAGTAAGAAACGGTTGACATTACATTAGTGATATTGATGTATGTAGTTCTCTAACCAAACAAAGAAAAATAGAGGGTTTATTATAAAAATATTTATATACATATACGACTGACATAAAAAATAAAAGAAATGGATTGAAAATTACATAATTTTTTATTTATATTCTGTACTATTTCCTGTTTCCTTTTCTTATTAATTTATTATGTTTATAAATGAGATGACATATGAATTGACGTGACGTGACAGATGGAGATGAGATGAGGATGAGAGAAAAGATATGATAATGTTAATGACAATTTTCATTAATTCCAATTAAAATATTATGTCGTAAATGTAATAAATTCGTGTAGTTATGTAGTAAATTGACCATGTAGTAAATGGAATTTGCTACTGTAGTAAATAACGTCGTAAATGTATAATTTACTACGTTCCCATCCCTGGTCTTATAGCAGTCACAGCGATGTGGCGTCTCAAGCAAATTTCATCAACTTAATAATTTTTTTCGGGTATTATTAATTTCCGCCATTAGAGGGCCACTGTCATATTCGTTGTTGTTGCGCAAATTATTATGTATTTTCGTGGTTACTTCTTTTATTTTAATGGGCTGGGTATGAACCGTCCTAATGTCCCTACATCGCCCCGTTCAATTCTCGCTTCGTTCAGTTTCATAACGTTCAAATCTTGACCATGAAGTTGGTGCGCACCAAAACGTTCATTTCTTGCCCTGTTCAAATACCTACTTCGCGCGCTCCCAAATTTAAACAGTACACTCCAAAGAACAAATTGCAAAGAAATCTGTTTTATTCAGTAGAAATACATTTATACTTCTTGAGAATGTTAATAGATGTCGTAAAAATTGTGGAAATGTCAAAAAATTCAAATTGAAATAAATTTATTATGTAGTGTCAAAGTACACAGTAATGATATTACAAATGTATGGATCTTTATATATAGTAAAGTTTATAAATATATTTTATATCAATACAGGATATTGCGTGCGTTATTAGAAATGGTTATAAAAAGCATTCTAACCATTATTTTATTGCTAAGGAAAGGACGGGAAGATGATATTTCTATTAATAAATTAAATGAAGAAACTGTACTACAATATTTATAAATTATTTAGGGCCGGTATTTTCACTTCTGAATAAAGTTTCGAATAAGTATTCGTTAAATAAATTTATTCTATATATTTATTCAACGAATAACTCCATTGAGTCTTTTCACACATTTGACAAAAACAAATAGCTATCTGTCAAATAATTTTTACATTCGTGAATTGGTAACCTTACAGAGTGAATTTGTGTCAGTGGAGAAGGATGGAGTTTTGCGTAGCCACGTTAAGCAGACAAGGATGAAATGTGTCAACTTCTTTTGAATCCGTACTTGTCAAAATTTTGTTTGACATCCTTAATGTCATCTATATCCTTCTGCATTTTTAGCCCCGGGAGAGTGTAGTTTAACAAGTAATCTTTTGCAGTAATCATACGCGGTAAACGAAATATATGTATATTATAAAATTGTCCTTATAATTTTTGTATATTCCTTTCAGTTCGAGGTAAATGAATGTTACTATATAAAAGTATTCAAAAGTATTCAAAATCCGAAAATATTTTACCAGCATAAATGTCAGGATCTTTATAATGATTTACCCAAGGAGGGATTTACCTATGTATGCACTTTTGAGATCAAATACGAACCCTAATTTGTAATATTAAATAAGAACAGTTTGTTTTCAATCGGAATCTGTCAAAAATTTCCTTGATGTGTGTGGTTAGGTGGCTGTCTAATCGTGTGTTTTCGATTTCTCGCATTATTTATTCATAGCTCTGACAATGATCAGAATCATTAAAAATATTCAATATATCCACTTTGTTAAATCTGCACTATGTAGAAATGTAATGTACATACGAATAAACCCTTTATTCGCTACCCAACTAGCGAATAACTTATTCCGCGAATAACAGATGTTATTCTTTCGAATAAATTTATTTGCAAGTGAAAAGACAACAAAAATATTTATCCGAAGGTTAAATTTATCTATAGCTTTACTCGCAAGTGAAAATACCGGCCCTTAAAGATATAAATTTGTTATAGCTTTTATAATACACTGTACATTTTATTACAGTGACGATATTTGTACAGGTTTTGTTAAAGATAAAAGAATATGAAATAAAATAGTTTCAAAATATGTAATTTAACATGATATTTAACTAATTCTTTATGTAAAATAGTAAATAACAAGGAAATCAAATAATTTTATATCAATTAATAGAATTTTGGAATAAAACAAGGCTTCAAGCGATGTAAAAATAAATATAGTGGAAAATAGAAGCATCAAGTGTTATTTTATACTAAAACAATGACGAACATCACGAATAATTACCTGAGTTGTGACACATATATAAAATGGTGTGAAGAGAAGAAAATTGATGAAACAAAAAGGCTTTGTTTGTTACTTTAAATATGTTTCAAAAATCATAATCTCTGTGGTACTATTATTTCATGTTAAAAATATTTTTTATTAACAAAATCATTGATAGAAAATATGTATACGAATTTAAATCAGCTTGAGTGGTCAAAAGTACCAAGCAAAGAGAATATAACATTTTTGAAGCAGGCGGATAAATGAATTGAGATACTGTATGTTTAGATAGTGACATTTTATTACTTATTGTATTGTTTTGATGAAGTTATTTATATATAACGTGTATTTGCAAAGATAATTATATGTAAGATGAACAAGAATAAATGTGACACTTATCTCTTTATTACCTTCCGTCACCTATAGGTAAGGAAGGTATTGTCTTTGGTCAAAAAATTCAATGATGAGTTTTTACTGAATAAGCACGTTTTAGGGTCCATATAATATGATTTTACCATTTTTACGATGATGTCTGTATGTATGTGTGTCTGTGTGTCTGTGTGTCCGTGTGTCTGTGTGTGTGTAACAAAATTTCCGGATCCAATAACTTCAATACCACGATTCCAAAAATTATAATTTTTTCGTATTCCTCAAGTTTACATCCAGAAGAACAACTGATTAGATTTTGGTTATAATTGGTCAACCGGAAGTAGTCTCATTTGAAGATTTAACAGTTAAATTTGATTTATTGACATTTAACGTTATTATAACGTAAGGAATATATTATTGTCTATACGATTTGATTACAATTTATACTTCATATTCAATAGATATAGAGTTGAAGAATTTTAAAGAAATTAAATTTTATAATTCAGCCAGCTATGCCAAACTTGGGAACTAGTAATATATTCATATAATTCAAATTGACAGATGTCAGTATCAATAAAAAGTAAATTAATGTGGCAGATATGAGGATGTTGAAGTAGATATTGGGGAATACACGGAAAGATACGGTAAGAAAATAACTCTAGTGTTACAAGTTTTTAGAAAGATACAAGAAAGACGATTACATTGGTTTGAACATGTCATGAGGAGAAATGAACAATTATATTGGAACAAGAATGAATAGTTTAGTAATAGGACGTTAAAGAAACAGAGGAAGACCAAAGACAAGATGGAAGGACTGTATTGCGGAAGATTTGAGAGAAAAGGAACTGAATGAGAACGACATGCAAAAATAGCGACCCCTAACGAATGGGAAAAGCTAAAGAAGAAGATGCCAGTGTCAAGTGAAATTTGAATAGTTTGTTTATGAAATAATTTTACTGGAAATTTAGAATCTTTTGTAAGAAAAATTATGGAATTTATACATTATACACGAGAATGACGGAAGGTATTGTGCTGGCCACAACAGATTTTTTTTATTTTGAAAATCGTGACAACTACAAACAACATATATGAACTAACTAGATTACAATATATATATACATATAATAAGGTTTCTTGATTTATATAAAATAATACTTCAACACTCCCTCTAAATCAAGAAACTTTTGCCATGTAATCCAATTTTGTTTCTTAAATTCTGTAGTCTTTGCTTTGGTAGTGGCTTCGTAAAGATATCAACAATTTGTTCTGTACTTGAAATATATCCAATGTCCAGTTTTCCATTTTCATAAAGTTCTCTAACAAATTTGTACCGTACATCTATATGTTTGGACTTGTTATGAAATTCAGGATTCTTTATAAGACGAATCGCACTTTGATTATCAATTTTTAGTTCTGGAATGGGTGCGATGTTACCTATTTCCTTATATAATCGTACAAGCCAAACAATCTCTTTAGCAGCTAAACTAGCAGCTATAAACTCAGCCTCTGTTGTAGATAAAGCTACGCATTTTTGTCTTGTACTTGTCCATATTACTGCTCCATCGCTGAATTTACAAATTATTCCAGAAGTTGATCGTCTTGTTGAACTATCTCCTGCATAATCCGCATCACAGTAAGTTTCTAAATTGTTCATATTCATTTGTGCTTTGTACAAAATTCCCCAATCCATTGTACCTTTAATGTACTTTAGTACTCTTTTTATCATTGCCCAGTGTTTTATTTTTGGACAATTTAAAACTTGGGACAATACACCAACTGTAAAAGCAATATCTGGTCTTGTTACTATAGCAAGATATAGTAGACTTCCTACTGCTTCTCTGTAAGGAACATTAGTAGCTAGATCTTTTTCACATCTTTCAAAATACTGATCTGTTTCTATAGGTGTAGATACTGGATTAGCGTCTATCATATTAATTTTTTCTAATACTTTCTTCGCATATATTTCTTGGTTAATAAATATGGAGCCATCTTCCAAACGATGAATTTGCATACCAAGAAAACAATCTGCCAGTCCAGTTCTAACTTTGAATTCTTGTTTCAGTTTCTTCAGAAATTCGCTTAATTCGTTACTATCCTTAGTTATGACAAGTCCGTCATCTACATACAAAACTAAGAATAATCTTCTATCTTTACTAATGTATAAACACGGATCTTCATTACTTTGTAGTAATTCGCAAAATTGCAGAAATTTCCTGAATCTATGATTCCAGCACCGCGGGGCCTGTTTCAAACCATACAAACTTTTATTCAGTCTACAAACCCTGTCAGTTCCATCTTCAAATCCAGTAGGCTGCTTCATGTAAATTTCTTCTGGTAAATCTCCATAAAGAAAAGCTGTTTTTATATCAAATTGTTGTATTTTCATGTCTTCACTCGCAGCAATACTTAAAATTGTTCTGATTGTATCCCAACGAACGACAGGACTGAATGTTTCTTTAAAATCAATTCCATATTTCTGTGAGTATCCCTTTACCACTAGTCTTGCATTGTATCTCTCAATACTTCCGTTAGTTTTATATTTAATCTTGAATACCCAACGATTATCTATTGGTGCTCTTCCTTCAGGCAAGTTTACTAAGTTCCAAGTATTATTTTCTGCTAACGCATCTAATTCTTCTTTCATGGCAAGTTTCCACTGTTCACTATCTGTTGATGTTAGAGCTTCAGACAACGTTGAAGGCTCTTCAGATACTGCCAGCATAATCAAATCATCATATCTTACTGGCTTTTTGATATTAGAACGGTCGCGTAATCTTCTTTCAGTAATCAGGGTTATTTCTTCTTCATTATCTTGTTTTTCTTCATCTTTATTATTATTATTTGTTTTTTCATTATCTTGTATTTCTTCTTCTTCTTCTTTATTATTAATTTCTTCTGAAATTTCTATGTTAAAATTTCGACTGCAGCAAGACCGCGTAGTAGCTTCATTCTTGAATATGACATCTCTTGATAAAATAACTTGATCTTCTTCCGGAATCCAGACTCTATATCCATCTCGATCACCACAGTATCCCACTAAGATTCCTTTCTTTGCCTTCTTATCAAATTTGCTTCTTTTTGGTTTAGGTACATGCACGAAGCATTCTGTTCCAAAAAAATTTAAGTGATCTGTAGCAGGTTTCTTATTAAACCAAATTTCATGTGGTGTTTTATCTTCAATGGGAGTGGGGCCAGTTCTGTTTATAACATAAGCTGCAGTGTTCACCGCTTCTGCCCATAATTTCTCCGGCAAATCACTGGCATGTAACATAGTTCTCGCTGCTTCCACCAATGTTCTATTGTCTTGTTCTGCAGCACCATTCTGTTCTGGTGTGTACGGCATACTTCTTCTATGATTTAATCCAGCGTTTTCTGTCATTTTCTTCACTTCTGAATTGTTAAACTCTTTTCCACCATCTGTAAGCAATTCTTTGATTAAATGTCCAGCGGTTTTCACAGTCTCTAAGAATTGTGCTAATTTCGTTTTCACTTCTGACTTTTCCTTCATAAAGTATACAGTTCTGTACTTTGAATAATCGTCTTTGAAGTCGACAAAGTATCTCATACCTCCTAATGATACTTCTGGAAATGGACCACAAACATCTGCATTAATGAGTTCACCTGGTTAATTCGGACGTTCTGTTCTTCGACCAAAACTCAGACGATGCATTTTGCCAAACATGCATGCTTCACAGATCTCACCATCCATAGGTACATTGATTCCTTTTTGTTTTAAATATTTCCTGACATGACGTTTGTTCTGATGTCCCAAACGCTCGTGCCAAATTTGTAAAATATTATTATCTTGTGACAAACATACATTTGAAGGATGTATTACCTTCATCAGCAGCTTGTAGACTCCACTTGATTGTCGAATGCCGACAGCTACTGTTTCTTTATTCTCATTTTTGAAAATTCGACATCTGCTATTTGAGTATTCTGTCAAACCGTTATCCAGAGCACAGCCTGATGAAAAAAGATTTTGTCCTCCTTCCGGAACAAACCAAACGTTTGATATATAACCTGGTTTCCATTTTTCTCCAACTAGCATTTCTATCTGCATTTTACCTTCTCCAAATGCATACATATTTCTTCCATCACCAAGACGTAAAGATTTCGGTTTAGAAAATAGAGTGTAGCTTGTGAACCAATCCGATCTTGTAGAAATGTGATGTGAAGCACCAGAATCTATCAACCAAGAAGCATTACCATCCATTCTTGTTGACGTATTACTCATAAAAGCTTGTCCTTTGTCTTCTTTTGTAGATCTGCCATTCTTTGTATCTTTATTAAATCTTTCATACTTCATTTTGCGATAATTTTTCTTAATGTGTCCCATTTTACCGCAATAGTAGCACTTAAATGTATTTGTATTTTTATTGTCTTTAGATTTGACATCTACAGATTTTTCTGCTTTCGTTATTAACGCAACAGAATCCTGTTCTTGTTTCGATAACTCCGTTTCTTTTAAACGTTGTTCATGCAGTCTAAGACGTTCTGTTAAACTTGTAATAGTACGTTCTGAATTTGGAACAGATTCCCATGCATTTTTGAATTCTAGATACTCAGAAGGTAGAGTGTTCAAAATTCTATTCATTAACATGGATTTTGGAAGTTCAACATTTTCTTCTTTTAATTCGTCATGCAAGTCTTGCCAAATCTTCTGCTAAGTCGAAACGTGACTCGCAATGTCAGCAGTTGTTTCCTTTTTGTAACTAAATAGCTGACAATAAAGCAGATCTAATCTTCTTTCACTCTTCTGTTCATACACGGAGTGTAGAACATCCCACATCTCTTTTGCAGTTTTGCAGGTAAGGATGTGTTGTTTTGGCTCAGCACGTACACTAGAACCAATAATATATCGAGCTAAAGCATCTGCTTCTTCAAACGCTTTCACATCAGCCATGTATTTCTTCTTGTCATCTTCCTTTGCACCTAAAGCTAAGACAATGGGCATAGTATGATCTCCCTTTACAACCGTTAAAACTTTATGTACCGTAAGTTGTAAATTTACATCAAATTTCCAACTAGCCCAATTCCTTTGACCTTCCAGTCTATCAATTAGAGGTGGAGAACAATCGATAGCACTATCGATACTATCGATAGTTTTTACCATCGAATACTATCGATAGCAATTATTAATTATCGATAATTTTCGATAGTCATTTTTGTTATTTGCTAGTTTTATTTGTTTCGTTTTTTATCACTTGTTATTTTGTAAAAAGTTTGTTTTTATTTTCATGAACACAAATACCGATAGGGTATTTTAGTAATTCATGTTGGTATTTATGTCGGAATCTAATGAATGTCACGAATGACGAATGTCATGTTACAGTTTACAGCTGTTAGTCTAACAAAAAAGAATACTATAAGTACCAGTCATTGAAATACTTAAAAGTGCTTCTTTAAAACGGTAAGTTAGTTACGCAATGTTATTTAATTATTAAATTATATAAGGGAACACCAGCGTTTATTTATTGTTTTTTTAGGTTAGAATCCAGCAGATTTATATTTTGAAAAATAAGCACGGAAAATAATACTAGTTCAGTGAGATGTAAAAGGAAAAAGTATTCTAACGTGTGGAATTATTTCAAGAAATGCCCTGATAAAAATTTAGCAAAATGCACGACTTGCGGCAAAGAATATCGAACCAGCGGTAATACAAGTAATTTATTAGATCACCATAAACGATTCCATCCTCTTTTTAAAATCACTGATCAGCAGGATCAGGAACAGCAAAGTGCCGAATCCGTACGATCAAGATCAATAAGCCCGTTTTTTAAAAAATTAATAAAATATGATAGCAGTAGCCAAAGAAAAAAGGAAATAGATAACGCTCTAACAATGATGATAGCAACGGATTTGCAACCATTTAGCATTGTCAATGACGAAGGTTTTAAAGTATTTGTAGAACTATTGGATCCAAAATATGAGCTACCTAGTAAAACAAATATTAGAGACAAGCTCATGAAACAAAAATCCCAAGAAATGCAAAGTGTTTTAAAAAACATTCTTTCTTCTATTGAATATGTTGCTGTTACATGTGATTCATGGACATCAAGAGTTACCGAAAGTTATTTAACAGTTACGTGCCATTTTATTTGTAATTTTCAACTCAAATACGCAGTTTTATCTACGAAACCTCTCTCGAGTGGCATAAATCACACCAGTGAAAATATAGCCACTACTCTGCGTGAAATATTTCTGGAATGGGATATAGACTCGAAAGTTGTTTGTATTGTCACTGACAATGCGGCAAATATGTTGAAGGCTTGTGAAATACTTAAAAAGAGACATTTGCCATGCTACGCCCATACTATGAACCTTGCTGTTAATGATGGACTGAAATTGGAAGCAATTAAGAACGTAATAGAAAAATGTAAAACGATTGTTAGATTCTTTAAATTTAGTACTGTTGCTACAGAAACTTTAAATAACATTCAAAAGGAACAGAATAAGAATCCTTTGAAACTCATACAGGACGTAGCTACGAGGTGGAATAGTACTGCAGCAATGGTGAGCAGAATAATTGAAATGCATGAAGCTATATCAGTTTCACTTTTACAATTAAGAAAAGCCCCGCAGCCATTTACAATTGATGATATATCAGTATTAAAAGATATCAATACAGTACTGGAATGTTTTGAGGAAGCAACGAAGAAGATTCGGGTGCTAAATACGTAACCGTGTCATTAATTATTCCATTAACTTGTGGTATTTATGATCATTTAATGAATGTTTTGAAGAAAGTTTCCACGGAAGAGGGAAAAATTTTATGTCAAGCAATTTTAGAATCTATTAAAAAAAGATTACTTCCATATGAAGAAAGATCCGTTACAAGAATTGCGACAATTGTTGATCCAAGATTTAAAAAAGAAGGGTTTAGATCAGTAGAAAATGCAAATCAAGCATCTATATATTTGGAGAATGAAATGACATTCATTTTAAAAAAAAGGGCGCAAAATAGTGTACCACAAGAAATACATAACAACACACAACTAAGCGAAGGAAGTAATGAAAGAGAAGAAAAAGCAGAACATTCTTCGAAAGTATTACTATTTAATTTTATGGATAAAAAATTAGAAGCAAAAGGTAGAACAATGAAAACTGATATTATTTATAATCAATAAAAGGCAATATCTAGAAAGACAAAATGTCCCATCAGATACAGATCCGCTTTTATTTTGGAAAGTAAGTTTTTTTATTATCTCATAAAGTATGTAAATAATAATTTTCAAAATTATTGTTTTTAGATTAATGCAAATGAGCTACAGCCACTTTCAGAAATTTGTGAGAAATTTTTATGTATTCCTGGATCTTCAGTACAGTCCGAACGTACATTTAGTGCAACAGGACAGTTAATATCTGACAGACGTTCCCGTTTGAAAGCAAAAAATGTAGATATGATTATATTTGTACGATCAAATAATTGGTTAATGCAGAAATAAACATGTTGTTTTTTTATAAAATTATTATTTTCATTTATATGATAATGTATTTTTGTTATTGAAAATAAATAAAGCTATATATTACACGAGAATTAAATCTAATATTAACTATCGGTAACTATCGATAGTTATCGATAGTAATGATCCAAAATATCGATAACTATCGATAGTATAAACTATCGATAATTCTCCATCACTACTATCAATACCTTGGATTTTCTCCATTTTCAGTCGCTTTGTTATATATAAATTGTGAGAAAACTACTTTGTCAGCTGGCGGTTCTACACACAGGTGGCGCCATCCTACGGACAACAACGAAAACAAAATAGAAGAAATGTTCTGTAGTAGTGTAAGCACGTGTGTATAGAGGTTACTAGAATAAATACAATTTATCTGCATATTGAGTGTTTTATATTCTCCTTTATTTTAACAAATCCAACAGGTTATAGGCCCAGTGCACGCTGAAACTGCGCCGGAAGAATAAAAAGTTTTTTTGAAGGTAAGCTTAGCTTACTAATGTAGAAATCAGAGTTACGTACACTGTACGTTTAGAAGAATACATGCATGTGTACCTAGAGTCAAGAAGATATTACGTATGTACATTAAAGTACGCAATTTACACATATTTTAGAATACGTAGTAGATACGTGCTTGTTTTAAGAATATTCATATAGATAAATAAAGGTTAGATGTTTGTTAAAATGGCAGCGTCGGGGGTAGAGACGAGTTCGGGGCAGGCGGGCTTGAGCGGGAACTGACGAGTTTGCGCGCGAGTTTGCTGTTTGTTTCTCTCTCTCCTTCCCGCTAGCTCAAGGACGGTGTTTTTGTTCTGGAAGTTTCTGAGGTTAGAGTCATTGTATGTACATATACACGTTGTAAACAAGAGTATATATGAATAAGAGCAACAATTTAAAAGAGTCATATTTTCTTTAAGAAAATACATGTGAGTATATACACATAATGTTGAATTTCTTGACTTAACTAGAAATCAAATATACAAAATAATTATTTCGGGGCTGCGATTACGCGGTACTTGCTGTGCAGTGTCGTGTACTCGTTTGCTAGGGATGTTGAAATGTCTGCGTATGTATCCCCGAGCATGTGCTTGATCAACCGCCTTCTATGGGACTTCATTGCCGTGCGTGAAGCCGTACATTGAAACAGGTGTGCATGTTCGAGGTGGTATTGCGTGGAGATTCAACGTCTTGTTTCGAGTCATGGTAATTTGCAGTGCTTTTTGTCTTGGCTCAGAAGCACGAAACTTTTTCTTTTCTTGTATCTGGTATCAGAGAAATTTAGAAGTTAAAATTAGAATTAAGAGAGAATAGAATATTGAATAATAGAAAATTATTTAATTGAGAATTTGTTTCAAAAACCCGAAATAGATGGCAGAAGAAAAGATTATTGAAATGAAACAGCACGAGAAGTCGCTGGTAGACTATGACAGCGATGATGAGGATATATTAGAGATAGATACATCACCAGAGAACATTGTTGTTGCTGGTGATGAAGAGAGTGAAGAAGCCGAAGAGACGTTAGAGGTTCCAGAGGATAAAGAAGTTGACTCAAATGAGCAAGAAGCTCAAGCGAGTGAAAGTAAGTAGTCATATTTTTTCTGTCTATAAAATTTAAGTAAATAGAAGAAACTGTAAAATTTAGAAGTTTAGATGTTAGATGATAGAGATTAGAAGTTGTTAGATGACAAAATTTAGAGATAGATGTTAAGAGTAAGGCCTAAAATTGTATGATTAGATGAAATCCAGATACTTATAAAGATGTTTAATTTTACAGTTGCAAATGTAAAGAGAATCAAGAAAATTAGAGATGACACAAATTTGATGTCAGCAGCATGTGCTGAAATAAAGAAAGCAGCAGAGACAATGACCAGAGCTTCAATGGCAGTAGTTAAAGCTGCTTTATCTATTGAAGAAAGCACTAAGAAGCTAGATAACGTCATCAGGCAGACAACAAAGATGGCGGAATTGATGAGTGATGCATCGAAGAGAGATGTAGAGGCCGTCAAAGGGCGTTTAAGATGTTTAGAGGTAAATAAAAACCCTGTTAATAAAAATAATTCGCTGTTAGATTCTGGTAAGAGAAAACTAGATAATCAATGGAACAATTTAGAGTCTGAAAATAACAATAAAAAATTAAAACCAAATGAAAATACAGGTTCAGAAACCAGGTTGCAAGGAAATGATAATTTAACTAGAGAACTAGAGTCAATTAAAAGAACTCTTGAACAAGAGTTATCAGCTGTCACAAAGATAAATATCAAAAGAGACTATAAACTCACGGCAAAATCCAACTTTGATATTTGGTTTGATTACTTGAAATCAGATCTGACAAGTCACGACTTAATAGATGTGATTGATTCAAATATTCCAAGTAATAAAAATTTACCTGAGTCGTTGATTAATAAGAGAAAGAGTTACGTTAGAGACATTATTATTAATCACTTAGATGAAAAGTACCACAAGAAAATTTTGAACATTATTGAGCCTGTAGATATCTTGAAAAAATTAAGAGTTCAGAGAAAAGACGAGATTAATATCACGTCTGCGTCAGTTCGAAAAAATCTATACTTAATAAAAATGCAGAAAAATGAAACAGTAAACGATTTCTGCGAACGGTTTGATGCGATTATAAAAGAATACGACGCATGTGGAGATGGAGTACCATTAACAAAGCAAGAATTAAGATCGGCCTTTTATCAGGCGGTTATACCAGTAATTCCTGAACTACGTAGTGCCGATTTAATTAAGAGAACAAATTCGAATGAGATGACGTTAGAAGAAATGAAATCATTTATTTCGCAATTAGAGGCGGAGAAAAAATCGGAACAAGCCGAAGATGGGGCAAAAGTCCAACGTGCCAGGACAGATCCGTCAACGAGTGGTGAAAAATGTTACAGATGTAACAAGCAGGGACATTGGGCAACCGACTGTCCTCTTAAGAGCCAAAATAAATGGTTCTGCTATTACTGTCAGGCCATCAAAAACCACAAAGGCGATAACTGCGACCTGGCAAAAGAGACAACTAATAATAAGAGGTATGTAGAGCAAAATTTTAGAGGTAGGGGTAATAAAAATTACAAAAGGAGAAAGCAGAGCCTAACACGAATTATAAGAGTAAATTTAACAAATTTAATAAAAGAGGGTTTAAAAACAATAAAAATTATCAAAAAGGAAGAGACAATAAGAGAAAAGATTTTAGAGATAATGGAAAAGTAAGAAGAGTTAGAGCTTCAGATGGGGACGAGAAGGATAAACCAGGTAAGAGTACTTATATTACTTTTATAGCGGATTCGGGAGCAACAGACCATATTATAAATGATAGTTTAATTTTGAGTAATTTTGAAAAATGCGATAATAAAACTATTAAGAGCGCGAATAAAAATGAATCAGCAGATATTATAATAGATGGTAGAGGGGATCTGTTGCTTTACACGAGTTCGGCTAGAGATAACGTGATCAAACTGTCAAATGTAATAAGTGCAAAAGATATTTCTGAGAACTTATTGAGTTTGTGAAAATTGGCAGATACGGGTTTTGGTATTTACCTAGATGATAAAACACTAAGAGTAGTTGATAGGAAAACAGATAAACTCGTGTTAGAGGGAGTATATCAAAAACCAAACTGGGTTTTAAACTTTAAGGTTAGAAAGTTTAGAGAAAATGAATTAAATGAAGATTTAGAATACGACATATATTGTTGTAGAGCTGTTATGGTTAAAGACGATGAGATTCCTGAACAATCGCAGAGATTTCATCAAGAAAACAAGTTATTAGAGTGGGAGGGAGAAACTGATGAAAATAAATTAAGAGATTCTGCGATTGGGAGGGAGAAGGAGAACCCCACGTCTTCAACCAGATATTTAGAAGTACAAGAACCACTAGAGGTAAGAGAGATTTGGGACTCTAGTCTAATTAACAGAAATACTATAAAAATTGACGATTTAGAGTCAGTGCAAAATTTAGAGGAAATATTTACAACAAATTCTTTAGAGAAAAATAAGCGTGAGCCAGTGAAAATTAATGAAGCAATGCTGTGGCATGTAAGACTTGGACACGCGTCATTGAATTATCTGAAGAAGTTACAACAAACTCATAAGAAGTTAGAGAAAGTAAAATTTGATGAATCTATATTAGAATGTGAAGTTTGCATAATGTCAAAAATGCAAAAATTGCCATTCAAAGAGACTAGAAGAAGAGCTGACAAACCACTTCAAATAATTCACACGGACACCATGGGACCGATCAAACCAAAGTCACATCCAGGACAAAAGAAGTTCATCAATGTTTACATTGACGACTACTCAAGACTAGCTAGAGCTTACTCCATTAAAACCAAAGATGAGGCAGGAGAAACTTTAGAGAAATTCTTAATATCGACCCGGAATCTACTAGGGAAAGATGAAAAAGTATGCTATATAAGATCAGACCAAGGCACTGAGTTCACTGGAAGAAAATTCTTAGAAGTCTTAGAAAGAGAAAAAATAGAGACAGAGTTTACATCACCGTACACACCAGAACACAATGGTGTTGCGGAAAGATTCAACGCAACAATTCAGAGGAAAGTTAGAGCATATATGTTTGACTCTGGACTACCCAAGAGTATGTGGGAATTAGCTGTGGATGCGGCAGTGCACGCATACAACAGGACTCCACACAAGTCAATAAATTTTCAGATACCGTTGACAAAATTTGCGCCAAGTGCAAGTTGCCATTTTGAGCAAATTAAGAGATTTGGATGTATTGGATACATCAAAGTTCCAAAACCTACTCTTAAATTTGGAGAACGTGCAATTAAAGCAGTTCTAGTAGGTTATAAGGATACGGGTTACCTGTTATGGCATCCTAGATCAGGAAAATTCTTAGAGTCGCGACATGTAAAATTCAATGAGAAAATTGTATACAAAGATGTGTACAATAAAAACCAGTTAGAAGAAATTAAAGACGATGCAGCCCAAGATGAAACTCAAACAGATGAGAAATGGATGTTACAGTTCAATGAGGAGGTTGAACCAGAAAAAGGAGAAAAACCTGAGTCAAGGAAAAGAGGAAGACCACGCAAGAAGGCAAAACAATCAGAGATATTAGAGAAAGAGAAAACCCAAAAGGAGATTTGTAAACCGTGTACGCGAAGTCAAAATAAGAGGAAGTTAGAAGTTGAAGAAAAGAGCAAAGTAAATTACGTTAAAATGCTTTTAGAAGATACAAGCTTTGCCAAGTACGCACCTAGAAGATTCACTAGAGAGGATAGAGGCAGAGCATATGAAAATGAAGAAGAGTTAAGACATTGTCTTATTGCTTCACTCAACGCAGATCCTATTAATTTTGCTGATGCAATGAAATCAAAAGAGAGAGATTTTTGGAGAATAGCAGTTAGAGAAGAAATTGATTCTATGATGAATAATAGAGTATGGAATTTAATAGACAGAGAGAAAATACAGCTAGACGGAAAAAGAGCAAACATTATAGATTCAAAGTGGGTATTTAAGAGAAAATTAGAAGTTGATGGAAGTACAAGATATAAGGCACGGTTGGTGACTAGAGGTTTCAAAGACAAGAATGTTTACGACTTGAGAGAAACATATGCACCAGTGTCTAGACTTCCAGTAATCAGAGCTGTACTCGCAGTAATAAACAAGTACAACCTGTATGCTTGTCAGTTAGATGTTAAGACGGCATTTCTAAATGGAAAGTTAGATGAAGAAATATATATATGGAAATACCAGATGGTTTAGAAGTAGATGAGCACACGAGAAAAACAAAGGTATGTAAATTAGAGAAAGCACTTTACGGGCTGAAAATAAGTCCAAAGAAGTGGAATAAGAGGTTCACAGAGGAAATTAAAAAGCTCGGGCTGGAGAATGACTTACATGAGCCATGTCTCTACACCTGGAGAAAAGATGGTAAGATGGCTGTGCTAGTGATATACGTAGACGATATCCTAACAGCAAGTAATGATGAAAAGAAGTTACAGGAAATTAAGAACCATCTAAGTAAAGCATTTGAGATGAAGGACCTTGGAGAACCAATAAGCTTTCTCGGAATGCAAATTGTGAGAAACAGAGAAGAGAGATGGATGACTATTAGTCAAGAAAATTACATCGAGAGTGTTTTAGAGAAATTCAACATGAAAGAGTGTAATCCACAAGGTACACCTATGGTTACAAGACAAGTTGAGAACAGAAGTAAAAGAAGAAAATTAGAGGAATCAGAGAAAACTAACGAAGTTGAGAGAACAGAAATTAAGAAGGTACCATTTAGAGAAGCGATAGGAAGTTTGATGTACTTAGCAAATGCAACGAGACCGGACATCGTATTTGCGGTAAACTACCTAGCGAGAAAACAACTGGAACCTTTAGAAAGTGATTGGTTAGATGTAAAAAGGGTTTTCAGATACTTAAGAGGAACTGTAAAGACAGGATTAAAATACACAGCTGAGAAAGAAGATCTAGAGGCATTTACAGACGCGAGTTTTAGAGACAATAATGACTCAACGTCAACTGGAGGATTTGTGATAAAACTTTTCGGAGATGTGATTGCCTGGAGAAGTCACAAACAAAACTACGTGACACTTTCCACCTGCCAAGCTGAGTACTTAGCCATGAGTGATGCTTGTCAAGAACTGATATCAGTTGACAAGGCAACGAGGTTCATGATTGGAAAAACACTTTTTCCAACAACAATTTGGTGCGACAACAAATCTGCTGGTGATTGTACCAAGAAAGATGGCAGTCACAAACTTAAGACGTTTGACGATAATTTAGATGAAATAAATAAGAGTTTATTAGAGAGAGAAAAGAGTTGAGTTAGAAAACATATGGCTACCACGCATGGGGACTTCATTAAGAAATGTGTTGAGGAAAATAGAGTTAGAGTAGAGTGGGTTGCAACGAAAGAAAACATAGCAGATATAATGACCAAACCTTTACCATTAGATGCTCACAAATATCTTAGAGAAAAAATGTTAAATTAAGAGGTAATCATAATTCTTTTTGAGACACTCTGTTTCAGGTAACTAATAGAGTTCAACCGTATCTGACAAAGGGAGGGAGTGTGAGAAAACTACTTTGTCAGCTGGCGGTTCTACACACAGGTGGCGCCATCCTACGGACAACAACGAAAACAAAATAGACAGAAATGTTCTGTAGTAGTGTAAGCACGTGTGTATAGAGGTTACTAGAATAAATACAATTTATCTGCATATTGAGTGTTTTATATTCTCCTTTATTTTAATAAATCCAACATAAATAAATCAACTACTTTTAATGATGCCGCGTGACCTGGGCCGCATAACCTGATGAAGTTATTTATATATAACGTGTATTTGCAAAGATAATTATATGTAAGATGAACAAGAATAAATGTGACACTTATCTCTTTATTTTTATTTTGAAAATCGTGACAACTACAAACAACATATATGAACTAACTAGATTACAATATATATACATATAATAAGGTTTCTTGATTTATATAAAATAATACTTCAACATGTTTTTACACAGAAATGTGATACAATAAATTAGATGTAAGAATAATACATAGTTATTTACATAACAAGTCAGGAAAGTGTTCCATTGCAAGATGAGTAGGTAATATTCCTGAAAATATTAGAGAAGCTGCGAACGTTGCTCTTTCAGAAATCGTACCGCCCAAATCAAAATACCGCTATGAGAGAGAATATAACATTTTCGAAAATTGGTGCAAGGAAAAGGCTGTTACTGAGTCTACAGAAGAAGTACTATTAGCCTATTTTTCGGAAAAATCTTACAAATATGAACTAAATCGAATAACCTATAAAAGAGGCTCAAGATGACGAAATTCTTATGATGAAGGTAAACACCAATTTTAATTAGTTTGTGTTGTACTCGTATAATAGACTTAATAATTTTATATTGTAGATTGTTTTTATACTGGCCTTGGCAGGAGCATGTCGTTGCGACAAATTAATTAAAATGTCTTTAGACGATATTAATGAAACTCCTAAAATGTTAATTATCAAGATTCTAAATACAAAAATAAATCATGTAAGACGTTTTGTATTTGATGAAGGTAACCCACGCTATACTGGTGTTAAAAAAGTAAAATATTTTAAGGGCATACAGTGTTGAATGAAATTAAATTAGACATTCCAGATCAAGATAGCCGAAAAAAAAATAATATATATGAAAGTAATTATTGAAAGTGTCAATTTTTGTAAATCACAAAAACACAAAAGTTATATATTAAAGTTGTATTCATAAATATAGTGAGTCTTATTTGTGTTCAACTAGTATTATTTCATCATACAGTATTGACCAAAATTAGTAAAAAAAAGCTTAATTAATATGGGTCCAATCTTCAAAAGTTTCCGATATATAAGGCAGTGATAATGAGTTTTACGGGGTTCGAAAACTATAAGAGTTACGAATTCGATGTTGTGCCGACCTTGGCCAATATTTAATTTTCAAATAACTTTGTAACTATTAGAAATTGAGAAAAATGTTTCATATAAAATTTTATTGTTTTTACCTCTCGCTAAGAGAGGTATAGGGAACGAAAGTGATGACGTCAAGGAGCCAATTTTGTTAGAATAGGTAGTAGTAGCTTTCCAAACAAGAAAATGGCTGCCGTCTTGGTAACCGTTGCTATGTTATGTTCAAAACTGACCGCGAGACGCGGCGCGAGGTTTGTCTCCAAACAAAACAAAAACATAACCTCATTGTTCAGAAATATTTTTTTCCTTGTATTGTGTTTTACTTACCGTCAAATTACTGGGTATAATCGCCTGTAGAAAATTATATTACTCTAACCACCACGTTGTACATGCACATGTAACGTCTGAACAAAGAGCTTGACAAAGAGGTTATGTTTCGGATTGTTTGGAGAAAAAACTTCGCGCCACTGCGTTTCGCGGTCGCGGTCAGTTTTGAACATAACATAGCAACGGTTACTAAGACGGCAGCCATTTTCTTGTTTGGAAAGTAAACTATTATCCATCCTAACAAAATTGGCTACTTGACGTCACACTTTCCTTCCCTATTGGATTCATGCTAAAAATCGCATATCCAGATTTTATTGAATAAGCACGTTTTAAGGTCCCTACAATCCGATTTTAACATTTTTACGATGATGTCTGTGTGTGTGTGTGTGGATGTGTGTGTGTGTGTGTGTGTGTGTGTATGTGTGTGTGTGTGTGTGGGATGTTGGAAGGACGGTTACTCAAAAACTATAAGACTTTAAATTTGTTTAACTACGTATTTCCCAATCGGACATTAATGGGAAGATCTAAAAAGGTTTTGGTAACAATTGGACAACCGGAAGTAGAAGATTCTTGAAAAAAAATCTTCTAAATAATATTTTTTGAAAAATTTTCTTGGTAATATTAAAGAAAATTAAATTCTCTATCTGATACATTTAAATATTTTATAATATATTCTATAGATTTAGAGATAAAAGAAATATAATATATAAAATAATGTTATAATAAATTTTACAGCGGAAAGATTGGCCATGGAAAATAGTTGAAAATTTAAATTATTTGTGACAGATAAATGTCAGTGTCAGAAATAATGAGTAATGAAAGAAAAATGTACTTGGAGAATCCCTTAATTCTTGATCTGTGACTATTATGGAGATGACAAGTCTAGGTTGAAGGACTTAAATTTGTTTCAAACATTATGCGACAATGTGCACCAGCACTGTAGACTAGAGTAACTTTGAATTGCGAAAAAGCTATCAAATTCTTCTCAAGTAAGTTGTAAATATTGACAAAATTACACATCGATATAAGAATAATCGGAGTGCAATCTATCCGTCACTTTATTAAAGGGAATTAGTGTTATTTAGATATAACAAGTATGAAAAAATAAAATGTAAAAGAAGATATGTAAGAATAGATGCACAATCCAGATATATACATATTAGACCGCCCAAAATTAATGTTTTTAGTAGAAGAATACGAAGAGAAAGTAAACAAGGTTGTTCGAATTGAAAATTGCTGTTACCAGCCTAATATTTATATATGGTAAACTCTACTTTGTAATTTATTGTAACATAATTTATGGTAAAATATCTTTATGTTGAGACATGCTATTATTGAATAATAAAGAAGTTTAAACGTCATAGATTTATATGAATATATTATTTGTATTTATAAAAATATTCTTTGCTTTATGCATACAGCCAGGTAAAATATACGGCGAGAGGTTATGTGCTGGCCACATCAGATTTTTTAGTCTATTTACCGACAGACGAAATTTTGTTCGATCACTATCTTTGTCTGTTTTTTTTCGATTTTTCGTTTTGCTGTGAAACAGTTGAAGATCAGACCTTTGTTGATTAAGCATTTTTAAAATTCATTTTGGTCAGTACTATATACCCTCATAAAATTTTACCCTATTTTTTTATATTTTATATTTATAATTAAACAGTATCATTATATTATTATAATATTTTTGTTTTTATGCTTGTACGAAAAATTAAAATAAAATTCGTGTTCAATAATTTGTTAATAATTGGTAATACGTTTCATTTCCTGACAAAGCTTTCATGAGGCTTATTATTATAACACAAACCTTTCCAAAATATAGGGGTGTACGGGAGCAAAAAATAACTATTTCATTTAAAATCGGACAAAGTGGCTCAATAATTATTTTTTCGAAAGAGAAGAAGTACACAACTAAATTTATGAAGTAAACTAAAGTACATAAGATTTCTGAATAAACTATACACTGAAATAAATCAATTTTTATAAACAAGAATTATTGTAATCGCCGCCAAAAATGACAGTTTTTGTGATCCTACCTCTTTTTCTTTACAAATGTCATATTAGATGAGAAGTTAGGTGCATGTCTAAAAGTTTCCACAAAACCTCTTCTTCTTTATGCCTAGTGCACACGGAGAAATTTTTAGCTAAGTTTCCTGAAATTTGTTTCCTAAAGAAGAAGAACGAAAAGTTGCCCGAAAGTTAACAGTGCCGTTAAAACTCGAGACGTTTTGCGGAAACTTTTTGACATGCACCTAACTTCTCATCTATTATGACATTTGTAAAGAAAAAGAGGTTAGGATCACAAAAACTTTGATTTTTGACGTCGATTACAATAATTCTTGTTTATAAAAATTGGTTTATTTCAGTGTAGTTTATTCAGTTTACTTCATAAATTTAGTTTGGTTAGAATTCTTAATTATTTTAATTATAAGCACATATAAATAGTTTATTTCTCCATTTAATTTTAGTTAAATTTAATTCCTACATGTAATTTTGTGTACTTCTTGGTCTTTGGAAAATATAATTCTCCAAGAGCCTACAGATTTCGAGTTTTGAGGAAACTTTTATTTTTTTCGTGCGAACACACGGTAGAGTTCCCGTCAGCTAAGAAAAAGCCGAGGGGTTGTTCACTGGTGTCAATACGTGTACAAAAATCTGAAAATACTTGTCAGTACCAAATAAATATCTGACAATACCATGTATTATAGTACAATACATGAAAATACTTTGCAATACCACGCAATACATAGAAATACTTTAACGGTACGTGAAAATAACTTAACGGTACATAAAAATACTTTGACGATACATGGAAATACTTTTACGGTACATGAAAATACATATCGATACCGAATAATATTTCTTGTAAATGCAAGCTTATGCAGAAGGCAGAGTCACAGGCACAGAAGTAGGAGAGCGTAGAGGACCTTACTTATTTCGAAGTGTATTCGGGCGAGATTTGGTGTTAAACAATTAAATATGAGTATTCCTATGATAAAGTACTATATTGCAATAAAGATACAAATTCAAAAATAACAGTTTTAAAAGTCAAATAATTTCGTACGATGCAATAGCGAATTGTGGGATATTTACAGCAGTTCTTAAACATATGTTACCTTTGTATAGTATTTTGACATTAAAGTTTGAGAATCCCTGTAAAATCTGTACTACTAAAGCCATCTATGAAAGAGTCAGGAAGTATTTCCAAACGCTACTAGATTGAAAACTTGTTATCACGTTTCTGAATGCAGATTCACCCCTCTGCAGATATGGAGACCCGTGTCAAAATGACAGCTAAATTACTTCCATAAATGTCCTAATTTTTCATTCAAAATTCCATGATTTTCTTATTTCATGTGGTTTATTTATTATCAGGGGTGTGGAATTCAGGTTCCTAAAAAAGGAATCATAATACCAAAAAATGAAATTTTGTATGAAATATTATGACATTTGTCAGTTATGCCCTATACATAAATTTTCTTGCAAAAGATCCTATATTTCCAGTAAAATTATTTTATAAACAAACAATGAAATAGTATTTGCACATGTAATGTTATTATAAATATTAAAGAATATTCTATTATCTATACGAATTGATTGCATTTTATATTTCATATTCAGTGGATATAGAGTTAAAGAATTATAAAGAAATTAAATTTTATAAATCAGCCAGCTGTGCTATAATCATGGAAACAGCTACAATATTAAGAAAATTATAACTGTAAAGAAAATGAATGTTGTAGAGATGAGGATGTTGAGATAGATGTTGAGGAAGACACGGAAAGATACGGTAAGGAATGAATCAATAAGGGAAATAACACGAGTATTAGAAGTTTCTAGAAAGATACAAGAGAGACGATTACATTGGTTTAAACATGTCATGAGGAGAGATAAAGAATATATTGGAAGAAGAATGAATAGCTTAGTAACAGACAATAGAAGAAACAGAGGAAGACCAAAGATAATATGGAAGGACTGTATTGCGGAAGACTTGGGAGAAAAGCAACCGAATGAGGATGACTCGCAAAACAGAAATGATTGGAAGAAGAAAATAAAAAATAGCAACCCCTAACGAATGGGAAAAGCTAAAGAAGAAGATGTCAGTGTCAAGTGCCATTTGCATGAAATAATATTACTGGAAATTTAGAATCTTACAAGAAAATTTATATATGGATTTTGCACATAATACACAGGATTGACGGAAGGTATTGTGCTGGGCACATCCGATTTTTTTATATAAAAAAAAGATAAACAAGCTGTGTAAATCGTATGGTACCACGAAATAGTGTGATTATTGTTCACATGTTTTATCTTTTTTACTTAATTTACAATTCTTGAAAATACATATAACACTAGTCAATACTCTTCAGTACTACACATTACTTTTCAATATTAGTCAATACGTTAAATACCTTTCAATATTAGTCAATACTTTTCAATATTATACATTTCTTGAAAATACATATCAATACTTGACAATACTGTAAATACGAAGTATTTTGTCAATCCCTGTACAAAATTTTTGCTTGTGAGCAACCCCTCGGAAAAAGCCATTTACGTCATTAGCGCAGAAACCAATTTCTGTCATTGGCCTGTTCATGTGATACGCCAGTGTCGTTCGTGTCTTATTCTGACATTTAGTTCTAATGAAAATGTATGGCACGCCACTGCCTACAAAATGTGATGCAAAAGTTTCTCCAAAACTTCTTCTTCTTCGGGGAACAAATTTCAGGAAACTTTACTAAAACTTTCTCCGTGTGCACTATGCATAAATGTCATGTATTCATAAATTGTGTTGTAGAGCTAGTTTGCCTCTTTATGGTGCAGCCTGGGTAACGATAATTTAAAACAAATCTGCGATCAGACTATAGTGACCAGGAGACCCCAAATAAGGGTTATTTGGGGTCTCCTGGTCACTATAGCCGTCACAAATGTCTCAAACACAGTAGTAGCGTCACAACGATCCAAAGTGGGCAAACAAAACAGTAGTACATTTTCAACGGCGCCTTCCATCAACTCGACCAACTTGTCTCTTCAAGTGTAAGCACGGTCCTCGGAGTCCTCGGTACCCCCATTGCATTCGCAACAAGCGCCAATTTCATCTGTGACCACACCCATCAAATGATTTTACCTGAGACTTGCATGGAAATGAACAGTTTTCGAACCCCGTAAAACTCATTTTTCACTGCCTTATATATCGGAAACTTTTGAAGATTGGACCCATATTGATTAAGCTTTTTTTACTAATTTTGGTCAGTACTATATGCCCTTAAAATATTTTACTTTTTTAACACCAGTATAGCGTGGGTTACCTTCATCAAATACAAAACGTCTTACATTATTTATTTTTGTATTTAGAATCTTGATAATTAACATTTTAGGAGTTTCATTAATATCGTCTAAAGACATTTTAATTAATTTGTCGCAACGACATGCTCCTGCCAAGGCCAGTATAAAAACAATCTACAATATAAAATTATTAAGTCTATTATACGAGTACAACACAAACTAATTAAAATTGATGTTTACCTTCATCATAAGAATTTCGTCATCTTGAGCCTCTTTTATAGGTTATTCAATTTAGTTCATATTTGTAAGATTTTTCCGAAAAATAGGCTAATAGTACTTCTTCTGTAGACTCAGTAACAGCCTTTTCCTTGCACCAATTTTCGAAAATGTTATATTCTCTCTCATAGCGGTATTTTGACTTGGGCGGTACGATTTCTGAAAGAGCAACGTTCGCAGCTTCTCTAATATTTTCAGGAATATTACCTACTCATCCTGCAATGGAACACTTTCCTGACTTGTTATGTAAATAACTATGTATTATTCTTACATCTAATTTATTGTATCACATTCCTGTGTAAAAACAATACAATAAGTAATAAAATGTCACTATCTAAACATACAGTAGGTATCTCAATTCATTTATCCGCCTGCTTCAAAAATGTTATATTCTCTTTGCTTGGTACTTTTGACCACTCAAGCTGATTTAAATTCGTATACATATTTTCTATCAATGATTTTGTTAATAAAAAATGTTTTTAACATGAAATAATAGTACCACAAAGATTATGATTTTTGAAACATATTTAAAGTAACAAACAAAGCCTTTTTGTTTCATCAATTTTCTTCTCTTCACACCATTTTATATATGTGTCATAACTCAGGTAATTATTCGTGATGTTCGTGTAGTGTATTTTGGATTCAAAACTAAACTAAAAAAACATCATAGATACCGGGGGTTGTTTTAGAGTAGTTCAGTTGTTAAGATGTGACATTTAGAAATAAATATTTAATTAGAAGTATTTTTATTATTTAATTAATAAAGAATACTACAATTTTGGCGACGAGGAGAAAATTAAACTTAGGAAAAGAAAAAAGAAATGGATAGGTCAGAGTTAGAAAAGTTTAATGTTCAAGGAACGCCAGCAGAAGTAGGAACCAGATGGTGTCGCTGGTTAAGAGCATTCAATTTGTTATTGGAAGCCAGAAATATCACTGAAGATGGTAGAAAACACGCTCTATTACTTCATACTGCCGGAATGGAGGTACAAGATATTTACTACACACTAGCTGAAGCAAATGAAACATCTAAAGCAGCAGTAGATAAATATGACAAAACAGTTAAAATATTAACAGATTATTTTACACCTAAAGCTAATACGCCATACGAGAGACATGTATTTAGGAAAATGTGTCAATTGGAAAATGAAACAGTTACACAATTTGTTATAAAATTAAGACAACAAGCACAATATTGTGATTTCAAAGACAATTTGAACGAGCAGATTCGTGACCAAGTGGTAGAAAAGTGCCTAAATCCAGCAATGCGACGGAAATTTTTAGAAAAAGGAGCAGAATTGACATTAGATTTAATACTTGAGTTAAGCAGGATATCAGAATCTTCAGAAATCCAAGCAGGAAATATGGAAGGAAGAGTAGAAAACAATGAAGTAAACAAGTTAAGAAAAGAAAAACAAAAGAAGTGTTATCGATGTGGAAGTTTTTCTCATGTAAGTTTTAGTAAAGAATGCCCTGCATTAAATAAAAATTGCAATAAATGTGGAATAAAGGGACATTTTTCAAAATACTGTAAAACGAAGAAAGAAAAACAAAGAAATTGGAACAAGTCAGAAGATAAAGAAAAACGTAAAAATGGAAAGGAAAATGAAGATAGAGACAAGCAAAGAAAAAAATCTGTACGTAATTTGACAGAAAAATCTGATTCGGAAGATGAATACTCATTTCAAGTTCAAGTAAATAAACTTAATTTTAAATCAGATTTAAGTGTTTTTGTTGGAAGAGTTAAACTTGGAGTAATCATAGATTCAGGTTCAAGTTGTAACGTCGTTGGTGCAGACGTTTGGGAATATTTAAAACAGAATCGAATCCAATGCGAAAATGAAAAATGTTCAGAAAACTTGATACCGTATGGAGAATCTAAACCATTACCAGTAAAAGGATTCTTTAAAGCCAAAGTTGAAACAGAAAATGGAACAAGTACATATGCTAAATTCTTTGTATTGTGTGGACGAGGTACACCAATACTAGGAAAGGAAACGTCAATGAAACTAAATGTGCTTAAGATTGGAATTAAAATAAATAAAAAATAAAATAAATAAATATAAATATTTCATCACGGCATATTACCCATTGCTGGGTGTGCCAATCTGCTTTGTATACAGATATCGGTAATGATGGAATATTAAAATAAATACAATAGAGAAAAAAGAATTTCCGAAATTAAAAGATTTCCAATTGAAAATACCAGTTGAACCTGATGCAGTACCAGTAATTATTCCATTAAGAAGAATTCCAGTTGCATTGCAAGATAAATTAAGAAAGAAGTTGAAGCAGTTAGAAGATCAACGAATTATTGAAAAAGTTAACGGGTCTACGAAGTGGTGTTCGCAAATCGTTGTTGTTCCACAAAAGGACGATGTCAGAATATGTTTGGATATGCGCAGAGTGAATGAATCTATTTTACGAGAAAGACACCCAATTCCTACAATAGATGACTTGACAGTTAGATTACAAGGTAGTAAATATTTCTCTAAATTAGATATAAAAAGCGCGTTCCATCAATTAGAACTTCATCCAGATTCAAGACCGTTAACAACTTTTCAAACGCAAGATGGTTTATACCAATATACAAGATTAATGTTTGGGATTTCTAATGCTCCAGAACTTTTTCAGAAAACCATGACACAAATGTTAAATGATTGCGAAGGAATATTCGTTTATATTGATGATATTCTTGTATTCGGAAGAACAAAAACAGAACATGACGAACGTTTGAAACAAGTATTACGAAGATTGGAAGAAAAAGGAATTAAATTAAACGATAAGAAATGTGAATATTCGGTTCAGAAAATAAAATATTTAGGACATATTCTTACGTCTAATGGCATCAAAGCTGACAATAATAAAGTGAAAGCAATCAAAGAATTCAGAAGACCTGAAAACAAAGAAGAAGTAAGAAGTCTACTTGGTTTGGTAACATATGTAGGAAGATACATACCAAATTTATCGACCAAATCAAGTCCGCTGCGAGAAATAATTAAAGCTGATAAATTTTATTGGGGAAGAAAGGAAGATGAATCTTTTGAAGAGATAAAATTAGAATTATCAAATGACAAAACGTTAGCATATTTTGATCAGAATGCAAAAACAATGATAATTGCAGATGCTAGTCCAGTGGGTTTGGGTTGCGTCTTAGTACAAGAAACGAATGGAATTAATAAAGTTATTGAATACGCTAGTAAGAGTCTTACTGACGTAGAAAGAAGATACTCACAGACAGAAAAAGAAGCTTTAGCGTTAGTATGGGCATGTGAGAGAATGCACCAATACTTGTACGGCAAACATTTTGTTCTATACACAGATCACAAAAGCTTACAATATATTTTTACACCGAAATCCAAACCAAACTTACGATTGGAAAGATGGGTTTTGAGACTTCAGAGCTATGATTACGAAGTTAAATATTGTAAAGGTAAAATGAATATAGCTGATTGTTTATCAAGATTGTTGTCTGAGGGGAATAAGAATAATGAATTCGACAAGAAGAATGAAGAACATGTTAGGAATATTGCTGAATACAGCAGACCCAAGGCGATACCACTTTCTATAATTAAAGAACTTAGTGAGACAGATGAAGAACTAATAGCCTTGAAGAAAGCTCTTCATACAAATTATTGGACGAAGGAATTAAAGATATATGAATATTTGAAAACCGAATTATGTTGTATGGGTTCAATTATTCTCAGGGGAACCAGAATAGTGATACCAACCAAACTCAGAAATAATATTTTAAAGTTGGCACACGAAGGTCATCCAGGCATTGTCCAGATGAAGAATAGGCTACGAGCGAAAGTATGATGGCCGGGTTTAGATAAAGAGGCTGAGAAGTTTGTAAAACATTGCCATGGTTGCCAGCTAGTGGGTAAACCAGATCCTCCAGAAGAAATCAAGAGAACTAAATTACCAGAGAAACCTTGGGAAGATGTATGTGCAGATTTTAAAGGTCCACTAATATCAGGTGAATATATATTTGTAGTAACAGACTATTACAGTCGATATTACGAAATAGCTATAATGAAAAATATAACGAGCAGAAAAACTATAGAGGAATTAATTGTAATATTTACCCGATTTGGTTTTCCAAAAACTCTTAAAACTGATAATGGAAGACAATTTTGTAGTCAAGAATTTATTGATTTTTGTGTAGAATATAATATAAATCACATAAAAACTACACCTTTATGGCCACAAGCCAATGGGGAGGTGGAAAGACAAAATAGATCTCTTTTAAAACGATTACAAATATCATATGAATTTGACCAAGATAATTGGAAGAAAGATCTATACGACTATCTAGCAATGTATCGTACAACCGTACACAGTACAACTGGAAGAACTCCAACTGAATTAATGTTCGGGAGAACAATTCGTTGCAAATTACCTATATATCAAGAAGATGATCCGAAAAAATTTAAAGCCGATGATGAAGTAAGAGATAAGGATTGGTTAACGAAGATGAAAGGAAAAGAATACATAGATACAAAAAGGCATGCAAGAGATTCAAATTTAAATGTTGGGGATCAAGTATTAGTAAAACAGTCGAAAGATAGCAAATATCAAACTAGATTTGAAAAAGATCCATGGACAATTGTTGACAAAAATGGAAGTGATATCACCATCAAATCACCGGAAGGGAAAATTAGACGACGAAATTCATCATTTATGAAGAAGTTTCTGAACCAAGAACCAGAAAACAACGAAGATTATGAAGAAGGAACTGAGATTGTACAACCTGCTGCTAATCCTGAAATATTACCAGAAGATACGAGTATGCGGCCGAGTAGAGTAAGAAAAATGCCAGAGAAATTCAAAGATTATGTATTAAAATAATTAGTTGTATTTTATTTATTTTGTGTTCATTATTAATATTCACATAATTAGAGAAATTACTTATTTACTAAAAAGAAGGGGTAAATGTAGTGTATTTTGGATTCAAAACTAAACTAAAAAAACATCATAGATACCGGGGGTTGTTTTAGAGTAGTTCAGTTGTTAAGATTGTCTATGTAAAGATGTGACATTTAGAAATAAATATTTAATTAGAAGTATTTTTATTATTTAATTAATAAAGAATACTACAGTTCGTCATTGTTTTAGTATAAAATAACACTTGATGCTTCTATTTTCCACTATATTTATTTTTACATCGCTTGAAGCCTTATTTTATTCCAAAATTCTATTAATTGACATAAAATTATTTGATTTCCTTGTTATTTACTATTTTACATAAAGAATTAGTTAAATATCATGTTAAATTACATATTTTGAAACTATTTTATTTCATAATCTTTTATCTTTAACAAAACCTGTACAAATATCGTCACTGTAATAAGATGTACAGTGTATTATAAAAGCTATAACAAATTTATATCTTCAAATAATTTATAAATATTGTAGTACAGTTTCTTCGTTTAATTTATTAATAGAAATATCATCTTCCCGTCTTTCCTTAGCAATAAAATAATGGTTAGAATGCTTTTTATAACCATTTCTAATAACGCACGCAATATCCTGTATTGATATAAAATATATTTATAAACTTTACTATATATAAAGATCCATACATTTGTAATATCATTACTGCGTACTTTGACACTACATAATAAATTTATTTCAATTTGAATTTTTTGACATTTCCACAATTTTTACGACACCTATTAACATTCTCAAGAAGTATAAATGTATTTCTACTGAATAAAACAGATTTCTTTGCAATTTGTTCTTTGGAGTGTACTGTTTAAATTTGGGAGCGCGCGAAGTAGGTATTTGAACAGGGCAAGAAATGAACGTTTTGGTGCGCGCCAACTTCATGGTCAAGATTTGAACGTTATGAAACTGAACGAAGCGAGAATTGAACGGGGCGGGCGATGTAGGGACATTAGGACGGTTCGCGTGTTCTCGCGAATATGAGGAACTGGAATCGATCTCGAACAACGCTAAATATTTCGAATTTTAAATGGCACAAAATTGACCCCTGTGGTTCATTCTCAAGGCCAGCAGTAAGTGTCCGTGAGGTGCCGCTTGGTATATGTAGGGAAACAGAGGTTGATAGAAAGGTTGGCTATGGAACGAGAGTTGAAATGTAAGGACAGTTATTGTTGTGATGACAGATATTTTATGAAAATATAGAAGATGATAATAATATATTAGTTTTGCATTATTTATTATCGTTGATCATCTTACAGTAAACACGCGCATGATACAAATATGTCATATCATTGCCGAAATCTGTGTACAAAGCAGATTAGCACACCCAACAATGGGTACTATGCCGTGATAATATATTATTTATTTATTTTTTTATTTAAATACATACCTGCATATTTACTAGCTTAAAACTATATTAAGTTCCTTTCCATATAACTATGTATTGTTCTATTTACAATTTTCTTTTTAAAACGTTACTTTTATTAAATTGAAATGATTATTTTTTTGACAGTGACATTTATATGTCAGTTACATACATTTGAACTGAACTGTGTACCCATGGAGTTGTGTTTAAAGCATAGGCTCCGGGATATCATTTTTATATTATTTTATAAATTTATGCATAATAGAAATTATCCGTATAGAAAATTCAATAATCTTTAACCCTTATAATAACTTAAATCGCGAAAAAATGACATTTAAAGGTATTTTTGAAAGAAAAACTATTTTGAGCTTCAAGTAAAGTGCTATTTCAGGTTATCCGATTTATACCAAAATCTAATGGCATCTTTCCATATTAGAATAGGGTCGAAATAAAAGATTTCATATTATTTCGAACGATAGTATTTGAGTTAGAGTGTCCACAAGATACATACACGCACACACATACACACCCACAGACATCATTGTGAAAATGTTAAAATCGGATTCTGTGGACCTTGAACGTGATCATTTATCAAAATCTCGATATACGCTTTTTAGCATGATCCCTATACCTCGCTTACCAAGGGTAGCGGGAGGTAAAAAATTGTCACTGTCAGTCAAGTCACTCAAAATTATTTGCGGCAACAGTACATGGCTAGGGTGCTGCCATCTACGTTTAACTTTGCCCACCTGCTCCCATCAATTATCATTTTATTCATACATCAATTTATAAATTATCCTATTGGGTAAAAATCAAAAAAAATGAACATTGCCTTATTCAAATAACTACTTACGCGTTTTTCAATTTTCAAAAAAAAATTATGTCTTCCACAAATCTCAACTTTTGCAAATCTCTACCACTATGAAGTTGGCGCGTACTGATATATTCGTTTCTGGTTTGTTCACCACTGCTTTATTCCAGTACTGTTTAATGATATTTGATTTTATAATTATATTTGAATTACAAACCAATGAAAATGTTAATATATTAGTTGTTACAATTTAAAAATAATCAATTGCATATTCTACATATGCCAAATAAATTTATCTATTTACAAATCATATGTACAAATTTTTTATACAAATTTAGTACATATTTTGTCCTTGTTATGTATACGTCTGCCATCTAGAGGGCATTTGGCAGACTAAGAGTTTCTAGTTACTAGTTGTAAGTGTTGATAACAGGTGGTCGGCGGAAGGGAACAACCCTGTTTTGATGTTTATGTATTTGCATGGCCTCGTGCTTAATAAAATATATATATTGTTGTAACGTAAGGTATTCTAATTTAACTATATCACAATACATAACAGTCCTTCCATCTTATCTTTGATCTTCCGTTGCTTTTACCATCTACTACTAAGCTATTTATTCTCCTTCAAATATATTTTTCATCTCTCCTCATGACATATTCAATCAAAAGCAATCGTCTCTCTTGTATATATCTAGAAACTTATTACTCGAGCCATTTCCCTTATCCTTTAATTACATATCTGTCTTTCCGTGTCTTCCCGAACATCTATCTCAACATCCTCATCTCTACTACATTCATTTTCTTTTCATTGACACTTACATCTGTCAGTTAGAATTTTCTTAATATTGTAGCTGTTTCCATGGTTATAGAATAGCTGGCTGATTTATATATTTTTTTATATAATTCTTTAACTCTATATCCATTGAATATGAAATATAAAATGTAATCAATTCGTATAGATAAGAATATTCTATAATATTTATAATAACATTAAATGTCAAAAAATTATATTTAACAGCGTTTTTTCAAGAAAAACTGTTAAAATCTTCTAATGAGTGTACTTCCGGTTGACCAATTATAACCAAAATCTAATCAAATGTGCATATGGACCGCGGTCACATACACACGCACATTCACACACACACACACACATACAGACATCATCATAAATATAGTAAAATCGTATTGTAAAGACCCTAAAACGTGCTTATTTAATGAAAACTCACCACCGAATTTTTTGACCAAAAACAATACCTTCCTTACCTAAGAGGTGACGAAAGGTAAAAACAACGATCAAAACATACTTTTAAAATTGTGCGTCAATTGTACAAAAAACGTAATAAGCATTGTGGTCAGTAAGTGCTCTTCTACCGGTATCGGATTCATGCTCAACCGGTAGGACTGACTTTAATATTACTACTTAAATAACTGTAATAATGTTTGAATCCTGTAAATGAAAATATTTTCAGAATATAAGACTTAGATGATTTAATAACATTTAATACAAGTAAAATGCACACAAGGTAATAATATACAGATTTTATTATGTACAAGAGAAAATTTCTTGAAATACTTTTTACATTGCGATCTCGAGAACTATAAGAGATACGAAGTTGGTTAAATTAGCAAATTATTTCTATTTTACATGAGTATTTCAATGATAAATTTAAAAAAAAATCAACCAGTGGTTCTCAAAATATGGATACCAACTTTTTTTATTTTAAACAGAAACATATACTTTTATTTGCTCATTTAATAGAGCTTTTTATTCTGAATCCAACGATATACAATTTTCGTACACTTACATAATAAAATTTTCGAAAAAAATAAAAATAAAGTTTTGAATTAATTCCCCCAAAATATGATAATAATAAGAGTGCATGTCTGGAAAAAAGTGAATTCAGTTATGTATTGATAAAAATGGAGATAATTTAAAACTGTTTTTATAAATAATAAATCATTTAATTGAAAATAAAGTTATTTTTAAATATATTCGCTTTTTTCAAAATTTCATTAATTTTTTTTTTCGATAATTTTGTTATACAAGGGTATGAAAATTGTATATCGTTGGATTCAGAATAAAGAACTCTATTGAATAAGCAAATAAAAAGTATGTTCCTATTTAATCCATATTTTGAGAACCACTGATTGAATTATTTTTTCAGTTTATCTTTGATATACCAATGTAATATAAAGATTCTGAACTAATTTAACCAACTTTAAAATGAACATCCTGTCTATTTATTTTAAACATTTTTTATAATTCATACACAATACATATATGTAGTGTAAATAAACATGGTCGAAATGTAAAATGGTTTTGACTTATATTAAACATATAAATTTGGTAAAGTGAAAATGATTAGGCAGAAGACCCACGTCATCAAACTGAAAAAACTTTATAAAATGAAAAATAACTTAGAAATTATTGGGTGTTTATTTCTTTAAAAAATCTGATGTGGCCAACACAGTACATCCCGCCATTTACCTATGTATTTACTTTATAAATTTATCCATACAATATATAAAAAAAGTATTAAAGCGAACTTGTAGAAAAAATTACATTTAAAGATATTTTTTGAAGAGAAACTATCTTGAGCTTCAAGTAAACTGCCATTTCCGTTTATCCGATTGCCACCAAAATCTAATCAGTTCTTTCCATATTAGAATAAGATAGGAATACATGGTTTCAAAACTTTCTGAACGATAGTATTCGAGTTAGAGCGTAAACAGGATCCACACACACACACACACAGATACATATATACATATATACATACATACATACATACATACATACATACACACAGACATCATCGTGAAATGTTAAAAATGGATTCTAGGGACCTTAAAACGTGGTCATTTACCAAAATCTCGATATACGATTTTTAGCACGATCCCTTACCAAGGGTAGCGGGAGGTAAAAAAAGAATTAGACAAAAATTACAAAAATATATCAATATAAAAATTGTTCGCATTTTTTGATATAATTGTTATGGGGGCACGCTGGAGTACGTCCGAATGGTATGAGGGAAGTTGAAATGTCCTGGAGAACCTGGCTGCCCGACGTGGAACATGGATCTGGACACGCGACAGGAGGAAAGAAAGGCACATCTATTTCACCACGTAGGACAAGCCAAAGGAATTTAGCACTGCTATGACGTTGAAGGAGGGCCTGCTGACCTATACCCCTTGCAGGATAAACTCTATCTAGTTTGAAGGACAAAATTTTTAAAAACCTACGATATATACGGTCAAGCGCCAAGTGTTGGTAGGTGTAATAGGGGTACCAGATGAGTGTAGCGTATTCTAATTTACTTAAAACGTAGGCATGAAAAAGTGATTTAATTGCATCCGTATTTCAAAATTGTTGTTGATTCTTATAATATGACCAAGCATGTAGTTTCATATGACTACTTAAATATGATTTATGTAAAAACCATTTTTTACATTCATTACATTGATAATCTTTAACGCCAGTGTGTTGTTTCATATGTGTAACTAAGGATGATTTTTGTGTAAACCATTTTTTACATTCATTACATTGAAAATCTTTAATGCCACTGTGTTTTTTCATATGTCTAGCTAAGGCTGATTTACTTGAGTACCATTTTTTACATTCATTACATTGAAATTCTTTGTTGTTACCACTTGCACCACCAGTAACTGCAATATTTTTATCAGAGTTAATTTTATTATTATCAGAAACTACATCATGGTCATTAGAATTCTGATCACATTCATTGTCCATGTCAACGCTGTTGTCTTTTTGAAAATTAGTATCTGTTTGAAGTGGGCTTTCCTCCTTTAATATTTCTTGTAATAAATCAAGTTCATGGCCAGAGGGATTTTCTAGGACCGGGTCTCCTTTAATGGAAATTTCGTCCATTAATGAATATTTTACTTCTAGTTCATCATTCTTATCTATCACTTCCTCTTTTATACAAACTTCGTCGATTTTATTAATCTTTGTTTGAGATGTGGTACACTTCTCTGTTACGTCTGTGTTGTCCGGTGCCTCGTTGATCCACGCTTCCAGACGTAGAGTGTTCTCCACACAGTCCTTCTTAAATGTAGTAAACAATTGAAGTTTCTGTTCGCAAATGGAACAGAAGCGTAGCGGAAGCCTCAACTTGAAGATTGTCTGAAACATGAATTTTCCTTTTAAAAATATGCTCAATAAGGATGTACATTTTCGATGTATCTCTGGTAATATTAACGGTAGAACAAACCTGTTTCACATTCCGTAGTCAAATTTTCGAGAGAAATTTAATAGTCGCCACAGGAATTTTGTATCGCCATTTGTTTTTGAGCTAAAGGTAAAAACTCGTTTTTCGCTAATTTCGAAAATATCTCATATCTTATTTAGTACAGTTTTTTTTCGTACAATAAAATGGCGTAATTAGATTTTTTTTGAAAACTTACTAATTCTCGAGATATAATACAAACTTATATTTAGTGTTGCCCCAAGACGAGACGAGACGAGACTTGAAGTCGGTCTTGTCGAGACGAGACTTGCACTCAGTCTCGTCTTGTCTCGAGTCTCGACAAGACTCTCTGCGTCAATCAACAACTTGTTTATAATTGCATACTAGTAGGTATGTGAATTAAATAATGTTTTTCAATTTTACAATTAGTATGTATTATTAAGTATGGTCTGAATATTTCTGCACTGTTGTCAATTCAGTATGACAATGTTGAAGAAGTGGCAACACCGCAAGACAAGAGACAGGATCCGGAGAAAAGAAAAAGTTGAGCATCAGTCTACGTTTATCAATCTAGAATTTAATAAATCGTATATACGTATGTATGTAAAGACTTAGTTTTATGGCAATTTACCAATCTACACAAGTAACAATCTACACACACCGTGATACATTTTATTATTTCAACTTCTTGGATCAACAAAAAATTTAATATCTATGAAGTGAATATCCATTTTTTACTTTTTCAAAAATGTAGATATATTGGAAAATAAAAATATATGAACCAACAATTAGGTATTTCTGAGTATTAAAATATACATACATGTGTACATGATATTTAAAAGGGTAATTTTTTTAAGAGTATACATATTTTATTATTATTATTGTTGGTATAAATAGTTACGTAGTTATTTTGTTGTAAATAAAATTACATTCGCTTCCGCAATTTCCATTCCTAAAATTTTGGTTGAATGTCAAAGTAACATACAACATCCCTTGCAGACGCTTAACTTTGGTAATAATTTCAGGCCCGAAAATATCACTTTTCCGAGAATTCCTATACCCCAACAATGTGTTTTCTCCAGCTCTGTATGAGTCAGTTCTTCTCTTTTTTTTAAATTTAGAAAGAAAACAGAAAACTAATTTGAAACATATATAACGATATTTATATTCGGGTTCATTTTTTTTAATATCATAATATGTTTTTTTATTGGTATTTTTATTACAGATGTGCTTATTAAGTTCATATGCCAATAATTTATCGTTGGAAGCCAAAGTACATTAATCAGATAATAAATTTAAATGGATAAATAATGATAATGATAATGTAGATGCTTATACATATTAACATGAGGATTATAAATACCTATCAAACATCAATATGAAATTAATAATTAATTATCTGATTTTTCAACACTTGTGGGAAATACACACAAATATATATTTTTTCTGTTTCCCAGTTACTTCGTAACAAACAACGGCACAGAAAGGTGGCATACTAAGAAAATAATTCGAGTTTTGTGACTTTGTTATTTAAAAAATAATTTCTCATATTTTTTATACAAATTATTAAAGAAAATTACATACAGGGTGATCACGCGACAATGAACCGGCAATTATCTCTGTTATTAAGCAAGATAGCGATTAGCTTCAAATAAGAAAATATACTATGTATAGGCAATATGGACAATAAGAGGTGCGTTCAATGAAGCTAGCAAATCGAGCAAATCGGAAGTAAAATGTACTGAACGGCTTGCTAACTTAGCATTTGCTCGTTTTGAGTTCACTTGCGTGGAATATCCTACTAAAATTAAATTATGCATGTAATTAATACCATTGAGAGTTTATTTTCTATTTATTATTTATCTGAGACTGCATTCAATATATCATTGTTATCTTCTATGCAAAAATTTAATATTTGAAAGTTTTCAATTTTCGTAACCTCACTGACTGACAGTTATCTGACAGTTCGAACAGCAAAACAAGCAGATCGTTCAATGCACGCTCTAGCAGATAGCAAATGCTAAGTACGCATTTGCTAGATTTGCTAGCTCCATTGGACGCACCTAAGATGTCGTGTCAAGAAGCGTTCTGTTACTTCCGGTTCCAGAGTATGTGATACCAACTTTGAAATTTCAAATAGAACATACTATATTTTTTTATATTTTTGAAAAGTACACAAAATTTACTTTACAAAGATAGTAAACAAGTAGGACGTTGTTTTATTAGAAAGTAAAATGGCGGACGTTTGAAATATCTTACAAAATAAGTCAAGAAAGTGTGGAATTTTGTTTTATTGGATTTGTTGCCAAGGTTACGTCATGTAAATGAATTTATTTCAAAAAATATCATCATCTATGAACAAAAAACAATAAAATCTCACGCACTTTTTTTTCATTCTATATGTTCATATTTCAAACGTCCGCTATTTTATTTTTTAATAATAATATAACGTAGTACTAATTTATTACTATTGTAAAGCAAATTTTATGTACTTTTCAAAAATATAAAAAATATAGTATGTTCCATTTGAAATTTCAATGTTGGTAGCACATACTCCGGACGCTTCTTGATACGACATCTTATTGCCCATATTGTCTATAGTAAATTTGTTTATTTGAAGATAATCGCTATCTCGCTTAATAACAGAGATAATTGCTGGTTCATTCTCGTGTGATCACCCTGTATATTTAAATATAAGTACAATATACTCCTATCCGATTATATGTAAATTGTTTTATATGCAATAAAAGGAAACAGAAATAAGTATAATTAGGTTAGTTTTAATTTAATAGCCTCGAACTCACTAAATAATAGCAATGGCCTCAAATATTTTTTACGGAAAACACCGCTCATACATTCATATTTGCATTCACCAATCACTTTTTCCATAAGAAAACAATCAGTGCTGTAAAAAGACAAGAAAAGCTTACGGGACAATATTTCTTCATAAGACACAATGTAAACTGAATGTTTGCTTGTCCAGAATCAACTGTTAGCCGCTATGTTGAAACGTCACGTTTAAGTGGAAAGTGTGCGCAACGTTAAGCTATCCACCTTGTCTAGCGCTCGGACACGTGTCTACAAGCACAGCCAGTAGGGAATAACGAATCAAATGCTGTTGACGCATGCGCATAAGGGGACGTGTTCACGCTTGAAGAATGCAAAATGTTCCGAACTTTTCTTCCTTCTAGCGGTATATTGTTTAATAGGTATATTAGTGCAACAGAAGTTATGCACAGTGGCGGCGCTAGCAGGCGGGCCGGGGAGGCCCATGCCCCCCCAAGATTTTTCGTGGCCCCTGTTTGCCCCCCTCCCAGATTTTTCAGGGAAATGTGAAATCAGATGTTTGTTTTTCCTTACCGCGCGCGAATTATTTATAAAGTAAACTTGAAAAGATTTGCTAAAATCATTCCGTAAGTTCATACTAAAGCAAGTTAAAACATGTCTTCTTGGTATAGGTGGGTAATACAAGTGTGTATAATATTCTATCAATATCAATGTTCGTGTTCGGCATCAGCACGTTGCAGCGCTAGCAGCACTGTGCGTTGAAGTTTGCCGACTGCATTGTTTAAACGAATGCGATTGGCCAAGCAAACTTTGGTGCTAAACGCGCCCAATGTTCATTTATGTTATTGTTTTAGAATAGAGAAGTTATAGTGTCTCACATTATGAAGCGCAGTACAAATATTAAAAGTTATTTTCAATGCGAACTAAAAAAGCAAAAAACTGATATAGCAGAATTACCATCAAGTACAGCCTGTATAAGTAAGATATCTTCTGAAGTCAGTGTTAATGAAGAAAGTGATAGTAGTTCGAGTGAAAATAACACAAGTGAGGATGAGATAAGTGATGTTGAAACTGATATGAATGATGCACCGATATTACCAATTTTACAACGAGAAGAAAATAAATTTGCTGCTCCAGGACCTAGTGATTTGTCTCAAACTCCTGAGGAGGGACCACGCCAGCCGATGTTATCTCTATATCCACGACTAAAACAATCTGGCAGAATGAGAAGCTTCAAATCATTGTGGTTTAAAAAATTTGCGTGGTTGGAGTATAGCGTATTAAAAGACAGTGTTTTCTGTATATACTGCAGATTTTTTCATGATGTTAATCAAATAAGCAGTTTTGTAAATGAAGGGTTTCGCAATTGGAAGAATGCGTTTGACTCCAATAAAGGACTTGTTAAACATGATAAATCAAAACAACATAAAATATGTACTTTAAAGTATATAAATTATTTGAAATTAAAAAAACAAAACACGAGTATTGAACAAATGGTGAATGAACAATATCAAACCGAAATTAAAGAAAACAGACATTATATTATGATATTATGTGAGTGTTTATTATTTACATGTACCCAAGATATAGCTCAACGTGGTCATAATGAAAGTGTTGTGAGTTTAAATAAAGGTAACTTACGTGAACTAATGTTATTGATAAGTAAACATGATCCTATTGTACAAAAAAAATTACAATGTGGTCCAAAGAATTCTAAATACTTACATCATGATATTCAAAATTTATTAATTTCTATTATGGCTTCTATTGTACGTAAAAAAATTTCGGAAGATGTAAAAGGATCAAAATTTTTTGCACTTCTTTCTGATGAAACAAAAGATTTAAGTAACGATGAACAAATAACGATTATTGTCCGGTACTTACATCAAAATACAATATATGAGATTTTTAGGGTTTGTAAGCGCAAATGGGATGCTAGATGCCCCTAGTTTTGCAAATTATATAAAAACAGTATTAATTGAAAATAATATTTCTTTAAGTGACTGTATAGCACAAGGATATGATGGTGCTGCTGTAATGAGTGGTCATTTAGGTGGTGTGCAAAAGCATATTAAAGATATTGTACCACATGCGGTATATATCCATTGTTTTAATCATAAATTAAATTTAGTTATTGTTAGTTGTTGCAAGTGTATGAAAGAGTCCGCAAATTTCTTTTCTATTCTGGAAAAATTGTACACATTTATGTCAAACTCCACAGTTCATCCTTTATTTTTAAATACTCAAAAACAAATGTATCCAAAAAAACAGACTCGAGAATTGAAAAGAATATGTAATACACGCTGGACAGTTCAATTTAAAGTCTGCGAATGTGTTTTGGAAACTATTGAATCGAGTTTTGTAACTTTAAATAATATTATTTCAAACAGTGACTTAAAAAATGATAGAAGGTGTGAAGCGAAAGGTTTGCTTTTACAAATTTATAAAAAAAATATTTTATTGTTATGCACTTTTTACAAAATTTTAAAACTAGTTACAACTGTTTCTAATTATCTCCAATCCCCAAATATTAATTATGTAAAAAGCTTAAATTTAATTCAAGAAACAATAAATGAATTTCAAAACCTTAGAAATAATTCTAATGAATGGAACTTTACCTGGGAATCTGCAAACAATATTATTTTATCTCTTGGTTTAGATAAAACAGACTTTTTTGACAAACCAAAAAGAATGAAATCTATTCCAAAAAGATTACAGCAGTTTATAGTAAATTGTGAAATAGAGGACTCTGTAAATACAAATATAGAAAATGAAAAGGATATTGTTAAAATTAAGTTATATATTCCTATACTTGACAAAATTATAATAGAATTAACTGAAAGATTTACAAAAAACGATACTATTTTAAATTCATTACAAGCTTTCGATCGCACAGATGACTTATTTTTAAATAAAAATCATTTAACACAATTAGCAAAAATGTATATCATAAATTTTGACTGTTTAGATTCAGAAATAAAACTTGTACATAAACTTTTAGATAGGGAAGAAAATAAAAATATTAACTCACTAATAGAGTTACTATTATTTATAGATCAATATAAAGAAGCTTTTGAATGTATTTATAATTTGCTAAAAATTTGTATTTTGATGCCAGTATCAACAGCTTCGTGTGAAAGATCATTTTCGTCTTTAAAACGAATAAAAAACTATTTAAGAACAAGAATCACAAATAAAAGACTTATGGCCATTTGCACAGGTTCTGGTTAAATGTATTAGTTAGTTAACCTGGAGATTAGTTTAACTACTAGTTAAATACTAAATGCATTGCACAGCAATAAATTAGGTCATAGTTAAGATAACTTTCAGATTTTCGGACTATTCGTTTTATGACTAATAAACAACCGGCAAATAATGACATTTGTGTGAAATTTTTAAATTTATATTTTTATAATTTGTCATTTCATATATTTTTTTGTTCCTTATTGACATTTTGCTATCATTTATTCATATCTGATATATTGCGAAAGTGTAAAGCGTCTTGTATAGCTAATAAATACAGTGTGCATAGTAAGTCAAGAACAAGTTGAAAGATAACATACATTTTGAAGTATTCAATTTATTTAAGTATTTAGATGGCAGATAAAAGGTCACGACAGCCAAACTACTCAACTGACAAAAAATGGTTTACTAAGCAATTATTAGCAATAAAAAAAGATAGGAAACAGCTTGGCAAAATATAGAAAAAGATTTCAATGCTGTATATGCAGCAGGTTACTACTAAATTGGCATTTATTTGATTTGATTCTTAAAATAATGACTTGTCATTAGGTGTATATCGCTCTACAGAACAACTAATATTTTAATAATTTGAAAAAAAAAAAACTAAAAAGAAGCTACAGATCAGAAACTTTCCATTCGAAAAACAGGATCTGGTCCCCCTGCAACGAAAAATCCTGCCTTTGATTTGACGTTATCATTATTAAATGAAAAAAACTGTTTTTGGATTGAAGAATACTTTTGGTAGAAATCATATCATATAAATAGGGCGCATATTAGTTTTTTTTAAAAATTACCAAATGAAGATTTGGAAGAAGAGATGAAGACGACTATGAAGCCAAAATTAAGCGAGAAGAGAAGAATATGAATTAAAAAGACAATTATTATTATTAGATATTAAGATACGTAAACGACAGTTAGGCTTAGAATAAAAACGTTGTTTATAAGTTTTTGAAAGTATTAAATTTGTAGTTTTGTAATTAAGAAAATAATCATAATATTCTAAAATTATACTAAATTTGCAAAGAAATTATTAATTACATTTCTTCGTGCTTGAAATCCTGCCCCTCGATTTTCATTACTGTTTGCTTTGATAAGCGAAATCTTGTAAAAAATTCATGATCGTCCAATTCATAAAAAGGGTTAACTCTTTCATATACTCGTTTTCTTGGTATTTGATATAACATATCCAGTTCCAGTAATTCATCAGCATCGTTGAAACCATTGTTAAATTTATTAATCATTTTAAATCACAAATTATTAATGTCCGTGGGGCTGTCACAAGTGACAAATAATTTTGAAAATTATAGGTTATCTTCAAGTTAGCGTTTAAACCGAACATATTCTGGTAGTTAAAATAAACCAGTAGTTTGCCGAATTAACTACTATTTACTGATCGGTGCAACGCACGTTGAGAGATAACCAGTACTTTAACCAAAGGTTAGTGTTAACCCGAAGTGGTGCAAATGGCCATAATGATATTAGCATTCTCAGTATAGAAAAGGATATATCCAAATCCATAGATATTAACGAAGTTGTTAATAAATTTGCCAGCATTAATAAAAATAGACGAATAAAGTTAATGTAAATAATTATTTTGTACTTTTTTTTCTGTTTTAAAGAATACCTATGTTTTATTGATAATAAGTATTATTTTTCTTTTTTAATAAAGACACTTATTTTGAAAAAAACGTGCCCCCTTAATTTTTCCCTGTACCCTACTGGCCCCCCTAGATTTCAGAGCCTAGCGCCGCCACTGGTTATGCAGTGTACCACAATTGTAGGATCAAATCGAGACCTATGTTCATTGAATTTTGTAGTGTTGTATTTTTGTTTAAATAATTATAAAGTTTGTACAGCTCATGTGAATATTATTATACGAATCAGGAAATAAAGAATCGGTTTAGGTGCTATATATAATGCTTTTTCTACTTCGGTGTTTTATGTTTCTATAAACGCACTGTTTTGTACTGCAAACACGACGTTTAGAAGATCTACCTATAAGCGTACTATTTTTGGCGCCTTTCATGTTCTAGAGTTGGTAGTCATGCTTTCATAACTGACAGATGACAGGTAACCTCAAAATGGTAAGTTGTTGATAATATTTCAACATATTACTTTTAATTATGGATTTTTATACTTTCTTTAGGTGATTTCAATTGTTAGCGAGAAGCGTTACCAACATAAACATAACTAACAAAAAAATACCTAGTCATAATTTGACGTCGCAATTTAAATAAATTTAATCGTAAAATTACCTCAATAGAAAAAATAGTATAAAAAACACGTATCATAAGGCCTGTTGACGCACTCGTCCTTTGTAAAACTCGCCTAGCGGCTCGTTTTTCAAACTTGGACTCGTACGTTAACAGATTGCCTTATGATACTTGTGTTTTAATGTACTATTGTGAAAGAAATTTAATTTTATGAGATTTCTCGGCCTTTACGAGGATCAAAATTATGATTTTAGCGTTATGAACTGAGTCTATTCGTCACTTTTAATACCAGTGGCTCAATTCTCGAAACCGTTCGTAAATTTACGTATACTTATGTTAAGAACAGTTTAAATACGTATACTTAAATTTTACACAGTAAAATTGTATTCTCGAATACCCTTCGCAAATAGAAACGTATACTTATATTTGCACCATTCGCAAATGAAAAAAGTATCTGACAACATTGTATTTTTAAGTCACATGGGAATTTTATAGGTGGCCGAGAATATATCATATGTGTTTTATTCTATTAGTGTTATATTTTTTATACGTCAAAATGTCAAAAGTCAAAATCATTAAATTGTCATAAATTGTGGTTATAACTAAATAAGGTATGGATAATTTGAGAAAAAAACGTGGCGTAAATACAACAGATGAACAAAAGAACTTGTTAATCGAGTTCATTGAAAAACATCAAAAATTATTATCTGGTAAATTTGATGAAAATTTTAAGTATTCAGATGCAAAAAAACTGTGGGTGGAATTATCCCAAATTTTAAATAGTTGCAACGGGGCAAATAAAACTTGGAAAGAATGGCGAAAAGTAAGTAAAACCATTTAATAAGTAATACTTATTAAATGGTAAAACGTTTTAAAATAAATAATAAAAGTGAAAAATAATCATTTCTAGACGTGGCAAGATTTGCGATCCCGCACAAAAAATAAAAAATCTGAAGCAAACAAGAGTTTGAATAAAACTGGTGGTGGGGAATATACTAAGCTAATATTTACAGACTATGAAGACAAAATTTTACAAATTGTTGGTAAAACGTCATTAGAGGGCCATCAAAAATCTAACGAGTCATATGTACATTTAGTACAGAATGAAAATGTGAGAATAACTAGAATTACTGCATATTACAAGTACTTCATTACTTTTAATTTTATTCTTAGACCTTTGATACTGATATGATTGTGGATATCATTCTTGATGATCCGAATTTATCAAAAACAGCTACTCCAATTCAAATAGATGAAAGTGTAGAGACAGAGACTCCCGTAGTTACATGTGACTATGGTATGTAATAATTTTTTAATTTATGAATACTTCGTTCATCTTGGACTTTTGTTTTAGCAAAAAGTAAAAAACATAAAGATGTAGAAGTAGTAGTAGTACAAGATGCACCAAATGAAATGCCAGAGACAATTGCGAAGACTCCAAGTCGAGCATAAAGTGTACGAAATGATAGAGGTATGCTTGAAAAATTTTTTTCTTTTAAATGGTGGTCCATTTTAAATTGCTTAAAAACTGTAAATTTAAAATGTCTGTGGTTTACAATGAAAATTATTATCTTTTTAATAATAATTATTGATTATAATAATGAAAAGAGTTGATTATAAGAATTAATTTTTATTATCATCTATATTTAATTCGTGTAATCAACTTGTCATTATTGTAATCAATATAAAATTGAAATTAGTTTCCATTGCATACAGAAATTTTTATTTTAAAGTTTTATACTATATGTAGGTACTTAAAACTGATTATAAAGTAACTAAATCTATTTAAAATTTTATTTTAGCAAAAAATAAAAGACGTGTAGCCTCCGAAAGTTTGGAAAATTCATTAAAAGCAACAAACAATTTAGCCAATATTTCAGAGAAAACATACAATTTGAAAGAAAAATACTACGAAAGAAAGTTAGAATTAAAAAAGAAGTATTCTGAAGAAAAACTCGAGTTGATGAGGAGAGATGTGGAGTCAAAAGAAAAAATAGCAAACTGTTTGCATAAAATTGCTAATCATTTTCAGCACAATAATAATTAGTGTTTATATCAGATTCATTTTTATTTTTTAAGCGCATTTCTATTTATTTACTTTAATTATTAAGTAAATAAAATAAAACATTTTTTCTACTCCTATGCTTTATATACCTATTATGTTTGTGTCATCCGACTTGAATGACACTCATTAAAATACAGATTTTCATTTCGATACAGATTATCATTATGATACAGATTATTTTTCATTTCGATACAGATTATCATTATGATACAGATTTTCTTTTCATTTCGATACAGGTTATCATTATGATACAGATGAATTTTGTAACCAATTTATTGGTTTATAGTTTATTTTTTTAATTATTTTGAATAGTCGTAGAAAAAATAGTGTATGCAACTCATGTATAATGACTATTAATACACTTGCATGAATTACGGTAATCGCTATAGCTCGTACCGTAAACTTCATGCTCGTGTATTAATAGCTAGCATTATAAACTCGTTGCATAATATACTATTTTCTATTTTGGTTCTTTAATGTGTACTTTATGAAACTCATTTGGATGTCATAAAGTACTTCTTTATGACATCCAAATGAGTTTCGTAAAGTGCATATTAAAGAAGCGAAATAGAAATTCCTGAACACGAAATAACGTATTTTTTTAACAAAAGGACCAAAATAGAAAAAATAGTATAAAATACACGTTTCATTAGACATTTCAGCGCACTTGTCCCCTTAGAAAACTCGCGGCAAGCCGCTCGTTTCTAACAAAGACGCGTGCGCTAAAATCATGTCTTATGAAACTTGTATCTTAATGTACTATTAACAAAAAGGATTTATTAAAATTTTAATATTAATTAAGTGAAGTAATTTCTTATTACACTTCTTTGAACTGCTTTCCCTGCTGCCAAGTCAACGTTAATTCTTCGGACATTGATATTCACGTCCGCATTTAAGTCAAATATTATTGTACATTTCTAAATCTAAATTATTGTCAATAAGTGGATCAGGCACATTATTGCATATACACATGTTATGCAATACCGCACATGTGTTTATTATTTTTGATGCAATTTCTGGAGCATAATGAAGTACTCTATGCTTCAGTAAACACCGAAATCGCATTTTCAATACTCCATTGCATCTTTCAATAATAGACCGTGTACTCATGTATCTTTCGTTGTACGCTGCCTCTGGTGTATTTGGTTGCACATTTGCTATTGGTGTTAAAAGCCATGGACGAAGTGGGTAACCCGAATCACCTGTGAAATATTGTAGAAAATTATAGTTATATTATGTATAAGCCATCGGTATGATGGATAATTGTAGTACCTAATACATAAAAGTTGTTTTGTCCAAGATTGCGATACAAATGTTCCATTGCATTGCTCACTTGACTATTACTCCATATAAAAGCATCATGAGTACTTCCAGGAAAGAGAGCGTTAATGTTCAATATTTTTAGTCGCCAGTCGCAAATCTAAATATTTTAATTATTGTATTGGTATCATGCAATAGGTATAAAAGTTGATTTTTAATACCAGTTGAACATTAATCGAATGGTATCCTTTGCGGTTTACGTAGAGGTATTCCGGATATAACGGATCTTCAGTTTTTGGCGGGAATATGGCTACGTGTGTACAATCGACACAGCCTATAACACCGGGGAACCCATGATGCGCAAAAAATCTATAAAATTTATTTCGTCCGATAAATCTACAGTTAATATATAAAATATAAGTGTACTCTTGTCTTATTTGTCTCATTTCTGCTAACGTGTCGGGGAATTTGATCCATTGATTCATAATCTCCGGAGTTGTAATAGCATTTACAACTTCATGAATGCATCGAGACACAGATGACTGACTAACTGCGAAATGTATATTGTGTCCAATATCCATTTGGTAACTGCCAGTTGCGAAAAATCGCAATGCAGTTAATACCTAAATTAAAAAATTAGAAAATGTTTGTAATACAAATTTAGTAGGTACATTACCTTTGTGGAAACACTTAAGGCAGACGATCTAGACTGAGCAGTCATATAAGGTTCTACAAGATGTATAAGATCGCGAACCAAAGATTTTGGTAATCTAAATAATTTTTGAAATGCGTTTTCTGATAATTCGAACGCATCATCTTTAATATGAAAACGCCTGGGATGCATATATGCTATTTCTGCTTCTTCCAGGGCTGCAATTGCAGCCAAATTTGCCAAATCAATTAAATTTGCCATTTGTCAAAATTATTGAAGGAGTGACATTACAAAATAAACACGTTACCATGGTAGACTTACGTATACTTAAATCAGTTATTCGCATGAAATACCACTCGTAGCACTGCGAATGAAAAACATACGTATACTTAACGAAACGCATGTTCGAGAATACAATAATATAAGTATGCGCAACTAATAGAGATAAGTATACTTAAAATTTGCGAACGATTTCGAGAATAGAGCCCCATTGTAAAGTGCACGAATTTTATTACATAGTTTTAGAAAGTATATGCCTAAGATGGCGTCATGGTTACAACCATGGAGCTAGGAATAATATGGAGGGAGTATTTGTATTCGTTAGTGAAGCCGCTTCCCACTCTACAATGTGTCCTACGTGTTGTTACAATTGTGCATTGCATGTTTTTGTACTGTCTGTACGATGTAACTTGGCGAGTGGACGCAATTCACATTATCACTGCGGTAATGGGGAAGTTATAAAACTCATAGGTGTACCAAAGAAGAATAAAGTTCAATAAAATAACGAATATTACAAAAAACACTGTTGTGGCCATCACAATACATCTCGCCCTTTCCATTGTGGTATATACAGTGTGTCCCAGAAGTCGACGATCAAACTAAATGGGGTGATAGAGGAGATCATTTCCAATAAAAATAACTATATATATTGTAATGCAATTGTTGATGGTTCAAAAGTTATTGCAACTTTTGTAGCTTCTCCTAAAAACGGCAAGGCGTCCAATAGAATTATTATTATTTTTATTACGAGACGTTTGTTTCTCTTTTTCTTTTTTATTGTATGCACCTGAAGGGTTCTACTTTCTAATAAAATCATTTTCTTGAACATGAGTACTTTCTATTAATAATAAAAATATTGTTTTGTGAAAAATTTTTCTACCGAAAAAAGGTACTTGATTTTAAAGTGACGCTGACAGAAAAAAATGCCCTAAAAAAAATTAACCAACTATCAGAAGAAGTTGTGTATTTAATGTAGATTTTAACGCGGTATAACACATGGGGATATTCAGAGCAGATTTTCTTAAATAATTTTTTTTTTCTACAAGAAAGTATTTCAGTTAAAAATACAATTGAAAAATTCGAGAATTATCTTAGATGCTGTGTCAAAAATAAAACAAAATAATAGTTGTAATAGTTTTTATACAACATTAAAACAAAATAGGGTTTATGAAGCTTTTCATGATGTTTTCAAATTTTACAAAAAGTGTTCAAAATTTCTACCATGTTTTCTAATGCACATTAAGCATCGCCGAATAAAATTTCTTTTTATTGTTCGGAACGCCCGTTGATTATTTTTAATAATGTTGGTAGCCTCTCTTATTTTTTGTTGCAACTCTTGTTCATTCTGACTTTCTGTCATGTAGACTATTTCTTTAAAATAACCCCATAGAAAAAAATCTAAGGGGTTAAGATCAGGGGATCGCGGTGGCCACATAATAAACCCTCCTCTACCAATCCACCGATTCCGAAATTCTGTGTCAAGGTGTCGTCTTACATCTACAGAATAGTGAGGAGGAGCTCCATCTTGTTGCAGCCACATATCTCGGCGTGTCTCCAATGTCACGTCTTCAAGTAGATGAGGTAACTCATTTTGCAAAAAATGCAGATAATTTTCGCTGTTAAGCCTTCCTGGGAGCTCAAATGGACCAATCAATTTTCCTTCAATTATTCCCGCCCATATGTTGACCCCAAACTTGTGTTGAAAGTTGTCATTTCTAACAACTCTAGGGTTCACATAGTCCCAAAAATGTAAATTGTGAATATTAAATATCCCGGTTCTACAAAAGTTTGATTCGTCGCTCCACAAAATCTTGTTAAAAAATTCGGAGTCTTCTCTATGACGACGCAGCATTTCCCGACAAAATTGCACTCTTTTGTCATAGTCCGCAGGTAAAAGTGCTTGCACGCGCTGCACATGGTATGGATACAACTGGCCCTTTTGCAAAACACGATGAACCCTAGATTTTGGAATTTCCAAATGTCTGGATATACGACGAACACTTGTTGACGGGTTCTCTGTCACCATTTCAATTATATCGTCGTCATTGCACTGAAGCGCAGGTCTTCCTTCTCTTCGCGGATTGCCAGGGATTTCGCCTTCTAAGTAAGACCGATGAACATTTTGAAATACCCTATAATCAGGATAGCGTTCTCGATTAGGGTATCGTATCCGATACTCTCTTGCAGCAGCTCGAGCGTTCCCGTCACAAAACCCGTACACGTAATGCATTTCTGCATATTCTCGAGGGGTATAAGACATATTTTTGAGACCAAGAAGAACAAAGTCCAAATGAAAGGAGTATCAAAAAATACGCAAAATCACAAGAATTAAAACAAAGTTTAAGAAACGAAGAACTGATAAATCAAAAACACACAAACAGTAAAGTTATTATCGATATGTCACTTCATATATCTTCTTTTGTTTTATTTTTGACACAGCATCTAAGATAATTCTCGAATTTTTCAATTGTATTTTTAACTGAAATACTTTCTTGTAGAAAAAAAAATTATTTAAGAAAATCTGCTCTGAATATCCCCATGTGTTATACCGCGTTAAAATCTACATTAAATACACAACTTCTTCTGATAGTTGGTTAATTTTTTTTTAGGACATTTTTTTCTGTCAGCGTCACTTTAAAATCAAGTAGCTTTTTTTCGGTAGAAAAATTTTTCATAAAACAATATTTTTATTATTAATAGAAGGTACTCATGTTCAAGAAAATGATTTAATTAGAAAGTAGAACCCTTCAGGTGCATACAATAAAAAATCTGATGTGGACACCACACGACTTCCTTGTACGATTATTAAACTATACATATTTTTTTAATAAATAAATTACAAAATATTAATTTTAACTTCAAAACAGTAAGATATATAGCGACCATAAAGCATGTTTTTAAAGAGAGTTTTGATTACAACAAAGAAATATTTGATTACAACAATGAATATGACTAATTTCACAATAAAAATATAATATTTGTTATTGTACGAATCATAAAATTGCACGTATTTAACGTAATTTGACATGAACATTATTTTATATATTTGTCCTAATCCATAGCAAGCTTTATTACAAAAACAAAAAAAGTATATAATTTTTAAATTTACATATCTCGCTTATACAAAGGGCTAATTTAATAATACTTGATGTGCTAGACGCAGAAATTAATTCTCTAAAACTTTTATTTGAAGCATTTATTTCCAAAATCAAAATATAATCATTTTATTCAAGAAAAACTGTTAACAACTTCAAGTAATGTACCACTTCCGGTTAGCTTATTTGAACCAAAATCTATTATGTTATTTCGATTGACATAAAAGTCTTGTATACCAAATTTGAAAAGTTTCGGATTATATTTTAAAACAGTTTTTCATTAAAATCTATTATAGGCTTCATGTAAAGTGCCACTTCTGGAAATTGTGTCATAACCAGAAAGGGAGGTGCACAACTAGATGTTATAGGAGTCCTAAATACAAAATTTCAACTTTCTACGGCTTACCGTTTTTGAGTTATGCGAGATATGTACGTACGGACGTACGTACGTACAGACGTCACGACGAAATTAGTCAAAATGGATTCAGGGATGATCAAAATGGATATTTCCGTTGAAATCTGAAAACCGAAATTTTTCGCGATTACAATACTTCCTTTACTTACGTACAAGGAAGTAAAAAGAAAAAGAGAAACAAACGTCTCGTAATAAAAATAATAATAATAATTCTATTGGACGCCTTGCCGTTTTTAGGAGAAACTACAAAAGTTGCAATAACTTTTGAACCATCAACAATTGCATTACAATATATATAGTTATTTTTATTGGAAATGATCTCCTCTATCACCTCATTTAATTTGATCGTCGACTTCTGGGACACACTGTATAAGTATTGAATTTAACATTTCTTGTACACACAGAAAATTCTAATTACACCGAATCTTTATATTTTCTATAATTTTAAATTTATTCTATGAGCAAGTTTTCTACATTTCTTTTAAATGTTCGAGGTTTTTCCAATTCATTACCGGGATTGGCGGTATTTCTGAAAGGTTCATGTAATATACCTATAATTTTAAATAAATAATCAATAATACAATAAAATATATTAAATATCGTTCCCAGAAAAAGCCTTCAGTACTATCTCTGAATTTTTGACACTGACATTAGTAACATTTATCTGTCAATTACAGACATTTTAATTTCTCAAGTAGTTACCATGGAGATGTTTGGGCTGTGAGTAGGCTGTGAGATTTACTATAATAGATTATTTTGGAGTGACTACAAGGTAATTAGTGTTTATCCACTGCTGATAAACAAGGAGATAGAAAATTTTGCGAATGACTTCCTATAATAATAATAGCAAAACGCTCACGATCTTGAAGCAAACCTTGAAATAAGCAGTTTTTAGAAGTTTTGAGTGTAGTAATATATATTTTTAATAAATATTTACGTTTTAAAAAAAAATTGAGGTTAATCCATAGCCTTAACCGTTTATCTCGCAAAATTTCAAGTAGGTTAGTTAGCTCGACCCATTATTTAAGTTACTTCACTTAGCGCTAAACTAACGTGTTTATCTCGCATGTTTAACCCGTTTAACTCAAGCGGGTTAGCATTTAAGTGGATAAACTAGTGCGAGATAAACGTAGTCATATCTTTAAATCTATAGCAGGTATAAAAAAATATTTAAATGTGTCGGAAAGAGAATTTTGGTTTTTAATATTTGTAATAAAATAAATTTTCAAAAATAATATTTATGAGATTTTTGTTATAATACTACTACTACTTCCGGTTGTCCAATGAATTATTTAATATACCGTGAGTATTTTTGAAACATGGGATTTGTCATATCCATGGTTACGACTTGACATTTGTTTGACAGCAATGTATTTGCCTCTCATTTAAAATGAAACATAGGGGACAATTTTGACATTTTTCTACTACTCTGTCAGTGTTAAAAAAAATACAATTTGAAATACAATGGTTTATACTGTGGAAGAGAAGGTTCAGATTATCAGATTATTACGTGGTATTATTCGAATTTTAATCTAAATTTAAGGCCAGTATCGGACTGGTTCCACGCTTCATTTCCTGACAGGCCTACACCAAGTGCAGCAACAATTTTAAGAATAGTGAATGGTTGCGTCCAACCTGCACATAACAGAAGGAATAGATCCTGTTAATATATTAACTGCGCAGAAAAACATTAAATTCTGACTTTAATACAAAATAACAACAGATTAACATTAAGAGATATTGGGCAAGCTACTGATGTAAGCAAAGCTAGTGTACATAGGTTATTTAAAAAGAGGCATTACAGATCATACTATTTCCAAAATCACCAGGAGCTAGTTGTGGACGACACGGGACGAAGAATAAATCATTGTAAAAGAATGTTTGAAAACTTTCATTAAAATATACTTTTTACGGATGAAGTAACTTTTTATTTACATGGCGAGGTAAATTCACAAAATTGTCGTTATTGGTCCAGGGAAAATCCACATTTGTATCCTAGTATAGTTCATCCAGGGATCATGTTCCGAAGACTCGTTATCGTTTTATTATGGGTTCACAATAGCTAAAACCGCAGTGCCAAAATATTTCGGTTCGTACAGTCGACCAGTTCAGTATTTGCAATGCTGGTATATATTTTACGCCCAGTATTCGACTGTAGACCAAGACTGCACTTTTCAGATTTTCTAAACCGATTACCAGGGCTGTATTTGCTAATATTTAAAATTTTAATGCGTTAATCTTTTGAACTTAGAATTTCCCTAATTTTCTTATAGCTTATTATAAGGTCTGTGAACTTGTCTCCAAAGGATTATAAAACCGTTATTTGTGGCTATGTAGGTATATAAATAGGTGGTGAGTTTAATTATTTTCACTTGTCATTTGTACCTCCTAACTAGTGTACGAAGGCTGAAAGTTTTTTGTTTTGTTAAATTAAATTCAACAGTCAACAACGTTAACAATGTTTCGCCCGTGGGAAGAAAACGAAGAATAAGAAAGTGCTAGTAAAAGTGTATTACCATCGCCTAATATATTTAAACCTTTTTTGCACGAACATGGACAACAAATCGTGTTGAATGTTTACAATGGACTTTTGGAGGAATATGAAGAATCAGTTGCTCTTAAGAAAACTTGCCAACTAACAAAGGTATGTGATAAAACTGTTAAAAAAATTATCAGAAACATCTTTTGTAGACTATCATGAAAATATGTCGGCTGAACTCTTCGAACGTTGGTTTGAAAATAATTTACTTCTTAATATTGCACCAAATTCAGTAATAGTCATGGATAATGCCACCTACCATTCGCGACAAGAGAATAAAATTCCGACGACAGCAACAAGAAAGGCTGAAATAATAGATTTTTTAGTAAAGAAAAATATGCCAATACCAGAAAGGGCAACAAAAAATGATTTACTTAAAATTATAAAAGAGCAGAATTTTGATAAGTCTTACGTTATAGACAATATGGCACAACAGGCAGGGCATAAAATATTACGTTTACCACCTTATTATTGCATATTCAATCCGATTGAATTAATTTGGAGCCAACTAAAAAACAATGTTAGATCAAAAAATGTATCACCACAATTAAATTCTAGTGTAGTTCAATTAGTCAGGGAAGAAGTTGAAAATATTGGCCAGCAACAATGGAGTAACTGTATTCAACATATCATAAAAGAAGAAAATAAATTTATATCACTTTACAAAGACGTGAATCCATTAATTATATCTTTAAGGGATTCAGATATGTCCGATAACAATTCTGAAGACGAGGACGATGTCCGAATAAATATTCATATATTTTTTTAAATGACATGTGGTTATAGGTCTCTTGGGGAAATCGCCACTATAAACAAAGATTAACGGTCCCCAATTAGTACCTCCTGGGTGGTCACGGAAATCTGATTATACAATATATTTTTTAAAACAGTTAAATATTAAACATTTTTTTTTACTGTTTTGAAAAGTAAAATGTGTGAAATGAAATATTTCAAACCCCTACTCAAATTTTTCATTACAGCCCTGGCACATGCCAGGCTATTGGGACCCTCTATTGTACTGCCGTAATAAAACGATAACGAGTCTTCGGAACATGATCCCTGGATGAACTATACGAGGACTCAACGACCCGAGAAAGTTAACGTTTGGGCTGGCATAATAGGTTCCTATTATGCCACATTATTGGGCCATTTTTTATTAACGAGAATATTACTGTTCATGGAAAATTAAGTCATACCTGCGATCAGATTATTAAACATTGAAGACCCATGGTTTCAACATGACGGCGCTCTTCAAAATTTACATCAATTAAAAACACAAATTCGAAATATTTCTCATTATATTACATTTGCCCAATTATAGAATATTATAAAGAATTTTATAATAGATTGGGTCATTGCTTAGTTAGTTGGTTTATTTGTTCGTTATTTTGTAATTTCTTATAATATTTAAATATAATACTTCTGTCAAATTCATCCCCTATGTTTCAATTAAATGTCAAGTCGTAACCATGGAAATGACAAATCCCATGTTTCATGTCAAAAAATACTCACGGTATAAATCATATAATTATTTTTTAAATTAATTAAGTTAAGAAAATAAAATTTCTATTGCTATTAGAAAAAAAACGCACCTACGCTTATGTATTCTTGGGTTGAAATGTACCTGACACCCCGAGTTTGAGTGTATTAGGGTGAAATTTGCTTTGTGTAAGGCAATAAAACAATGTAAAATCTCTATTTCACTTCTGAAGTTGTGCCGCATCGAAGTATAAGTAAATATATGACAAAACGCCTTAGGAATAGTGAACTGAATTACATTATTTTGGCTCGCCAAGTTACATTGGACGGACAGTAGTGTACCTGCGTTGAAGAAATGTTTAGCGTTTGCGACTTTTTAATTACTACAGTACCTGCGTCCGTCCCTATCGGGTTACATTCCCCTTACCGTTACTTGAAGTTTATGCTCTTTCAATATTATTCCTATATCCATGGTTACAACTTCGTCACGCCTGCTCATTCATCTCTTCATTACTCTTTAAAACACATTGTACATATAAACATTTAATCAGCAGATGGAATTATTCCATAGGCACTGAAGTGTTAAAAGTAGTAAGGGTGGAAAAAATAATATTATTCATTTATAGACCAATCAGTCAATAAATAAGTACTCCCAGCTTTTCATAAAATCTATGAAAAAGTTATTTTTAAGTACAACTTTTTGTTTTCTAGAGGAAAGTAGAATTTTAAATGTGGCGTTTGTATCTTTTGAGGTTATTTTCTTTATATGACTTCGTATTTCAATATAAGTTCCAAAGTTATTCAATACCTTTAAAGAAAAGTAAAATGTATAAAGTTACTTACAATTTCAGGCATAAGATATTTCACATGAGTAACAATATTGTTGTCCACAATGTTGCATTTGTCATCATTTGAGCACATAAAGCACAAATCAATCATGGAACTCATGGTAACTTAATATATTCTCTTTCACTAAACAATATCTACAAAATATTTATTTGCAAACAAATAATTTGTAGTAGTTACAAGTTACAAGACAGTTAACACAGTTCGATTTACAACTCCGAACTGAATTATAACTATACTGTCACAGCTGTAGCTGCAGTGTTGCCAGTAGTATGAAATAAAATTATGGCGCAGTGTTAAGGTGCGTTTACACTATGTAACAAGTTATAAAACTTTGTGTTATATAACAATGTTTTATAACATGTTACAAAATCAAATGGAAAATGTTATAACATTTTTCGTGTTTTATAACGTGTTATACGATTCCCATCCAATGTCGGTAAAGATCAAAGAAAAATATATAACATTTATTTTTTATATGTATTTATATTTAGTATAGTAAAAATTTAGTAAAGTATTTACGTATTTTTATTTACTATAAGTCTCCTTTATCCTGATTTTGCAGTCATAATGTTACACTATTAAATTCTGTAAAAAAAGTACTTACCTTAAGAAAATTCTGTAACGAGTCAATTAGAGCTTCACATACTTCTAGTATAATATGACTGATACTTTAAAGAGATAACTCAAACTCTGAAAGGAGTCGCCAGTAGCTAAAAATCTTAATGTTAGAGCCAGCCTTTCTTTCTACTATTGATATCAGGTATTTAATTTAGGATTTTGTGTTTTGTAAAACTGATGATCTACTATACCGTAATACAGATACAAACTCTGAATATTATTATTAACAATCACATTAAATAATTAAATAACAGTGTCATATTACAAATGGAAGATGACAAGTATCGGAATATCTGCTAAAGTAATCAGCTGATGGATGTTGTGTTAAAATTTAATTTTGAATAAAGCTACTCCTACTGTACAGAATTTTATTGGATTGTTCAGTCAACACCGAAATTTTTGTAATAACAGGTACATTAATTTATATATATATAACAGTGTACAGCCACAAATTTCTGATGTTCTGATTTTAGCACATAGGAGAAATGAACGTAAGAGGTTACTTCAGCTATTTCGCATTTTTGGATATTCTGTTTTGTAAACTTAATGAGCTACTATAGCGTAGAACGAGTAAAAAAACCTGTTACAGTATGTAATCATCAACAATTGATTTACTGCAAGCAAAACCTCAAAGTATTTTACACATCGATAACAATATAAGAAACGTAAATATCAGATAGTTTTGTTCCAGTTCTGCAGTATTCTTATCAATACACTGGATATCCTGCTCCTATTGCTAAAATTGTAGCTAATGATGTGTTGGTCACATTACTATTTAGAAACGAAAATTTTATTCAAATTTATGCATTATTGAATGTTTAAAAATTTAAAAATTACCCGGAAAATTGTATCAATTTTTGGTAGTACGTACATTTGCAAACTCGCAGGCTCGTGGAGAGCTGTTACGGGCCCTGAGGTAAAATCAAATTAGCAGGCCCCCGCAATGCTGGGACAATACATTTTAATTTGTAAAATATTTTTAATATTTTATTATTTATCAAATATGTAAATAAATCTTCACTTTCCAATAGGGATTAACCCCCAATTTCAGTGTAACATAAAAGTTAGAATGAAATATAAATAAAAATACATGTAATAATATAAAAAAAATAAACAATGTACCGGTTGGCGGTTACAGCCGGAACAATGTACTTTATTTATTTTTGTTAATTTATATTTATATTTAAAAATAACAAATTTTGAGCACTACAAAAAATTATATAACAGTGGTAGTGTTGGACCCTGAGGCCACTGCCCCATCTGTACCCCACTTTCGACGAGACTGCAAACGAGTTTTCAGAGACGAAACATGCAAAACCAAGAAATCAAACGCGAATAACTGATCTCAAAAACTTTTTGCAAATTGGTGCATTGTATTTAAAATCTCATAACTGAATTTTAAATTTGTAAGCACTACACATTGATATGTAAAAGAAAGATAAGTATAATTTAAATTTCCTTCCATTTATAATCCAATAAGAATTATTATCCGGCCCATCATATATTTTAAAATATCGCAAGTGGCCCGCCTCTCAAAAATGTTGGTGACTCCTGTCTAATATATAAAAACAATATATAAATTTTAATCATGTTTAAACTTCATGAACTTATTCTCCCACATGGCGCTCGCGCCGAGCGTTTAGTTTCAGTTGTAATTGGTGTTTATCAATCATTACATTGATGATATGTTGTGTCTCAATCGGCCCAACTCTGTTGATTTAACCTTATCTAGTTTATGCAGCACATCAACAGTTGGTTTTTTATTCTGATTTGACTGGTTTATGCATATGATTTAGATCTGCACAATTTAGCTATGTGACTTTTGTGTGGCTCTTAAAAATAATAATAATAAATAATTTGAGTTATTTTGTTATGAATGTAAAAAATATACATTACATTTCGCCGCTATTTTCCTATAGAAAATTAATGTGTACGACTATGAATGTATGTTATTTAAAATGAGACTAAGAAATTTAATTAAATTGTGTAAGTATATTATTTCTATATTTTATTCCTATTTATTATATATTTTTTTCTTGAAAGTATGAATATTGTTAAAAAAAAAATTATCCATTTTTTATTTTCCAATTTTAGTTTTGTATTTCTTCATCTTAAGAAATGAAATCTTTACAGAAAATGTAATGTTTTAACAGGGAATTTTTAAGTAATTGAAGTTAGATAGCCCCATACCATTCAAAATAGCATTAGTAATTATAAAACTCATGCAACTATTAAAATGTACACATAATTTTGATAATAATTAATAACCATCATTATTAACGCTATTCAAATCATATGTATACGTGCGGTTTACAGCTATATTTGTGCAATTGATTAATAAATGAACCTGTACGTTGTTTAATTGGTTAGTATTTTAAAACTTATATTATATATTACATTTTCATTCAATTCCAAAAGTATTTAAAATGTAGTAATCATTTTTAAATATCTGACAAATCGCTAGATAAATTTCTTTTAAGAGGCAAGAGACATCTATTCTCCTAATGTGCGTAGGACTTGTGGCTGTTTTGGGAGCACATCGTAATCTCGAAGTCTCATAGTTCCTAAACGCACGACTAAAAACTGCCACAAGTCCTACGCACATCGGGTACTCTCGGCAAAGTTCGATTTACATTGGGAAAAAATATATATGCGGTAGAAAGATAAGTTCAACTTTGGAAGAATACATGTCTCTTACCTCTTAAAAGAAATTTATCTAGCGATCTGTCAGATATTTAAAAATGATTACTACATTTTAAATACTTTTGGAATTGAATGAAAATGTAATATAGAATTAAATAATAAATAAAATGGTAAAACAGGCAAATATTTGCAGTGCATATATAAATATAAGACCTTTTTAGGTCAAATGAACAAAATATTGAAAAACTTATAAATACACATACAATTATACATTGCTAAATTGTGCAGATCTAAATCATATGCATAAACCAGTCAAATCAGAATAAGAAACCAACTGTTGATGTGCTGCATAAACTAGATAAGGTTAACTCAACAGAGTTGGGCCGATTGAGACACAACATATCATCAATGGAATGATTGATAAACACCAATTACAACTGAAACTAAACGCTCGGCGCGAGCGCCATGTGGGAGAATAAGTTAATGAAGTTTAAACATGATTAAAATTTATATATTGTTTTTATATATTAGAGCAGGAGTCACCAACATTTTTGAGAGGCGGGCCACAGCGATATTTTAAAATATATGATGGGCCGGATAATAATTCTTATTGGATTATAAATGGAAGGAAATTATACTTATCTTTCTTTCACATATCAATATGTAGTGCTTATAAATTTAAAATTCAGTTTAGAGATTTTAAATACAATGCACCAATTTGCAAAAAGTTTTTGAGATCAGTTATTCGCGTTTGATTTCTTGAGCATGTTTCGTCTCTGAAAACTCGTTTGCAGTCTCGTCGAAAGTGGGGTACAGATGAGGCGATGGCCCCAGGGTCCAACACTACCACTGTTATATAATTTTTTTGTAGTGCAAAATTTATTATTTTTAAATATAAATTAACAAAAATAAATAAAGTACATTGTTCCGGATGTAACCGCCAACCGGTACATTGTTTAATTTTTTATATTGCATAATCTATATTATTACATGTATTTTTATTTATATTTCATTCTAACTTTTATGTTACACTGAAATTGGGGGTTAATCCATATTGGAAAGTGAAGATTTATTTACATATTTGATAAATAATAAAATATTAAAAATATTTTACAAATTAAAATGTATAGTACTCTTTTTTTGTCCCAGTATTGCGGGGGCCCGCTAATTTGATTTTACCTCAGGGCCCGTAACAGCTCTCCACGAGCCTGCGAGTTTGCAAATGTACGTACTACCAAAAATTGATACAATTTTCCGGGTAATTTTTAAATTTTTAAACATAGAATAATGCATAAATTTGAATAAAATTTTCGTTTCTAAATAGTAATGTGACCAACACATCATTAGCTACAATTTTAGCAATAGGAGCAGGATATCCAGTGTATTGATAAGAATACTGCAGAACTGGAACAAAACTATCTGATATTTACGTTTCTTATATTGTTATCGATGTGTAAAATACTTTGAGGTTTTGCTTGCAGTAAATCAATTGTTGATGATTACATACTGTAACAGGTTTTTTTACTCGTTCTACGCTATAGTAGCTCATTAAGTTTACAAAACCAGAGTGATTCTAGCGGCCACTTCTGTAACACAACCTATTGTGAACAAACATTATACATTGAATACCATGACCTAACAGATATACCAGTGGTTATTATTATAGAAATTAAGGAATAAATGACAATAAAGTATATATTAAACGAAAGAATAAATAAAAATAATACATATAAAATTATCAGACGCAGGTAATTTATTAATTTTGATGATACTAACTACATAAACTTTATAGGTTATGGCAGTATATAATCAACAAATGTATTTATTCCCTAAATATCTTGAGAGTGCCGCATCGAAATTATTATAAATAAATAGTATGTATTATAACAAATATACTCATATATATATTTTGTAATAGAACCACCCGTAGGGAATTTGTAAAAAAATAATAAAGTTTACGTTATCTATCCTATGTGCATATTTTTTTAGATATCTCCTATATAATGCCGCGTGCCGCCTTGAAATTAATATAAATAAATAGTATGCATTATAACAAATTATATAATATATATTTTAATATAGCACCATCCGTGGGAGGGTGTGAAAAAAATTCATAAAGAAAGTGTGGTCGTCCTTCATTTTTATGTAATCTTAGATATCTCCTATATAAGTTCGCGTGCCGCCTTGAAATTACTATAAATAAATAATATATATTATAACAAATTAACGAATATATATTTTAATGTGGCACCGCCCGTAGGAGGGTGCGAAAAAAAATCATAAAGATTCTGCGACTCGACTTATATTTTCGTATAATCTTAGATATCTCCTATATAAGTTTGCGTGCCGCCATGAAATTATTATAAATAAATAGTATATATTATAGCAACTTATTTAATATACATTTCAATATGGCGCCACCCGTAGAGGGGTGTGAAAAAAAATCATAAAGATTTTGCGACTCGCCTTATATTTTTCGTTTATTCTTAGATATCTCCTATATAAGTTCGCGTGCCGCCATGAACTTATTATAAATAAATAATATATATTATAACAACTTATTTAATATACATTTCAATATGGCGCCAACCGTAGAGGGGTGTGAAAAAAAATCATAAAAATTTTGCAAGTTGACTTATATTTTTCGTATATTCTTAGATATCTCCTATACAAGTTCGCGTGCCGCCATGAAATTATAATAAATAAATAATATATATTATAACAACTTATTTAATATACACCACCCGAAGAGGGGTGTGAAAAAAGATCCGTCGTAGGAAAGGAAAGTACAAATAAAATTATAATAACCATTTCTCTTCGTAACATTAAATGAAGTTAGCATCTTCTATAGATGAATAAATAATAATTAGAGAAAAAAGAATAATTAATTATAAGATCTAACAAAACAAAATTCCCCAGGAGCTAAATTTACCGAGTGTAAGTTTAGCTTGCAAAACGCGGCAAATTCAACAAATTTAAATTTGTGTAGTATATCCCATGTACCTAGATATATTTTTCATATATCTCCTATATGAAATATGAATCTGTTGTATTATAAATTAAAAGAATAACAATTATAATAAATTACTCCTTATTTTTTGTTGCAGTGTCACGCTACGGGGAGGTACAAAAAAATTAGTAACTTGCTTTCATATCAATTCATTATAAACAACAACAAAATATCTAGAAAAGATTTAGACTGAGCTTGACGTATTACATATTTATGACGAATGAACATTGTTTATGATTAATTTTCTGTTTGAATATTATTAATATAATTAGAAAATAAGGATCTCACAATTTATGGAAAGGAAATGAAGTAAGAAATATAATAACAAAAAGCAACATAATCTAAAGGATATTTTTATTATAATATAAATATATATATATATATATATATATATATATATATATATATATATATATATATATATATAAAGAACTTTTGTCGATATTAATCTTTTGATATGAAATTTTTCTCCTATATGGTTGTCGTACATGTGGTTCTCAAGTGATGGAAATACGTTTTTCATTAAAAACTGTGAAAGTGCAATTAATGTGTTCATATATATATATATTTTCTATTGGCAGCCTTCCGTTTGTGACTGTCACCATTTTTCTTATTATTATTTTTTTTTTTAGTATAGCCAATATTTTGACAACTCCTTCCGAAGGAACAACAAAACTATCTACGAATTAAAATATGCTGTGTCGTACATGTGGTTCTCAAGTGATGGAAATACGTTGCAATTAATGTGTTCATATATATATATATATATATATATATATATATATATATATATATATATATATATATATATATATATATATATATATATATATATGTATTCACGGACTTAAGAGCGAAAACGTCTCCGGTTCACAGACTTGTGGGATCAAATGGAGATTTACGAACCTAGGCGATTTTTCGCGACGGACCAAACATGAACCACGGTTATACATTTGGTTCATGAAAACGTCACTGTTATGACTTAAGATAGGATATCGCGAGAAATCAGTTTGGTTAAACCAGTTGCATCATTCGGCGGTTAATTTTAAACGATGGAGAAGTATATGAGTTATATTATAGATGAATTTATGGAGATGGACATGAGTTATTTAGTATGCGATCTATACACATTTCGAAATATTTTGTAACTACAGGATCTGCAAATAATTGATTGTATTATTTGTAAACAAAACTTTAACCTAACTTTTACCTTTATTTAACATATCAACAGTTCCCCTGTCAACTTCCACTTCAAGCATTTCTAATCCATTGGAAATTGTAACTTTTTCCATGTTTGTAATTTATTCTAGTTTAAATCAAAATCTCAAACGCTCAAGTGTATAAACAAAACAAAGATAGACTGAGATGGATTGAGTTTAGAAAGAGAGAATCGATGAACCAGATTCATGAACCTGCTCGCTAGCTCGGTTCGTGATCCGACGAACCTGGTCCATGATTGACGTCATTAGTTCGTCGCGAGAACGTACTGGTTCATAAAATTCATTAACCAAACCGCTTTGGTTCGTCGCGAAAATTCGCCTCCTGTCTCGCAAGTATAAATGAAAATGCCTGTAACTTCGAATAACAAGCTGAAATACGAAATATAATTACTTGTAAGGAAAGTGTACATGGAATTCTTTAATATTTGTAAATAACTTTACAATCTATGTTATAGATTCAAAGTAAATTTGATTTTTATATTTGGTTCCATAAGGTTGTGAACATCACATTTTACCCTAGTGTGAATTTCACTAACTAAAATATAACTGAAAAGTCTCTCAACAGATGGTGTGTAGGGCTTGAAACTGAGTTATACGGTACTCGGAAGAACAATTCAAGTGTTCTGCGCGTGGTGGTATTCGACTGTATATATTGACAACCTTACCAAACCAAGCATCAACAGCTCGCAGAAGTCATGCATCACGGACCAATAATCTAAAGAGAGACGTGACAGCTGTGTGTTATTTGTAAAGGTAGAAGTGGGAGAAGGAGTGGGGTTATCGATCATTGCGACATCTAGCGCTAGTGACAAAGCTAAAAGCTGTGATGCGGGCTGCATGCTACTACAACCATATGAAAATTAGAAATTTTAATTTCAATATTACAATTATTTTTGCCGCTAATCAAAATGAAATTAATTTATACTTTATTGGTTACATTATTATTTCATTTTACAAATAATGATTAAATATTTTGTAAATTAAATATTTTACACAATATTAATTGTAATTACTACAGTTGCAAAATTTAAAATTATTATAATGATTGTAATAATAATAATACAAGTATTTAATTTACACATTACATTTTCTTAATGAATTGAACTGAAATCCAAATATTGTTTTTTCCATTTGTCCTTGAGTTAGTGTCCATATGCTTGAACCTGTATAAAAAAAGGAATGCAAAATATTGGTTATGAAGTTGTAATTTGAAATAAAATAAAATATTTTATGAATTTAACAAACTTTAATAAAGTAACATTTACACATTACAAAAATGTATGTTAAAATTACAACAGATTACACTATTACAGCAATGCCATGAAATAAAATTTAATACAAACAAAATAATATGTCTACAAAACAATCAAATTTCATTTGAAAGCACATGTATTGTATATTTTCATCGGTAAAAACTTACTCGTCCATATATTTTTATATAATTGTCAACAATTTCGTTTGGTCGTGTATCTTTTTTTGTTAGTTTTTTATTAATTAAACTGATAAAATGTTTTATCATAACATGTACCATTGTTATTAACATATTCTTTTTCAAATCGGCGCTATGTTGTTCGCATGGGCAGTTTACAAATATTGCTCCCCAGTGCTTCGCACATAGTTTATTTATTAAATCTGCTTGATTTAAGTACTGGGGAATATCTGCAAAGATTTCTGTTTTTAACCTTTCTATTTGCTCAATTATCTCCTCTGTAGGATACACTAATTTTTTCTTTGTTGTGCCGTAATCTTTCAGTTGTATTACAGCGTGACTGTCAGTACATGTCTCAGAAGTAAAAAATGAAACACACATCTGACAATCACGCTGCAATACTCTACGACCGACAAAACCCGCAATATACGCAGACGTGTAATTCCGAATTTTTTTAATTGATTCCGCAATTTGAAAAGTTTGTGCAGCAGGGGAAAGGAAAGGTTCTCTGGAAGTTGAAGGAACATTTGGTAAGGATGAAGCAATATTTGATTCAGAAGAAAGAAGGGAATTCAAGGCAACTAGGAAATTTGACCCATCATCTGCACAGTTTGAATCCTTAGAATTTGTCAAAGTAGTATTTATTAAAGTAGTTTTAAACGCAGATACAAACTGTGCACATGTGGGGTTGGAATTACTGCCACACAAACCCCGGATCACCGCAAAATAATTTTCTAAGGGGTCTTGGTTTAAATATCTTGTTAACATATATTTAAAACCAATTTTTTTCAACTGAATCCAAAGATCTTGTATATTTTGTATTGTTACAATAAAATATTTAACACACGGTGGTTCCCTACCCGTTAGGAATTCCATGTTATTTAATTTCATTTTGGCCTCAGCCCAACATTTATGGTGTTCCGAATTTTCATGTACACGACATGACAACGCCCGCTTCCCTTTGAAACCAGAGTTGAGGCTATCAAATAAATTATTCATAAATAGACAAAAGTCCGCGGTCGTTCTTTCATTAGCAGCAAGCTCCCCTGTTCTGATAAGTAGTTGCAAGGCAGCATAAATCGACCTGCTAAATACCTGAGCAGCAAGACTAACTTTCATCTTCTTCTTGCCTTCAGGTTGGATATGGTCTTTGGTTAATTTGGTCACTTTACTGTCCACAGTAGTACCATCCAGATTATATAATTTTACTATATTTTCCCATTTGGCTGGTTCCCCACCTGCCTCATCCCCATTAAATTTAACATTTTTTGCCATAAAATTATTTCTCATACATTTTAAAAGATGAGGTGGGTCGAAAATATGAATAATCTCGTGATTGGAAATATTATATTTATATGTTCCCCCACTTAATGTATTTATTGCAGATCTGTTTGTACTGCCCAAATCGCTTACAGAAGCAATAATTTTAAATTTCGTTAAAGTGTGTACAGCTTGCACAACTTTTTCTATACATTCTTTAAGGTGGAAAGTCTTGGCTGCGGATTGTACAAAGAAGAATGCAAGCGGTTGTTTCCATGCTTTATATAGTCCTCTAAGCATGAAAACTAGTGCATGGTCGGCAAGCTTATAACTATTTATTTCCCCAAATGCCTCGAGACCATCCATTTGCTTCGAACCTTTATTGTATGATAAATGGGGCCGAAGTGAAACTTCGTCGAATAGTAGAGTACAATGTCTATCAAGTTCAGTTTTTTTTTCTGAGCAGGTGTTAATAAAATAAAACAATTTTTTATTAATGCCGGGCTTTAAATTTATGTTTGCCAATGATCTATTTAGTGTACGTGGCGACGGCATTGGGAAAAATTTAGCCAGGTGATTATACCCACGAGGGCTACTCTTGAAGAGAGCTACAAAAAATGATTTCTCCTCGTTCGAATATCTCCGCGCCATTCTTTTTGTGGAGCTATTCCGGATTAAACTTTTTATAAACAATTTCGGTATGTGATCCATTTTGTCAATATTTTGCAACGCCTTTAAATACTTGCTGTCAAAAACGTCAGAGACATTTTTAAACAATTTTCTAGGAGAACTTACGGCCTTCTTCTTCATATTCGATATGAGGTGCTTCGTTCTCACTAGTTCGCCATAGATCTTCCTCTTTCTTGGCGTCAAGTTGGACACATGGGTTGCACCCATCATTTGTAGGACGCTGTACGGAGCTGTTTTTCCTAGAGAAACAGAAAAAATGAAACATAAGATACCTAGTTTCAGCAAAATTGATGATATATTGATAATGGGACCATCAATGTTCGCGGCAAAAATTGATTAAAAAATATATTGTAACGTAAAATACCATAAAATGATTACCTTTGCATCTTTTATGAGAACTCGTAACCGGAGTAACGACACGTACAGCTTCATTTCTGGACGATCCAGACGTGGCATCTCCAAGATTGGGTGCTATATTCTTGGAAGGTCCAAGTATGGGTTCACATGGATTAGGTGAAACTGTTATATTCTTAGATGGTCCAGGTATCGACTGTTCAAGATTAAGCACAACAGTATCATCTGTAGACCGGCCAGGCATGGGTTCCCCACAATTCGCCGAAGAGGTAATTAGCATCTCTAACGGTTCTGCTGAAACTTTTTCGTCACGATTCCCTGAAGTAGAAGATTTGGATTCGCATGGATCCGCTATTATCTTCTTCTCGGAAGGTATTTTACTGGACACAATAGCTGTAAATGAAATAAATTCAGATGAAATTTTACGCATTCGTATTTTACATACTAAATTTCTGTACAAGTATAAGACATCTATGTAGCGAAAAATAAAAATTTCACCATAATTGAGAACTTTTAGAAAAAGATTTTTGTTTCTCAGTTTAACTACTTCGCCAATTATACGAATACGACGCTATTATTTCAAATTATTTGACGAAAAGTATATCATATTTTGAATTAGTCAAAAAAATACATTTAACATAATATATAATAATAACTACATTTAACATAATAATATAATAGTTGGAGTTTTCTAATTAAACGATTGGCGAAAAAAAATCACACAAAATGGCTTTATAATTTAAATGAATGTCTTGCTTACCATAATCCTCCTGTAATAATAATGTAGGAACAGCTCCACAGTTTAATTTCCTTCGCTCAGGGGTTCGAAATTTCGTAGTTTCAAAGTGTAATGCACACACTTTAGTATGACATCGAGAACCAATTGGTGTATCAATGAATTGAGGCATATTCATGTTCGTTGTCCACTGCTTCAAAAGTACATCATCTCTTGGTAAAGAGAAAAAAGCAAGCGATGAATGTTGTATATTGTTGCTCCTGCAGCCAGGAACTACGCAATAAACAACTCTCATAGTCTGAAACAGGAAATTCATATTATGTTCATGCTAGATTTTACTCGTAATTATTTGAAATTTCTGAACTGAGGTTATTAATAACTTTTTTTTATATAGACATATTAAAGTTACCGAGTTTATAATTTCTATGACAAATTAACTTATTTACAATTTTACTATATATATTGAAACTTACCTTGCAGATGTAAAACACAATTACGAAGTAAACAAAGCTTTTCACACAAAAAAACTTAACCGTTAGGTTAGGTTAGCGCGTGGGTTAGCGTCAATCAAAGACTACTAAGTAACAAAAATAACAACAACGAAACAAAAAAAACTCAACAAACAACGAAACAATAAAAATAACAACAAAAAACGAAACAGTAATACACAAAATGAATTAGAAAAAACTGATGCTGGCACTTCGAGAGCGGAAACATGAGTGATTTCAAATACTTCACATCCAACGACTTGTTGATTTTGTTTTGACCATGTACTGCCATCTTATCGGCCAATAGCCAAACCCTTTTGCGACATGTGCTGCCTCTATACGCAGTGACAAAACTTTTATCCTCTCGCCCTTTACCTCACTTGGTCCATACAACTTCTGTCACAATAATTCCTATCAGCTGTCACCCCCCTGTCATGCATCGACACACTTACGAGACCACTCCTTACTACTGATTATAAATACATTATATGACTTTTATATTTAATAAATGATGTTTAAATGTGCAATACATATTTGTCCACCATTTGTTTACTTATATTTGAATTTACGTTAAGATATTGTGCTTATTAGTTTCAATATAGAGCAATAACAGTTGAGAGTGATCCATCGGTTTCGCACTTGGGTTATATTCATTATATGACTTTTAATTTGAATGAAAGACATTTTAAATGACCAATACATGTTAATCTATCATTTATTTACTTATATTTAAATTAACAATAAGATATCTTAAATACTAGCCTTAATAGAGTAATACAGGTTTGAGTTTTCGCGGGCATGAATTATCGTATTTATCTTCACAACAATATGAAGTCATGCATCGACAGCTCACACACTTACGAGACCACTCCTGACTACTGATTACAAATACATTATATGACTTTTATATTTAATAAATTATATTTTAAATGTGCAATACATATTTCTTCACCATTTGTTTACTTATATTTGAATTTACGTTAAGATATTGTGCTTATTAGTTTCAATATAGAGCAATAACAGTTGAGAGTGATCCATCGGTTTCGCACTTGGGTTATATTCATTATATGACTTTTAATTTGAATGAAAGACATTTTAAATGACCAATACATGTTAATCTATCATTTATTTACTTATATTTAAATTAACAATAAGATATCTTAAATACTAGCCTTAATAGAGTAATACAAGTTTGAGTTTACGCGGGCATGAATTATCGTATTTATCTTCACAACAATATGAAGTCATGCATCGACAGCTCACACACTTACGAGACCACTCCTGACTACTGATTACAAATACATTATATGACTTTTATATTTAATAAATTATATTTTAAATGTGCAATACATATTTCTTCACCATTTGTTTACTTATATTTGAATTTACGTTAAGATATTGTGCTTATTAGTTTCAATATAGAGCAATAACAGTTGAGAGTGATCCATCGGTTTCGCACTTGGGTTATATTCATTATATGACTTTTAATTTGAATGAAAGACATTTTAAATGACCAATACATGTTAATCTATCATTTATTTACTTATATTTAAATTAACAATAAGATATCTTAAATACTAGCCTTAATAGAGTAATACAAGTTTGAGTTTACGCGGGCATGAATTATCGTATTTATCTTCACAACAATATGAAGTCATGCATCGACAGCTCACACACTTACGAGACCACTCCTGACTACTGATTACAAATACATTATATGACTTTTATATTTAATAAATTATATTTTAAATGTGCAATACATATTTCTTCACCATTTGTTTACTTATATTTGAATTTACGTTAAGATATTGTGCTTATTAGTTTCAATATAGAGCAATAACAGTTGAGAGTGATCCATCGGTTTCGCACTTGGGTTATATTCATTACATGACTTTTAATTTGAATGAAAGACATTTTAAATGACCAATACATGTTTACCTATCATTTATTTACATATATTTAAATTAACATTAAGATATCTTAAATACTAGCCTTAATAGAGTAATACAAGTTTGAGTTTTTGCGCGCATGAATTATCGTATTAATCTTCACAACATTATGAAGTCATGCATCGACAGCTCACACACTTACGAGACCACTCCTGACTACTGATTATAAATACATTATATGACTTTTATATTTAATAAATGATATTTTAAATGTGCAATACATATTTCTCCACCATTTGTTTACTTATATATTAATTTACGTTAAGATATTGTGCTTATTAGTTTCAATATAGAGCATTACTAGTTGAGAGTGATCCATCGGTTTCGCACTTGGGTTATATTCATTATATGACTTTTAATTTGAATGAAAGACATTTTAAATGACCAATACATGTTAATCTATCATTTATTTACTTATATTTAAATTAACATGAAGATATCTTAAATACTAGCCTTAATAGAGTAATACAAGTTTGAGTTTTCGCGGGCATGAATTATCGTATTTATCTTCACAACAATATGAAGTCATGCATCAACAGCTCACACACTTACGAGACCACACATACTCATATCTATGCCCAAGTGGCGACTTAATGAGGACACTATCAAAATGACGACCCGGTCAAGGAGCCATCTTATGGTAATTAATTTATATACGCGGTGTTATTGTGGCACATTAATGCAAGAATATCAATTTTTTTTCCAATTATTTTGTACGGTATAGGATTTAGCAGAATCGTTTAATCCTATCTATATGGCGACTTTACATGTTATTTTTGACCTGGTTTTGGAACGGCAAAATGACGACCTGCATCCCGTATTATACTTGCCAAATGGCGACTTGATATATAAACTATCAAACTGACGACAGGGCGCAGGCAAAATTTATAACAGATGGCAGCACACTCAAAAATTAATAATTAGTCTTTTATTCATGTTTAAAACAAAAGAATGTAGACTTGTTATATATAATTGAAAAGCTTATAGAATAAGTAGAAAGATGAGACTATTTCCAACATAGATTCCCATATAAAAAATCATGTGTTATATCTCAAAAATTATTCAATTTCAATGTAAATATTTATTCATACGCTTATGAACAATAGGGATTGATTAAATTTATTGATATATTCTGAAAAAATGTAGCAAGTTAGTTATTATTCCCCAAGATGTACTTCGTGGTATGCTAATGAATAACTCTTTGTTTTTTCCCTATATTTATTCAACTAATTAAGTAATTATTATAGAAATGTAAATATTTATTCATACGCTTATAAACAATAGGGATTGATTAAATTTTGTATGAAGAATATGCATATTATACAGACGGAATTGTTTACTTAATTTACTTTCATAAAATGTTCTAAATTTTGATATTTCCTGTAAAAAAATCCTCCAAAGTATCTAATACCTATATCATAAAGTAAAGTATCATATTTATACAGGGTGTTGATGAATATGTGTTACAAATTTATAGGGTTTGTAAGGCAAAATAGCCTGTAGGTCAAAAACGGTGTGTTTCCGAATATGAGTTTATTAGTAAAAGTTAATCTATTTTGCATTCCATACAAACGCTACAAATATATAACATGTATTGATTAACACACTGTATATTAATGTCGATATTACAAAATTTTTATTTTGTTATGTCTGAAAAAAAAATGACTAGTTTAAAAATACGGAATATAAATCGTAGACACAATTGTTTATTTTAAAACTTCACATCTTGAACACAGTATTACAGTTCCTTGCGCTCTTATATGTAAATACATAATATCTTCTAATACTATTTTTCGGTATGTATAATATTAAAGTAAATTATCAATTTGTAATTGTTATTAATAATTTAAAAATTGGAAGGTCATGTTTAAAAAGTACCTATGAACGAATTACTAACCGGCGGCAGGCAAATTTACTGTAACAACGTTATATTTAAAATATAAACGAAAGTATCATCTTAATTGTTAATATTATTATTAGCTAATCAGATAGAAGACATTTCAAATTATTTTGAGTGTTAATTTCATTTGACAATTACGACGTGCCCCCGCTGCGATGTTATTGTAGAAGCTAAATTTAAAACAAAATACAAAATAGTCTCCTTTATGAGATACATATCAACAATTTTATTGACTTTTCTGACGATATTTTTAAAAATGGAACCTTAATCCACCCCTGGAGTGCCGCACGGCCAGCTTTTCTCATGATACCGGCTTGCGATGTATAGGTTGCACATAGTGCTGTTTGCCGTACTCGGAGATTTGAAATTATTACAGGTTCGCACTCAGCCCTTCGGTGCTTCCAATAGAAGCAGATCTCGCTAATTGATGACATCAATTTGATGTATTTTTAACCATGTGTGCGGTTAACAGCTGTCAACTAACGGCCCCTAATGATATTAGTGGCGAGGGAGCGACCCAATTAAGTATGAGTTTAATAAAGCGCATTTTATAGCAATTTAGTTTTAATATTTATAAAATTGTTATTGAAAATTCAGATATAATTAATCTTAAGCATTGACCCAGATTAGATTAGATTAGACTAGACTAGACTTTACTAGAATCGTAGAATTGCACAATTTGAAAACCATGGTTTAAAAGATTAAAAATTTAATATGTAAATATATAGTATATTTATCTGTATTGCGATATATCTAATTATACAATCTTATAGAGTAAATAAATAATATATTTTTGCTTCATAAATATTTGCGATACACATAACTTTAAATAATTTTGTCGAATATATATTTGTTTATTATTTCATCTTTATAATTATATGTTGAATGAAGCATTGCTTTCACATAATATATTAAAATTTTCGTATTTTTGAATACGCAAGACAAAAGTTTTTCATTCCAAATATTATTGCTCAAATCTTTCATTTGAATTTTTTTTTTTCACAGCTTATTCCAAATATTTTTTTTCACAGGAAACGTAGATTATCTGTCGTACTGTATAATAAGAAACTTTGATTTGCACTTCAAAATGCATTGCCCCCTTAAGATTTCGATTAAATGAGTTTTTTTAGTTTACATCAGCGGTCATCTTAGATTTGCTTTTCTTTTTTAAAAAATAATTGTACTAAGTGAAATGTTGCAGCCAATTTTCAAATAACTTCTTTACTGTTAAAATTGAATAGTTCATTTACTGCATGTAGCAATCCATTTCTCTCCATCTATTGCTATTCATTCTTAAATATCCACCCCACTACACTCCGACGTACAGTTGTGTTGACCAATGCATTTCTTTCCATCTCAATATAAATATTCAACTATAAGTGGGCCGTGCTAAAATCTCCGCACCGCGACACTTCATCTAAAGAAATTCAGATTCAGAATATATCCACGTGGAGTCGAGACCCTGAACAAGTGGCAACGTCGCTTACAACTAGTAATCTAGACGTGACAACAATGAAATACGTGGAAAGAGTTGGATAGTGGGGATGAAACAAGCGAAGTCAAGTCAGTATGCAATGCACTACGGACAACTGACGTCGGCTACGACTGCTGTTTTAGAACACGTCGCCGACCGTATACGTGTTGCAGCCTGAAACTCGAAGTCGTAAAAAGCTTTTGTTGCAATTTCTTTGAGTAAAATCCTAGATTTTCTGGACTATTAGAAAATAAACCAGTCATTATTTTTTTCAAATTTTACTTTGTATATTATCAGTTTGCCCTGACATTTGTGCCTTCATTGTTTGAGTATATATTTTGTTGTTTATTTAATGTATTATTTGTTTTTTAGTGCCACCCTAAGGGTCTTGATTTTAATATGCATTTAATTGCTTATATAAAAAACATTTCCATAGCAATTTTTTTTAAGTAATTGGTAAAATGGGCCCATAAACCATAACAAAAATAATAAAATGTATACTTTATACTTAAAATACTTCGAGATATTTGAATTTATTTCCAGGGTCACGGATGACGTCACATTGGTATTGGTATCTTTCTCGCGCAGCCTACTACAGAAACTGATGTGAGAAAGATAGCTATAGGTTTCTTTAAAAATCAAATGCAGTAATAAAAAAAACAAGTATGACTTTTTTGATACCACTAATTGCTTCAAAATTATACAAACTTTCATTTAAAAAAATGATTTATGGGCCCATTGTGAAGATGTATGTACACCGTTATAAACTACTCATGGACCAAATAATTAAACAATTTTGTTTATTCCATTATTATTAAATATTTTATCAAAATATTGTGCGACCTTGCCCGTAAACTTATATAGGATTAGAATTTAATATAAATAAGTAAATAAAAAATATCATCACGTCATCATGGCTTTTACCCGTTGTCGGGTGTGTCATATCTGCAAATAAGCAGATATCGGTAATGGATGACATATTTCATCCAGAGGTCATCGTACGGACACCCGAAATTGACGTGAAGAGCGCATCACAGGTGTTATTTTGTGCTATTTATAAATTATAAATATTTTTTTCGGCAGTGGTCGAGCTCGAACTTGGCACCATAAATTCGTGATCCTGATTCCTTGTACACTCAGCTAATGTGACCACATAATTAGAATAAATATTGCTACATAGGTATATCTGACAACATTTAGTGCATTCTAATATACGATTTGAGTTCATTGACACATGCGCGTATGATTTTAATAAATCGCAATTTATGAAGATATGCTTTTGATTTAAATAAAATTGTTAATTAAGTGCAATAAACTAAATATTGCAAAATAGGTATTTGATAATATTAGGGCATTATAGTAGGATGATTCGTGAATTTTAGGTATTTTTTATTACAGAGCTCATCGACATTTTTTTTTCTGTTGCAAAAATGTCCTTCAAAATGTATGCACTTGTATTTATAAGTACTTTACACTTATCTAACTTCATTTCAAATATTGCCGCATATTGTCAAGTTCGAATGTAACGAGTATGTACGACAGTCTCTGTAAACCTATAAACATAAAAAACACGGCATTGCGTTTGTGGAACAGGCTGAACAGGTGTAATTAACGTAATGGGCGGAACCTATTTGCGTAGTACTGCTTGCGCAGGAACCAGCTGTATACGCTCACGCTACAATTTCGATGTATACGCTCACGCTACAATTTCGAAAACCCAGAATAATTCAAGTATTTAATTTTAATTTCAATATAACGAATTTGTCAAAAATATACATACATATGGTGAAAATGATTAGGCAGAAGACTCACGTCATCAACCTGAAAAATACAAGTACTTTTTTTCTTTTTCTTTTAAGAATAAATAAAACCCAATAATTTCTACAAGTTATATTACATTTTATAAGGTTTTTTCAGGTTGATGACGTGAGTCTTTTGCCTAATCATTTTCACTTTAAAATCACGCTTGTCCAACTTAGTGGGTTAGCACAAACTCGAAAACAATAATAATAATATGCATTTGTTAAACAAATTATTTGTTGCATGTCGACAAAATAGTGAAAATATATAAAAAATGAACTATTGTACGCAGCTCGGCTATTTCTGTAATAATTGCATATTTGTACGAATATTATAACAAGTAACTTATTATTAATAATCAATACCGATTTTAATATGTTTAGTCTATGTAAATATGCCTTTGTAAAACAAATTATGTGTTGCATGTCGACAAAATAGTGAAAATATATAGCATGAACTGCTCTCCGCAGCTCGGCTATTTCTGTAATTATTGCATATTTTTACGAATATTATAACAAGTAACGTATTATTAATAATCAATACAGATTTTAATATGTTTATTCTAAGTAAATATGCATTTGTTAAACAAATTATGTGTTGCATGTCGACAAAATAAAGAAAATATATAGCATGAACTGTTCTACGCAGCTCGGCTATTTCTGTAATTATTGCATATTTTTACGAATATTATAACAAGTAACGTATTATTAATAATCAATACCGATTTTAATATGTTTATTCTAAGTAAATATGCATTTGTTAAACAAATTGCGTGTTGCATGTCGACAAAATAGTGAAAATATATAGCATGAACTGTTCTACGCAGCTCGGCTATTTCTGTAATTATTGCATATTTTTACGAATATTATAACAAGTAACGTGTTATTAATAATCAATACTGATTTTAATATGTTTATTCTAAGTAAATATGCATTTGTTAAACAAATTATGTGTTGCATGTCGACAAAATAGTGAAAATATATAGCATGAACTGCTCTCCGCAGCTCGGCTATTTCTGTAATTATTGCATATTTTTACGAATATTACAACAACTAACGTATTATTAATAATCAATACAGATTTTAATATGTTTATTCTAAGTAAATATGCATTTGTTAAACAAATTATGTGTTGCATGTCGACAAAATAAAGAAAATATATAGCATGAACTGTTCTACGCAGCTCGGCTATTTCTGTAATTATTGCATATTTTTACGAATATTATAACAAGTAACGTATTATTAATAATCAATACCGATTTTAATATGTTTATTCTAAGTAAATATGCATTTGTTAAACAAATTGTGTGTTGCATGTCGACAAAATAGTGAAAATATATAGCATGAACAGTTCTACGCAGCTCGGCTATTTCTGTAATTATTGCATATTTTTACGAATATTATAACAAGTAACGTGTTATTAATAATCAATACTGATTTTAATATGTTTATTCTAAGTAAATATGCATTTGTTAAACAAATTGTGTGTTACATGTCGACAAAATAGTGAAAATATATAGCATGAACAGTTCTACGCAGCTCGGCTATTTCTGTAATTATTGCATATTTTTACGAATATTATAACAAGTAACGTATTATTAATAATCAATACCGATTTTAATATGTTTATTCTAAGTAAATATACATTTGTTAAACAAATTGTGTGTTGCATGTCGACGAAATAGTGAAAATATATAGCATGAACTGTTCTACGCAGCTCGGCTATTTCTGTAATTATTGCATATTTTTACGAATATTATAACAAGTAATTTATTATTAATAATCAATACCGATTTTAATATGTTTATTCTAAGTAAATATGCATTTGTTACACAACCTATGTGTTGCATGTCGACAAAATAGTGAAAATATATAGCATGAACTGTTCTACGCAGCTCGGCTATTTCTTTAATTATTGCATATTTTTACGAATATTATAACAAGTAACGTATTATTAATAAACAATACCGATTTCAATATGTTTATTCTAAGTAAATATGCATTTGTTAAACAAATTGTGTGTTGCATGTCGACAAAATAGTGAAAATATATAGCATGAACTGTTCTACGCAGCTCGGCTATATTTCTGTAATTGTTGCATATTTTTACGAATATTATAACAAGTAACGTATTATTAATAATCAATACCGATTTTAATATGTTTAGTCTAAGTAAATATGCATTTGTTAAACAAATTATGTGTTGCATGTCGACAAAATTATAAGACGATATACGCAGTCAGTTCTATGATACAATCTTTTACTATTTTAATGGCATGTGTTTTATGGTTCATTCATTAAAGGACAGAAAATGTATAACTTATTGTACAAAATAATGTCTGCAATGAGTTGCTGAGAACTGCGTCCTTGTTTTCTCTGTCTGCTTTGCCGACCAGTGTGGCAGTTTATTTGAATACCATTACATCCCGTTTGCTTTAACATATAAAAGATTACAAAACAAATTAACAAAAAAAAAATCGCAAATAAAAAGAATTATTATTTTAGTATTAGTCTTGTAATTTCGCGGGTATTCTTCTTTCTCTTGTTGGCTTCGGGGTTTGAGGTTCTTCATTGATAGGTCTTGTAGAGACGTGTTCTTCTTTCTCAATTAATAATTTCTTCTCTTTTTTCATTCTTCTTACAACTGTGAAATTAGGTCATCTTTTTCTTTATTTCCAAAGTTAACGTTTCTTATATGAATTGAATTTCTTTTGTAGTTACTTACTTCATGTTGGACTATAAAATTTCTTGAGTTTAATTTTTCTTTTATTTTTCCAGAGTAACACAAAAATTATAAACAAAATCCACTTGGTATTATACTATAAACAATGGTAAAAATCTTTTAAAACCATATTACAAACATATTATTATTATTACTTGATAAGCACGTCTTTGAAATGTTATTTTACAATAAATATTAACAAATGGTTTTTTTATTGCCCAATCACGCTTTGTACATATATTTTTAACCATAATTATGATTTTTTAAACAAATTGATTGATTAGTTTTCTTAAAATAGTGAAAACAGAACCCATGTGCAGTATAACAAAAAAAGCTAGAAATTAAGTGTGGTTATAGTAACACAATAATTATTAGCAAATCGCACGTGGTAACAAATGGTTGAAATTATTAAGTTGTAATTGTTATTAATAATTTTAAAATTGGAAGGTCATGTTTAAAAACTACCTATGTACGAATTACTAACCTGCGGCAGGCAAGTTTACTGTAACAACGTTATATTTAAAATATAAACGAAAGTATCATCTAAATTGTTAATATTATTATTAGCTAATCAGATAAAAGGCATTTCAAATTATTTTGAGTGTTAATTTCATTTGACAATTACGACGTGCCCCCGCTGCGTTGTTATTGAGGAGTTAAAATTAAAACAAAATAGTTTCCTTTATGAAATACATATCAACAATTTTATTGACTTTTCTGACGATATTTTTAAAAATGGAACCTTAATCCACCCCTGGCGTGCCGCACGGCCAGCATTTCCTGTGACACCGGCTTGCGATGTATAGGTTGGACATAGTGCTGTTTGCCGTACTCGGAGATTTGAAATTACAGGTTCGCACTCAGCCCTTTGGTGCTTCCAATAGAAGCAGATCTCGCTAATTGATGTATTCGATGTATTTTTAACAATGTGTGCGGTTAACAACTGTCAACTAACGGCCCGTAAAGATATTAATGGCGAGGGAGCCACAGAGGTAATTTTTAAATATGGTGAATTTTTTTATCGTTTGTGGAATTCGAACCTGGGTTCTTAGCTTCGCAGTCTGATAAGTTACCATTGAGCTAATATTATACCATATTATTTTTGTTCAAGTATATGTTCAGCCAATCTTTACAGATTTGAAAACCACGTCAAATTTATATTATAAATATATATATATATATATATATATATATATATATATATATATATATATATGTATATACCTATTACCTATACAGGGTGACACTGAAAAACAGGCCACTCGAAATAACTTTTTTTTTTAATTTTCTTGATTTATTTGTAAACTAGGCTTAGGGGCTCACAAATCATGGTATTTGGCATGATGTTAGCGCTTCCTATACATGTATATACATAGCGTATATAAACCAAGGATCCAAGATTTTAGTACATAACTTGTACTAAAGATCTCAGCGTAATTGTACATTTGAGTTAAGTAATTCGAATTTTATAAAAATAAAGCCTTGCTATTTACAAAATTATTAAATAATTCAAGAAAAATATGCAATGAAAAATAAGTATTAGATAAATTTAGGGCACTTACAACACATAAATCCAGAAAAATAACATTTTTTATTACAGATCTCAGCGACCCAATTAAGTATGTATGAGTTTAATAAATCGCATTTGATAAAAATATAGTTTTGATATTTATAAAATTGTTATTAAAAATTCATAAATAATTAATCTTAAGCATTGACCTAGACTAGACTAGATTAGACTAGAATCGTGGAATACGATTTCAGACATATGTTAAATGTTTTCACTATTTTAATCACATGAAATAGATAATTTGTTTAACAATAGCCAATTTAGTTTCAATAAACATGTGGAAATCGGCATTGAGTATTAATAATTTGCTATTCGTTATAATTTTCGGCAAATTTGAAATTAACTTAGAAAAATGCAAAATGCACAATTTCAAACGTATGTTAAATGTTTTCACTATTTTATACATATGAAATAGATAATTTGTTTAACAGTTGCCTATTCAGTTTCAATAAATATGTGAAAATCGGTATGGAATATAAATAATTTGCTGCTCATTATAACTTTCGGATAATTTGAAATTAACTTCACGTTCTCCGGCACCATTCATATAATTAAATGGTGATGCTCTGCACCAGTGCACCACACACTTGAGCGATAAATTATTACAATTTTTTTAAATAAGAATGTATGTTATAAAGCTAAAATAATAATAATTATTAGTAATGTAATAAATAATTTTCCAATTTTGAAATAAAAATTATTTATATTCGAATTACTGCCATCTAGTCATGTATTGTTAATAAAATCCAGGTTATGGGTCTTGTACTTGTAGGGTACATATATGTATATACTGGATATGGCCATGACGTAGCTCGCGTTTCGTCCGCCAATTATTGCGGGCCACTATGGTGTTGTTGTTAAGGGGATAGTATACCTAGAGCAAAAGTTCGATTTTAGAATTGCCGTAACTGAAGTGTAGTGGGACGAGGGGAAATGTTTGATTCGCTGCATGTACGTACACTGTTAGTTTGTTACAATAAATTATTTTTCTATTGCTACTACCGACGGTCTGAATCTGACCGTCTGATAGCTATACGTGAGCCTACAGGCTCACGCTCAGCGACACAACTCCGTACAGCTAGCAGATAGGTAAGCGCAGGGTTGCCAGATTATTTTATTGCAATGTCGCCAATTTCAGGACTAATAGTCGCCCAAAGTAGCCAGCTGCATTAAAATAAAAGTAGTTTAATGAAAGCGCCCAATTTTAAATATTTTTGTATAAATGGCGTGCGAAGTTGACACTGGAGTTGTGCATACTTTGGCTTATAAATGAATCACCTTTCCATTTTTACTAATTTTAGAGGTAGACGGAGTCTTTTCCTCGTTATAACAATAGCATATTATAATTACTATTACATTTCGACCAGTCCAAGTACGAATTTTAGGTTCTGCGCATTCAAGGTCAGTCTCAACAATGCGCGGCAGCTATACTTTGGTTCACGAAAGATGACAATTCAAGGTCACTTGTTCAAAGAAAGAATACACAACATTTAATACAGTAGTACCATAGCAACATTTCATGTTAGAAAGAGAAAGATTACTTGACGTATGTCTATGTAGTTTATGTTGTGTGACAGATATACGTTCATGTTGACATTACTTTTTAACACGTTACAAATATTAATGACGTATGTCGTAGAGTAACAGATATTTAATTAACTACTACACTGCCATAATATTTACCCAGTGACGTTGACATTTAAATCAAATTATTATTCCATGGTTTTCGTCAAGTCTAGGTTATTGGGTTTTGCAAAAACATAGGTGAAGAGCATAAATCTTTGAGAAATGTATTATTTAAAAAGAAACATAATTTTCTAATAAATTACACTTATTTTTTCAGTTAAAATGTATCCATAAATATTTCATGTTGCACGTCTATGTATACGAAATGCAGTGAAGTTACGGTTAATAAATGACCTTGAATTGTCATAGTCAAAGTCTTATTTATTATAATAATAATAATAATAATAATAATAATAATAAATTATACATTTATTGCTTAAGCACAGAAAAAAATATATAACCAGTTGCAGTGTAGAATATAATCCGCTATTAAATATATTTTGATTAGTTTTGGCGTTTATCGCCCAAATTAATGAATTTTTAAAAATCGGTAGCCCAAATCAGTCGCCTGTCGCCGATTGTAAATATTAGTCGCAAATATATATTTTTTGTAGCCCAATTGGCGATAAATCGCCCAATCTGGCAACACTGGGTAAGCGCATCAAGAGTGGATGCGCAATCGCAGTAGTCTCGACATTATTTGGGCAATAAAAATAGCTATTTGTGTATTAAGAGCAGCGATGGGATAGTCAGCACAATTGTACTAGATTTAGTACAATTATTATTTTCCTAGTACGTCAGTACCTCTTTTCAAAGTTTAGTACAATTTATTTTAAGTAGTAGGTAATGTCGGAAGGGCTCAATTTCGCCGCCGTAACCATACCAACCGCCTATAAATTGGATTTCGCGGATTGTATTGTGTCTGCGAAATGATTAGTTCACTGGTGATTGCACAAAAATAATGTATTTATGTTTATTTTAAGTTTTATTTGTTAGTTTATCTATAAAAATGTTTGAAAGTACATGTAGGTATAATTATGATTATTTTAAATATGTGGCTGAAATTTTTTTTAGTACAGAGTTAGTGATTTTAGTACAATTTGAGTTAAACTGTTAGTACAATAAAAAAATTCTCAATCGCAACCCTGATTAAGAGCGCAAAATAGGACATTGTCGATTGAGAGGTTGTTGCCGCGCGACGCAGGAGCGCGGCATTCTCTCGAAATCGACAATGTCCATTTGTGCTCGAAATACACACAAGATTTTTTCTACAGTCGCCACAGTGGGGTCCTCCATCATAACAAAAAATAATAAAATGTACACTTTGTACTTACACTACTACTCAATTAATAAGGATTAATATAGAAAAAAAAACGTCAATTTTAATTTATCGTTATTTCCCATTCTTCTTGACCTATTGCTTCAATCTAATCTAAACATTTTATACTTTCGTTTTTGTAAATGAATGCCCTATTTTATTTTCATTGATGGTAGGTACGGCTTGACGTATAGATTTGGCTCCTCATTTGTAATTGATTTTGCTAGCTTCTTCAAAGTTTTCGTTTATGTGATTCATACTATTGTGTTCGGCATTTGGTGATCTTTATTGTTACATATTTTGTATCTTCAGCTTTTGTCTCTGGGGTGAGTTTCTTTTATGTTTATTATTTTTTGTGTTAACTTTTTTGGCTACTTAGAAACGTGGTTTATTTGTTTGTTGACGCCTGTTCAATTAAGTAGCGTGCTCAGTCGTTTGCATCTTTAAGACATATATACTGGGAGTTTGACAAAAGTATATATACAGGGTGTTTTTTTTTTCTTTACTTTTTTTTTGATCTAGTACCTTCTTCAATCTTTTTCGTTTACATCTGCAATGGATATTAAATGCAACTGCTGCAAAAAAAGTATTGAGGAAAACAGATCTATAACATGTTGTATATGTAAGAAGAGCTACAGTATTGCATGTGTAGATAATATTACTATAGCTGATGCTCGAAAAATTAAGTCGGGCATTGGAGGACTGAAATGGGACTGTACTAATTGTTCTCAATTCGGTGATGATATCAGCAGCCTTAAGGCTTTAATACTTTCACTACAGCAAGATATTTTAGAACTTAAAAATTCTAAAACGAACCCTACTGATTTATCATCCCTAATTGCAACTGAAGAAATTATCAGTGAAATTTCAGAAAGAGAAAAGCGCTCGCATAACTTTTTAATTTTTGGCGCCAATGAAGCTGAATCCACGAAAGAACAGCAAAAGGATATTGACAACACTCTAGTAAAAGACATCATGACTGAATTAGGGGTAGAATGTTCAATCTTAAATTCTTACAGGCTTGGACGTTATGATCCTACATCCTCCCGCTCTCGGCCTTTAAAAATTGAATTATCGTCCCCTAATGACATTAACAAAATGTTTCGGAACATTAAAAAATTTAAAAATTGCGGAAAATGGCCTAGTTTATCAATCTCTAGAGATCGTACGCGTAAGCAGATCGCTTTCTACAAATATGTAAAAGCCGACTTAAATGAGAGACTGCAAAAAGGCGAAACGAATTTAACCATCAAATATGTAAATAATGTTCCCCGTGTAGTGTCCACTAAATCGGAAAACTAAAATTGCCCAACAGCTCTGTGTCTTTGTCTTTAGAATGTCTATATCAAAATACTAGGGGTTTAAATTCTAAGTCTCATTTATTTTATACTAACTGTTTGTCTTCGTCGTTCAATATAATTGTCATCACCGAATCTTGGTTAAATGATTCAATGCAAAATTATTATTTAATAATTAATAGTTATTTCCTACACATTATAATGTCATTCGATCAGATAGAAATTTTTCTTTGTCAAACCGTTCAAAAGGCGGTGGAGTTTTAATCGCATTTTTAAATGATATAAATTATAATATTCTTGACTTGTCAGAAATTAAAAATTTGACTCCCATTATAGATATCGTTGCATGTAAATGCCACTTTAATAACTTGTCCTTTATTATCTGTGCCGTCTACATTCCACCAAATATAGATATTGATAATTTCAATACATTTCTTGAGGCACTGGAATTGATGTTCAACCATGAACGAGTACTTATTCTAGGAGATTTTAACTTACCTGATTTATTTAATGATTCAGTTAATTGCTCAAAATCTTCCATGTTTAAAAACTTTATTAGTTCTGTAAATCTCACGCAACTCAATAATGTACTCAATTTTTATTCAAACAAATTAGACCTAGTATTAACTAACTTTTTAGAATCCATCGTGGTTGAGCGATCCGATTTTTCTTTAGTCCCTGAAGATAGATACCATCCAACATTATCTGTCCAATTTAATATTATGTCTTCTACTTGCAATAATAAATTCCCATTGGCGGTAAGTACTCGCTATAATTTTCGTAAAGCTAATTTTAACCAGCTTTATGAAAATATTTGTAATATAGACTGGTCTTTCTTAAACGACATCCAAGATGTGAACGTCGCACTCGATGCGTTTTATAATACGTTATATACAACTTTTGACAAATCAGTTCCGCAGTCTTCATATGCTGAATGCCGATTACCATCCTGGTTCACCAAAGAAATTAAGTTTAACATCAAGACTAAAATTTATTTTAGGAAAAAATTCATTAAATTCAAACAGCAGCATTATCTTGAAGAATTTAAAAGACTACGTAAACTAATTAAATATCAAATTAATGAGCCCTACAAAGCTTATATTACCTCAGTAGAAAACAATATTAAAACTAATCCATCCGATTTCTGGAAGTATGCTCATGTAAAACAAGGAACTACAAGAATTCCGGGTAAACTCCATGATGATGTTGAAACATTTGATAGCCCTCAGAAAATAGTCGATGCTTTTGCTTCTTCTTTTGTTCAATTTTTTTCAGCTAGCTCTACCTACAATAATAACAATTCAGAAAATTCCTACTACCCTTCATTCACAATGAATTTAATTTCCGATGACGAAATAACATCGATTATGTCAACTTTTAAAACAAAGTTTACAGCTGGAGAAGATATGATTCCGGGTTTCTTAATCAAAGATGCCCGTTTTGTTCTCTCAAAACCACTTGCTTTTATCATAAATTTGTCAATTAGTTCAAGTACTTTTCCTGAAAGATGGAAGAAAACTAGAATTACACCGGTTTTTAAAAAAGGTGACAAATTTCATATTAGTAACTATAGACCGATATCTATCTTAAACAATTTTGCAAAAATTCTTGAGATATCAATATATAAAACAATTTATAGACACACTAGCCTGTACATTTCAATAAACCAACATGGTTTTATGAAAGGCCGATCAACCATTACTAACTTGGCTTGTCTCTCTCAATATGTTGCTGAAACTCTTGATAAACGTGGACAAGTAGATGTGATCTATACCGATTTTTCTCGAGCATTTGACTCTATAGACCATGGTATTTTGCTATCCAAAATAAGTACTTTTGGTGCATCTCCGGCTTTAGTTCAGTTATTATATTCTTATTTGAATAACAGAATTTGCTATGTGTATTATAATGGTTATTCTTCAATGAACTTTACAGCTACGTCTGGAGTCCCCCAGGGTTCCAATTTAGGTCCGTTGTTATTTGTTTTATATATCAACGAACTTCTATCTTTATTTAATTGCCATTCACTTGCATATGCTGATGACTTAAAGTTATTCACATCAGTGAACTCTGTTAATGATGCAAAATTGCTACAAGAAGACATTAACATGATGACTATTTGGTGCCAAAATAATAAACTTAGCTTAAATATAGAGAAATGTTGCATAATTTCTTATACACGCAAAATTAATACTATACGTTATCTTTATCAAATTCGTGGTTCAACTCTTGCTAATGTAACATCTGTTCGAGATTTAGGCGTCACTTTCTGTTCAAATTTCATGTTTTCTGATCATTTAAACAATGTGGTACGTGATGCGAATAGAATGTTGAGTTTCATTATTAGAATCACTCATTTTTTCCAAGATGTTAATGCAATTAAATCGCTATACTTTGCATATGTTCTTAGTAAATTAGAATATGCAAATTTAATTTGGTATCCTTACTATGCGTATCAGCAGTTGGCACTTGATCGTATTCACCGTAGATTTTTGAAATTTTTGTCGTACAAATTAGATAGGATCTATCCGGTTCGAGGTACGGATCAACTGTCCCTCCTTCAACGCCATGGTATGCCATCACTGACTGCCCGGAGAGAGATGAGTTGCGCAAAGTTCCTTCGGCTCCTGCTACGTGGAGAAGTTGATGCCCCTCTCCTTTTGTCGCGTATTCAATTCCATGTTCCACGTCAGGCGTCCCGGTTTCCAAGGACTTTTCAACTTCCTCCCGCCCGGTCCGATGTGTTACGTCGTTCCCCCGTAACTATCATATGTCGAATTGCAAACACATTATTTGAAGACATTTTTTTGTAATTTTTGTAATTTACAAATTTTTATGTATATTTCTTATGTACCTATCCTAATATATTATGTTATGTATGTTTCATTCATATTGTCCTGTAAATGGTTCAGCTGTTGGGCAATAAATCATATTATTATTATTATTATTATTCACAATAATGCGAATTTTTTTATTTTTTGGTTATGTAATATACCTACCGACAGAGTAGTTATGTCAGATTTATTTGTAAAGGTGGTAAACGTGTCACTATAGTGCCGTTAGTTCCTTGACTAAACATTTCCATTAATAATGTAGACAAGTGACATTTCTCACAATTGTATAGTTAGTGTTAGAAATTTAGACAGCGAGCGTTTTTTCTACTTTGTCGCGCTAGAGCGGTAAAGTGACATTTTGCGTTGACAAAAGAGAGCGCAAATGGCTACTTTCTATGTAGACTGTCTTTTAACTCGAGATTAAAAAAGAAAGATTTAAATATGCAGAGTAGAGTTATTGTTGTACATCACCAACGAGATTATACACGGTGTAACACCAAAACCGACCATCGCTATTATTTTCTTTATTATTATAGTTACAAAAAAATACTATAGAACAAAGTTGTAGGAGACTAAGGGGGGCATTTCATTAGAGAAGAGAATATTTTTTTAAACCAGTGGTTCTTAAGTTACAACATAAAGTTATATTTTTTCAAATGGGATTATACATATTTTTTATGCCTATTCGATACAGTGTTTTTTTTTTAATTCAACCATGAGATTATTTTATAAACTTACATAACAAAAATATTGAGAAAAATTCAATTGAAATTTAAATAAATTTAATTTTTATAATTCTTTTTCAGTAGGCTATGAAAGAAAAATAATTGAGCTTAAATTAAAATAAAACAAATATTTGTCAAAAACGTTATAAACAGTGTTCTATTTGATTTCTACATACATTGCCTACTGAAAAATGCCTAAAAAAATCAAATTTACTTAAATTTCAATCCCATTTTATTTTTATTATGTAAGTAAATAAAACTGATACATGGTTGAATTCAGAATAAAATACGCTATCGAATAGGCATAAAAATATATATGATCCCATTTGAAAAAATATAACTTTGTGTTGAAAATTTTTTTTTACTATAATAACAAAGAAAATAATGGCGGTGGTCGGTTTTGGTGTTACACCCTGTATATATTATTAAAAATATTATGGCATGTAGTGATTGTGATCTTTTTTATATTTACGGTTAATTCAACTTATTGCACTTCCTGTACAAATGTACCCTTTATATAACATTCTATGGCTATCTCCTGCACAACTAAAGTGTACATTTTGTTCAGCATAGTGATGCACGCGACACGAGACGACAAATAAAAAATATCGATTTCGTCTCGTTTTCGGATCTATAATCTCGTTTTTGGGCCTCGTCTCGTTTTCGAGCGAGTCTCGCTATAAAAATAAGCGCTTGCGCACTGCGCATTTACGTCCCAGAACTAACTATATATACAAGAGACAACAAGTTCACACCAGTCTTACCTTTGTCCATATATTTTCAGTCGTAGAACTTACGTTATAATAAAGAGAAGAAACACAAAATTGTGCCCACCAAATTATTTTAATACGAACATATGTTTATTCATTGACGATCATCAGAAAATATGACAAGTTATTAAATAATTTAATTTGCCTCTAAAATAACTAATTTATTACAAAATTATGATTTCTAAACTATTTCAATAGGAACACGGACATCTTTTAATTCATTCATGTCATCAGTAACACTAATTAAACATTAAAAAAATATTTTTTGTAACTAGAAGTAAACTTTATCGCAATTGTTATATCAATCACGCCTCGAATTTTAAACCGCAATCTCGCTCTCGATCTCGTCTCGTAAAAAGCAACAAGACGAGACGAAATGCGAGACTACTCTCGCCTCGTCGTCCGTCACAAGTGCTATATTTTCAAAAAATACAGATTTCGAACTTCAAAGTGCAATTAATAAATCTTTTAAACAAAAAAGCCCTGGGATATATACAAAAAAATTATTCAGTTAAGAAAATTACAAAGACAGAAATCAAATAAAAGTAATTCTCGTTCCAGAAGAAAATTGCTTTGTACATGTAAACCTAACTGGAAGAGAAAGAATGACTGAAGATTTTTTTATAAAAAATAATCTGTTTTTGTCGAAGCTTAGTAAATCTGCAGAAGAATGAGAAAATTTATTTCAAAATACAAAACTGCGAACTCAGTCTCAAGTTTGGGTCTCAGAACGAAGAACTCGCCTTTCATCTTCTAATTTTGGCTCAATTTATAAATCAAGAACAGCTAAAACACGTATGAATGTAGTAACCAATCATTTATATGTATAAACCATTTAAAGGTAATGCGGAAATATATTACGGGATTGAAAAGGAATCAATTGCTAAACGGGACTTTACAAAAAGAAGTTGTTTAAATATAAAAGAATTCGGTTTAATGACAAATAAAAAATATTCTTTTTTGGCAACGACACCTGACGGAGAAAGAGGTTTAATTGAGATAAAATGTCCATTTTCGGCAAAAATAAAAAATAATCCTTATGAATCAGTTAAAATAAAATTATAAGTTACTGTACAATTCTTTCCGATACCCAAAAATTGAGTCTGAAAAAGAATCACAATTATTATTTTCAAATACAGGGACAGTTGCATCAAATGAAAAAGATTATTGTTTTTTTTGTAAAATGGACGCCTTTGGGAATGTCGTTAGAAAAATCGACAATGATGATAACTTCTGGAATAAGAAAATGGAGAATAAATTTATAGACTTTTATAAAAAAAAATGTTACCCGAACTAGTGTATCCTTATTATCCCAAGTCAGACTTTGAGAGGATTTTTAGTACAATAATTTGTATTTATATTTACCATTTTTATTAAAATGTTTTTATTTGATTTTTATATTGTTATTATTATTATTATTATTATTATTATTATTTGTGCATATATTATTAAATAGTAATATTTAGAATATGATTTTAGTTAAAAAACTATTCATTTGGATAGATATATACCATGTATTATGTATGTTTATAATTTTTTTTTGAATATATGTAATATGGTTAAATAGGGTATTCTCTCATGATTACAAACATTAAAAAGTTATTTAAAATACTAAAGCTGATTGGTAAACGAGAGAGAAAAAGCAAAAAAAGATGTTATAAATTGATTGTTGCAAAAGATATAAAGCATTAAAATTTTGATGATGTACTAGTTGTACTATCAATGGGAGACCAGTTGATATCCCTACTACATGCTCGAATATGATAACACGCCGCATTTAGGTACGTACATGCTCGGGTCTACTTCGGTTCGTTCGGGAGTATTCGTACTACAGCTGTAGGGATAAATAAATGTAATCATTTACTTAAAATGGTTTTCTTATAATTATCTTTACTTTTTTTTAGTAATAATATGTAAGATTACAATTAAATATATTTGATTTCCTACCTTTTGTAATACTTACTGAATACCATCTCGAAAATTCATGAACCACTGATTGTACACCGCTGGTACGTACAACTAGTACGTCACGTATCACGTGACCTACCAAAATTAAATTTTAAAAATTAATATCTCGCTTATTAAAAGGAATTTTTAATTCGGGTTTGCACAGGTACTCTTAGAAATACCTGTTCTTTAAGAATAAAGAATAAAAAAAATATGCGAGAATACCCTATTAATTAGAATTATTCATACATACTGTAACGTTTTTATTTATATGGGTGAAGTGTAAAACATAGACGAATATTATTAACGAAAAGAATACGTTTATTAAACGATAATTAAATAAAGATTAAATATTAAAAGATAATAAAAACAACTAACACTATGATTAAATAATTATAAACATTAAGAATATTATTAAATGCTTAAACACTACGATTATTTATTTAACTAACATTTATATCACTGCACTTATTTATATAACTACATTTATTTATGTAAACTGTTAAACTGTTTATTTATATCACCGAGTTCATATCTGGTTCCTTGTATATATGAGACTGAGACTCCGCCTTCTCCCGGCCAATATTTATACAGCGCGTAACAGTCTAGAAGCCACTAGAAGCCTTCCAAGCGACAATGACCGGCACACAAAGGGACGAGGTCACGGCGCAATTAAGAGTCCAGCCGCTGCGGCGCCAGGGATTGCGTCATCGTTCTCGTATATTCGTTCAGTGGTGGCGTTGTATACTATTCTCTCGGGGGCGCACGTCACATTGCCCCCTCCTTAAGATTTCGTCCCGGAACAGTTCTTGATGACGAAATCTGCACGTATTACCCTTAGTACATTTGGAAGTCCACGTGGTACACCAAACCCGCATACACACTCTTTGACTAAGGTTTCAGCGACCGTGATGGCTTCCTGGTAGATAGGCTTCAACCTACTTGGTGAAGTAGTCCATGACAACCACGATGTATTTATTTCCGTCTTCTCTTTCTGGAACTGGTCCGGCCACGCAATGCGCTCAAATGGACTGCCAACGTTGTATTGACGCATTGGACTTTTCGTCGTCTATGAGGGCCGTTGCTTCCAGCGCAAACCATACATTTCTTCCACCAGTCTTTAACGTCTTTCTTGCACTTAACTCAGTAAAATCGCTGGCGCAATCTTTCTAATGTTTTGTTGACTCCAAAATGACCACCTCCAGATCCGTCATGGATCTCTTTCAGCACGTCTGGAATTCTATTCTTAGGAATAACCAACTGAGTTCTCTTCTCAGTTCCATCGGTATTTTCCACCAAACGCTTTAACAGGCCATCTTCAATCATCATCGAGTCCCATTGCGCCCAGTATGATTTTACACTCTGTGAGTGTGGTGCAACTTCTTCCCATCTTGGTTTTCTCTCTTCTGCTTTCCACTCCAGCAGTATTTTCAACGTTGGGTCATTCTCTTGGTCTTCGCGTAGTCCATCGGGCTGCCAATTATCGTCGACTACTGTTGTCCTGGCGACAGTAAAATGTTTCTCTTCCAGTCGACTACAATGCTTGCACTCATCTTGGCATGGCCTTCTGGACAATGCGTCGGCATTACGATGGCTGGTACCCGCCCTATGATCGATTTTGAAATCGTATTCCTGTAGTCTTTCAATCCATCTAGCCACCTGACCTTCAGGATTCTTGAATTGTAGCAGCCATTTTAATGCAGCATGATCAGTCCTAATCAAAAATCGTCTTCCGTACAAATATTTGTAGAAATGTTCCACGGATTTCACGACTGCCAAGAGTTCTTTTCTAGTCACACAGTAATTCCTTTCTGGTTTTGACAAGGTCTTACTAAAGTAGGCAATAACTTTCTCATGCCCATCTTGTATCTGGGAAAGAACGCCACCAATTCCAACGTTGCTGGCATCTGTGTCTAGAATGAATTCTCCTTCAGGTAAAGGATAACTCAAGACGGGTGCGCTTGTCAAAGCATGTTTTAGTTCTTTAAATGCAACTGTACAGTCCATTTCCCAGATAAATCTTCTTCCTTCTTCAGTAAGCCTTGTCAGTGGCTTGGCTATGTTGGCAAATCCAGGTACATATCGCCGATAATAGGTACACAAACCAAGGAAACTTCTGAGTTCGTGTTTGTCCCTAGGTGCTGGCCAGTCTCTCACAGCCTTTATCTTCTCCTGGTCGACTGCAATACCCTTACCGGAAACCACGTGTCCCAGGTAATGAACTTCTCTTCGAAACAGGTGACACTTCTTCGGGCTAAGTTTCAGGTTAGCCTTCCTCAATCTCTGGAAAACCTCTTCCAAATTCTTCATGTGGTCCTCGAATGTCTTACCAACCACAATAATATCGTCGAGGTACACTAAACAGGTTTTCCAAGATAGCCCGGCCAATACTGTTTCCATGAGTCGTTCAAACGTTGCAGGAGCATTGCAGAGCCCGAACGGCATTACGGTGAATTGCCAAAGTCCTGTACCAATGGTGAAGGCTGTCTTCTCTTTGTCTTTTGGATCCAAATCCACTTGCCAGTATCCGCTCTTTAGGTCCAAAGTGGAGAAAATCTTTGAGCCAGCTAAGGTGTCTAATGTGTCGTCTATTCGAGGTAGCGGGTAGCTATCCTTCTTCGTCACGTTGTTAAGTTGACGATAATCGACGCAAAATCGTGCTTCTTCACTAACACCACTGGTGAAGCCCATGGACTGCTTGAAGGTTCAATCACACCTTCCATCTTCATGTCCTCGATTATTCGTTCTGCTTCCTCACGTTTCGCCAGTGGTAGTCTTCTTGCTGGTTGACGGATGGGTCTTGCGTCTCCGGTGTCTATTTTATGGTGAACTACATTAGTTCTCCCTTTGTTCTTCTCATCAAATTGGAACACATCTTTAAAATTTCCAATTAGATTCTTTGCCTTCGTTCTCTGGTCGGCGGTCAATTCTTCAAACGATGTTGTCAGTTGATTGATTAACGTGTCCGGGACTTTCCGAGATGTGTTCCCTGTGGCCTTTACAGTTCTAATAATCGAGGATACTGTCATGCATTCTCCTACAATTGTTCCTCTCTTCAGAACAACACGATAAAAATTGACGTTCATTATTCGAACTGGAATTACCTGGCTGGCTTTGACCAGAGATTTTCCAACAACAATTCCAGTGCCAGTTTTGGCATCATCATTTTTGGGCTCCAGCATAACGATACTTCCCTCACAGAAACTACCATCTAAATGTGCTCCCAGGATAGTTTCACTTCGTTCTGGGAGGGTGATGTCTTCGGCCATTAGTACACGCACAACCTTGTCGTCTCGTGGATTTAATATCAGTTCTTCTTCATTGACCATCATCACTCCCTTCTTCAGGTCAAGTTTAAAACCATGCTTTGACATTGCGTCCATTCCGAGTATTACTTCATCTTCAACTTCAGCTACTAGTGCACGATGTTTAAAGGAGGTGTTTCCAATAGAGATGGTGACATCTACTTCTCCTAATGCGGTAGCTTGTTCTCCCGTTGCTGTGCGTAACCGCCACTTGGTTGGTTGAAGATGCGTCTTGCCAGTTTTCCTTATGAAGTCGGGTCTAATTATAGTTTTTGTCGCACCCGTATCCAGTAGCATTTTCATTGGCCTTCCGTTAATAGAGCCATCCACATAGATGCTATTGGCTTTATGATGAAGAGATGCGACATAACTGATGGATTGTGGGGCTTCTAGATTACGGGTCGACGATTGCCCCTTCGCATCAACCCGATTTAGTTTTCCGACTTCTTTTCTTGCTTTGCAGATTCCGTCTTCTTCTGCATTTTTCTGCAAAGTCTTCGCGGATGACCCAGTTCACCGCAATTCCAACAGCGAAGTTTCTTTCTTCCGGTGAACACTTCACTTGCAATTCGTCGCACTGTTTCTTCTAGATCTTCAGTGTTTTCTTTTCTCTCAGCATCCATATTTCGCACTCGCGATTGGTTACGTGAAGCTTGTTTGGCAGCTTCATGCTCCAATGCATATGAGAGTGCGTCAATTAAAGATTTTGGACGGGCCAATCGCAGTGCTTGTTGAGTTTCGCTGTCTCGAACTCCGTAGATAAATGATTGAGTGGCCAGGCACTCCAAAACGCTGTCGGGAGCCGTAGGATGTGCGAGATGAACCAAACGAGCTACGTCAACTTCAAATTCTTGAAGGCTTTCCTTTGAACTCTGATACCGGTTCCTCAGTTGCGTCTGGTACACCTGCTCCAGATGCGCATTTCCATACCGCATATCCAATCGCTTGACTAGCTGGTCGTAGTCTTCTTGTTCGTCTTCTTTCAGCGTTTGCAGGATGTCGATAGCTTCTCCGCGCAACGAGACAGTCAACGCAGTAGCCTTCTCCTCGGATGTCCAATTATTCGCTTTTGCGGCCGCTTCAAATTGTTTTAAATAATTTGGCCACGAAGACTTCCCATCAAATTCCGGTGTTTTTATGTGCATTTTTGAAGTAGTATCAGCTTTCACTACTTTTCTTCCTTCTATTAGACTTGGCTCAGCCACACCAGAATTCGGAATTGACGACGATGTAATTTTAGTGAATTTTTCTTGCAGTTCCGCGATCTTCTTGTCATACTTATCTTCTAAGTTCTTGAGGCCTTCTTCAGTATTTTCCATTAATTTTTGTTCTAATGCTCTAGAATTTTCTTCTAATTTTTGTTCCAATGTTCCTGTCAATTCCTCTTTTAATGTTCTAGAACTTTCTATTAATTTTTCTTCTAATGTTCTAGAATTTTCTTCGGCTTTTCTAGAACTTTCTACCATCTCCTGTTTTAGTTCTTCTTTTAATGTCCTGGAACTTTCTGCCATTTCCTGTTTTAATTCTTCTTTTAGTGTTCTAGAACTTTCATCTGCTTTTCTAGAATTTTCCTCTAATTTTTCTTCTAATGTTCTAGAACTTTCTTTTGATTTTCTAGAACTTTCCTCTAATTTTTCTTCTAATGTTCTAGAACTTTCTTCTGATTTTCTAGAACTTTCCTCTAATTTTTCTTCTAATGTTCTAGAACTTTCTTCTGATTTTCTAGAACTTTCCTCTAATTTTTGTGCTAATTTTTCTATCTGTTTATCAATGTCGGATAGGTCAAATAAGTAATCATCAGCATTTTCACCAGCAGCGATTAATGCTTGCCGCAGACGAGATTGTAGAACGCCTTTTAGTCCTGTCGTATCTAATTCTCGTTCTTCCAGTTCTCTCTTGAGATCACTTACTTTTAATTCACTTAATTTTAATTGTTTAGTCGCCATTTTATTTATTTTTATTTACACTTCACAGTTATGAACAACCCCACACCTGACACCAATTGTAACGTTTTTATTTATATGGGTGAAGTGTAAAACATAGACGAATATTATTAACGAAAAGAATACGTTTATTAAACGATAATTAAATAAAGATTAAATATTAAAAGATAATAAAAACAACTAACACTATGATTAAATAATTATAAACATTAAGAATATTATTAAATGCTTAAACACTACGATTATTTATTTAACTAACATTTATATCACTGCACTTATTTATATAACTACATTTATTTATGTAAACTGTTAAACTGTTTATTTATATCACCGAGTTCATATCTGGTTCCTTGTATATATGAGACTGAGACTCCGCCTTCTCCCGGCCAATATGTATACAGCGCGTAACAGTCTAGAAGCCACTAGAAGCCTTCCAAGCGACAATGACCGGCACACAAAGGGACGAGGTCACGGCGCAATTAAGAGTCCAGCCGCTGCGGCGCCAGGGATTGCGTCATCGTTCTCGTATATTCGTTCAGTGGTGGCGTTGTATACTATTCTCTCGGGGGCGCACGTCACAATACTTATATAATTTTATATCTATAGGCGTCATCTTACGGGCAATTATTCCTGGCGTGGAGAGTCCGCCACAAGGGTCAATTTTGTGCCATTAAAGTTCGATGTAATTTTTGGCGTCGATCGGGATCGAACCCGGGTCCCTAGATTCGCGACTAGACACTCAGGGTTAAAACAAAACTTACCTATCACTTTTTTAAAAACAATAAGATTGACGGTACGATCTTTATAACATAAATAACTACGTCCGTTAAAAGTGCCCTTTTTTCATTAAAATGGGTTTATAAAGTATGCATTTTTCCATAATAAAAGCGTGACAAAAGTGCAAAGTGCACTTTTTTAACACATTAACGAATGAAAAATTTAAACGCTGTGGCACTTTGTGTTTCACGCTTTCACCGTGTTCCACCGGTCTATAAATTGGTGCAACCACATTGGCTGGTACCATAAGCCTCGTTTTAACTAAAACGATGTTTTAAGAAATGTCAAATTTCATTATTTAATGTTAATAATAAATAATATTAAATTCATCAAAATATGATTTTAAAGTAGAACAAAGTTCATAATCAAATAAATATTTTAAAAAAATCGCTCTTCGAACATAAGGGTGAAATTAAATATGGAAATTTGAATTTGACATTTCTTAAAACATCGTTTTAGTTAAAACTAGGCTTGTGGTACCAGCCATTGACAAACAGACTATAATAATATTTATTTACTATAAAATAATCAAAACATAATGTTTTAAACAATTCATAATTAATTAAATTCAAAATATCTAAACATCAAATTCTTGAGAATAATACCAATATACCTATTAAACTACATTTCAAAAACATTGGTTATAATTATAAATTTTTATATTAGATTATTTAATAATGAAATGAGTTAATATACGACATTCTGATTTTTCTCAAAAGAAAGAGAACACCTGCAGAAGATTAAGAAAATGAATTTCTGTATAAAAGGTTAAAATTCCATTTGCAGAATTTGAAGAAAGATAATAGGGAACAATGTAAAAGATTGGGAAGATATTTTATTTGAATATCTGAAGGGTTCAAATATTATAATTGGAGAAAATGATTAGGATACACCTGCATAAGATTAGGAAAATGAATTTCTGTGTAAAAGTAAAAGATTAAAATTCCTTTTGGAGAAAGAGAATAGGGAACACCAGTAAAAGATTAGGAAAATACTTTATTTGAATAGCTGTAGGATTTGAATTCTATAAATGGAGAAAGAGATTAGGAAAATACTTTATAAGTTCATTAGGTAAACATAAACACAAAATTCTTAAACACCGAAACACGTGGAAAATTCATTTCGTCCATTTCATATTCCTTTCTCTGAAACTTCAAACTTTTTGACCAATAGAATCACTGAATAAAACGCAGTTGGCGCATGCGCGCAAGAGCTGGTGTCCAAAAGCGAAGAGTGCAGCGTACGAGACAGTACAACCATATACGTATTAGAAAATATACCGCTAATGCTTGTATTCTGACAATGAGCGGTGGGCATGGTCAGCAAAGAGAGACGACAATATTGATGCTCTATCTCGCAGTGTACCTTTTTTAAATGTGCGCATGCTCGGACACCTCATTTCTATTGGCTATATACTCTAGTTGTATTTTTGGCGCCTGGCGGTAATTTGAAGAAAAATTCTTTGTCACTTGTCTTTCAACCTCCACGTGTTTGAGTTTTGTTTGATTTTGTTCTTGTGTGAAGACAAATGGCTATTCGAAAGTGTTATTTGTGTAGTGCAAAAAGTCCAGCAGTTACTCTGCATTCGTAAGTGTTATTAAACAATATTAGTATTGATATTTGTTTTTAACTGTGTTTTATTTATGTTATAGTTTTCCAAAGAACGTTGAAGAAAGTAAACTCTGGAAAAAAATATGCGGTTTTAGAGAAAGTGATGATGTAACGAAATGTTTAATTTGTAGTAATCATTTTGTTGATGAAGATTATACTGAACCGAATGCGAAAACTTTGAAAGTACGTTTGAGGTTAAAACCGGGTCGATTTCCTTCCAAAAAAGTTCCATTTAATATTCAGGGAACAAGTTGTGATCTTCGTGGTCCTGAATTATCAATGATCATTAAACCAACAAACCAAGAAGGTATGTAAACTGTATTGACCTAATAATTTGAAATCCAAAGATTAGTAATGATAAGTAAATATTTTGTTTAATCTAGTATATTCTATTAATGCGTAATATAGCGTTTGTTAAATATTATAGTATTATGAACTGCAGTATACTGTTTCGCTCGATTATTGCGTTAAAGTTTATATTACTAGAAATAACTAAAATCTGATATGTAAATAGCTAAAATATTGCTCTCGATTAGGGTTTGCAATACCGGTTTACCGGAATGCTGCATGAAAAATTTACCGTATTACCTGTATTTATTTAATAACACCTGTATTTTCGGTATTTCTAATCACTATTCCAGAAATCTCATCAACATCTGTTTTCAGTATTACTATCTGCGCGATCCTTTTCTAATCACAAATAATTCCCTGAAACCACTTAACGTGTTTTCCTCAGTCTTTAAAATATTTTCATAGCTCAAAAAGTGTACAAAAATATTAGTATGATAAACTGTTATGTAATACGAATGTATTTATTTTGTAAATAAATATATCATCACGGCATATTACCCATTGCTGGGTGTGCCAGTCTGTTTTGTACACAGATATCGGTAATGATGAAATATTTGAACCGTGCGGGCGCTTACCACGCGTCACCTCACGGGCGCTCAATGCTGGCGTGGAGAGTGCACCACAAGGTTATATTTAGTGTCGTTAAATTTGATTTTTTTGGTTTATATTTTCCCGGTATCATGAAAATTAAAGATCAAATATTGGTTTTAAAATTTGCCCCGGTATTGCAAACCCTACTCTTGATGAACTTTTCCATAGTAATAATTTATTTTCTTCTCTTTCCTGGAATACAGAACCTTCAACTTCGAGAATTTTTGTACCGCCTATTCAACCAGGTACAAGTACAGGCATTGTTCATAGTCCTTCTACGTCGACCGTTTTTCCACGAAATGAACCAGGATTAGAAGGAACGAATACCTGCAGTGTCTCACAATCACCTGGACCTTCTTCAAAAGTTTCTGTATCACAAAGCCAATCAGGTATGTTCGCTGCTCGTAATTTTAAGTTCCTAAATATTGTCAATTGGTTTAATAATTTTTTTCTCATTGATCATTTAAAAAAGTAATTATTGTCATTGTATATGTTCAGATTTCGAAAGTCAAAATTACAAACTTTATTATTTTAAGATGTTTGAATGTTTACATTTTTGTTTTCAGATGCAACGGTATTTCATACTCCGAAAAAAAGGAAATTCTTTGAGCCTCGTTATGTTGGTGAAATAACATCCCCAGATTTAGAAACTCCAAGAAAGGCGAAGAGAGCGTTGCGCTTAGTAAAAGAAAAATTCAAAAAAGAAAAATTGAAAAATCATGCTTTGGCTGAAAAAAATAGAAGATTAATTAAAAAAATTACTACAATGCAAGGCATTATTGATCACCTTAGGAAAAACAATTCTCTTTCGGAAGATGCTGGAGACACAATATTGGTAATATATATATATATATATATATATATATATATATATATATATATATATATATATATATATTCAATATATAGCAGGGTATATTGTAAAAAAAATTGAAAGAATGAAAATTTGCTCATTTTGTTTTACACAACTATTGTCAAAAGAAGAAAATTGCAGACTTATTAAAATTAAGAACAGGGCAAACTTTTTATATCCTTCGGAGGATGTAATATTGACATGCAAGGCAGGGGAAAGGGTTTTAAGGGAAAATATGGAAAATTTGTACAAAAAAAACAGTATAAAACTTTTATCAACGAAAACATTTAATGCAGTTGCATATAATGTTTTTAATTCGAAATTTTTTATATATCACCTTAAAGAACAAGATTATATCGACAACCACAAATCCCAATTAATAAAACACATAATTGAAATATTTTTTAAAATTAGAATTTTTCATGAAACTAAAATGGTTTCTCAGAAGCACGACTTTATCAGAAATAAATATAACAGACTCATTATATTTAAAAATCAATGAAAATCTAGCGTATTTCTTAAATTGTAATCGATGATAAATAAAATATTAAACAATATTAATGTATTCTAGCCCATCTTCCTTTAATGTTCCTCGCATGTTTACTTTTTCGTTATTTTTATTGTTTGTAATTCTATATTTTCAAGGTTTTTTTTTGTATTTCAATATTTTGCATAATCCTTTAATTAGAACTTTTATTTCTTTTGTACTAATTGTTAATAAATATTTAAAAAAAAAAATCTTTGTTGATGAAATGTATATGAATATATAAGTTAAATACAAATGATAAAACCGTCATAATTTATTTCAATTTATTTTGTAAATTATAATTTAAATTTTGTATAAAATATTCCATTTTAATAAACGAAATAAAATTATAAAATAAATATCTCGTCGTTTTTTGAACATAATTTAGAATATATTATTTGTTGAGAACAAAATTACATTCAAACATTCGCGGTTTATCATTAGAGTTCAACATTTTGTTTTAACCAATAGAATATTCAGACTTCGAACATGCGCAAATTGAAAAAAGGGACAGATTGAGATAGAAACATATATCTCTGCACTCTGATGTTGACCACGCTGAGAAGGTAGCATCAGCGGTATATTTTCTAATACGTATATGAGTACAACGCAATTTCAGTTACTTATTACGTAGTTTTGCATAATGTGAGTAGTGTCTGCCAACACTTTGGTTTGCTTTGTGCTTTTGATAGGAACACTGAAAACTGTAAGTACTTTGTGAAATAACATATAAACTTCGTTTGATACTGCATGTACATAACAAATACATAATGTTAAATCAGCATTGCCTATTTATGAATTTGGCTGGATACTAAAATAACTACCAACCTTGAAATACCACGACACATTTTAATAAAAATCATCAAAATAAAGAAAAATCCTTGCTTCCGCCCTCTAATTTTGGTTTATTTTATTGAATAGAACGCAAATGTACCGATATATATACAGTCATTTAAACGCATTGTATCTACGACTGTGCGCTAATCTATTCCTGGTCTAAAGACCTAACCCCTGCTACCAAGGTAGGTAGATTTTTGACAAATTGTTATAGAATCAATTGAGATCATAACATATTTGTTAAAAATTATAGCAACTTTGCTAGGACTTAACAACTTCTTTATAAAATAGGGCTAGTTATCAAATCAAAGAACAAGATCAAACTGCTCCTATCTTCCTATCACTATATTCTTACAAAAAATAGAGTATACTAGCTCATAAAATTAACTACATCACATTTGAATGCCATTTATAGAGAAATTTGACTATAAAATAGTAAAATGTACCCCTTTTGAAGAATACGACACAATGGGGTCATTTCAAAAAAAAAAAATTCGTTGTTTTTTTTATAAAATCATGAAATCCGTCTCATTTGATAAATATAATATAAAATAACATGAAATATGCGACTTTTCATTCATAAATTTGCTAATAAACTTTCGCGGCTGAAAATTCGTGACGTAATGGCTTGTTACTCACACAAAGACATTCCTCTCACACACACACACAACGGTCCACATGGTATCCGTTTGCAAGCTAACCTAAAATTGTGACAGGTGACACCAGACTTAAGAATAAAGGTATGTAAATAAAGCGTTTAATAAAATAAATACCAAAAGTTGTGTGAAATATGTGTTTCGTTAACAATATGTTGCTGTCACAAAATTAAACTGAGAATTGATAACCCAAACAATCATAGTTCCGAACACAACCTGTAGAGGGCTGCTGCCACATCCGACAAACCGTGACGTATAGCCGTGACGTCAGCGTCCAAATATTTGATATTTAAGACAACTTTTAAAAAATCATATCTCTGATTGTAAAGACTTGTAAAGTGTAAAACATACACCTGCATATTTAATTTGACCTATTCTTTCAAGAAAATAATAAATTAGAAAATGTGAAATGACCCCATTAAACTGTTTTTTTTTCAACCAAATAAACGTAGTAACCATAATTATTATTTCATTATTTTATTTTTGTATGATTAGATAAAACTTCTTTATAAACATATGATTCGCCTTATGAATAGGAGCATTGTTTTATCAAATAATTGTTATGGCCGACCGAAGGCTGATTATTCTTCTTCATTCGGTGTATTCAGATTACATGCCGCTCAGTGCGTGCGTTTTTAATATTTCATTCTTTATTTTCATAATAAATCTTGTGTTTGTTTAAAATAATAATAATTATTATTATTATTTCTATTATTCCTAACATTATGTAATCATTACTGTTAAGGTGAAATGATACCCCTGCCCGCGAAATTCAAAATTAGTGAATAGGTTTTTCATGTTTTATTTAAAATTGTGTAATGTAATATGATCTCTTCGTATACAATAATAAAAAGGAAACAATTTGTCATGAATTTAAAATAGTTTCAATAATCTTTGTATCTATTTATTCACCCAAAACAATAATTTAAATATTATTTTTAAAATATCTTCAGTTCTAAATGTTGGATTTTAATTAAATTTGCATGAAAAATTTGTAACAGGATAGGGATTAAAATATGTGAAAATAAAAAAAAATGAACTTCGAGAACAATTTTAAAAATACAAAAAACCTACTTTTTTCATACATTTTAATGTGTTTCTTCTATACTAAACGTTAAATTTTGTTTAAACTTTAATATGTTTTGAAGAATTATGTTATACAAATCATATAAAAAAAAAATCGAAAATTAAACTTCGAGAACATACTTAAAAAAAATAAAATGTTTAATTTTATTTTTTTTCTCAAGTGTCTGAAGTTCTAATGTTAAATTTTGTTTAGTGTTAGGTACTATACATATTTCTATATGTCTCAGGTAAGTATTTTAAATATTTATCTTTTAATATAGAATATATTCGTAATTTAAACAAATTCGGTAAGTATTTTCATGAAATATAAGGATGTGGCGCTATGAGTAGACCTAGCGGTGAATAGATAAACTATAATGAAATCAGCGGCTCTATATTTCGTCCCGACTTTATACATTGTCTTACATATTGTTCGCAGCATTTATTTTATATTGCGTTTCGTAGTGTAAAATTGTATTTTGTTGTCTATTGTATTCACGTGTGTTATAATAATGGTAAGCGAGCAGCCAAAGTTATTTTGTCGCAAAAAGATCAGCAAACGAGGTTCTAATTTCTTAAAATCGGGGTAAATAAAAACATTTACATGCGGAGATATTTATTTGGTGTACTCGTATATGGGTATATATGGCGCGACCGAATGAGGAATAATTTCGTGTATGAAGAATAGGCTCGTATGTGTTTACTTCGCGACGTAACAGCTAGAGGCGAACGACAAATTGTCAAAGAGCGCCAGGCGCTTGTATCTTGCAAAAAAAAAATTTGGACGTTAGGAAAGTAAAAAGATCCTTTCGCATATGCCATGAGTTATTAAAAATTCAGCATCGGTTGACCGGCGCTTGTACGTATTTAGTAGAATGCTCAGTGCTACGAAAAGCGTCAAAAAATAAGTTTTGTGGGGGAGTCGGTGTAACAAGCTGGAATTTTCACACATGAAAGTTAATGACCTAACAAACCAAAATTTCGAATTTGTTAAACTTGAAGCCTGGCAAAAGGGCACTACAATCAAAATTTGAGGTAGAGATAAAATGATAAAGAGAACATAATATTTTTTTTTCAAATTAAAAAAATATCAACTTTCGTGGGTGATCTATTTTTAATTATTTAATACGAGATACATTGAGGCTTACGAGCTTGAGAAATTTGAATGAAAGAATGATGGAAAAAATCAACCCAAATTAACCAATTTTTATGTTTACACCAGATTATCTCAAAAACTAAACCGTAAATCAAAAGAATAGTATTCTTTATAAAAGCTTCTTTGGTCTTCTGAGGACATAGTGGTGTATTTTTTATAATATTTCAAGGTATAGCAATCGAATTATGTTATGATATATAAAATAATACGTTTTCTTATAATTTTACGTTGGTCGAGCGTCAAACGCTCCCACCAATGATCTCATAACTCTACACTACTCATCTTGGTTTGAAACACTGTTATGAACATGTGAGTGAGAAGGAGAATACATAAGACTGCGTGTATGACTGCGAGGGTAATTCCCCCCCCCTGACCCTGTCGCATGACCTAGGGACATATATTCAAGCGAGTAATAAGTTTTATGTTTTATGCTGAATATTATTAGATATTTTATAATTTTTTGACATATATTAAGTAAAATTATGCTTTACCATTTATAATATATTTATTTCATTCAATTAGAAAATAAAATACAGACGAAAACTAGAAAAAACGAATTTGTATATAAAACAAGTAAAGCTTACACATTAATTTTTGTACATAACTAATTATAATTAGGTACTAAATATTATTACTTATTTCTATCATAAAAAAAACAATAATGAAAGTTACAAATAAAAACTTAGAAAAACATTTTATTGAACGAGTAAGGAATATACAATGAAAATATTAACTAGTAAACTTAAAAATGAGTAGTCGCCGTACAATACCTTCCGTCAATCCTGTGTATTATATACAAATTCCATACATAAAATTTCTTGCAAGATTCTAAATTTCCAGTAATATTATTTCATGCAAAACGCACTCGACACTGACATCTTACCTAGAGGTGACGGAAGGTAAAAAAATTACAAACTGTATAAAACGCAAAATATAAAAACTACAAGTAATAAAGCTATTCATGAAACGAACTAAATTTAAATGAACTAAGAAAAAAACAATTACAGGCCTGTAACTAAAATTTGATGAGTAAATGTTTGCCTTATTCTTATTTTAGCCTCATGTGGTGTAGTCTGATTTTGAAAAATAATTGCAAAATTTAATTTATAATTTGCAGTAAATGATTATTTAATGAGTCCTGGTCAAGTACATGGTTATTGAGGGTTGGAAAAATAGTCTCTAATATTAATTTCAAAATAACATTCCTGTAAAATTTGCTGTACCTCTAAAAGTAATTTCTTCGATTTTACATATATTTAATACATATTTCGAAGGCATCGTTAGTCCACTGCGATTTTTTCTATTTATTAATTGAGACACTGAATATCCCTGCCCTAATTTCGCCGAACATTCTGTGCATTGAATTTATTTCTTTAATTTTTTCATAATAAAACCACATATGTAACCTAATACACCATTACAATATGTACTAACATTGGGGATTATGAGGTCTTGTAGACTAAAATTATTATTCGAAATTAAAACGTCTGTATTATTACTGTCATTATTTTATTCATCCTAATAGCTAAGCCGTGAAAAGATATTTTTCCTCCTTTTTTGCACGATTTGTGCACTCAAAGGCACTGCAATACATCACCATTATAAAATATATTGCAATTGAGAGATAAAAACGGGGGCTTTACTTGGATTCATACTCATACAGCAAAAATAATTCATTTATAAGATCGTTTTACTGGTAACTTTTTACTACAGTTTTATAGCATAGCACGAAATCAACAAATGAATATTTTAAATAAGGTATAAATAAAAAAAATATATAGTAATTATTTTTTTGTTAAATATACAGGGTATAACAGAAATAAGTATATTAAATTTAACCAGTGACAGAACTCGTCAAGTGCAACAATATTTCTTAATAACTTTTTTAAATGTAAACTATAACTACGATATTCTCCTTCGTTCTAGTCTGCAAAAATACAATAACAAAAGTATATAGTACAAACAAAAGAATGACTTTTATAATTTAATATTGAATAATTTTATATAAAATTAAATTTTGAAAAAATCGTCTCGCCTAAGGGCCCAAAAGAAGGCTAGGATCCACTGAGAATTTTCTCATCATCTCGGTGGATTCAGTCCGATCCTGATTTTTATGTATGAAACACTGGAAATTTCGCAGAAAACTACCCGTTCTATACACACTGCACAAGCTCTGCTATAGTAACCCTACCACGTGACATTCACTACCTGTCGCTCTCTAATGGTTAAAACACAATCTCTCTCTCTCTCTACGAGATCATTGGTTTCCAGTACAGCGTTATATTCTATCTCTTACAGTCTCCATAGCTTCGTCTCCGTCTCTCTCACATTCTCGTGCACGACGAATGTGTGATTGTATGCTTCACGATTTCAATTACTCAATTACGCGCTTTTGGGGGTATATTTTCTCTTGTAGCTTGTTGTTTGTAACTAAATAAATAATAGTATACTCTACAACTACAACAAGTATTGGAATAAGCCATTCCAAACATGTTGCAGAGTACTTTTTCCAACAAAATTTAGAAATGATACGAAAAATGTAGCTTACTTACGAGAATAATATTTTTTTTTTTAGGAAACAAACAATATTAATTTAAACATGTCATAAATTGCTTATTACACAATTCATATCTTTGTTTAGATTTATTTGGTAATAACTAGCTCTCCGTTATTTCATATTTGTCTTTATTACCTACCACTTGATATTTTTCTCGACAAAATATTTAGTTAATTTTCTAAGTAATATATTATTATTTAGCTAAACTTATTACTCCGACGTCAAACGCGAATTCAGAAATAAATAAAACAAGCAGACGTTACTATAGCATCCCAACCATAATATTTGATATACACAATATAGCAACGCATGCGCAGTAACAAAATGAAAGGGAAATTATATTGTACAGTCTCCAGCATAAAGCGTAGTCTTCCGTAAGCACGAATCCGAACGAAGAGGAGCGAAGCTTGCCAAGCGGTTATTGAAGTAGTTGCACGACTGTACAAATGATTATTTAGCTAGAATTATAGTATTATTTCTCTCTTTTCATCAGGCTATCGCATGTTATCTTGTAAGCAACCTAGATGAGTTCCTATTTCGGAGACCTGTACCTACCGCGCTAATATACCGCTGAACACATAATGATTTCTCGGAAGCCGTGCGTAATTATTCCAAACGGAGTTATGCCACACTGTTTGTTCGAATGATATTAATTCCAACATAATTTGTAGTGGTGGAATGTGTAGTTCCTAAAATAATGTTGGAGAAAATATTTTATATGCCATGTTTTTAATAGTGTATTATAACTGAGGTGGAATGTTTCATTATAGCTTATAGCCGAGGGCTTATGTGTATTACCGAGAGGCGAATCCTTGAGGTGAGATACAGCGCGAGGCTGTAATGAAACTCCCATCGAGGTATTTTATTCACAATCATCCTCTTTTTAAATCAATAATTTTCAGAATAAATCATTTGAGTTAATATTTTTTGACAGCTATATTAAAATTTGTTTGGCCTACCTTATTATAAGGATCTATGACAATAGTACTAGGCAACCCCTACATAAACATTTTCAACCCGTGGGGTGGAAGTGAAATCTACTTTTTCGCACCCAAAAGATTATCATTACAGTTAGGAATGGCGTATTCCCAACCTCTAAAAGGTTAGGAATCGACATATTATTATAATAATTGCAAATAAACTTAATATTTATTAAAAAGTAGACAAAACATATTTTTCATTTTGGTATTACTACAATGTATAAGGTAGGCGTTGCCTTTTTGCCTACCATAGCGAGTCGCCACTGTTACGGATAACATATTTAAATAATTTGTTGGTCATCGAATTGACGAAATACAAGAGACAATAAAATCCGGCAAATAGCGACAGGTTAGCATTGGAAGAAAATATGGCAGGTGAAGTAACAAAATGGTCTAAATTGTCATTATTAAGAAACAATGAACGATGGTTGTATGGTCAAGAATTTTTAAAATTACCAAAAGAAAACTAGTCATGTGGATTTATACACGAGAAAATATATGTGACCTAAAAAAGGAATTAAAAGAAGTTACAAATTCCGAGTGGTGTCAAGTGCACTTGGAAATTTAAGAATTTTTTTAAATGCAACGATTTTTGAATATTTATATATATATATTCGATTCCTACGCAACTGTTCACGCGCTTGTTATTGTCGATGTATTCCCTCTACTCTCTTTATCATTCGACTTCTATCTTATAGCAGTCACAGCGATGTGGCGTCTCAAGCAAATTTCATCAACTTAATAAATTTTTTCGGGTATTACTAATTTCAGAGAAGAATGCAAAAATAGAGAATTTTTTTTTTAAATGAAATTAACCCCTATTTACATAAATATGTTATTATATTAATATAAAGAAGGATTTAATTATTTTGAAAATATTTGGATAAATTTATTCTTATCCTACAATACACTAAAACTGAAAAATTAAGGAGAAAGTCTTCAACTTCAGAATATTCAAAACCAGAATTGCATGCACAGAATCATTCATATCCCGAATATTCAAAAACAGAATTGCGCATCACCAGAAAGCGTTTCGCCCGAATCATTCAATGACCGAATACGTGGGCGTGGTTTGGAAAACGCTAAGTTGAGAATCGCTGCATTATACGATGATTTCATTTAAATGCAACCTTATGAAAATTATTGTACATAGTTATACGTAAAATGACAAGAAATATGTGCAAGAAGAATGAATGACATTATTCCGATGAGATTTGAGATAACACACGTAATTTTGAGTGTTCATTACGATAACTTCAATGTCCAGAGATTCACAACACTGAATATATGTACGTACGTTTGTGTGACTGACAGCAGCTGAAAAATTTGTCAACATAACCTATAAAAATAAATATTCCTTTCATTTTCACAAATTTTCTGTTTTGGCACTGAAGTTCCTTTTTATCATCATATGGTTTATTTCCTCAGCCTTACGGCCTCGGCAACTAAATTCCACATTCATGATAAAAAGTAGAACTTCAGTACCTACCTTAATTGATACATAAATAACTATTATTCTGAAAGTACGAACACATATTCTCAATGAAAAGCTTGTACGTATCTATGACATGATGAATAATTAGCAGAACCAGTCGGATACTTATGTACAAGGTATAATACGGCTGTTACAATAATTTTTATATGCTTTCTAAATATGAAAACTGAAAATATTTCGAAATATTTATTAGATATTTTACAATATTTTTTTGAAATTTGGATATTTTGAAAAAGTCACGTGTTCTGTTTTCTTTGCGATCCTCAAAATAAGCATTTACTGCTTCGATGGCTTCTCCGTTGGATCGAAATCTCTTTCCAGTGAAGAACGTTTTGAGTTTCAGGAAAAGATAGAAGACCGGGGGAGCTAAATCGGACGAGTACGGTAGATGGGGGACGATTTCAGTTGGGTCAATTTTTATTGAGCAATACGACTTGAATGAGCTGGCGCATTGTCGTGGTGAAACAAACTCTTTTTCTTTGCCATTCCCAGGCGTTTTTCTTAAATTGCTGCTTTCAGCTTGTCTAAAAGTGTGGCGTAGTATTGACCAGTTACAGTTTTTCCTTTATCAAGAAAATCAATTAGCAGAATGCCTTTGGCGTCCCAAAAGACTGACGCCGTTACCCTTCCTGCGAATGACGTAATGTATGTACTAGGATGTCACAGAAGAGGGGGTTGTTTTTCATGACTATTTGGCGCCAATTTTTTTACCTCCCGCTACCATTGGTAAGGGAGGTATAGGGATCGTGCTAAAAATCGCATATCGAGATTTTGGTAAATGACCACGTTTTAAGGTGCCACAACCATATTTTAACATTTTCACGATGATGTATGTGTGTGTGGATCCTCTTTACGCTCTAACTCAAATACTATCGTTCAGAAAATTTTGAAACCTTGTATTTCTACTTAACTCTTATATGGAAAGATGTCATTAGATTTTGGAGTAAATCAGATAACTGGAAATGGCATTTTACTGGAAGCTCAAAATAGTTTTTCTTCGAAAAACCTTTAAATGTTATTTTTTCGAGATTTGTTATTAAAAGAATTAAAGTTTTTAATTTTTTTACATGCTTGCGTTAACACTTTTTGTATATATTTTATGGGTAAATTTCTATAATTTTAATCCCGGAGCCTTACGCTTTAAACACGACTCCATAGTTATACAGTTCAGATCTCAAATGTATGTAACTGACTGATATGTCACTGGTAACAAATTAATCATTTCAAAGAATAATAGTAACGTTTTAAAAAGAAATTAGAAAATGGAACAATAATTATATGGAAAGGAACTTAATACTGTTTCCAGCATAAGTAAATATGTAGGTAAGATAAAATATATAATATATCATCACAGCATATTACCCATTGCTGGATTAGCCAATATGCTTTGTACATAGATGTCAGTAATAATGCATGACATATTTATACCGTGCGGGCGTTTACCGAGCGTCACTTCGCGCGAATCTGGGAAACCGGGTTCGATTCCGACCGACGCCAAATATTTTAGAATTTTAAATGGCACAAAATTGACCCCTGTGGTGCACTCTCCACGCCAGTAATGAATATAGGTAATTATATAAATAAAGAAAATATAACATCACGGCATATTACTCATTGCTGGGTCTGCCAGTCAGCTTTGTACACAGATTTCGGTAACGATGATGATATATTTGTACCGTGCGGACGTTTACCAGGTGTCACCTCACGAGCACTTATTGCTGGCCTGGAGAGTGCACCACAGGAGTAATTTTTGTGCCATTTAAAATTCGAAATATTTGGTATCGGTCTGGATCGAACCCGATATTTAAATTTAATTTAATTTTAAGTATTTACATGAATAAAAATTGAATTAAACGAGAGATATTGAGTTGGCCACATCAGATTTATATTTAATTATTTACGAAAATAAGAAATTATTAAAAAAATATATTACTAAAAAAATATTGCATAAACTTTTATTTCAAATACTTTTCGAAAAATGTGAAACAGCTTTATTATCTGTTTGGCTTATATTACATCATACATAATGGTATATAGATTGTAACATATTTATAAAAAATCTGATGTGGCCAGCACATAACCTCTCGCCGTATATTTTACCTGGCTGTATGCATAAAGCAAAGAATATTTTTATAAATACAAATAATATATTCATATAAATCTATGACGTATAAACTTCTTTATTATTCAATAATAGCATGTCTCAACATGAAGATATTTTACCATAAATTATGTTACAATAAATTACAAAGTAGAGTTTACCATATATAAATATTAGGCTGGTAACTGCAATTTTCAATTCGAACAACGTTGTTTACTTTCTCTTCATATTCTTCTAGTAAAAACATTAATTTTGGGCGGTCTAAAATGTATATATGGATTGTGCATCTATTCTTACATATCTTCTTTTACATTTTATTTTTTCATACATGTTATATCTAAATAACACTAATTCCCTTTAATAAAGTGACGGATGGATTGCACTCCGATTATTCTTATATCGATGTGTAATTTTGTCAATATTTACAACTTACTTGAGAAGAATTTGATAGCTTTTTCGCAATTCAAAGTTACTCTAGTCTATAGTACTGGTGTACATTGTCCCATAATGTTTGAAACAAATTTAAGTCCTTCAACCTAGACTTGTCATTTCCATAATAGTCACAGATCAAGAACTAAGGGATTCTCCAAGTACATTTTTAATTCATTACTCATTATTTCTGACACTGACATTTATCTGTCAGTTACAAATAATTTAAATTATCAACTATTTTTCATGGCATTCTTTCGGCTGTCAAATTTATTACAACAGATTATTTTATATATTATACTTCTTTTATCTCTAAATCTATGGAATATATAATAAAATATTTAAATGTATCAGATAGAGAATTTAATTTTCTTTAATATTACCACGAAAAATTTTCAAAAAATAATATTTAGAAGATTTTTTTTCAAGAATCTTCTACTTCCGGTTGTCCAATTGTTACCAAAACCTTTTCAGATCTTCCCATGAATGTCCGATTGGGAAATACGTTGTTAAACAAATTTTAAGTCTTATAGTTTTTGAGTAACCGTCCTTCCAACATCCCACACACACACATCCACACACACACACACACACACACACACACACACACACACACACACACACACACACACACACACACACACACACACAGACAGACATCATCGTAAAAATGTTAAAATCGGATTGTAGGGACCTTAAAACGTGCTTATTCAATAAAATCTGGATATGCGATTTTTAGCATGAATCCAATACCTCTCTTAGCGAGAGGTAAAAATGCAACTAAATATATTCAATTTTTTGATTTAGCATATTTAGGAGCAATTATTACAATCCTAAACTAAAGCGTCATGGGTGATAACGCTGGATGAGTGGATGTGGATGACGCTGAATTGCTGAACCCCGTCGCATAATATTTTATTAAATATTACATTAAAAACAAGACATTCATTGCATGCCAAATATTATACGAAGACACATTTAATATACGAAAATTATTTATATTGTGATGTACCTACCTACCTATTTTTTTTTTTTAATAATTGTGAAAATGTAACATTTACTGTTACAGTCTATAAAATGTTCATAATAAAAGTTTCCTACGGTAAATACAAAATATTATGTAATTAAGGAATAATATGTTATATGTTACGTACGATTTTTAAAATTTTGTTACTTATTATTCATTCACTTCATCACTTTTCTCTCTTGCAATACATTATTAATATTTCATACAAATAAAATATCTTTACGTTCGTTAATACTTTTAAAATTATTATTATACGTTCAATAAAATGTTCTATTTTCATTTGCTATAGGCAAAGAGTTAATGCCAGACGACATGTTTTACTTTTAGGTTTATAACTTGGAGCAAAGTATGACTATTACCAAATAGATGGAGACTGTTAAATGAACAAATATTTCTACTTTATCGATTCAGCCATAATAGGGTGGTTGCAAGATTTTTGTATTTATAAAATAACATTATATCCTCGTAATTTTGCTTATTTAAACATTATTTGTTGGAAAAACATTATAATAATTCCTATATATAATGAATTATTATTGTTTTAAAAATGTGTATATTTTCAAATATATCACGTGATCAAAAACAGAGTATGACGTCAAAAGGCACTCGTGTCAACGCATCCTAGTGATAAAAATTTGTACTACTTTGATTTTTGACAAATGCCAAAGCAGATGTCAAAATTTCAAATAGTTGCGTGCTGATTATTTGCAAGTTTGATAAAAGTTTGTTATTAATATTATAAATAAAAGTATTGTTTACAACAATAAAAATGACTATATATTGCATAGTGCCTATTTGCAAAAATTCTCGGAAGAATAATCCGGACAAGATATTTTTCAACGTTCCACACAATCCAATGAAAAGAAATTTATGGTTTGAAGCAATAGGATTAGAAATAACGCAATATTCTAATAAATCTCATCTTTATGTGTGTGAAAATCACTTTAATGTAAGTACGAAATCATACATACAATCACGCGTGTCCCACTTAGTGGGTTCGCACAAACCCGAAAACAATAAGATCAACATCATAAACAAATCCTTACTCTTAAACATATTAAAGTGACCGATTTTCGGTAGCGAAATACCGCATCTGGATCACAATAATAGTTAGGAAACAATCATCCTTCGCCACACATTCCTATCTAAGCAGACTTCTTTCGCTTCGGCCACACGCATAATCGCATTCATACATGCTCTTCTTCTCTTCTTGGAAACTCTCTCTCTTTAAGCACCCTACTAACCACATCCATCCACTTACACATTGGTCGGCCACGAAATCGTGGTACAAAAATTATATAACATTCTAATTATTTGATCATTACTGCAGCTTCAAGAGGACTTGGATTTTTTTTAGAATTTAAAATTATGGGTGTAAATAAACGTATGAAGCCAAATGCGGTTCCACATTTAGGATTAGAATCGGCAAAAAAAATTAAACCATCATCAAATTTGGATATTGTTCAATCAGAAACATTAAATGAAGATAATACAATTGCAGAGTCTGATATTGTATTAGACATTTTACAGCCGTCAACATCTCATAATAAAAGACATACTCTGGACATTCCTGCCTCTTCTGTAACTACAACTCAAGACATTGCGGTTCAAGTTTGTTGTAATTTAGTAGATGCTAGTGTGCAAGTCAAACCAGCGTGTCGCAGTAAATTTAAGCAGTGTGTACCAAGTAAAACTAAAGATATACAGTGCTCGCCATTCAAAATTCGAAATATTTGGCGTCGGTCTGAATAGAACCCGGTTTCCCAGATTCACGACCAGACACTCAGGCACGTGCCCACGAGACCCCATGTAAAATATATATTATTAACTTGATATATAGTAAAATACAAGGAATAATTTAGTATAGTTATATTTTAGTACCTAAGGAAAATATAAGTAATATGTACATATTTTTTATAAGATATATTTATTTGTAATTGTAATATCAATAAAGTCATGCAACTAATTATTTGCTCTACAACAACTCCATCTTTTTTACAGTGTGCCACATCGTAAATTTTTGACGCTGTTATACGCCCATATCTCACTTTATACCAGAACTGAGATTTGAACTGGTCTTCTGCTGCTTCTCGGCAAAACTCATCGGACATAAAATTCTGTGCATACTTGAAAAAATCGCTACCACAATCTTCTACGAAATTTATTAATATTAAATGCAGGTCTAGCATCTGCACATCAGTTTTATCCTTGAAGAACTTCAGTAGTTCTACGTCACTGGTTATCATTTTGCAATAAAGTTTGTAAAACATTTTCAACAAATGCTTCACCATCTTCTGCTGGCGTAACATCCTCTGCTCCAAAATCTTTCATAATAACATAGTTTTTAACTGTTGTTGTATTTGATAATTTTGGTTTTCTTCAGTAGGATTCCACTGAGGTTGGTGCAAGTTCTTCAGTTCTTTTATTCACCCACATCAAGAACGCAATGGCGTGTTTACAACCACCTTTGAAAATAATCAATTAATTACGAGTTATTACAAAAAATGTCATCGTGAAACTACCTAATGATGCAGTACAATCCGTACAAGTAACACATAACTTTATCAAAGGTTTTCGTCTACTTTAGCAGAACAGTGTAGTTTTTCTGTTTTACTTTATGTTTCGGGCAAATTTTACATCGTACTGTGCAGTGTGCACATATTATTCTCTCGGTACAGATCAACATAACCAATGGCAATGGCAGATTCTATGTATGAATCTCGCCCAGAACTGTAACAAAATAATAATTCATTATTAATGATATAAAACGTCAAAATAAATAATTTCTAACCTTAATTCGTTCACACCTCTAATTTCTGCAGCTGTGAAACATTCATTTTCCGAAATGAATTCGGCCACCATTCAACTATCCACTGTTGGCAAATTGTCCGATTTAGCCTGAACAAAATTTTCAGCAACTAATGCCATATTTATTACGGTAATAAGTCAAATGTCAAACACAAAAGCACACAAACAAACAAGTTTTGTTTACAAGTGACGGAGATAGAGAGACACGCAATTGCATGCGATAAACAAGAAAGGTTGCTTGTGTTCAGACAGCCAATGGGAGTAGGTGCCTTATGACATCATAAGAGTGGGGGGTAGTTTTTGTCTAGAGTTTTTGGCGCGATTCTTTTTACTTCAATATTTTAAAAAATATGAACAAAAAAAATTTTTTTTTCAGTTTATTATGAATAAATTTGTATAATCTTTCACATAAAATGGTAAAAAAAAAATGTGCAACCACCCTATTATTCATTTCAGCGTACACTAGCGCTCGCTTCGGCGTAGAAACAAAATAAAAGGGAGTATCATTTCACCTTGATGCATGTATCTCATTATTTCTTAATCACATAAACAAAAAAACGCAACAACGCAGTTCTATAACAGTTTATAGAAAGAACGAACTTTGTGAAACGCACATAGGAACAGCGCTGAGTAGCATTTTTGCTGTTTCAATAAATATAGTTTATAGTTCAGTTGTTTTTCATTCACCCACACACCAGTCCAGTTCAGCAATAATGAACAAATACCAATACTGAAAAGAATGTAATTAACAATAGTTAAAACAGACTGTTTCATTTTTATATTTTGTTCTATTTTCTATGGTAAGTTGATTGATTTTTATTTGTTAACTAAATATTTTGGATAATTGAACTTTTTAAAATATCTCCAAAAACTAGTGCGTTTATCAAGTTTTGGCAACAGTACCTTTTTGTGTATTTTCGCATTGTATGTAATATTTTATAAGTAAATTTGAAAAGATGTTAATAGGTAAAAAGTAACTATGAAAATGTTTATGACCCCCTGGTTGAGAAATAAAAGTACAAATATGCAACTAAACAAGTATATAGTATCCTAATAGTAAGTTTCAAAATTTTATTGCATCTAGATAGTACCTACCAGAATTATTAATAAACACATGTCTGATGAGGTGCACTTTAAAAGGGCTAACTCTGTAACGAAACTTTTCGGACATATCTTCATATAACATTTTTTACTCGATATAATTCCCAATAAATGGTTTTATTTTGGCACATTCTTCATGAAACACCCCCTGTATAAAAATGTAGTCTAAAATATTCCAAAATATATATTAAATTGAAGCATTGATTTTATATACTTCGTAAACGTTTACGAAGTATATAAAATCAATGATTGAAGCAACGGTACTAGTTAAAGGGTAAGTCAGCTACGGACCATTGATTTTTTTTTACTTGCGCCATTTTATAATTATCTGTTTGTGTTCGATCCCCTGCAAAACTGTTGAGAACCTCTGGTTCAGGGTGGGGGTAGAACGCCAGCCTTTAAAAGCTTTGACCCTTATGGTCAAGAATTATTATCCATTCATATTCATAACTATTCAGTATTCAGAATTAAGCTATAACAACTATCACTACGCCAAGCGCATCTATTTTGTCAAGATTATTGTTAACAAACTAAAACTGTATTTTTGGCAAAGTAGTGCCATCATCGAATAAATACCGAGTTCCTAGGCTCGAAAAGGAATAGTGAGAGTCATTATTTCTCCCTCACGTAGTCCTCCAAGTGTGTGTGTGAGTGCTACAAACAGTTTGTAAACTTATGCGAGAAAATCTATTTTGAACACATACTGAGCATAGAAATTAGAAAACTATATGGATTATACTTTGGCACGTTTTGTTTTGTCTTGCTTGTTTACGAACTCTACATAGTATTTCAAAATATACTAATCACTGGAAATTAATCATTTATAATTTTGTCAAGAATATTGGAAATATATTTATTCAAAGTATATTATATTCAGTTTCAGAGATGGCATACAAACTTGTTCGATTTGTCGAAGACCTGATATGGCATATTTGTCCGACATCACAAGTAAAGGAATACAATAATAATAATTATACGGTTTTGGCAAAATATGGGGGACAATATTATCCAGCTTTGCTTATAAATGAAGGATGTAATAAATAAGCATACTAATTGTATAAATTATTAGCAGTAATAAGATATTTTTATTACATTGTAGCTAAAAATGAACTTCTAACCTTGAAACAGAAATTTATTAAACAAGATCATGTTTTGCAAAAATATTTTAAATATATTCCTGTTGACAACAGCCGAGACAAGAGCCATGTAATGAAAGGTAATTTAATTTTATGGAAATTAATTTATTTTATATAACATAAGTGCCATAAAAAAATCAATTACAATCATAAAAATTGAAATAAATATTAAATTCAGATTTATACTCTACTTATTTTATATTATCGAATTTGAATAATTATTTGCTGTATCCCTTATATTAAACAATGTAATTAAATATTTAGATAAATAGAAACAAATGTGACAAGTGACATTACGTTTTTTTTTTCATCACAGCCGCATGTTTGATTGGATAACAATGTTAGTTACGTCGTTTAATATAAGCGATGTGCTACAGCTACATGATACAGCCATATTTCTGTTTAAGTAAATAAAATAGAATCTATATTCATATAATATAGTATAATTTTTTTAAACCTCTCAAAACCAAAAACTATTTAATTTATGCCCACCATTAAGAACAATATGTATGTTGTGTTGAACTATTCTTATCTATGGTATTTTTTTTTTGCAGTTAATATTAAAAATGTCGAAGTACAAACTATACAAAATAATGTAGATAGGGCCTCGCAGACTGACTCTGGTAACACTGTGAATGTGTGGTACAAACATATCATTATTTTTTGTTATAGTTTTAGTGAGTCGTGTTATGAAAAATGTGGAAACGCAGACTACGACAGCACAAAACAATGCAAGTGAAGCCTCTCAAACTGATTGTATTTTACTTAATACTGTGACAAAATCCAGTTTTAAATTTGGTAAATATTTTTCACTACAACATTTTAGCATACTATATTAATTAGTTGGAATTTTTTTTTCGTTAGTAATACCGAAGGTTAAAACTATGGACACATACACACAAACTACATTTATGGATATCTCCATGGACATATATATAAATCAGGGTACCCAGACAGATCCTGATTCTATTTGTTTCAGTTTCCAAACAGATCCTGATTCTGTTTGTTCCAGTTTCCAAACAGATCCTTGCAGTAAAGGTAATTATTGTATTATCAGTTAACTCAAGTAGAATTGGAGGTAATGCTATTCAGAGATTTAATTGTTGTGTCCAAATTGCCTAAAAAATGACCTTTTTTGTGCCTGTCTTGCGTGCGCAATGAGGTTCATTTTTTAACATTTCAACAGGCCGTGCGCAAAATCCAACTTTTTGCGTACTAGTGTGCAAAGTGCAATTTTTGAAACCAAAAACCGTGCGTACGGCCTGTTCGCATTGTTAAGAAGAAATTAACCACACACAAACAAAACAGGCACTCAAAAGGTCAGTTTTTGGGCAAGTTGGGCACAAAATATCGTGTGTATCACGTGTGCATAGCAATTAGCACTCGGCTCGTACTGCAATTTGCCTCGCGAAAATAATTATTGTAGTACAACTTATTATTTTATAATATTAATACTAATTCATTTCAAATGGGACACCTTATATATTTTTATATATTTAGAATCTACGTAAAATTACGAATTCAACGATATACTTGAAGTGCATTTTTATTGAAGAAATAAATCACAAAAAGGTAAGAGAAAATTATGAAAAATGATCAATTTCTTATCACAGCCTACCTGTTATGCCTCAGCAGTTTAAGGCGGATTCATGCAACCATTTACATTTAATTTAATTTTCATTTAATTCTCATTTATCTTTTTTTAAATGTGTCATTCATGCAGACATAAACATAAATTAAATGAAAAATAAATGCATGTACTTATTGACATTGACAAGTTCTGTTTGTCAGGGTAACTTTAAAAAAAAATTAATGAAAGCGATAGTGAGGATGAAGTATTGGCGTTAGCTTTGAATTTATTTCTTATTAAAAAAACAAATCCACCAATTTACCGTCGTCGAAATTCATTTTTGATGATTTGACTTTGACAAATTCTAATCAAAATTTTTGACTTTTTAAAACGTCACATGAAATCGCAGATGCAATGAATTTAAAAGTTGAAAGATGAGGCGAATTCATGCGCTGCATCGCACGTGCAATGAATTTACATTTTCATTTATATTCAAAAATTGAAAGTTGGTTTCTTATAAATTAAATGAAAATGAAAGATAAATGAGAACATAAATTAAATTGGTGCATGAATGCTTATATTTGTTTACATACATTTATCTTTTAAATTAAATTAATTGTAAATTAAAAATAAATGTAAATGGCTGTTTGAATCCGCCTTTAATTATTCATAATTTTCTCTTACGTTTTTGTAATTTATTTCTTCAATAAAAATGCATTTCGTTGCACTTGTAATTTTACATAGATTCCAAATATATGAAATATGAAAGTTAATATCAATGGGGTCCTGCACCATAACAAAAAATAATAAAATGTACACTTCGTACTTAAAGTATTAGTCAATAAATAGGGATTAAGATGAAAAAAAATTTTAATAATTACTTTGCGAGATTTGACGCTTGTTGTCAGTGCAACTGCGAGAGAAAGATATAGCAATAGGTGACATTATGACGTCACGCTGACTTTAGAAATCAAATGCGGTTAAACTAAAAACAATTCAGACTTTTCAATGCTTCGAATTTCTTCAAAATTAAAAGAACTTTAATTTTAAATAATAAAAAAATTCGAGTGCAGGACTCCATTCCGGTTAAATTGAAAGCGCTGCCATCCTGCCAAATACCATGATCTGTGAGCCTCTAAGCCTACTTTACATATGTATTTATATATACAGGGTGTAATCATACTTTGAGAAAAAACTTTATGGGCATATAGTAATGAACAAAATGAGTAAAAAAGCTTAATCAACATAGGACTGGTCTTCAACTGTTTCCGAGAAAAGTGAAAAATCGGAAAAAAAAAACTGACAGATAGCAATCGAATTTTTGTTTCTATGTCTGTAAATGGACTATAAAAGAACAATAATATTTTATATGAAACATTTTTCTCATTTTCTGTTACGTACCTAGTTATTTGAAAATTAAATACTGGCCAAGGTCGCCACAACATTTAACATAGTACAATTATTTGATAAAAAAAAAATAATAATAAAAAAATTGCACATCTGAGATGACCTCTGAAATGTAAACAAATAGTCTCATTTAATCGAAGTCGTAACTCGTATAGTTTTCGAGATAGCAGAGGTAAACCTCGTAAAAACTCATTTTTCACTGTCATATCTCGGAAATTATTGAAGATCGGACCCATGTTGACTAAGCTTTTTTACTTCTTTTTGGTCAGTACTATATGCCCTTAAAGTTTTTTCCCGAAGTATGACTACACCTGTATATGTATATAAAAAAAATTAAAAAATTATAAATCAAAAAGTTATTAAGAGTGGATCGTCTTAAGCGCGCCACCCGATATGTATTTACATTCCAGTCGCAAACAAAACTTGTGATTTGTATTTAATATGTTTAATTTTTTACCTATATTTTCAAAGAGGAACAAATATAACAAACATTATACAATTTGCAGATTATTCGCCAAGTAGACCACATTGTACAATTAAGAGTGACATAAGGAATGACAAAAATTTGGAAGAAATGAATATCGATTTATTAATTTATAATACTGAAACAAATGGTAAGTTAAATATTTACATTAATTTATTATGAAATATAATATAAAAAAATTATCATATATTCAAATAATCGTGATAAGACCTATTGCCAAACTTGAAGTGACTCCAAACAGATTTTCATGTATTACTAAAAATAGAATGGCGACTGTTTAAAATATTACATTTTTATTAAATGTTGGTATTGAAATATCATTCTTTGAAGAAGACATATTCCAATGACATGAAATAACAGATATAATAATTAAATATCGTATTAAAGTGAATGTGCATCAATCTAAATATTTTGTTAGTTAATTTTCTTTATATTTGAAAGTTTAATGTAAAATAAATGAGGTGCAAAGCCTCCTAAATTTAACAAAAATATAATACTTTAATCATTCGCCATTCTATTTTTTAATAATGCAACATATGATTGTTTTTATACAGTTGGATAGCAAATTTCATATGTTTTTCAAATTTGAGAAAATATATAGTATGTTCTATTTGAAAATTAAAAGTTGCTATCAATTACTCGAAAACCGGAAGTAATAATATTGATCTACTACCGAAAGTTTATAGAGGAGTTAACGTACTATAATTTATGTTATATAGTTGCAATCGCTAAAAGTAATAATAAACAAGATATTTGCTGGTTTGTTTATAAACGGACACTGTATATATTTATAAAATTCTTAAATAATTTTTGATTGTATTTTAATATATGTATAGATAATTATATAAAGTATTATGTTTGAACTTCTTTATTTTATTCTATTCAATATTTTGATATATACAGTATATTCATACAAATATTAATTACAGAAAACGAAAGTGAGTCAAGTTGGACTCCCAACAGGCAACGAAGAAAAGCTTCACGTATATGTCTTCAAAGATGTCCGTGGGTATCACCCGAGAAATATGCCATGAGGTCGTTTTTTAGAAGACACTTATCCATTGGGCAGTTACCAACACTAACAGAATGTGACCGTGCTATGCAGAATCATAGCGCTTTAAAAAATAGGTCAAGACAACAAATTAAGTTATGGGTCTCAAATGAAATTAAACGAAAACTTAAAACAAATTCGTGTGTTAGGCGGCTGTTCAAATGAAATTGAAATTGACATTTTGTTTTATTTTGGTTCATATCGGTCTGGATATTTAAAACCCTAATTATTTGACATTAATGTTTTGTTAATTGACGATTGTAGTGCTGCTTAACCATTCTCAAGCTACTTAATCCTTTCAGCTCCAGTTCTCCTTACGTAAACGGCTATATTTCTATTTAAACATCCCGAGTTGCTTAACCTCTACTTTAGATCTTCTGACGTGAAATAACGTGTTGATGTTCGTTTTCACTGGAGTTTTGTAAAAGAGCATTCAGTTTAACCAAATTTACCAGCAGTTATCTCCAGGAATATCTTCACGGTGCGTTGCTAGATTTCCTTATAGTGCTGTACTGGCGTTTTCACTGATGCTCCGTAGAAGAGCATTTAATTTTGGTTCTAGTTTTTATAATTGTACTGTGTTAATTTACCGTAGTTCTGCTTAAATTTTCCCGGCCTACCTACCATTTCGGCTCACTAATTGACGTAAATAACAACATCGAGACAACGTTGACCTAGTCTAATACTTCGAGCTCAAGGCTTTGGCCAGACGCAAGTCTGTACTGCGCAGCAGTAGAAGATTCAAAAAATTGAATCGCGAGTTCCACAACAAGTCAACCAAATTTACCAGCAGTTGTCTAGTACAATTATAGAAAATAGAACCAAAATTGAATGCTAACTATCCTTTCGGTCCACTACACGCAGTACAAACGGTAAATTATGCGTTTCTCCATTTCCTTCTTGTGCTGTTCTGGCGTTTTCACTGGTGTTCTGTAAAAGAGCATTCAATTTTGGTTCTATTTTCTATAACTGTACTATGTAAATTTACCGTAGTTTGCTTATATTTCCCCAGTCTATTTACTCTTTCGGCTCAGTAATTGACGTAAATCACAACATCGATACAACGTTGACCTAGTCTAATACTGCGCAGCAGTAGAAGATTCAAAAAATTGAATCGCGAGTTCCACGGAACTCAAGGCTTTGGCCAGACGCAAGTCTGTACTGCTCCGCAGTAGAAGATAAAACCTCTACTAATAACGACGAAGGAGATTAGGGTGCTGAGGCCGAGCAACAACCTCAGTCGACCTCTACCGATAACAAACCATCATTAGTCTAACACACGGAAAACGAAACTAAAGGATGGGTACAGATCAGCAGTAATTATAATTCATGTCGAGACGATAGCTACTACGCCAGTGTAACTAGAAATTGGTTAAATATATTTAGCTAAGTTCAAAGATATTTGGTTACGTTCTATAGTCATCGACTATGGACACAAATCATTATCGATGGAGATATTCTAGAATTACCCGAAGATCTCCAAAATAGCATTACAGTATTTGCTACTTCCATTAATTTAATCAACGGAATCGCCCATTGTTCTGTGACGTGTGACGAAGATATTGTAGAAATTTCATTTGCTCCACGCCGAACTTACCGGTTCTCAGGGCTTTTTAAGTTTGAATTTAGGGATTTTTTGCGGTGCAATATTTTCTTCAACAGTTTTCACACAAATGGGGATGAATGCAAAATTATTTAAGAACTATAGCACGTAAGCAAATATCTTCGAACTTAGCTAAACATATTAAACCAATTTCTAGTTTTACTGGCGTAGTAGCTGTCGTCTCGACATGAATTATAACTTTTTTAAAACATTTGTACCCATCCTTTAGTTTCGTTTTCCGTGTGTTCGACTAATGATGGTTTGTTATCGGTAGAGGTCGACTGAGGCTGTTGCTCGGCCTCAGCACCCTAATCTCCTTCGTCGGTATTAGTAGAGGTTTTAGAAAACTTATATTGGAACTTATTTTGGTTTGGGAATCGCTAAAATTTCCATTCCCCTTTTCAAACACGGAAGAAAATTTATTATGAGTTGATGTCTAAATTTATTATCGCTTCTGTCTAGAACCAGAGGACTTATTGTTAGACTCTTTTAGGGAATCTGGACTTATTATCGCCACCCTGAAGTTTTACTCGTTTGTCCTCATCCTCGGTAAAATGAGAATGAGAAGCACCAGTTTTGTTAAAATTACGGCATGTTCGCTAGTTTGTGCCGTACTGGCGTTTTCACTTGAGGTCCATAACTTAAAAGCTTTTAAAATTATATTAAAAAATTACTTTGTGTGTGTGTCAGTTTTTATAATAAATCTTTGTACTTTGGTTACAATGGCTTTAATAACTGTCCTTTTCTTCCTTTCCAAAGTGTGGCATCTCTGCAAGTTGTTCTGAAAATATACTTTTTTTTTGTAGATTCGCAGTGAAATTTTATTATATACATATATACGTATTTTTTATTTTTTTTGTAATTTTCGTTTTAATTTTAAAGTTCACTCAGAATTTATCTGTCTTAATTTTGTATGTTTTGTGTATGTTTTTGCAGAAATTGAAAACTTCTAAAGAATTATATGATTTATATTTTTCCCTCTCATTTGATGATTTTGGTAGTTGTGAACTTATTTTGATTTTAGGTTTATAATGGAACGTAAGAATTAAGAAATCTAAAAACTAAATAAACTCGCCAAATATTTACTTTGCTATTAATTTTTAATCTCGTTTTTAATAATGTCTGCTTTATAGATTGCATAGCACAGCATGGAATAAAATAGAATAATGGAAAAGAATAGGAATAGATAAATTTCAATAATAAATGTTTATATTTACAAGAAAAAAGTAATCTTTGATAAAAATGTAATAGCAGAATCACAGAATAAATCTTTATATTGAACACTAGTGATCTATGGTATTAGTGACTTATAGAATGTTCATAAGTCATTAGTGACTCACTATTTATTTAAAACAACATAATTTAGCGTTATAAATAGCAGGTGTTGGATAAAAATAATTTAAAACTTTTGGAGGGAAATTTCTCAATGTATTGCTATGATAATTTAATTTGTATTGCCTTTTTTCATACAGTTAGTAAATAAAAAAAATTTCGTATATATATTTGTCAATGGAATCTATTTTCATTCTATCATTTTACTAAATTATACTTTCTTCTTTTCACCGGCAATCCTCTGCAAGCTAACTATCGTTTTAAATCGTGTACGTTATTGTCAAAGGAAGTAGAATATTTTTATTTTGTTTCTTGAACAACATTTTCGTCCATAAACATTTTAAACACTCTTCATTGTACAATCATATGTTATAGTATTTAACATTACTAGCGAGGTAAGTAGGGTTTAACTGGCGGACAGAAGAATTGAATTGGCGAGTCGAAGACGAGCCTGTTATCCTTCTGGAGCAAGTTAAACCCGTTACCTCGCGTGTATTGTTCAATATTTTATTTGTTTTTCACTTGTAAATAAATTAAAATAAGTTAAAAACACATTACTCAAATTTATATTGACACGAGTGCTGCGTGCTGCCATCTCTTACGGATACTATGAACTACATTTGTCAAAATTCAAACCGAACAGAATTTTCAAATGTAAATAATTAAAATTTAGTAATTTCTCTAATGTATAAAAATGTATAAAATATATAAAAATAATTGTTAATTAAATTATATATAATATTTAATATAAATAAATTCTAACCTATTTCAGTGACAGCTAATCTACTAACCTGTTAAATTTTAACAAGTTAGTAACTTGTTAAATCAAACTTAACTACTTACTAGAATGCCTTGATAAATTGAAATTTACAAGTGAGTAACAAATAAAATATTTAAAATTTGTACTCCTACAATTACTGACGCCGCCAGTGGATATTTTTGCAACTATTACGAATATAGCTCATTTTACGTAAAGTAACTAAAGTTTCCTACATTACCGGTTGGTTTGGTCTCGTATGGTCGTGTACAAATATGTAACAAATTTTTAATGTATTGTGAAAAATATTATTATAAACAAGTCAAAAATGCAAATGTTTATCGTATTTCACTATTCTAGTTTGAGTAAAATCATAGTATTTACGGAAAAGTAAGAAAAACTGCATTGTTTCATAAGGTCGTGCACAGTAAGGTCGTAGCCCTGTATATATATATATATATATATATATATATATATATATATATATATATATATATATATATATATATATATATATATATATATATATATATATATATATATATATACATATATATATATATATATATATATATATATATATATATATGTATATATATATATATATATATATATATATATATATATATTCTATTGGTAGCCTTCCGTTTATCACTGTCACCATTCTTCTTATTTTTTTATTTTTTTTTCAGTATAGCCAGTATTTTGACAACTCCTTCCGAAGGAACAACAAAACTATATGGCGGAGGGTGCGTTCATACATATCAAGGAGGATACATATACAGTAGTCTGAGCATATGTCAATTTTTATTTGATTTATTTTTATTTTGCTGTAATTTCTTTTACTTTTAGAAAAGAGTTGTAAATACAAAAATGAAAATATAATTCTTTCAACTTACCAAATAATTCTAAAATATCCATCTTGTATAATTTATATTCAGAATTAGGCTGCTGGGAATAATTGTTAATTGCTCGAGCCAATTTTTTTTATATTTCAAATTTTCGGGCCAAGCGCAATAAATTTTATTACTTTTATTACGCAGCCAACATTTCGGCAGTTTGAATAGAATTTGTACCAACAAATTCTATTACAGCTAATGCCAATCTATACAAGAGAAATTAGAAATTAAGTTTCCATTAAAAAAAAAATGCAACTTGGTCAAGATCACCAGAATCGAAATATGTATTAAAAATCACTATGATGTCTCTTTGTCGATGGTTTTTTTAAAACACTACTAGGTTTTGTTTAAATTATTGAAAATTAATATGTCCATGATTTTGGCTAGGTATACAAGGGAACACACGCTTCGTCATAATGTACATAAATCGCCCTGTACATTTCCTGCCAAGCACTGTGTCATAACGTACAAATCTAGCCCATGAAGTTGGCGCGCGTCAAAGTGTACATTTCTTGCCTTATGCATCGTCATAATGTACATAGATCGCCCTGTACATTTCCTGCCCAGCACTATGTCATAACGTACAAATCTAGCCCATGAAGTTGGCGCGTATCAACTTCGCCCGCTTACATATTTAAAAAGTACACTCCGTCCTACAAATTGTAACAAAATAAAATTATTAAATTGGAATAGGTTAATAGTTATAGTGAGCACTGATAGATGTCGCAACGAAATAAATTGTGAAAGTTAACAAACATTTATTAGTTTTCTTGTATTACAGGGCTAGGTATACAACGTCATAATGTACAAAAATCGCCCTGTACATTTCCTGCCAAGCACTGTGTCATAACGTACAAATCTAGCCCATGAAGTTGGCGCGCGTCAAAGTTTACATTTCTTGCCTTATGCATCGTCATAATGTACATAGATCGTCCTGTACATTTCCTGCCCAGCACTGTGTCATAACGTACAAATCTAGCCCATGAAGTTGGCGCGTATCAACTTCGCGCGCTTACATATTTAAAAAGTACACTCCGTCCTACAAATTGTAACAAAATAAAATTATTAAATTGGAATAGGTTAATAGTTATAGTGAGCACTGATAGATGTCGCAACGAAATAAATTGTGAAAGTTAACAAACATTTATTAGTTTTCTTGTATTACAGCATCAAAAAATAAATCAAGTATTTGAATCACTTATAATCTTTTATTTGCACATGTATAACAATCTGTAAATAGCAATTATTTATATTATAAATACATGGGAATGGTGTAGCAGTAAATAATATTTATAAACCTACTAATCTGTATATACAATAAAGTTTATAAACACATATATTTGTTGCAAGAAGCTGATATCAATGGGAATAGTGTTTGAGAAGGATGTATTGTTTTTAATTTTTATTGTATGTAAGGCAGGAGGCAAATAAAACACATTCATCTTTGCATAACTTATAATTAATCTTATTTTACATTATACAATGACAATATTTATACATAGACATAACGGTTTAAGTGTAAAATGCTACTGATAGAAAACAATAATCCTTTTCAGCTGTCTCTTGTATCTCTGCCAATAGTAAGTAAAATGGCGTCTGCAACAGTCAGCTGGGCTGTGAAACAAAATCTCGCTTTGTAACGACTTTCGACAAGTTTGTTAAAGTTGTCTGAGACTTTCCTCATAGTTTAAATCTATTAAAAAAACACACACGCGCCATGAATCTTATCACAAGTGCATAACCATGACTCCCGTCAGTTGTTGGCTTACTACGCGCAGATCTCTTTAAATTGAAAAGGTCTATTTCAAATATCTAAACACGATTATTAAGGAAATCCATGTGCAATAGAAATTAAATCAAGACATTCATTTACAATACACGAATTCTCCATGCCACAACGTCATAAAGAATAATAAAAAATAATCGTACACATAAAACCAAGTCTACCAAAAACATGGTTTAAATCTAACAATCTGACTTAACAAAACTATCTTATGACGTAGAAAGAAGCTAAAACATATGTAAAGGAACAGCCTAGATATCAATTAATTTCCAAATTCTTCTAATTTTTGAAGACGAATTGAGGAAAAAAAGGATTATTATATGAAGATCACGCTGCAAAAAAGAGGAATGTCATTGTTATGTAGTTTTCGGGAAATAAAAAAAACAAATTTATATTATATTTGTGTTGTATGGCTATATATTTCACAGGTTAACTTTGAGACTATGATTCTTATTGCATTGGAAGTTTATACATAAAATTCTACCGTATTTGATGTACATGATGTATATTTCATTAAAAAATGTGACCCTTTTTGCAATGTAGTTTTCATATATAATTTTTATTTTAATAATTTTTATCTCTCGCTAAGAGAGCTATTGGATTCATGCTAAAAATCGCATATCCAGATTTTATTGAATAAGCACGTTTTAAGGTCCCTATAATCCGATTTTAACATTTTACGATGATATCTGTGTGTGTGTATGTGGGATGTTGTAAGGACGATTACTCAAAAACTATAAGACTTTATATTTGTTTACGTATTTTCCAATCGGACATTCATGGGAAGATCTGAAAAGGTTTTGGTAACAATTGGACAACTGGAAGTAGAAGATTCTTCAAAAAAAAAATCTTCTAAATATTGATGTTGAGATAGATGTTGGGGAAGAGACGGAAAGATAGGATAATGAATGAAAGATTAAGGGAAATGGCTCGAGTAATAGAAGTTTGTAGAAAGATACAAGAGAAACGATTACATTAGTATGAACATGTCATGAGAATAGATGAAGAATATATTGGAAGAATGAATAGCTTAATTGTAGAAGGTGGAAGAAACAGAGGAAGACCAAAGATAAGATGGAAGAACTGTATTGCGGAACACTTGAGAAAAAATCTGATGTGGCCAGCACATAACCTCTCGCCGTATATTTTACCTGGCTGTATGCATAAAGCAAAGATTATTTTTATAAATACAAATAATATATTCATATAAATCTATGACGTATAAACTTCTTTATTATTCAATAATAGCATGTCTCAACATGAAGATATTTTACCATAAATTATGTTACAATAAATTACAAAGTAGAGTTTACCATATATAAATATTAGGCTGGTAACAGCAATTTTCAATTCGAACAACTTTGTTTACTTTCTCTTCATATTCTTCTAGTAAAAACATTAATTTTGGGCGGTCTAAAATGTATATATCTGGATTGTGCATCTATTCTTATATATCTTCTTTTACATTTTATTTTTTCATACTTGTTATATCTAAATAACCTTAATTCCCTTTAATAAAGTGACGGATAGATTGCACTCCGATTTTGTCAATATTTACAACTTACTTGAGAAGAATTTGATAGCTTTTTCGCAATTCAAAGTTACTCTAGTCTACAGTACTGGTGTACATTGTCCCATAATGTTTGAAACAAATTTAAGTCCTTCAACCTAGACTTGTCATCTCCATAATAGTCACAGATCAAGAACTAAGGGATTCTCCAAGTACATTTTTATTTCATTACTCATTATTTCTGACACTGACATTTATCTGTCAGTTACAAATAATTTAAATTATCAACTATTTTTCATGGCATTCTTTCGGCTGTCAAATTTATTACAACAGATTATTTTATATATTATACTTCTTTTATCTCTAAATCTATGGAATATATAATAAAATATTTAAATGTATCAGATAGAGAATTTAATTTTCTTTAATATTACCACGAAAAATTTTCAAAAAATAATATTTAGAAGATTTTTTTTCAAGAATCTTCTACTTCCGGTTGTCCAATTATTACCAAAACCTTTTCAGATCTTCCCATGAATGTCCGATTGGGAAATACGTTGTTAAACAAATTTTAAGTCTTATAGTTTTTGAGTAACCGTCCTTCCAACATCCCACACACATACACACATACACACATACACACACACACACACACACACACACACACACACACACACACATCCACACACACACACAGACATCATCGTAAAAATGTTAAAATCGGATTGTAGAGACCTTAAAACGTGCTTATTCAATAAAATCTGGATATGCGATTTTTAGCATGAATGCAATACCTCTCTTAGCGAGAGGTAAAAAGGAACGGAATGAGGACGACACACAAAACAGAAATGAGTGAAAAAAGAAAATAAATCATAGCGACATAGGAAAAGCTAAAGAAGAAGATGTCAGTGTCAAGGGCAATTTGCTTAGTTTGTTTATGAAGTAATTTAACTGGAAATATAGAATATTTTGCAAGAAAAATTATATATGGAATTTGTACATAATACACGGAATTGATGGAAGGTAATGTGCTGGCAACATCAGCTTTTTTTAAGAAAAACAATTAAGAGCTTCAAATTAAGGTACTTCAGGTAGATCAATTGTAACCAAAATCTAATCAATTGGGTGTAAGAATAGGAATAAAAAAAATGTAATTTTTGAAATTGTAGTATTGGAGTTATCGCGGACGAAACGATCATTACACACACACACGTACATACAGACATCATCGTAAAAATAGTAAAGAATAACACGTGAAATATCTCCAAATAAATCTGCTTTATTAAATAAAATAAAGGCACTAGATCAACGTTACAAAATGAAAATAAAACTGCTCCAGCAGAGGAATCGAAGAAATATTAAAAAAATTGCTACTATGTCGTCAGGACTTTAAAGAATCAAAACTTTTTACAGATCAGCTGATTGTTTTGAAAAATATATCGACCCCTAATAAGGAAATATTTAATCCAATGGAAAACAATATTATTTATTTGATTAAAGCTATTTTAGAAAAATATATTTCCATACGACTATACTACATTGCAAAAAATATAAAAGATTCATCACAAAGTCGATGACAACAATATAACAAATTAATTCTGTTCGAAGGTTACTAGTTTCAGATATTTATATTTATTGGATTTCTTTAAATTTTAAAAATAATTATGTATTTTATTTTAGTTACTGAATTATCTCGTATAAATAAAAACATTTTATTACGGTTGATATTATTTATTTCCTACGTTGGATTTATTCTAGTAAATTACACTATTACTATTGTTTTATTACTCCAATATAACTTTATTTTACGTAAAATAGACATTTGAATAACGCGCTAAAATGGGGCTGCACAATATGGCTGACGCTTCATTCCTCTTCCGTCACTAGGCATCAAGGTCATTGCCTACAATCGTACTTTACGCTCCCTCTATGTATTATATTTTTAACTCTACGGTCAAATTTAAATACATAACAGTGTACATAACCCATGAATTGACATAGAGCGCGGGCACTCAGCTGTTGCGGTAACCTTCGAAACAGCTGATCTTAGTGCCCCCGGCTTGTTACTCATTTCTTTAGCAAATAAATGAGATCGAGCGACAAATACGCCATCTATTCAAAGCGAGTTTTTCTTAGCGCTAATTCAAAATCTGAAATAAGTTTGTTGCACAAAACAATAAGGTAAACGAGAAGTGCAAGTCAATGTATCAAGTGGGCAGCACGAAACTATTGCCCCCTGGGTGTCATTGGGTACACTACTTTTGACATATGTCAAATACATGTCAAGTAAATGTCAAATATATGTCATATGAACCTGCCAACGTTCATTTGTTTAATATACAGTGATTACTTAATTTTTATAATTTCGGTAAGTATATTTAAATAAAAAAATATTTATTTTCATTATTTTTATTATATGTACAAATTATATTATTTAAATTCAATATTTTGTAATAAAAGCATTTTCTTCTTATTCTTGATTACTTGGAATAGCCGGGTGAGTTCTTGTTCATATTCATTACCCATTATTTCAACATGGTCTCTTTATGAACGCTGTTCTACGTGGATTTTTCAAATGATCTATGCGTTTTCAGGATGTAGGTTCTTCTATTTTCTACCTGCTTTGATTTTGTCTTGCCAGCAGTACTTTGGTCTTCCGCCGAGACGTTGCCTTCTAAGACAGATGCAATACGAAATACGTACTGTACCACTCGAGTTGCTTTTCTCACATTGAGGAGCTTTTTCAAAAACAACCATATTCCATTTTCTTGAATTTGAGATAATCAAAGAAAAAAATTCTACCTTTCTAACAGTTTAAAAAAATTGTATTTTAATTTAACTCAGGATCATGTTTAAATATTCAAAAGTTATTACTGGGTGTTAAGTAATAAATAATAAATGTTGGTGAGCAATTACCTAAGTCATTTGTATAGTACATTTTTGTAGAAACACTTAAACCTAAATGTAAATTATTTGAAACTAAGATACTTTTTGCGTGAAACAGTTTTACCAAACTGTTTGGCATCCTCGAATGTAGATGTGGTTCTAGATAACTCAAATTTACAATATTTGGAGTATGGTTGTTTGTACCCAAAAGCTCCTCAATTTTAACTTTTATATACTTATTCATATAAATCTAAATTACATGAACCGTTGAAAGCCATTAACACTATAAAAATGAAGAAAGTCAAAGAAAACTAATAAAAAAATTATTCTTCACTTGTAAAATAAGTTTGTTGAGTATGCATATTATGATGAACATTAATTAAATATAAAGGTTAACGAATATATAGTAAGCTAACAAAATTAACGCAACCATGATTACTATTTAAAGGAAGATTATATCCAAATGATCTTCCCAAATGAAGGAATTTGACAAATTTTCATCTGAGTTAATATTACAAAAAAAAAAACTATATATCACATCCCGCCGTGTTTTTTAAAGGATATCTATAGAAGTGTTTATTCTGTGAATCACTTACAACATTCATTCTCGCAGTTAGGATGCCGACATTTAAATTTATAACGACGATTAAAGCTGAAAATGTTAGTTACATTAGAAGAAATAAACTAAAATAAAATTATTAAATTATTTACTTATCATAAGCCATAATATATATTTTTTAAACCAGCGACTTTTACTTGACAATGCAGCAATGACAATATCTTCGAACAATATTTTTTACTGTTGACCTGTGCTGTTGACAAATAATTTTATAATTTTTTATTTCATAGATTACTTAATTCATTTCAAACTATAGCAGCGACATGAACCGTTTAGTGACATCTCTGTTTCATTGGGTACACTACTCTCATTGCCTACTGTTTGCTGCCAGTTTCCCAATACAAGTTGCACCGGGGTGGTTTGTTGTCTTGCAAAACAAATTTCTCTCGTATTTCATTGTGCGAGATTATTTAATGGTTTCTATAATGTATGTGTACTTCAAGAAGAAGCTATCACCTGATATGCAACTTCGCTAATTAGCAAAAATCGAGTTAATTTGTAATATTGACCCGCACAATTGTGATGAAAGTGGGTTTTCGCAGGATATATCGGATTTTCTGAATATTTTGCCAATGGATATAATCAATTATTTGGTACTAACGAAAGTGTTTAAACCCAAGAGCAATTAAACAGTTTCCGGAGTTTAAAACCGTATAAGTATTACTGGTGCAATTGGCTGCGAGATATTAATGTGAAGAAATTTGGAAAACGAACCTACTAGTAAAAGAAAAGGTGAGTAATCTATTTATACTGCAATGGGTTAATTTATGCTTTATTATACACATTTTATTACAATAAAATCATTATAAATCAGAAATCTCATATACCGTGATGATTTATTTATTTAACATCCATACATTGACATGTAATATTATTTTATAGGTTATGCATTCACAAATACTGAACGAAAAGTTATTAGACGTGTGGATAATTGCCAAAAAAGCTGAGAGAGTTCACAGTGGTCACTGCAGATGTATCTACATCGGGTCTTTCGGAAACACGCAATCATTTAGCGACAGTTCTTTTAGTTATACAAGATGTGTCCGTAACGGGTTTGGAAAACAAATGGAAATTTCCTCGTGGAAGACATGGAAAAATAGCTGACGCTGGGCTATGGTCTGAAGAGGCTAAGAAACTTTGACTTCTACGGTCCTACATTGTTCCATCACTACCGTCTCAGGATGTATTCTACATTCAATAAATAATGAAAGACTCAGATAAAGAAATAAATTCATTTTTAACAATGTTTTTTTTTTTGTAATAAAATGTGTATAATAAAGCATTAAATTAATATATTGTAATATAAATAGATTACTCACCTTTTCTTTTACTAGTAGATACAAGTTTTCCAAATTTCTTCACATTAATATCGCGTACCCAACTACACCGGTAATATTTATATGATTTTAAACCCCGGAAAGTATTTAATTGCTCTTGGGTGTAAACGCTTTTGTTGGTAACAAAATAATTTATATCCATTGGCAAAATATTCGGAAATTCCTATATATCCTTCAAAAACTCACTTTCATCACATCATCAATATTACAAATTAACTTGATTTTTGTTAAATAGCGAGGTTGGATATCAGATGGTAAATTCTCTTTGAAGTACACATGTATTATAAAAACCATTAACTAATCTCGCATAATGAAATACAAGAGAAATTTGTTTTGTAAACAGCTGAGTGCCCGTTCTACCTCCAACAGCACATAATACGTCATTCTCAGCTAGCACCGACACAAAAAAAAACAAATATACGAGATAGCTTGCGCCACTTCTTTAATCGGTAGTGTTTTCATTTAAATTTTTTTTATCATTTTTCATACATGAAAAGTATTTTTTTGTCAGTAAGATTTACTAGGTACCTATATTAAATTATTTTAGTATTTCTATTTATATTAAAATAAATAGGGTCTCGTGGCCGTGTACCTGAGTGTTTGGTCGCGAATCTGGGGACCCGAGTTCGATCCCGACCGACACCAAAAATCCTTCGAATATTAATGGCACTAAATTGACCCCTATGGTGTAGTCCCCACGCCAGCATTGAGTGCCTGTGAGATGACGCCTAGTAAACGCCCGCACGGTACAAATATTTCATCATTACCGATATCTGTGTAGAAAGCAGATTGGCACACCCAGAAATAAGTAATATATTTATTTAAAATAAATTTGAATATATCTTTTACCATTGATTATCTTCCATTATACTCGTATACTGTTTTTGTTTTAACATATAAAAAAGAATCCTGGTTTTCTAAATTTGGCTTCAATAATTGTATTATATGACTGATATCTACCCTGTTTTAGTTGTTTTCCGTTTGTATTTCTTTGTAGGTTGTCCGCATTTTATATGTTTCGGTTTCTTTCTACAGCATAAGATACCTATAGCATTGGTAAGTCAGGTTTTTTACCTTCCGTCACTTTTAGGTAAGAAAGGTATTGTCTTAGGTCAAAAAAATCAATGGTGAGTTATATAAATAAGCACGTTTTGGGGTCCCTAGAATACGAATTTACTATTTTTACGATGATGTCCGTATGTGTGTGTGTGATGATCGTTTCGTCCGCGATAACTCCAATACTACAATTTCAAAAATTACAATTTTTTTATTTCCATTCTTACATCCAATTGATTAGATTTTGGTTACAATTGATCTACCTGAAGTACCTTAATTTGAAGCTCTTAATTGTTTTTCTTAAAAAAAGCTGATGTTGCCAGCACATTACCTTCCATCAATTCCGTGTATTATGTACAAATTCCATATATAATTTTTCTTGCAAAATATTGTATATTTCCAGTTAAATTACTTCATAAACAAACTAAGCAAATTGCCCTTGACACTGACATCTTCTTCTTTAGCTTTTCCTATGTCGCTATGTTTTATTTTCTTTTTTCACTCATTTCTGTTTTGTGTGTCGTCCTCATTCCGTTCCTTTTTTCTCAAGTGTTCCGCAATACAGTTCTTCCATCTTATCTTTGGTCGTCCTCTGTTTCTTCCACCTTCTACAATTAAGCTATTCATTCTTCCAATATATTCTTCATCTATTCTCATGACATGTTCATACTAATGTAATCGTTTCTCTTGTATCTTTCTACAAACTTCTATTACTCGAGCCATTTCCCTTATTCTTTCATTCATTATCCTATCTTTCCGTCTCTTCCCCAACATCTATCTCAACATCAATATTTAGAAGATTTTTTTTTCAAGAATCTTCTACTTCCAGTTGTCCAATTGTTACCAAAACCTTTTCAGATCTTCCCATGAATGTCCGATTGAGAAATACGTAAACAAATATAAAGTCTTATAGTTTTTGAGTAATCGTCCTTACAACATCCCACATACACACACACAGATATCATCGTAAAATGTTAAAATCGGATTATAGGGACCTTAAAACGTGCTTATTCAATAAAATCTGGATATGCGATTTTTAGCATGAATCCAATAGCTCTCTTAGCGAGAGATAAAAATTATTAAAATAAAAATTATATATGAAAACTACATTGCAAAAAGGGTCACATTTTTTAATGAAATATACATCATGTACATCAAATACGGTAGAATTTTATGTATAAACTTCCAATGCAATAAGAATCATAGTCTCAAAGTTAACCTGTGAAATATATAGCCATACAACACAAATATAATATAAATTTGTTTTTTTTATTTCCCGAAAACTACATAACAATGACATTCCTCTTTTTTGCAGCGTGATCTTCATATAATAATCCTTTTTTTCCTCAATTCGTCTTCAAAAATTAGAAGAATTTGGAAATTAATTGATATCTAGGCTGTTCCTTTACATATGTTTTAGCTTCTTTCTACGTCATAAGATAGTTTTGTTAAGTCAGATTGTTAGATTTAAACCATGTTTTTGGTAGACTTGGTTTTATGTGTACGATTATTTTTTATTATTCTTTATGACGTTGTGGCATGGAGAATTCGTGTATTGTAAATGAATGTCTTGATTTAATTTCTATTGCACATGGATTTCCTTAATAATCGTGTTTAGATATTTGAAATAGACCTTTTCAATTTAAAGAGATCTGCGCGTAGTAAGCCAACAACTGACGGGAGTCATGGTTATGCACTTGTGATAAGATTCATGGCGCGTGTGTGTTTTTTTTAATAGATTTAAACTATGAGGAAAGTCTCAGACAACTTTAAGAAACTTGTCGAAAGTCGTTACAAAGCGAGATTTTGTTTCACAGCCCAGCTGACTGTTGCAGACGCCATTTTACTTACTATTGGCAGAGATACAAGAGACAGCTGAAAAGGATTATTGTTTTCTATCAGTAGCATTTTACACTTAAACCGTTATGTCTATGTATACATATTGTCATTGTATAATGTAAAATAAGATTAATTATAAGTTATGCAAAGATGAATGTGTTTTATTTGCCTCCTGCCTTAAATACAATAAAAAATAAAAACAATACATCCTTCTAAAACACTATTCCCATTGATATCAGCTTCTTGCAACAAATATATGTGTTTATAAACTTTATTGTATATACAGATTAGTAGGTTTATAAATATTATTTACTGCTACACCATTCCCATGTATTTATAATATAAATAATTGCTATTTACAGATTGTTATACATGTGCAAATAAAAGATTATAAGTGATTCAAATACTTGATTTATTTTTTAATGCTGTAATACAAGAAAACTAATAAATGTTTGTTAACTTTCACAATTTATTTCGTTGCGACATCTATCAGTGCTCACTATAACTATTAACCTATTCCAATTTAATAATTTTATTTTGTTACAATTTGTAGGACGGAGTGTACTTTTTAAATATGTAAGCGCGCGAAGTTGATACGCGCCAACTTCATGGGCTAGATTTGTACGTTATGACACAGTGCTGGGCAGGAAATGTACAGGACGATCTATGTACATTATGACGATGCATAAGGCAAGAAATGTACACTTTGACGCGCGCCAACTTCATGGGCTAGATTTGTACGTTATGACACAGTGCTTGGCAGGAAATGTACAGGGCGATTTGTGTACATTATGACGTTGTATACCTAGCCGTGGTGTGTCATTCGCTCCCGGGTTTTTAAAATAAAATTTAATGTTTTTGTGATATTAATTTATTGTAAGTTATATCATTGTGTTCCTTTTTACATTCTGCACCCATTTCTAGTATCAAATCTGTGCTCTACTTGGCTATTTGTGAGTATTTATACTTTTAGTAAATCACATTTTGTATACAACTTTTTACCTGTCGCTTAACCTTCATGTTCAATTATTTCTCGCACGTTCACACTTAGCTTACAGTGCTTCCAAAACTTTTTTATTATTTATAATTTATTTAAATTATTCTCTTAGTATCTTGTGTCCTATGTCTATCATCTCATTATCATTACTTAGATATTTGCTAGCTTTTTGTATTTTGTCTTTGTTTTTCACCACAATTTTAATTTATATATGTCATGTCAGCAGACTGTGCTAAATGCAAATTCAAAAAAAATGAGGGGCTGGTTGGCTGTGATGGATCCTGTGGGAATTGGTTTCACTCTTCCTGCATTAAGCTGTCGGATGTTGGATTTAAAATAATTGAGAGTAACCATAACTTTCTTTATCTTTGCGATTCATGCAGGCGAACTTGTACTATTATTGATAAATCTAAGTCCTTAAATATCGAAAAAAATATTAATGATTTACATAATAATGTATCCACATTGTTAACCGCTAATGATCCGAATTCTGTCGTCTCTGCATTGAACGTTTTACATGATAATTTGTTTTCCAAAGTAGAATCTCTTGTTTCAAAAATTAAAGCTGATATATGTCAATCAATAGATGCAAAATTCAAAGACTTAATGACCAACTTAACCTCTTTAGGAACTACTTCCATGCCTACCAATAGTTTTTCTGCAGTTGTTCGCAACGCTAATCCTGAACCATCCGTTATTATCAAACCAAAAAATACACAACCCGGATCTGTAACCAAGACTGATGTTCTTAAAAATATTAACCCTGTGTTTTCTAAAATAACCCTCAACTCTGTGAGAGAAGCTAGTAGTGGAGCTCTCATTATTAACTCGGGTCAGCCTGATACTTTAAAAAAAATTGTTAGTGAAACTCTGAAGGATAAATATGAAGTAAATGAATTGCGCGTTCTCAACCCTCGCCTTAGGATCGTTGGTTTAACAGATGAAGTTACTGCTAGCAATAAAGATGAGGCACTTAATCTACTTATTAATCAAAACAGCTCTTGCTTTGTCAATAACTACAAATGTGAAATTCTTAAGATAATGCCTATAAAAAATAAAAAATCCGTATTTCAAATACTTATTCAAGTTGATGTCAATACATACCATAAATTATTAGATTCTGGTAATCTTTTTATCGGTTATGATTACTGTAAAGTGTATGACGCCATTGAACTTCGTAGGTGTTATAACTGTTACGGCTTTCATCACTTATCCAAGGACTGTTCTAAAACTAATTCGCATTGTTCTAAATGTGCTGGTTCTCATCCTTCCATAGAGTGCACTTCTAAAGAACTTAAATGTATCAACTGTATGAAATTCAAAGGCTCTTCTTCTGTTAATATTGATGTTTCTCATAGTGTTTTCGATAAAAACTGCCATGTTTACCAAGAAACTCTAAAACGTTTCAAATCAAATGTTTTAGGCAACAAGTAGCAATTACTGGGTCACTCCTTTTCCAATAGGTCTCTACAAACGTTGCATTGTTTTTACCAGAATACTCAAGGCCTCAACTCTAAACTTTCTTACTTATTTTCTGTAAGCGCATCTCTTCAATATGACGTTATAGCTTTTTCTGAGACGTGGCTCAACTCAAGTGTTCTAAATGCAGAAATATGTACAAATAATTATAAAGTCTATCGTCAAGATAGAGATTATCAAGCTTGTCAACTGTCTCGTGGTGGTGGAGTTCTTCTCTTAATAACAAATACTATCACTTCTATCCCTGTAGATCTCAGTAATTTCTCTGATGTGCTTCCACCTACTATTGATATAGTGTGCTCTAAATTAGTAATTAATAATAAATCAATCTATATGTTCGTATTATATATACCACCAGCACTTAATAATACTGAGTATATGTCCCTTTATGACTTCTTTGAATGTCTTACATTTTTACAAAACAATGATTTTATTATTCTTGGTGACTTTAATCTCCCTACACTTATCTCTGATGAAAATGATCCAAAATCACTTAGCTTTTCGAATTTTCTTGATTTCTTGGGCGCGAAGCAATTTAATACAGTCATTAATTCCTTGAATAGAATTCTGGACTTAGCTATTTCTAATATTGAATGCAGTGTTACTCATTCTAATGACCTGATATTTGACATTGAGTACCGTCATCATCTTGCTTTGCTTATCACATTTAAATGTCGTTCACAAAGTAAAAATCGTAAAAAGTCAATTACTATTTCTTACAATTTTAGGAAAGCCAACTATATCAAGCTCTACAATCTAATCGATAATTATAATTGGGACATTCTGGATAAATACAATGATCCGAATGAGGCTTGTGATGAGTTCTACAATACTCTTTCCTCATTTTTCGCCCAATGTGTCCCTTCGTCAACATCGTTTATTCCACGCTATCCCCAATGGTATACCCCTGAAATAAAACATAAAATAAAGGAAAAATAACGTTTCAGACAACTTTGCATTAAACACCACTCAAACCTTATTTACAAAGACAAATTTAAATCTTACATACATACATACATACATAAAATCACGCGTGTCCCACTTAGTGGGTTCGCACAAACCCGATAACAATAAGAACAACATCAATCATACAACAAATCCTTACTCTTAACATATTAAAGTGACCGATTTTCGGTAGCGAAATACCGCATCCGGATCACAATAATAGTTAGGAAACAATCATCCTTCGTCACACATTCCTATCTAAGCAGACTTCTTTCGCCTCGGCCACACTCATAATCGAATTCATACATGCTCTTCTTCTCTTCACACTTGGAAACTCTCTCTCTTTAAGCACCCTACCAATCACATCCATCCACTTACACACTGGTCGGCCACGCAATCGAAAACCCTCAACTTCACCAAGATATATACGCTTAACAAGCCGTTCACTCGCCATTCTCTCCACATGCCCAAACCATCTCAACTGACTCACACCAACTCTCTTAATCACATTGTTGCTTACCATACATTCTTCATACACCAAATTATTCCTCACGCGATCCCGTCTGACATACCCACATACACCACGTAAATACCTCATTTCCACGGCAGTCACTCTCTTTTTATGCTTCCCTGTCCATGCCCAGCATTCACTTCCATACATCAAAGCAGGCACTAGCACTCCATTATATACACTCAACCGAGCATCCCTTGATACGTTAATATTTCGTGCAAACGTACCCAGAGCACCCATTACCTTACATCCCGCACTCACTCTCCTTTCTATCTCTCGATCAATTCGACCATCTCTCGACATCATGCTACCCAAATATACAAACTCATTTACCTGCTCCAGTTTCACTCCATCCACCAACACATTGCACTCAGTCACCAATTTACTTCTTTCAAATACTAACACTTTGGATTTATCAACATTCAACATCAGATTCATACTTCTTCCAACTTCATGTATTCTCTCTATCATTCTCCTGAGTTGCTCTTCATTTTCTCCTAAAACAACTACATCATCAGCATACGCTAACGCAGGCACTACACTTTCACCAATATGTACACCGTCCATTTCATTCAAAGCTTTCCGCAATAACACATCCATATACAAGTTGAACAACCACGGAGACATACCACAGCCCTGTTTCACACCAACATTTATACGAAACCAATCACTCAACCTACCATCTATTCTCACAGCAGCCTCACTACCCTCATACAACGCTCGAATCGCTCCCAACCAGTTTCCATTCACACCGTACTCTCTGAGTACATCCCACAAAGTATCTCGAAGAACGCTATCATACGCCTTCTTTAAATCGAGAAAGCCACAGAACACCTTCTTGTTCTTGTCAAGTGACTTCTCAACAATCATACGAAGAGCAAACAATTGATCGACACATCCCCTCTCAGGCAAAAAACCACCCTGTACGTCACTAATTTTTGTAATAGTTAAGGTTCGCACCTTATGAATTAAAACCTTACCAAAAAGTTTCCCTACTACACTCAACAAACTTATCGCGCGAAAATTCGTACATTCACTCGAACTGCCTTTGCCTTTGAATAATGGGCAAATAACAGCTTTTTTCCAATCTTCAGGAACCACACTACGTTTCAAACAAAATCTAAATAAATAAATTAACCATTCAAAAACTTTCTCTCCTCCATACTTTAACATCTCATTTGTAATCCCATCCAAACCCGCAGCCTTACCATTCCTTACACGCGCCAATGCATCACATACATCACTTTCATCTACATATATCATAATCATCTTCATTATCATTTTCACTGCCAGTTTTGTTACCATCATCCCTCTCAATCTCACCTCCATACAAACCTTTAAAATACTCGCACCATCTATTCCTCACATCTGATTCATTCCACAATAACTCTCCATTCGTACTTCTCACAGCTTTCACAACTCGACCACTTCCACCCCGCAGTCTCTTCACACTCAACCAAAACAGTCGTTTATTCGTAGTAAAATCATTTGTCAACCTTTCACTCAACATGTCATCTTTACGGTCCGAAGTTAAAACTTTAATTAAATGTTATTACCTAGACTATCAGTCAGCGTGTGAATACTCTACCCAAGTAACACTGACCGACGGTCGACCAAAAAGTGACGTCGATTTCAGGTCGAATTTAAGTCATATTCTGCCGTCTAATCCGACGTCTATACGACGACATTGTGACGTTGATTTTTGGTCTGAAATAGGTCTATTTAGACGTCTAATCAGACGTCTATACGACGACATTGTGACGTTGATTTTTGGTCTGAAATAGGACTATTTAGACGTCAGATTTGTGGTCGCTATGACGTCCATATGACGACTTTATATGGTCATAATTAGGTCTATTTAAACCTTTTTTACACGTCTAATTTGACGTCTTTATGACGATTATTTTTACTTTATTTTTAATATTATTAAAAATTCATATTTTAAATTTATTTAATTTGGCAATTAATAACACACGAAGGGATATATTATTTTTATTTATATATCAATTCATTATGCAAAAATATATAACCATATATTGTTTATTATAATGATTTTTAAAATTAGAATAAATGTAATATAAAACTTAGTTTATATTTACATATATGTATAATATATATATTTTTATTTAATTATTGTCATTACCAAAATCTACGAATAGAAGCAGATTGGTACACCCAAATATAGGTATGCCGTGGTGATATTTATATTTTATTTATTTAAAACATATAACATGTTTACATAATTATTAATGCGAAACGGAAACAATTTATATCTGTTATATTTTTTGGTATAAAAATCATGGACATATTAATTTTCAACAATTTAAACAAAACCTAGTAGTGCTTTAAAAAAACCATTTTAAGAAATGTTGCTAATACAAAAGCAAATGTATAAATAAAGGGAAATATATAATATAGAAACAAAGATTTATCTATATAGTTTTACGGTTTTACCTGAGCATTTCCTATAGCTCCAAAAATCCCACTTTCCTAAGTTTTCCAAGAATCTTTACATCTTCCCTTTCAAGCTATTCTAGAACGATTGGATTCAAGTAAACCATCGACAAAGAGACATCATAGTGATTTTTAATACATATTTCGATTCTGGTGATCTTGACCAAGTTGCATTTTTTTTTTTAATGGAAACTTAATTTCTAATTTCTCTTGTACAGATTGGCATTAGCTGTAATAGAATTTGTTGGTACAAATTCTATTCAAACTGCCGAAATGTTGGCTGCGTAATAAAAATAATAAAATTTATCGCGCTTGGCCCGAAAATTTGAAATATAAAAAAAAATTGGTTCGGGCAATTAACAATTATTCCCAGCAGCCCAATTCTGAATATAAATTATACAAGGTGGATATTTTAGAATAATTTGGTAAGTTGAAAGAATTATATTTTCATTTTTGTATTTACAACTCTTTTCTAAAATTAAAAGAAATTACAGCAAAATAAAAATAAATCAAGTAAAAATTGACATATGCTCAGACTACTGTATATGTATGAACGCACCCTCCGCCATCTTTGTGTTGTGTCATGTCCAGCATTTTAAGGTTAAATGGAACCCCTAGTGGCGCGCGTTCGAACGTTGGTCAGAACGCTGACAAATGAATTTAATTATTTAAACAGCAAAATTATAAAAATAATCAATTTTTTTGTTAAAATCATGAAAAAGATAGTTTAGGTTTATTCTTCAACATACGATATATATGATAGTTTCAGTCAAATTATAGATAAATGGGAAAATATGTATATTTTTTAAATTTTAATTAATTACTGCAAAACCAAATCAACAATTTTTTATTTTTTTTTGTATGTTATGTGTACATATCCCACCAACCCACATATACAATTTAATTAAAATTGACCAGCACAATTTTGTGTAATTAAAGAAAAAGTGTCATTTTTGGTCCAAAAGCTAACATAAAAATTAATATTTCCAAAACAGAATCAACAATTTTTTTTATTTTTACTTATGTTAGGTAGGGGAGCGCGCTTATCTACATTATTTTTTTAAACAAATTTAAGCAGTACAGTTTTTTGTTACAAGACAAAGTTTGACAAAAATAAGGCGTTTATAACTTTTTCTTTGAAACGTAAATGAAAATTGCAATTTTACAATTTTTACTACAAAATATATTATATTCCCTTCAACATAGATATTTTATAAAGTTTAATACTGTACCTGGTACTTGTAAAAAAATTATTATAAAGTCACAGAAATTTTCATAATTCCTGTGCAGGTATCAGGCGCCACGAGTAGCTAAGTGAGTAGTAGTTGTACTACTAATACAATATTACCGGCTAACTTGTTTCTATAATGCCGCGAACAGCAAGTTACTTTAAAACCGTATTATTACCAATTTAAAATGTTTATGAAAATTATATATATATATATATATATATATATATATATATATATATATATATATATATATATATATATATATATATGACCTCGACCTCGGAACATAGGACTTTAACATGTAAAATCAGATTTTCGTAATTTCCTGCTTCCCTAATTATTTTAGGTAAAAAAGCTTCAAATAAAAGTTGTAGGGCATAAAAGTCTTCATCTGAATCATTAAGCAAAGTTAATTTTGTATGCCTTGTAACGTCAAAAATTATGTATGAAAATGTCGAAAATCACCCCAAAAATAACTATAGCCATGGAATTGAAACAAAAAATTATCAAATGTTTACGATATATATACATAGTTTATGCATACCTTAGCAATTACGTATAGGTATGACCTCGGGGTGACCTCGACCCCGGAACATAGGACTTTAACATGTAAAATCAGATTTTCGTAATTTCCTGCTTCCCTAATTATTTTAGGTAAAAAAGCTTCAAATAAAAGTTGTAGGGCATAAAAGTCTTCATCTGAATCATTAAGCAAAGTTAATTTTGTATGCCTTGTAACGTCAAAAATTATGTATGAAAATGTCGAAAATCACCCCAAAAATAACTATAGCCATGGAATTGAAACAAAAAATTATCAAATGTTTACGATATATATACATCAAGGAGGAACAGGAGAAAGCACTTATATTAGCAGCTTGTGTCATTTGTGGCGCCATCATACGGCAATGGCCCCAACTAAAATTAGTTCTTTATTACCTGTTAGATGTCACTAGGTGTAATATAAAATTTGAATTTTCTTAGTATTTGTTATTGACTATAACATATATTTATTATTTTTTAATGTATAAGCTAGTAAAAAGATGTAAACTATTCATTTACGAAATGAATTGATATTTATCGTAAAAGTGTTTGTATTGATTAACTAATGAGAAATATGAATGCTGTCGTCATGACAACATAACAGTGATATGAAAGTTTCGAAAGTTTTTCTTGAAAAATTTGTCGTGAAAGTAAATTGGAAAAAAATATTCTTTTTATCTTTAATTAAAGTGGTGTATATTTATGAAAAGGTAAGTAAGAACTTCTTTCGTTATTATACATTAATGTACAATAAAGATGTATGTAACTTTCGAATTTATAGATGCCGAGATCGTGCTGCGTCCCTTCTTGCTATATGTTTAGCGAGAAATTAAAAGTACGATTTCCGCCACCTGAAACAAGGATGGATCTGTTCAAAAAGTGGATCACTATCATTAAAAATCCATTGCTTTTAGAAATGCCACCAGAAAAAGTATATGAAAATTATAGGATATGTATGGGGCATTTTGAGGAGCAATGGATTGATTACAATTCTTCGAAAAAATATTTAAAACCGGGAGCAATTCCAACATTATTTCCTACCAAAGGTATTTCCATTACATTTAATTTAGAGAAAAAACTATTTGATTATTCCCCGAATAGATTTTCTCTTACTATTCTTCTGTTAGTTTCAACTTGTTTTTAAATTTATATATTGTTGGGGGTGACTACACTTTTTGTATTTAATTTCTTTGTTGCAATCAATTATCTTTAATATAATCAAAATTTATTGTTGTAATCAAATTTAAATTTTCATTGTTGCAATCAAACTTTCTCTGTTATAATTAAAGTATATTTGTTGTAATTAAACCACTTTATTTATTCTAATTAAGAATAATATTAAATAAAAGGTTTTTTTTTAGGTTTCCTAAAGCCTTTGAGTACATGTAATATTTTAACTTTAACTTAGAATTTAAGACTACAAATTAATTTTGTGAATGCAGCATTAATTATTTTTCATTATAAATGTTAGATTTAAGAAATTTGATACTAAATATTTTTTTAAATTAAAATTCAAATGTATAAATTTCCTTCATTTGAAAATTGTGTAGATAATTTTTTGTGTATAATATTTTTTTTGTTAAAATGATGTATTGTACGCTTTAGGTTAAAATAAAATTTATGTAAAATAATAATATTTTGTGTATATTTAATTTTTAATTGTAAAAAAATAAAATTTAATAAAAAAAATATAGAAAACTGCCATGAGAGGCATCTTGCGGCAATGGCCCCAACTAAGCAACATGCCGCCTTGACGGTTCTATTGTTTTAACATTGAGTGCGCACTCCTGAGTTTATGCATACCTTAGCAATTACGTATAGGTTGTCTCAAGTTATGTGCACATGGCTACCTGTGCCCTTCCCAGCGGGAGGTAGTTTAAATACATTAGAGAGGCAAAGAGTACTGGGACGTATTTATTTTATTTTTTATTTTTTTGAAGTAATCAAATATTAATTTTCATGAAGTCAATTTTGCGATATTTTTATTGTTTAGTTGTTATGAAAATTTATTTAGTAAGATTATTTTGACGAATAAAGCTTATAATTATTTAAAAAAAATGCATTTATAAATATATCATCATCAGTGGTAGAACAACTCGCTTATTACGAACTTCGTTCTATATTTATCGTTTTATTATATTGGTGGCACAATGGGTGACAACTTGCCTCGCAATTTATCTTATTTTTCACCTCTTTAAATGATGTACCAAACAAAAAATATAAAGTAATGTAATACATTTTTGTGGCTACCATAATATCTTTCGCTGATATGTACCGCCCGCCTACCATAGATAAGGGAGGTATAGAGATCGTGAAAAAATCATATATCGAAATTTTCATAAATAAGTACATTTTAAGGTCTATGGGATTAGATACCATCAATTTCGCAATAATGTCTATGTGTATACGGATGTGTGTGTTGTGTGTGTTTAAGAATTTATACACATTAGTATTGAACACCAATAAAGTTGAGAGTTGAGCATCACTTAAAACTCTAAAAATTGGTGTCATTTTTCACATATGTTGGCATATTATCTATATTAATTAATTTAAAAATTTGAAAATTAGTATAAGTAGGTAGAAATGTATACAGGGTAACACTGAAAAGACGGGCCAGTCAAAATAACTTTTTCATTTATAATTATTTTTTAATTCTCCTTGCATATTTGTAAACTAGGCTTAGGGGCTCACAAATCATGGTATTTGATATGATGGTAGCCCTTCCAGTTTAACCGGAAATGATATTAACTTTCATATTTCAAATGGAACACCTATATATTTTTATATACATATTTGGAATCTATGTAAAATTACGAATTCAACAATATCATTGAAGTGCATTTGTGTTGAAGAAATAAATTACAAATACGTATGAGACAATTATGAATAATTAACTTGGTAAGTCATTTCAGGTAGGCTGTGATAACAAATTGATCATTTTTTGTAACAAAATATGAAATCTTACAAAAATAATTTACTATTTAAACAATTAACTTAAACATTACTTAATTTTATCTCAACTATTTTCACAGCTTGCCTAATTAATGGTTGACCAGGTTAAATATTCATAATTTTCTCTTACGTTTTTATAGTTTATTTCTTCAATAAAAATGTACTTTAAGCATATCGTTGTATTCGTAATTTTACTTAGATTCCAAATGTATAAAAATATAAAGAATGCCCCATTTGAATGAAAGTAAATGTCATTTCCCGTCAAACCGGAAGCGCTACCATCATGCCAAATACCATGATTTGTGAGCCCGTAAACCTAGTTTACAAATATGCAAAGATAATTAAAAAATAATTATAAATAACAAAGTTATTTTGAGTGGCCCGTTTTTCAGTGTCACCTTGTATAAAGGAAAGTTTGTTTCATTATTTTTTTAAATTTCTTTTATACAAGTTATTGAGTTTCAAACCCGACTGACTATAATTATTTCCCTGATAGTAAGCAAGCTTTGCCGGGAGTACCCCAAAACATTGAAATACGTGCTGTAGAAATTGTGCGTTAGATTTGTGCTTGCTAAAGCTAGGTGCTTCAGGCAATGAGTATAATTCACCGAACTTGCCCGAACGTTTCCGAATCCCAGAGTATGCTTGCCACCTCTACCTTCACCTTAGGCCCATTCACAAATCAAATTAGTGTTAGTTTTATGTTTTACGTTTTATAGCAATTTGCAGCAGCATTCACAAATCATGTTTTAGTCGTGGATTTAGTAGGTAGTGACATCTATTGGCAAATACGACACAAATTAAAGAAATCGGTAACCCACCATCTTCTATTTTTTTTCTTTTTATCATTATATAATTTTATTAATAAAACTGCATTTAAAATTTTCTTATTATTCATAATAATTCCAAACAAAACTTGACAGTTATCGACAAGAACAACTATATATCGCTATTTCTTTCTACGATCCTTCCTATTGGTTCGTTCATAAGTATAAAACATAAAACTAAAACCAAAGATTGGAGTTTGCAATGTTCTATGCTAAAACCAAAACTAAATACTGATTTGTGAATGCTTGTATAAGAAACCAATGCTACAAGGTCACTAAAACTAAAACGTAAAACATAAAACTAACACTAATTTTGATTTGTGAATGGGCCTTTACACTCAGCACTGACTGAGCCACAGCCTTCTCTAATATGCCATGCCGTTCGAATGGCAACGGCGCAAAATCTGTTTTCGGTGGTCCTACCGTCATACTGGATCACCGCTTTATCGCTTGTATTTATAGAAACAAATACACATAATTATGGTATACATATTTATAACGTACTAAATCCTACATTTAATTTTAATACTGTAGTGTACAGAAATATATTATTTGTATTAAAATTACAATTAATTCTTAAAAGTACCTAGTTTCCTTTTCTTATTTTTTGGACATGATTCTATATTTTTCGTTGCTCATGTTTGCAATTATTTTTATTTTTTACATAATTATTAAGCAATATATTGGCAAAAACACTACTTAACATATTCATAATATGTATATAGCCCTCACCACAAACACAAATATTGCGAAAATCGTTAGAATAGAAATCATTTTTCAGACTGAGAATGCTCAGTTCACATAATAAATTTTGTTGATGCTTACATCTAAGAAATTTATATTCTAAATCATTATCATTAATAATGTATTGCAAGATAGCATACATGTGTATAAATATTATCATTACAATTGTGGGTGATTTCTCGACTGTGATGTGATTAGGTGTTAACAATTACTCGAAAATTCAGTCAAACAGCATTTATTCTTACTAAACCAACGTTTCGGTGCATCCTTGCACCTTCTTCAGGGTAGTAAGATCTTACGAATTGTTACAAATCATGTACACAAAATACATTCTTACAAAACATTCAGTTAATTTATTAAACATCGTACAAAAAATTCAAAGAGCAAATGGATGCTCTAAGATCTTACTACACTGAAAAAGGTGCAAGGGTGCACCGAAACGTTGGTTTAGTAAGAATAAATGCTGTTTCATGAAACTTTCGAGTAATTGTTAACACCTAATTATCATTACAGCCTCTTTTTACAAATGATTAAGGTATATTCATTATCCACGGACGGTACTGCATTTTCCATCAGCTTTGGTTGTTTAAGCAACAATTGTTGATTATGTTCCATCACTTTTATTCAATAATTTATCATATTTAATAATGTCACCTTCTGAAAAATGTTTTTCACACACTACTGATGTAGACGTAGGGGTTCATTGTTTTCGTGGAATAGCTTTAATCCATTTTTTGTATAATTCAGGATTCTTTGGAAAACTAAAAGTAGTTTGATAATCTTCTTTTTTTAATTGGGAACTGTAGTTCGATTTTCAACCTGGTACACATCAGTGATGATGCATTTACCTATACAATAATGCAAAAGATGTAATAAAACACTAACAGAAACTAAAGTTATTTTCCTTTATTTTTCATTATTAATATGTAACTATTTTAATATTAGACATTGTTGCTCACTGTATGCATTTTACGATCAACAAAGATTACTTTACAAGTTTTGTGTAATTCTTAAGTAAATAAAATCCTTTAGAAACTTCTCGTATGTTATTGAAAGTTAAGTTTTTTCACTCTTAATTTGTTATTTAACCCAAGAATATTTTTTACATAGTACGACAACATCGTTGGATATTATAAAATTGAACAAAACATACTTTTTTTGGGTTTTACTCAAAAATAAATACAAAAATACAGTGCACATACGAGTCGACGCGCGCAAATCTTCGACAGTAGAACTCTCAACAGCGTTGTCAAGTGTCAGCAACACGGCTTGTATGTTATAGAAGGCTGTGACTGAGCTATTGAGATTATTTATGTGAATGAATTTACAAGTTTTAAAAAATAAACAAATCATTGGAAGGTTCAATGAAAACAGTGAATCCATTGAACGGTTCATTTTGTGTGTTCATTTTGTGTAATATGTTTACCACGGGAGGGCAGCATATTTAATCTATTTGTTTACATATTCCATTTATGTATTATTTATTTTTTATTTATGAATTAATTACGAATTGTAATACATTTTTATAATATTCACTCGATCGTTAGCGTTTAAGAAATTCATTTTGACACGAATATTTGATATAAACAAAACAAAAAACCAAACAATGAACACATTGTTGACACGAAAAAGCTTAATTCTAAATTATTGTAATTGGAAATATAAGATAGATATTGAAATGGGTAACAATATTTTATAAATAAAAAAATTGATTTTAACAATGATAAAAATTGATTACAATAATCAAAATATGGATTTAATAAAAATGCATAATTCTTTCTTTTGATCTTAATAATACATGATAATAACACAATGATTGTGTATGTTTTGTATTTTTAGCACACCCAGCAATGGATAATATGCCGTGATGATATTTTTATTTATAAACAAACTATTATACTTTTGCAATAAAAATATCGTATTAAATTATTGCAAACTAATATAAAATAAAATTGAATGATATTTTGGAGATATTTATATAATGGCGATATAGTATGTATATATTTTTAAACATTTTATATATTTCTGAAATGTATTGTTTTGATTTCAACTTTTTTAAAATTTCAAAGTGAAGAATAAGGATTATTACTTGCGTATTCTTTGAATTTTGGTTTATGTCTTGGATATAAGTACGGCAATTGTCCAACAGTTACAACTAGCAAATATAAAGGTTTCTTCTATATCGACGTGCTTTAAAATAATGCCTACTAGCGCTCGCCTCGGACTTGAAACAAATTACTGAGGGGTCACAGTTAACGTTAATTACCACGGGAGAATACTGAAAATACTGAAATATCTTAACACGAACATTGAAAATTTAGTATATTGTAAGTAGATAAAATTGTGCATATATTGCTTATGACAATTACTTTTTTATAGATATGGTAAGACACGAAGCGAAGTGCCATTATGAAGAATATAAACAAGCAATCATAACCAAGAGTTGGTGAACTAGTTGAAATATGCACCACACAACAACGTCCAAATAAATATGTACATAACTTTTTTGTAGATATAAGATGCATTATTTATTTAATTAATTTGTATTTTTCGTAATATTTTTTTAAATACTTTTTATGTGTAATATTTATTGTTCATATATTGTTGTGCATTAATATTTTTTAATTAATTTTTTTATATTATATAGTATAAATGAAACTAGAATTAAATTATTTATTTTTCCTACCACCATTTATGTTTATACCATAAAAATTACGTCGAAACAATGCCCTAAAAAGAGGTCGAAACAACGTCTTAAAAGACGTCGATACAACGTCTTAAAAGACGTCTATACAACGTCTTAAGAAGACGTCGATACAACGTCTTAAAAAGACGTCGATACAACGTCTTACAATGACGTCGAAACAACGTCTTATAATGACGTCGATACAACGTCTTATAATAACGTCTAAACAACGTCTTAAAATGACGTCATACAGCTCCACGCTGAGACGTCTTCTAGACGTCTATGTGACGTAAATTAGGACGTCACAGTGACGTCGATTTTAGGTCATTTGTGTTACTTGGGTATTCAACACGACCCAAATAAATTTTGGAAATTCATCAAATCTAAATCTAACTCGTCTTGCCTTCCAGATCACATGTACTTAAATGATACCAGTTTCTCGTCACCTGTTGATATTGCAAATGCTTTTGCGACATTCTTTAAATCTGTCTACATACCTAAAACCGCAACTTCTTCTACATCTACGAATTCTTCTTCTGAGGATCCAATTTCACTTATTCATATAACGAGGGAAGAAATAGAGACTTATTTACAAAAACTTAAACCTAACCTCTCCAGTGGCCCTGATTCAGTATCAAGTCTCGTAATAAAAGATTGCGCTTTTCCGTTTTCTAGAGCTTTATTCCATATTTTCAATTTGTGTCTTCGTACAAATATTTTCCCGAACATCTGGAAACAAACCAAAATCATACCAATTTTAAAATCTGGCGACGCCTCTTTCATAAATAACTACAGGCCAATTGCTATGCTTTCTAATTTCAGTAAAGCATTCGAAAAAATCATTTACTCCGCGATCTATCCTAGAGTCAAAAATAAAATTTCTATTTATCAACATGGCTTCATGGAAAAGCGCTCAACTGCCACTAACCTTACTTTCTTTACCCATGTTGTAGCTACTGCTCTGGACTCTAGAGGTCAGGTTGACTGTGTGTACACTAGGGTACCTATATACTCAGGGTATGGCCATGACGTGGCTCGCGTTTCGTCCGCCATTAGAGGGCCACTGTCATATTCGTTGTTGTTGCGCAAATTATTATGTATTTTCGTTGGCTATTTGTTTTATTTTAATGCAAAACACATTTAAATATACTTCTAATATTTATTTAAAGTGTAAGTAATACTTTTATTTTATTTATATGTATATTTTCTTGAGATACTGATTACGGTGACTGACAATATTGAAAACACATAAAAATTACCAATATTAAGCACAAACATTTAAATTTTTAAAAGGTAAGTTTAAAATATATACTTATAATGTAAATAATAACCACAGTTATTATATTTGATGTGATAATAACAACCTATATCTTATACGCTACATAACCTCTAAATCTATGTCATAATAATAATTGTGTATCTCTTAAATAAATGGATTTTTATTACCTTTTTAGATTCATAGTGTGATTATTTAATATTCCTGTATAATATAATATCACATTTCTCACAAATAAACAGGGAAATGAATTATCAATATGTTTGACATTGGCTCGCTTATGGCGGCGATCTTGCCTCATGGCCATACCTAGTGTACACTGGGGTACCTTTATATACTGGGTATGGCCATGAGGCAAGATCGCCGCCATAAGCGAGCCAATGTCAAACATATTGATAATTCATTTCCCTATTTATTTGTAAGAAATGTGATATTATATTATACAGGAATATTAAATAATCACACTATGAATCTAAAAAGGTAATAAAAATCCATTTATTTAAGAGATACACAATTATTATTATGACATAGATTTAGAGGTTATGTAGGGCATAGGATATAGGTTGTTATTATCACATCAAATTTAGTAACTGTTGTTATTATTTACATAATAAGTATATATTTTAAACTTACCTTTTAAAAATTTAAATGTTTGTGCTTAATATTGGTAATTTTTATGTGTTTTCAATATTGCCAGTCATCGTAGTCAGCATCTCAAGAAAATAGATAAATAAATAAAATAAAAGTATTACTTACACTTTAAATAAATATTAGAAGTATATTTAAATGTGTTTTGCATTAAAATAAAACAAATAACCACGAAAATACATAATAATTTACGCAACAACAACGAATATGACAGTGGCCCTCTAATGGCGGACGAAACGTGAGCCACGTCATGGCCATACCCTGAGTATATAGGTACCCTAGTGTACACTAGGGTACCTTTATATACAGGGTATGGCCATGAGGCAAGATCGCCGCCATAAGCGAGCCAATGTCAAACATACTGATAATTCATTTCCCTATTTATTTGTAAGAAATGTGATATTATATTATACAGGAATATTAAATAATCACACTATGAATCTATAAAGGTAATAAAAATTCATTTATTTAAGAGATACACAATTATTATTATAATATAGATTTAGAGGTTATGTACAGCATAGGATATAGGTTGTTTTATCACATCTAATTTAATAATTATAGTTATTATTTACATAATAAGTATATATTCTAAACTTACCTTTTAAAAATATTAAATGTTTGTGCTTAATATTGGTAATTTTTATGTGTTTTCAGTATTGCTAGTCATCGTAGTCAGTATCTCAAGAAAATATACAAATAAATAAAAGTATTACTTACACTTTAAATAAATATTAGAAGTATTTTTAAATGTGTTTTGCATTAAAATAAAACAAATAACCACGAAAATATATAATAATTTGCGCAACAGCAACGAATTTGACAGCGGCTCGCTAATGGCGGACGAAACGTGAGCCACGTCATGGCCATACCCTGAGTATAAAGGTACCCTAGTGTACACCGATTTTGCAAAAGCCTTTGACAGGATTGATCATACCATTTTGCTTAATAAATTGCACCTTTTCTCTCTATCTGCATCTTTAATTTCTCTTCTCTCTTCTTACTTAAAGACAGATTACTTTCTGTTCAATTGCTTGGTCATAATTCATTTTCTTTTACTGCCACCTCTGGTGTACCACAGGGCTCCAATTTGGGTCCATTACTTTTCCTACTGTTTATCAATGACATCACTGATGTCATCCATTGTGGTAAATTACTCTTTGCCGATGATCTGAAAATTTTTCACCCGATTTCTTCACCTTCTGATTGCGACATTCTACAACGTGACCTAAATCATCTTTCTAGTTGGTGCTTGTCCAATAATTTGTTTTTAAACCTAGATAAATGCCAAATAGTTTCATATTACAGGAAAGTAACTCCTATCTTGTTCAACTACTCCCTAGATAATATAATTCTAACCCGTAATGATCTCGTTACTGACCTTGGAGTGAAATTCGACAAGGAATTAACATTTGTGCCACACATCAACTTTATCTGTAATGCTACGCTTATTAGGTTTCATCATTCGCAATACACGTTCTTTTACTAATGTACATGCAATCGTTTGTTTATTTTATTCTTTGGTACGATCAAAATTGGAATACTGTTCTCTTATCTGGAGTCCTTCTGCTGAAGTTCACCAGGATCGCATAGATACTATTCAAAAAAAGTTCCTTAAGTTTTTATTCTTTAAAACTTTTGGTACCTATCCTGAGCGTCTCATGTCTTATCACCAGTTGCTACTTACATTTAACTTTTTAACCCTTTGCGAGCGACGTAATATTTATTCCGTTTACCATCTTTCTAAGATAATCCACAATAATGTTGATGATCCACAGTCATTAAAACTTATTAACTTTCACGCACCTATGTACCTCATTAGATACTCACTTACTTTTTATTTACCAGCAGCGCGTACCAATATTTTCTTCTCTTCTCCTATTAATAAAATGTGTTTTTTATACAATTCTAAATTTTCGTCTCTAGATATCTTCCTTCTATCACCTAAGCAATTTTACCACCGCCTTCTGACTTTTTAATTTGATCATAACCACAATCCCTCGCTATTACCTCGTTAGTTTATTTTTACCTACCTACTTTGTTTCTCAACCTAGTTTTCCTCTATCTGTAATTGGGTTCTGCCTGTTGTATAGAGTACTTAATAATAATAATAATAATAATATCTGCCCTGCACAATAGGCAACGATCTCTATTCTGCGTCCTAATTACATACACATACAAAGATGGCCGCATTGGAATCACAGTTGTTCAAATATCAGGACTGGTGTTTTATAAAAAAATAATAATATGAATGAGAAGTTCAATACAATACATCAATATTTGCAAAATTTCTGATGCTTCCCCTAACTAAAAGTTACTAGAGTTAGTTATAGTATCGTTTATCTGGAAAATGAAATAAAATGTGCTGACAAAATAAATGCCTAAGGCCTCAGTCTTTAATAATAATAATGTTATCCCGCGCTACGAGCACATTTTCATAACAAAAGCGCTTTTACGGAGCGCACGTTCATATTGTATTCTTATGAGGAGTGTGCTCCATAAAAGCGATTTTATTAGAAAAATGTGCTCGTATTACGAGCCACGCGCCACAGGTAGATGTTTAAAATTTTTTTGGAAGATATTGGCAAATACAAGTAAAAAAAAATCTGATGTGGCCAGCACATTATCTTCCGTCAGTTCTATCTTTGAATATATAATACATATAAGAATGGCAACATAATGTATTTAGATTAAATATTTCGAGAGAAGGTGCCATCTATCCCTCCCTATACGAATTATTTCTGAGTTAGTTAAAAAAATACATAATAGGTGGATGTTGCACAGTATTGCCACGTAGCTAGAACAGCAAGTTAAGATTTTATAAAGGTTTTTAAGTTTGCTACTGTAAAACAAGTATACATGTACATTGAAGATTCAAAATATATTATCTGGTTATTATGAAACAATATTTTTGAATTATTGATTATTGAATACCTCTAACAAATAGTATCTGGCAATGCTGTCAGCACGATTTACCGTAGTTCATAGTTTTATGGTAGGAGTCACTAGCTATCTATAATAATTTTGTGAATAAAAAGAGACAGATATAGTATGTTGCTAGGCCATATGCGTTGCCATTCTTATATGTATTATATATTCAAAGGTTCTATGTACAGAATGTCTGCCATAAGCGGGCCACCATTCCTAACTTTCTTATTTGAATATATTGGGATATTTCATTAAGAATACGAACCAGGTGGAAAAATTTGGAACTAAAAACAAGGGAGCAATTTTATTTCATTCGTATGTTTTTACATACGCACCTAGTTTATATAATGGAAAATAGATAATAGAACTAATATTTACAATTAATTAAACTACTATTATCCAATATGTGCTCTCCCTAAGAAAAAACAAATCTGTGATCATAACCTAACAACTACTAACTAAAGTATTTAAAATGAAAAATAGTAATTAATCTTCCGCTACAATTAATAAAACAGGATACAAGCCAATATACTCTACCTAAAATAATAATAAACACTGAGAGAAAAGTCAAAATACAAGAAGAATCAAAGAAAAACTCTTAACAGCAATGATACGCTTATGGAAGTTACACAAATGTGCTCCCTTGTTGAAAGTTTAACGTTGGTGGTACACAACGCCATCTCTACATAATGAAATATCCCAATAGCAAAAATGTCATATTTGTATTTAAATAAGAAATATAATATTTAAATTTGAAATTGAAATAACTCTTCCCAAGTAACACTGACCGACGGTCGACCAAAAAGTGACGTCGATTTCAGGTCGAATTTAAGTCATATTCTGTCGTCTAATCCGACGTCTATACGACGACATTGTGACGTTGATTTTTGGTCTGAAATAGGTCTATTTAGACGTCTAATCAGACGTCTATACGACGACATTGTGACGTTGATTTTTGGTCTGAAATAGGACTATTTAGACGTCAGATTTCTGGTCGCTATGACGTCTATATGACGACTTTATATGGTCATAATTAGGTCTATTTAAACCTTTTTTCCACGTCTAATTTGACGTCTTTATAACGATTATTTTTACTTTATTATTAATATTATTAAAAATTCATATTTTAAATTTATTTAATTTGGCAATTAATAACACACGAAGGGATATATTATTTTTATTTATATATCAATTCATTATGCAAAAATATATAACAATATATTGTTTATTATAATGATTTTTGAAATTAGAATAAATGTAATATAAAACTTAGTTTATATTTACATTGTGACGATGTGAATCTGTCACAAGTTTTGCGGATTAAATAGTTCAAAGCCGTGTAACTCAGCCCTTATTAATCCGCGAACCGCGAAAACTTTTCTTCCCGACAATTGGGATAAGGCGCGTAATTTGACCGAGAAATAAACCTCATAAAGGGTCGACAACACCGTGTTCCATTTTTATCCTATTTGCCCTGTTCTTTTATGCAGTTTTGCTATTAGTAAACAAACTTAAGCTGGTTTAATTAGTAGGGCTGTATAAAAGCAGGGCCCGCGTTTGCAGAAGACAGTTGTTGACTGCGAGTATTCCTCTCAACAACTAAAGCCGATTGCGAGTATTCCATCGGCTCTTGATTGCGAGTATTCCGTCAAGACTTCGAAACCGATCTCCAGGTGAGCAATATTTTTCCGTTTTCTTTAAAACCCGGACCGTGAGCTTTCCGTCCGAATTGTTTAGTTGTTTATTGAAAGTCCGTCTTAGTGTCTCGTTGTGAGCTTCAGACGTCCAACGTCGCACCGCTTGTTGAGCGTAAGCCAAAGCATCTTCGAAGGGCGTATTGAAAACATCCAGAGACACTACGACTGACACTGGCCGTAATCATCTCCGTGGAGTAAATTCACCAGTTGCGCGTGTCTAGCCATTTTACAGTGACTCGTTGCGAGTTTTACCGACTTGACGTTTCGACGCCGCCGGCGTGTAAACCCGGATGTTACAGACGTCAAGTCCGCGTGTTTATCCAGAGTTACTGTAAAACGGCCCGTTATTCCAAATCGAGTATTTTGGCGTCCATCGACCCAAGTGCGTTTTTCCGACTCTGCGTCGCGACGCCCCAGTGCGTAAGCCGGGGTACTCGAGGCCTAGAGTCTGTGAGGTTTGCCTGGGTCGACTTTCTCGTCGTACGCCGTATCTACCATCGATCCCCACGTACTCCGCGAACAACCGGTTACAAGTATCACCGTCGCGACGCCCGGCGTCGATCTGCCGATTATTGCAGAAACGCATATCTACACCTCGTCCGTCATTACTGCCGTTAACCACCGAACCAACCGCGACATCAGCGTCGCGACGCCCGGCGTCGATTTGCCGATTATTGCAGAAACGCATAGCTACACCTCGTCCGTCATTACTGCCGTTAACCGCCGAACCAACGCGACATCAGCGTCGCGACGCCTGGCGTCGATTACACCAAAACCATCCGAAAACATTCCTAGATAGATCCTTAAGATCACCGTACCTACCGTTTGTCCGCCACCGTCACCGCCGTCACGACGCCTAGCGTCAATCACGCCGAAGCCGTCCGAACACATTTCCGGCTACATTTTTGGATACCCGTACATCTACCGTTCATACACCGACATCACCGCCGTCGCGACGCCCGGCGTCGTTTTTCCGAAAACCAGTAAATCGTATAATTCGCACACCCAGCATCATATTGTACCCATCAGCGACCACCATACTCTTTTGTACAGCGAGTTATTATACAATAAAATTGTCTTGTACCTTTTATTGTAATTGTGTTTTTCATATTTCACCCTACCTATATGTATAATATATATATTTTTATTTAATTATTGTCATTACCAAAATCTACGAATAGAAGCAGATTGGCACACCCAAATATAGGTATGCCGTGGTGATATTTATATTTTATTTATTTAAAACATATAACATGTTTACATAATTATTAATGCGAAACGGAAACAATTTATATCTGTTATATTTTTTGGTATAAAAGTCATGGACATATTAATTTTCAACAATTTAAACAAAACCTAGTAGTGCTTTAAAAAAACCATTTTAAGAAATGTTGCTAATAAGCAAATGTATAAATAAAGGGAAATATATAATATAAAAACAAAGATTTATCTATATAGTTTTACGGTTTTACCTGAGCATTTCCTATAGCTCCAAAAATCCCACTTTCCTAAGTTTTCCAAGAATCTTTACATCTTCCCTTTCAAACTTTTCTAGAACGATTGGATTCAAGTAAACCATCGACAAAGAGACACCATAGTGGTTTTTAATACATATTTCGATTCTGGTGATCTTGACCAAGTTGCATTTTTTTTTTTAAATGGAAACTTAATTTCTAATTTCTCTTGTATAGATTGGCATTTGCTGTAATAGAATTTGTTGGTACAAATTCAATTCAAATTGCCAAAATGTTGGCTGCGTAATAAAAATTTAAAAAATTATTGCGCTTGGCCCGAAAATTTGAAATATAAAAAAAATTGGCTCGGGCAATTAACAATTATTCCCAGCAGCCTAATTCTGAATATAAATTATACAAGGTGGATATTTTAGAATAATTTGGTAAGTTGAAAGAATTATATTTTCATTTTTGTATTTACAACTCTTTTCTAAAATTAAAAGAAATTACAGCAAAATAAAAATAAATCAAATAAAAATTGACATATGCTCAGACTACTGTATATGTATGAACGCACCCTCCGCCATCTTTGTGTTGTGTCATGTCCAGCATTTTAATTACCACGGGAGAATACTGAAAATACTGAAATTTCTTAATACGAACATTGAAAATTTAGTATATTGTAAGTAGATAAAATTTTGCTTATATTGCTTATGACAATTACTTTTTTATAGATATGGTAAGACACGAAGCGAAGTGCCATTATGAAGAACAGGCCCGGGAAACGCAAATGGCAGATACCGGGATAGCATGTTTAGTTTTGCTTCCATGCACGAGATGGCGACACCAGTATCGTTAGTTTGTCAATTTTTTTTCACTTGTTCGCGCGAATTGTGACATTTGTCATTTTAAATTGAAACGATTCAGACAGTTTGTGTTTATCGTCTTGTATAGTTATTATGTGTGAAAAAACATTTTAATATTTAAGATGGGATGATTAAATTGTTGTGTACCGAATTGTATCTACTGCTACCGGTAAGTGAAAATATATTCTTATATGATTACTAGCAAAACATATTACAAAATCGTATTCTAGGAATAACACAGCATAGATTTCCCAATCCTAGAACACATCGAAATTTATTTGTCAAGTGGTTGGAAGTACTAAACATGGAGGAACTTTTGAATTTTAGATTCGGAGGTCGTATACAACAATAAGCCCACACAACTAACGTCTCCACGTACCTTAGTTGCAGTTCCATCGCTAAATTTACCTGGTGAGTGTAATTGATGTATGAATCGACGTCTACAATTTACATTTTTTTTATTTAATTTGTGTATCTTTGAGGTTTTTAAGTTATTAGAGAATATATTTTATTTCTAAGTGCAAGTGTAAATTCATGAAATATAATAATACAAAAAATGCGTTTAGATGTTACTTTATCTTTATCTTCCAATTGTTATTTATTTTAATTTTTACGGGTTTAGTTCACTTAATACATTCAGGTACCGCACTTGATGCAAATGTACCTAATACTGAATTTTGATTTAGAGTTAATTTCGTAATAGAATGCAGAATGTTATGCCCCTCGTCAATAGAAAGCAAAAGCACTATATTACAATATATATTTCTTCTTATTTATTTTAAATTTTATTCACAAATTTAGCTATTGTTTTAAATAAAAATATGCGTATCTTTTAAATTTAGCAACATATTTATTTTCAGATAATTTGACGCAATCCCTATTTCGGTCAGTGGCAGTTAAAATGAAGTTGACCCCTAAAGCTAGGAAGCTCTATTCTAGTGCTATATATTGAAAGAAACAAGCAGTCCGATCAAAAAAGAAAAACAACTCATTTAAACAACATTCAGCAGTACCAGAGAAATTTTCAGAAGCTGACAAATAATTAATTATGTAAATTGTAATGTATTTTTTCTGCAGCAGATTTTAAAGTTTATATATATATATATTCAAAATTTCTGTCTATGCCAATCTGTTTCTATTCGCAGATTTCGGCAATGACGATATATTTGCACCGTTGAGGGTGCTTACCAGGCCGTCACTTTTCTCAATGCTATCGTGGAGAGAGCATTAGAGGGGTCACTTTTGTACTTTTCGAAAATTTTAAATTACAATCCGAAACACAACCGGCTAACTAATGCACTTATCCACGTGATCCCAAATTTATTTTTATTTAAATTTTATACATTATAAACTTTGATGGTTTGTGTTAATAGAAACTTTAATTGTGCAATTAACGTTATCAGAAAGATCTATTCTTGCAAGAGAACAACAATTTATATTAAATTGTGCTTAAATAATAATTTAATTTATAATTGATTTTCTTACTTTTTTCTTTAAATCTGTTGAAGAAAAAAATATGTTATATTTTATACACGACAATAAAATTTAATAATTGACTCGCGAATAATAATTATCGTTGATAAAATACAATTTTATCCTGTAAAAAAATAACTATTGTATCTTTTCTAAATGAAAATATACTTTTTATAATTTAAAAATGTAGGTAATATGTTTTATTCATTTACCAGAGTGATTCTAGCGGCCACTTCTGTAACACAACCTATTGTGAACAAACATTATACATTGCATTACCATGACCTAACAGATATACCAGTGGTAATTATTATAGAAATTAAGGAATAAATGACAATAAAGTATATATTAAACGAAAGAATAAATAAAAATAATACATATAAAATTATCAGACGCAGGTAATTTATTAATTTTGATGATACTAACCACATAAACTTTATAGGTTATGGCAGTATATAATCAACAAATGTATTTATTCCCTAAATATCTTGAGAGTGCCGCATCGAAATTATTATAAATAAATAGTATGTATTATAACAAATATACTCATATATATTGTGTAATAGAACCACCCGTAGGGAATTTGTAAAAAAATAATAAAGTTTACGTTATCTATCCTATGTGCATATTTTTTTAGATATCTCCTATATAATGCCGCGTGCCGCCTTGAAATTAATATAAATAAATAGTATGCATTATAACAAATTATATAATATATATTTTAATATAACACCGCCCGTAGGAGGGTGTGAAAAAAAATCATAAAGAAAGTGTGACCCGTCCTTCATTTTTATGTAATCTAAGATATCTCCTATATAAGTTCGCGTGCCGCCTTTAAATTACTATAAATAAATAATATATATTATAGCAAATTAATCAATATATATTTTAATGTGGCACCACCCGTAGGAGGGTGCGAAAAAAATCATGAAGATTGTGCGACTCGACTTATATTTTCGTATAATCTTAGATATCTCCTATATAAGTCCGCTTGCCGCCATGAAATTATTATAAATAAATAGTATATATTATAACAACTTATTTAATATACATTTCAATATGGCGCCACCCGTAGAGGGGTGTGAAAAAAAATCATAAAGATTTTACGAGTCGACTTATATTTTTCGTATATTCTTAGATACTCCTATATAAGTTCGCGTGCCGCCATGAAATTATTATAAATAAATAATATATATTATAACAACTTATTTAATATACATTTCAATATGGTGCCACCCGTAGAGAGGTGTGAAAAAAAAACATAAAGATTTTATGACTCGCCTTGCATTTTTGTATAATCTTAGATATCTCCTATATAAATTCGCGTGCCGCCATGAACTTATTATAAATAAATAATATATATTATAACAACTTATTTAATACACATTTCAATATGGCGCCACCCGTAGAGGGGTGTGAAAAAAATTCATAAAGATTTTACGAGTCGACTTATATTTTTCGTATATTCTTATATATCTCCTATATAAGTTCGCGTGCCGCCATGAACTTATTATAAATAAATAATATATATTATAAAAACTTATTCAATATACATTTCAATATGGCGCCACCCGTAGAGGGGTGTGAAAAAAAATCATAAAGATTTTACGAGTCGACTTATATTTTTCGTATATTCTTAGATACTCCTATATAAGTTCGCGTGCCGCCATGAAATTATTATAAATAAATAATATATATTATAACAACTTATTTAATATACATTTCAATATGGTGCCACCCGTAGAGGGGTGTGAAAAAAAAACATAAAGATTTTATGACTCGCCTTGCATTTTCGTATAATCTTAGATATCTCCTATATAAGTCCGCTTGCCGCCATGAAATTATTATAAATAAATAGTATATATTATAACAACTTATTTAATATACATTTCAATATGGCGCCACCCGTAGAGGGGTGTGAAAAAAAATCATAAAGATTTTACGAGTGGACTTATATTTTTCGTATATTCTTAGATATCTCCTATATAAGTTCGCGTGCCGCCATAAACTTATTATAAATAAATAATATATATTATAACAACTTATTTAATATACATTTCAATATGGTGCCACCCGTAGAGGGGTGTGAAAAAAAAACATAAAGATTTTACGAGTCGACTTATATTTTTCGTATATTCTTAGATATCTCCTATATAATTTCGCGTACCACCATGAAATTATAATAAATAAATAATATATATTATAACAACTTATTTAATATACATTTCAATATGGCGCCACCCGTAGAGGGGTGTGAAAAAAAATCATAAAGATCCGTCCTAGGAAAGGAAAGTACAAATAAAATTATAATAACCATTTCTCTTCGTAACATTACATGAAGTTAGCATGTATAGATGAATAAATAATAATTAGAGAAAAAAGAATAATAAATTTACCGAGTGTAAGTTTGGCTTTCAAAACGCGGCAATTTCAACAAATTTAAATTTGTGAAGTATATCCCATGTACCTAGATATATTTTTCATATATCTCCTATATGAAATATGAATCTGTTTCGCTTACGAATTATTATAAATAAAAAGAATAACAGTTATAATAAATTACTCCTTATTTTTTGTTGCAGTGTCACGCTACGGGGAGGTACAAAAAAATTAATAACTTGCTTTCATATCAATTCATTATAAACAACAAAATATCTAGAAAAGATTTAGACTGAGCTTGACTTATTGCATATTTATGACGAATGAACATTATGATTAATTTTCTGTTTGAATATTATTAGAAAATAAGGATCTCATAATTTATGGAAAGGAAATGAAGTAAGAAATATAATAACAAAAATCAATATAATCTAAAGGATATTTTTATTATAATATAAATATTTATATAAAATACTTTTGTCGATATTAATCTTTTGATATGAAATTTTTCTCCTATGTGGCTGTGTCGTACATTTGGTTCTCAAGTGATGGAACTACGTTTTTCATTAAAAAACTCTGTGAAAGTGCAATTAATGTGTTATATATATATATATATATATATATATATATATATATATATATATATATATATATATTTACATCCCACTACCATTCTGGCGTCCCCTATGTCATTTTCTACATTCAAAGTGACGTCCTTGTGCATATGACGTCCGGTATACGGACGTCACTTTAAAATGCCTTGTAAATTTTTTTCTGGCATCAGGGGGGGGGTCTAGAATCGTTTAGCAAAATTTGTTATGGACGTCACAATGATAGCGGAGTGAAAAATGTATATTTTTTGTAGTTCCACTTGTGGCGTTAGTGTCGTCCGGCGTATATACACTGTATATACAGAAGTTTCATTCCACCGACAATCTGAACTCCGTATACTTGGCAATAGTGGGCACTGGGCAATACATTGGCGCGCAAGTCTTTTAATCGTATTTAAAGTTATATTGTAAACATTTATTTTATACTCGTAAAATCCTCTTAGTAAAGACAAAATCGATAAACTATGATGTCAAAATAGAAATGTACTCAATTTTAAAAAAAAATATTTAAATAACATAAAGCTGAATTATTAATTACAAAATATTGTGCAAATTGTAAATAAATGCCAATTGTAAGGATAACAAAATTTATGATTAAATGTATGGAATAAATATAAGGACGGTAGGCTACAGTGAAATATAAAAATAAAATCTTTATAAACTTTTTATCTAAAATATTAAGATTGAAATTTTAAATAGAGTAGAAAAAGGGAGAATCTAAATAATTTTTAAATAGAAAAAATATTTTAAACAAATTAACTCTCAATAAATTATAAACTGTTTATTAAAAAATATAGATAATTTAATTACTCTTATTTAGGTACTTCTTCCGACTTTTCCTCTACTTGCTAAAGTGTTTAGCCAAAGTCAGTTGCCGAGTAATTAGAAAATATTTTTATACTTCTCGTAATAACGATTTTAATTATTTACACTTCTTAATAAATATCTTTACGTGCCTGTAACTAATAGCATAAGTTTATGGGTCGATTCTGTTGACATCTGTAAGTCTTACAGACCTCTAAATCTCTAAAAACGTCATAAAAACATATCTATTCTTGTTGTTTAATATAAAATTATACATAAGACTGTCAGCTTTCGTTGCGATTTTGTTCATTATTTACAGATTAACAAATACGTATGACTTACAGATGTGAACAGAATATAGACCCATTAGATAGTTTTTGTTTACAAATGTAGGTATAGGTACCTAAAAAATTTATAAGATTATTTTGTGAAAAATATTGTTAAGCTATTTGCTTTTTATTTTTATTATAATGTAATTTGAAAATTGTGATTATATTTCTTTGCATTATGCAAAAGAACAATTTTCAAAATTAATGGCTTTTAAAAACACTAAATTTTATTGTAACCTACACTACTTAGAAAGAAACGCGTAAAATTAATTTGTTTATTGGCAACAATAACGAATTTGTGTGGTTTTTGAAATATTCTTTCTGGAAATAAACAGAATAGTTCTCCATAATAGTATTTCATGAATTTAAATCATTTGGTTTTTCATTTTATTATGCATAGAAGGGGATCAAAAAGTCTTACGTAAAGATATTTATGAATAAGAATACATAATTAAAATCGTTATTACTAGTAAGTATAAAAATATTTTCTAATTACTCAAAACTACGGAGCATTTTTCATTGTATCTGCGGGTCAAAGCTGTAAAGTTACCAACACTTCTTAGTTTTATCGTAACTAACTAATTTAATTGTTGCTATTATGATTGAGACATTTGCGACCGTAACAGAATAAAACATAGATCATAACTAGGCGTCGAGAATATTTTATTTAATGTCAAATCAGTAATTTTAGCGACTCAATAATAATACTAGTATTGGTACAAAAGTAGATAATTTGTGCACAAAACTGATTTCGTGCGGGACAAAATAGGTGCTTAATTATTTATTGAGTGTATAGATTGCTGTTAATTTGAAAATAGTTTAATTAATCTAAGACAAAAAAAAATGTGTGGGATTAAGTATTTTGGTGATAAATTTTTTTTTACTATAGCAAATATAAAGAAGACCCTCAGTTTACTTGTATTCATTTTCTTTATAAATGTATAAATAAATAAAAAATTCAGTGTAGTAAAACAAACTGCATTGTACTAATGCGTCACTGTTACAAAATAAGCGAAAAATGAACTTATTAAATATATTTATTTAAATCACAGCAAAATACAGATAATTATTTTTAGTAACCACTAGGCATGTAATATGAAGTGAATTAATAATTGATTTTTTTTGTAAAATTAGTCTCCATTTCCTTGGAATTATATTATATAAAAATTGTACTTTTGCGAAATTCATTTTTCTTTTAATATATGGTATCCAGTGGCCATGCGCCTATGACATCAAAATTATTTCGAATTTTAAGGTAGTTCACCAGCTACCGTCCAGGCCAAAAATTTGATCGCACTGAACGTATACTGCGCATTCTACGATGACGCCTCTCTAAAGAAAACTTTTGGTAGGTGACTGTACTTTCTTGTGCCGTATGTCATAAGTATGTACACCCATATCGCTACGAAACGTTGTTAAAGGAAAGCTGGCAACGTCGCGCTTTAATCGGAAGAGGAAGGGGGGAACAGTTCTAGCAGAGAGCCGCTGAATCCAGCCGTAGTTTCAAATTCGCCGTTTTGATGTGACTTATTGCCGCTGTCAATTTTGACGTATTAAAAATAATATAACAAATTATATATAGATAACACATAGTACTTACATTTGCATTTTTTGTATTTTTTATTCATTTATATCTTTGAAAAACCATATAACAACGTTATAATAGCTAAATTGATTTTTTGACATTCTAAAAATGACATTTAAATGTGATATCTGCTGGATCGTAGCCTACTTTATTAATACAAGACCGGGAAACAACTCAAATTTTGTTTCAAAATCTGATCAAAACTCTAGTTCTAAAACCGGTAATGAGGGCGTGATTTATGCCTGCTGTCATTTAAATGTCATTTTGAGACTGTCAAAAAATCAATTTAGCAGTTCTAACGTTGTTATACAGTTTTTCACAAATATAAATGAATAAAACATACATTAAATGCAAATGTAAGTAATATTTTTATCAATATATTATATTAGTTTTACCCTTCCCCCTGACGTAAACATACAGGGTTGCCGCTGCCTCTGTCCTTCAAGTTTTTCTGTCGTCGAGTACATTATTTTACACTACGATTACTCTGAAACTGTACGTCAGATCGCTTTCATCGTTTGAAATAACATTCGAAACATATTAAACTACTATATATTAGTTTTTTATTAAAATCTATAGAAGCAAAATGATGCTATTAATCAAAACGTTGGTTTTGGTAGCGTTGGTCCTATGCTTCACGTGTTAAAATGTCTGACTTTCGCGGCGAATAGCTCATTTTCTGTACGTCAGAAGTTTATAAAAAATTAACTGTGCATGTATTAGATCATGCTTAACACATAGTTAAATTTTTATGAACATCTATAGAAACTCGATTTACTGGTGAACTACCTTAAATGACACAAAAGAGACTCCTGTATTTCACTTTCCACACCAGCAGTAAGTGCCTGTGAGGTGATGTCTGGTAAACGCCGGCATGATACGCATATGTCATCATCATTACTGATTTCTGCGATTAAAGCTAATTGACACACCCAGAAATAGGTAATAATAATAATAATAACATTTATTGTTTCTAAGCAGTGCTTCATACAATGGATTGGTACAAAAGTCATACAAAATTATTTGTAGTCTATAGAGTACATGCATATATAATATAATTTTTTTAAATAATGTATACATATATAAAAAACAGCATATACCATTTATTACATATTAATAATGACAAATTTTAAATTTAAATGAATTTAAAGGAATTTTTGATTTTAAGCTATATAGCCCTATTTACATTTAAAAGTAGCTATCACATATACACATATTTTAATTATAATGGATTCAGTGACATTTTGAACTATATAATGACTCAAATAACATAACAAAAACAGATATAAATACCATTTATTAGCAATTAATAATTAATAACAAAATTCTATTTTATATGAATTTAAGGATAAATGAATTTAATGGAACACTTTACACTATATGTTTACCCAACTTAAATTATCGAAGTTAACCTGATATGGTTAATTTAAATTAATGCGAGAAAGTAATGTATTTTTAATTGTAACTCTGGATGGATGTTTATTCATTTAAATAAAAGCTTCGGATTTTCAGGGCAGAAATTGTATAATAGAAGATATGGTCAATTTTGTCTTTTGATAAATTGGTAAATAAACTATAAAAATTTCTTTCAGTAAAGATTGGTGTGTTGTATCTATTCAGAAAGTGATCTCTAAGGTGTGCATACATAGGACACTCAAGGTAGAAATGATAGGCATTTTCAAATTTTTGTAAGTTACAAATTGTACATAATAACTCTGAATTGAGCTCGTATTTAATATTTTTGTAAAATAAAAGTAGGCGAATTATTTTTGAGCTGATACCGTTATGATATAGTTTGAACCACAATTTTTTATAGTTGATTGAGTCAAATGCACGCTTATAATCAATGAAAAGAGTATATACCTTTTGTTTACTAAGCCTTAGGTGAATGTTTACTATACCCATTAGCGTAAATATATTATCGGTAGTACTTCTTTTCTTACGAAATCCGGATTGAAATTCATTTAATAGTTCATGTTCTTCTAGAAATGGTTCTAAACGATTGTGCAAAATTTGTGTAAATATTTTAGAGATTGATACAATAAGGGCAATACCTCTATAATTGTGTGGGTTTTTCTTATCACCTTTTTTAAACAGCGTTTGTAACTGCACCGTATTCCACGTTTTTGGTATATTACCTGTTTGAAATATTAAATTATATAAATTTAGCAGATAGTGCTCCCAGGCAGGGGTAAGATGTTTAAAAAATTCATAGGTTATACCATCTATGCCAGGGGCCTTGTTCAATTTACATTTCATTATACTCGATTTTAATTCTTCTAGTGATATAGATGAATCTAAGAATGGGTGTTGACAATCAAAGAAATAAATATGTTCGTATGAGGTTTTGCTATATATTTCATTATAAAATATTTCCCAGTCTGTAATATTTACTTCATTGGGTTGAAAATATGTTTTTCTCAACTTTTTTACGGTTTGCCAAAATGAATTATTATTTTTAGAGTTAGATAATAAATTTTGAATATTATTTTGGTAAGATTTTTTTGCATTTTGAATGAGTATTCTGTAGTTTCTTTTTGCAATTATATACGTTTCTAGATTATTAAGTGCCCTGTTTTTGTGGTATAATTTTAGTAGAATTTTTAATTCCTGTTTTGAATTTTTGCATTCTGTATTAAACCAAGGGTTAGTCCCTGATGGTATGTTATTAGCCTTAGTAACTTGTAACATACCTGAGTGACTTGCCGCATCTTTAATAGCATTTATTAAGTTATTATTTAATGCTTCTGTTTCAGTGCTATTGAAATACATCCTATCTGAATTTTCTAAGTTATATTGAAACGATCCTAAATTATTTTCATTAAATTTAAATTTGATAATAAAATTAGTTTTTGTCTTTTGGTTTACAGTACCTTGTTGAGAAAATGAGCTATTTTCAATATTAACTACACACATACTATGATCAGAGCAATTAAATGAATCCACAATTTCAAAACTATTAATTTTAGACAAAAAACCAACGCTTACCCATGCATAATCTACTGTGCTTTTACCATTTGTAGTCATATAAGTGTAGTTCCCCGGAATATCTCCCGTTGTCCTGCCATTTAATGTGAATAAGCCAATGTTTTCTAATAATTCGACTAACTTTCTACCTCTGGTGTCCGTGACGTCATGCAAAGATTTTCGAAATTCCCAAACATTGTTACAGTAAAAAGAATTTTCTGGAGCTTGATTAAGCTGTCCAATTTTTGAATTAAAGTCTCCGATTAATAAGAGATCGTATTCTGGGTATTGACCTAAAAACGAAACCAAAGATTCATATAACATTGTTAGGCAAATTTCATTATCAAGGTCGGGTTTAAGATATACTAAACAAATCAAGTATTTATCAGAGTGAGTAATTATTTTTAGAAAAATCCATAGATTACTATTTTCTAATATTTGAAATTCAATATTTACATTATTTTTCAATAAAATTAACAGCCCGCCACTTGCCCTTCCTCTACTTTTTTCTTTCGTTGCTGCACTATATGAAATTATTTTATAATTATTTAAGAAATCAGGTAAAGTTATATTGATATCACAAAACTCCATCCAGGTTTCTGTTAAGCAAATTAAATCACTACGTACCATTCTGGATTTTGACTCAGTGTCAATATTAAATAAAGAATTAAATCCATGAACATTCCAAAATAGTACGTAGAAGTTGTTTAAACTAAATTTAGTGTGCAGATCCAAATCATCTGAGCTAGAGTGATTAGAATGATTGAAACAATCAATGATTTCATTACTAGAGGGGTTATTACGCAACGGGTTTAAGGTAGAATTTACATATCTTAGTCATGTTTTCTTCAGTGGAGCATGTGGGTCCTCTTGGGGTGTAATTGTTTTGACCACGGGGTTGGGGGTGGGTTGCAGCAGATTAAATTTCTTGATTGGAGGTTTCGGAGGTGAATCTGTTGAGGACTGGCTACCCCTATCCCTTTTTGTTGAATTTGATTGTGGCGTAATTTGAATGTCATTGACAAATAATTTGAGTCCACGAATTTTCACCGATTTTCCGTCTTTTATATATTCCTTACGGAGTTTTAACAATTCACTTTTCTTTTTCTGTTCCTCGGATGTTAAATCGTCACCCAAGTAAATGTTGGTACCTTTTAAGTATCTTCTGTTTGATGATATCATATTTTTATTTTCTAGCGAAGTGAATGCGACAAGAACCGGTCTATTTTTACCGATCTTTTTAATACCTATTCTTTTTACGTCTATATCTGGATTAGTAAGATTTATTTGGAATGTATGATTTATGAACTGCAGTACTAGCTGTTTCAATGTACCACTTTCAGTTTCATCATCTTTAAAACCGTAAAAAAATAGATTTTTCATTTTAATTTGTTTTTCCATATTATAAATCACCTTTTGTTGAATAGTAAGAGTTTCCTCTAATTGTTCCACTCTTTTTTTAAGGATCTGGAATTCACCATTAAATTTTGCGATTTCTTCGTAATTTCTTTGTAGATTGTTTTCTATCGTGTCAAGTTTTTCTAGTTTTTTTAAAATTAAATCAGATTTGTCACCATTATTATCACCCATTATGATAATTTAGTGTGTTTTGAATTAGTTTTAAATGCTCCTCTGTTGTAGAGGTTATTTTTCACTTTTTCGATTCACTTAAATTAAACAATAGATTTCTCACACAATATATTATAAATAACTGAAGTATCACCACTGCACTATACTTTAACAGGAGTATTTTGAAAAAATAGCTGTTAATAACTTCTGTCCCTTTAACAAAATGTTCAATATAAAACTCTGATTTTTCAATGTTTATGTTTGTTGACAGTTATTAGTGAGCGCCAAAATTGAATGAATATCCCTAGAGAGAGAGAGTTTAAAAGGTCACTACAAGTTTGATTTTGCTGACATCATGCTTCTCCTATAACCTTGTAATTTTTTTGCACTTTTTAGATTCCCTTAAATTAACCACGAAATATATTATAAATAACTGAAGTATCACTACTGCACTTAACTTTAACAGTATTATTTTGAAAAAATAGCTATTTTATAACTTATAAAACTTTAACAGAATAACCATTATAAAACTCTATGACTGATTTTTCAGAAGCAGGAGAAATAGGTAATATGTCGTGATGATATATTTTTTCTATATATTATATTAAAAGGATATCCAAATTTTGAAGATATTTCGAATAACAGCACGAAATTAGTTTTGTGCAAAAATTATCTACTTTTAAGTTAATACGAGTAATATTATAGTGTCGCCAAAATTACTAATTTGTCACTAAAGAAAATATTCTAACACCTAGTTCGATCTATGTTTTATTCTGTTACAGTCGCAAAGGTCGCCTTCATAATAGCAACAATTAAATTACTTAGTTACTTCAAAAATAATAAGTTTTGGTAATTTTACAGCTTTAACTCACAAATTCAATGAAAAATGCTTCGGAGAACGATTTGCAAGGGGTGTGGGTCAATGCAAATATATGCATAGAACACATGATCGTAAAAATTATATAAATCCAATATATTATTGAACTCTACTTGAGGTGTAGAGTTGAATGGTTTCGGTTCCAGTTTCCAGTGAGTACAAAACACATAAAATCGTATGTAAACATCGATTTTGCATTCAACAGAACTAGTTTTTATCCAACATTAAATTCCAGCTCCTCCTTCATCCTACTTAAACCACGGTTAATGGTATATTTGCCGTCCGTGAGAAGTTATATGTATTGTATATGTATATTAAGCGTCGTTGTGAGCCAACACGGAGCGAAGCGGAGCTTTTTGATGAGTAGATCTATGAAATGATGGCAAATATTTAATGTTAATATATATTTTGAGTTTAATAATAATAATAATAATAATAATAATAATAATAGATTTATTGAATGCCCGAGGGCCGACCAAATACAACATAAATACAGTGTAAACATTATTAACAAAGACGATATTTTTAATGTTTGATTGGTTTTACTGATAACAAGAATGCATTAACAGATATTTGTATTGAAACAATTTGGTGATCGGAATTTAGTGATTAATACCCTATCTATAGGAAATACATACAATGGTAAAATTTTAGTTTTAGAACAAAAGTTTAAATAATAAAGTTACTCTTAATTTAAAATGGCAATTAATTGAAATAATTCATTCCTGTTACGAAGTAGTAGTAAATTAAAAGTTTCTTTTTATGTTGCTTATACAGATAGTCATGAGAAATGATGATATGAAACAGGCAGATAGACCTAAATAAATGTCACTTTAAGGCTCGAGTTATATTAAAATTACTATTTTCACAAATAAAGATCATTTCATTTTATTAAGAGGTTCCATTATCTTTAATAATAATAAAATCAAAGTAAAAATTACATAAACACATAGACCAACAGTTTATTATTTGTTATATTTCTCATGGCACTGTGTAAACAGTTTGAAAATAGAACTTTTAATTTACGTGTGATTAATGACAGGATTTCTACACTTTTGATCTAAAAATTAGAATAGGGAATGATCTATAGCCAAACGAAAATTTTGCCATTGATTTCTTACACCGAGTGCCGGATGTTAGGGTCAGGTTATTATTTTAAATATCCTTTCTCATAGAAAATAAATCATATAACAAAAATTACACATTAAAAACTGCAAAATTATTTTTGTAAAATATCGTTAGGTTTATTAATAGATATGGATTTTTTATGGAAAGGAAGATTACGTTGATCAATTTTCGTTAGTTTAATAATAATAATTTTTTTTTGAATAAAATAAAGTATGCTATCCTTCTTTAAATCTTCAAACATTGAACTAAACTAAATCAAATAAGTATCAAACATTTATATCTGTTAATTATCATTACCAGAGATTGTAAAAAATCTCTAACATATGGGTGTGCATATGACTATGAAAGATTTCGCTTTGGTTTCTACATCAGAATAATGTATTTAATATTGGCAACGTTGCTGGACGTCATTGTAACGGTAGTATGAATAAAAATATACAAATCGGACGTCACAAAGTACGGGATATGCATGAAGTATATACTCTGGACGTCGGATTCACTCAGTTTGGAGGAGTTCATAATATCGTGAAATGAACGGAAACGTATATCGTTGTAAATTGATTTAATTGAAATTTGAACCGATATTCATAATCAGGGGGAAAAAATAGCCGATATACTTCAGAAATTCGAAGCCTATCTCTATTCCTTTCGGTGGTTGCCACAATGTCCTAGCCATGAAAGGACGCAGCAATGATAGTGGGATGTAAATAAATAAATATATATATATATATATATATATATATATATATATATATATATATATATATATATCGCACCCCTGTTTCAATAGTGCCATATCCCTAAAAAATTCAAAATTGACTTTTTTTGCCCAAAGTATACAGTACGAGGATGCCTACAATATGTAAAAGTGCCATATCAATATTTTAAATAAATTCCGCGTGAGGCGCCATGTGTCACTATTACCATTAGCTTATTTCGTTACTCCAAGCATCAAGAACAGTGCCATAAGCCAGTATGTCATCTCATTTCGTCGAGTGAGCTTACGAAAATCAATGCTATAGAGCCATAACCCAGCTTGTGATCCTTCATTCTCAATAAGTAAGTGATATTGATTGATGAATAGTGACTTATCTTGTTTTATGTCAGAGTTGAAATTAAATTAAAATAAAATTTATATCAACAGTACTGCCATATCACGTAACATTAATTTTTTTTTAGGATATTTGTAGATTTCACATTAAACTTCACATCAATAATTGGTAAAGATATCTTCAGTCTATATGTATACCGAATTTGGTAAGCCCAAGTACCGAAACAGCTGATCAAAAAAATATTACATTTACAATCGTGTTTGTTTTGCTTCTCCTGTAAAATTAACATTTATGAGGTTATGGCACCATTGAAACAGGGGTGCGATATATATATATATATATATATATATATATATATATATATATATATATATATATATATATATATATATATATATATATATTCAGTGTGTTAATTAAAACCTGGCCATAGGCGTTTAATATGGGAAATCAGTATTTCCTTGCGCAAAAGTTCCCAAATTATTTTAGACAAAAATACTTCAAATAAATGTTGTAGAGAATAAAATTCTGCACCCGAATTAGTAATTAGGATTTCATTTTTGACATTTCATAACCGAGAAAATCAATTTTAATTTTTTCTGGAGATAGCTGAGTTATAGCGGTAGCCATGGAATTCAAACAAAATTACGAACAAATGTATGCCACCTGAAGTGTCAAAAAAAGTTGTGTTTTGTGATTTTCGTTCAATAACATATTTCTTTGAAAGTATGAAAGCTTTCTCATGAAGAAAAGCTTCAGATTATAAAATAGTGGACAAATTCTGTTTGAGTTGCATGGCTTTCGCTATAAATCAGCAATCTTCAAAAAACTTTAAAATTGATTTTCTTGGTTATTAAATGTCAAAAATAAAATCTTATTACTAACTCTGGGACAGAATTTAATTCTCTACAACATTTATTTGAAGTATTTTTGTCTAAAATAATTTGGGAACTTTTGCGCAAGGAAATACTGATTTCTCATGTTAAACGCCTATGACCAGGTTTTTAATTAACACATATATATTTTCTATTGGTAGCCTTCCGTTTGTCATTGTCACCATTCTTCTTAATTTTTTATTTATTTTTTTCACTGTAGCCCATATTTTGACAACTCCTTCCGAAGGAACAACAAAACTATCTACGAATTAAAACATGCACATTGAAAAATAACAAAATAATTTTAGAAATAACAATATGTACTCGCTTTTGTTTGGCAATATAGCTTCAGTTGCATCTCAGGATGTTATACATTTAATGGAACTATTTGCGCAATATACCCACTAATGTATGTGACTATATTTTTCGAATATTCGGACAAGGATAATTACAATGAAATTTCGTAACTGTTTTCTTCGAGTAAATCTAAATTTAATACCATATTTCTTAATAATTTTTATATCGTTTATGTCTATGGTTGGCATAATCTTCGATTTAATCATATATTTAAAAGAGAAAAGTACGTCTGCATATTCTTATTGGATATTAGTTTGACTGCTACCACAAATTGCATTATGCAGAAATTTATTTTTTTGTAACTATTGTAAAACATCAACGCCGGTAAATTATTATTCCACCCATTTCGTCCTCTGCAATAACAATATATTGTTAATAATTCAAAAAAAATAATGGAAACTAGTTTAATACTTTCTGGCATAAAAAAACAACTCCATTAATATTTCATTTGCAGCATATTCAAATAACATTAAGATACAATAGAAAAATTCAGTAACAATAATTATTGATATATTTCTTCCGTCACGTCGTCTTATTTTTAGCGAATATTTCAATCGAAGATGATATTAAAATCTTGAAGCCCTTCATAAATTCTATTTCTTCCATTAAAACGTTTCGTTTTCAACTGAATAATGTTTCAGCAGACTGACTGTAAATTAAATAGATAATTAACTAATTTATTTTAAATGTGAAAATAATTTACCTGTAATCTGCTATATCTACTGCTGTTTATGAAACTGAATCTGTAGAATCGGCTGAAGAGACATTATCAACCGTTGTAGGTATGGCTGTTCAACTTCGTTTATCGAAAATCTAATTATCTTTTTTTTTTATCTACATGTTTTTGTTGATGCTGCACATTCATCTTTATATTTAGCCATTGTTAAGTATAAAATAGGTTTTGTGAATCAGTACTTTATTCACATATTTTATGATTTTTCTGGTAGGAGCAGATAACTGACAATAGGAACTTTCCAATAACAGCATTCAATTCCAGTCTTTCTTAATATTTGTAAATATTCTGTAAAAAAATAATACATACAAAATATACATACACATGCCTCCCTACATTTACCTATTAAAACACCGAGTAAACTCGCTCAAAATGTAAAAAAGTGTAAATTAAAACGATTTCAAATCATACCGCAACAAAACCAAACAATCAAAGTATAATGACATATGCAAACTTTATAAAGTTAATGTTACTATGCATGTCAATTACTATTTATTATTAATTTTAAAACGTTGATTGATTCTTATAGAAAATAACTCCACTTATTGTTTATGTTTATAAATAATATTATACTACTTCCAGGTTGCAAATTAATTAGAATTTATATTTTCAATTTTCTTAATAGTTATTTTATTTTCCTAATACGGTACGACTGCTAAGCGCGCGCAATTACCGTTCAGATGTAAAAATGGCGGTATTTAAACTATCACAACGCTAGATATATCTACCATGATACAAACGCTACTATTATAACTCATATAAACACAACTTTTGGCTTAATATAATTTGATTAATTTGAGAACTAAATAGGTAATTTAACAAAATAAATCCTTTAATATAAATTTTACAATAAATACAAATAATAAATAAATACAAAAATGCAAGAAGTAAACTTATTTCCATAAGTTCATAACTATTTACTTAATAATACATAGATAAGTACATATTACAAAATGCAACATATCAGTGTTAAGATATAGTATAATCTAAATATATAATAGAAATAATAGAGGGTTAATAGGGTTAATAGGGTTAATATATATATATATATATATATATATATATATATATATATATATATATATATATATATATATATATATATATATGGGTGCATACTCAACGCCCGAATATTCAAAACCAGAATATTCAAAACCAGAATATTCATGCACAGAATCATTCATTGCCCGAATATTCAAAACCAGAATATTCATGCACAGAATCATTCATTGCCCGAATATTCAACACCCGAATATTCAAAAACCGAATGAAAAAGTTTAGGCTACCTGTCACTAGATGTCACTACGAAAGCTAGTTCAACGCGTGTTCAATGGTGGTGCAACATATGCGTTGTCGATAATCTAGTGAACTTTAATTTGGTCAAAAGAAAGTAAGTGGACATACGTCTGCATTCAATCCATTCAACTGTCCACACCAACTGTCAAAAGTGACAGCTACACTAGTAAATAAGAGAACATATACTAAAAAACAAATTAATAAATATTATATTCCAAATTAATAACATATGTTTGGTGTACGTTTATTTCTTTTAGAACGAGTTAGCCACTATTTGATAAGGTGATTACAACAGGTATCACAAAAATTTGTGTAAAATACTGCCAAATGATTTAGCTTACTTATAATTTATTAATTTTATTTATAAAATGTCTTTTACAAATAGGAGATTTGTGTCATATTATGTAGCAACTTTCTGTTAAATTGATATATGTATATCTTAAATAATTTCCACTTGTAATACTTTGATGATTTAATTGTGGAGCAAAGGAATGTCAGGAATGTAAATAAATAAATTTACTCATTTTTTAAAGCAAACGAACGCATTTTATTCAAATATATACAAGCCCAGGTTCATAATAGTTAGCCAGCTTACATTTTCAAGAAATTTTCCACAAAATTCTTTCATAATATAGACTAAAAACTGTGGACCAAAAGACGTATGATAATAGCTCGACCGGCATTTAAAAGGTTTGTATTTGACATAAATAATTATTTCATAAAGTAACTAAGGGCCAATCTTACAATCTCTGGTTAAAATTTTAACTGTAAGTTAAATAAACAAAACCGAAACGAAATGAACTGTCAAATGACAAATTTATAATTGCTGTCAAAAATCCGATTCAATATTGTTCATTTAACTGGCAGTTAAAATTTTAACCACAGATTGTAAGATTGGGCCTAAAGTGAACAAAAAAAAAACGATGAGGTGCTGCTGATGAAGCAATTGAAGCTATGGAGATGATCCAGCTAAAAGAATCTATTGTAGCCAGCACAATATGGTCGTCTGTTTTCTGTAAATACTTATTTTGTATAAATTCCACATAGAATGTTTCTTGCAATAAATATATTTCCAGTAAAATTATTTCTCAAACATAATATTCTGACATCTGCCCATCAATTATATTTAAAGAACAGATTCTCTTTCCATAGTGGTGTATAGCAAGATTTATGACGTAATTTCTTTATAATAACCAAAATCTAATCAGCTTTTCATTTGGAAGCAAACTCAAGTATATACAAAAATTATAATTGTAGTATTGGAGTTATCGAACCTGAAAATATCAACACACAAATACACACACACACACGCACACACACACACACACACACACACACACACACACACACACACATACATACATCAGACATAATTGTAAAAATGGTAAAATCGTATTGTGAGGACCCTAAAACGTGCTTATTCATAAGAATCTCTCCATCGATTTTTTTGACCAAAGACAAAGGTTTGTTCGTTCCGCTACCCTGCATCTGCCGCAAACCGCGGAGGTGTAATTTGCTGTTCTATCCAGTGCATGGTTAACTGTAAACTTACTAGATTCTGTTCGTTCCATTTTTCCAGTAACTTGCGGTAAAAGGCGTAACCTCACAGACACTCATTGCTAGCGTGGAGAACACACCACAGGGTTCATTAATATTCGAAATAATTTTTGGCGTCGGTCGGGATCGAATCCGGGTCCTCAGATTCGCGACCAGGCACACGGCCACGAAATTTATAATAAAGTAAATTTATTTGATAACAATAGTAAACAATTAAAATAGTGGAGAATGGAATAGTATATTTTATTGGAAATAGTCACTAAATTGTGCAAACATCGACATTAAAAATTCAGTAATTGGCACTAAAGTAATCCATTATAAGACGATTTCATACAAATGTAGTGTTGCCAACCTTATGATAATTATATATGTAAAATAATTTGGGCGAGTGTATGATGTACAATAGTAAATTTTTACGTAAAATGATAAAAAATATGTGCAAGACGAACGAACTAAATAATTCCGATGAACAAGTTTCAGATAAAACATATAATTTTGAGTGTTCTCTACAATAACTTCAGTGTCGGAGATTAGCAATATTGAATGTCAGACTGACATATATAACCTATAAAAATAAATATTCCTGTCGGTTCTACAATTTTTCGATTTCAAATAAAACTTAATATGCACCTCGGCACTGAAGTTCCTTTTTATTACTTATGCTTTATTTTCCTCGGCTATAAGAACCCCGGCAAATAAATTCCACATTCGTAATAAAAATAGAACTTCAGTGCCTTGATACATAAATAACTACTTACTGAGTATCCTTTATAAATAATAGAACCTGAAGTATTTTCTAAAATAAATAATATGGCGGAAACGGATCGAACAGAAAAATAATTTTTAGTTATTTAAATTATTACCACGGCGATAGGCAGTAAATTGCAAAATACAGCATAGCGGAACAAACAAACCTATTTTCCTTACCTAAAAGGTGACTGAAGGTAATAAATGGAATTAAAAATTCTTTTCAAAAAAATATTTGGGTGGCCCTGAAAGAGCCGATTTAAATATGTAAAAACACATTTTACATACTGTATTGTGGCGGATGTGGCCAGTTTATGGTTACTGTAAAAAAACAAAGATATATTTGTAAAAAATAATTTAAAATCAAATATACTATAATGGTAATTTTATAATACTAGCGACAGTTCGTGCTCTATGAATTTTTAGATTAACAGTGTAAATGAAAAAGTTGTTTAGAATTAAAATCTACGTCGAATTTGTTTATTTTTATTGTTTTATCTTAATTTGATATTCTAAGTTTTTTCGCAGTACCAATAAAAAATACATTTTAAAAAATCCTTTGAATTGAAATAATATCTGCCCTGCACAATAGGCAACGACCTCTATTCTGCGTCCTAATTACATTTGCACACATACACAGGTGGCCGCATGGTAATCACAGTTGTTCAAATTTCAGGACTGGTGTTTTATAAAAAAATAATAATATGAATGAGAAGTTCAATACAATACATTAATCACAGCCGGCTCTAATACTAGCCATGACCATACATGTGGCAACGTCGCATTAGATGATGATGGTGGCCCGACATTTGTGGCGTGCGCTAGAGCGCTAAACGCTTTTACAGAAACAACATTTTGCAATAAACTACATTTATTGAATTCTACAGTAGTAGTTTTACATAAGTAGTTTTTAAAATAACATCTTAAATATAACAATACATGCGGTTTTTGACAGCTACTGTCAATAAAATTGAGACTTTTGTTTAAAAGATCATGAACACTTGATTTTAGCTCTGGAACAATAGCACTTTTGTAATGTGACAGTATGTTTATAAATTGAGACCACCTGTTTACTCTAAAATCTGCACCAACAATTCACTTTAAGTCTGAATAGGACAACTTATTTTTGTTACAAAATATTTCTACTGTTAAGCTCTTGTCTATTTTAATACTTCTAGAAATTGTTAAGACTTCATCGAAACAAATTATGTAAAAATATATACAACTGTCAGTGATTTTTACATTGAAATCACCTATTTGGTCATTCTTAAAAAAATCATCAAGTTTTGCTCTCTGTTATTCGGGTAATGAATATTCGGGCGTTGAATGATTCTGTGTATGAATATTCTGGTTTTGAATATTCGGGATTTGAATGATTCTGTGCATGAATATTCTGGTTTTGAATATTCTGGTTTTGAATATTCGGGCGTTGAAGACATTCCCAAACGTATTTCCATCACTTGAGAACCAAATGTACGACACAGCCACATAGGAGAAAAATTTCATATCAAAAGATTAATATCGACAAAAGTATTTTATATAAATATTTATATTATAATAAAAATATCCTTTAGATTATATTGATTTTTGTTATTATATTTCTTACTTCATTTCCTTTCCATAAATTATGAGATCCTTATTTTCTAATAATATTCAAACAGAAAATTAATCATAATGTTCATTCGTCATAAATATGCAATAAGTCAAGCTCAGTCTAAATCTTTTCTAGATATTTTGTTGTTGTTTATAATGAATTGATATGAAAGCAAGTTACTAATTTTTTTGTACCTCCCCGTAGCGTGACACTGCAACAAAAAATAAGGAGTAATTTATTATAACTGTTATTCTTTTTATTTATAATAATTCGTAAGCGAAACGGATTCATATTTCATATAGGAGATATATGAAAAATATATCTAGGTACATGGGATATACTACACAAATTTAAATTTGTTGAAATTGCCGCGTTTTGAAAGCCAAACTTACACTCGGTAAATTTAGCTCCTGGGGAATTTGTTTATTATTATTATAATTTTATTTGTACTTTCCTTTCCTAGGACGGATCTTTATGATTTTTTTTCACACCCGTCTACGGGTGGCGCCATATTGAAATGTATATTAAATAAGTTGTTATAATATATATTATTTATTTATTATAATTTCATGGTGGTACGCGAAATTATATAGGAGATATCTAAGAATATACGAAAAATATAAGTCGACTCGTAAAATCTTTGTTTTTTTTTCACACCCCTCTACGGGTGGCACCATATTGAAATGTATATTAAATAAGTTGTTATAATATATATTATTTATTTATAATAAGTTCATAGCGGCACGCGAACTTATATAGGAGATATCTAAGAATATACGAAAAATATAAGTCGACTCGTAAAATCTTTATGAATTTTTTTCACACCCCTCTACGGGTGGCGCCATATTGAAATGTATATTAAATAAGTTGTTATAATATATATTATTTATTTATAATAAGTTCATGGCGGCACGCGAACTTATATAGGAGATATCTAAGATTATACAAAAATGCAAGGCGAGTCATAAAATCTTTATGATTTTTTTCACACCCCTCTACGGGTGGCGCCATATTGAAATGTATATTAAATAAGTTGTTATAATATATATTATTTATTTATAATAAGTTTATGGCGGCACGCGAACTTATATAGGAGATATCTAAGAATATACGAAAATGCAAGGCGAGTCATAAAATCTTTATGATTGTTTTTCATACCCCTGTACGGGTGGCGCCATATTGAAATGTATATTAAATAAGTTGTTATAATATATATTATTTATTTATAATAATTTCATGGCGGCACGCGAACTTATATAGGAGTTATCTAAGAATATACGAAAAATATAAGTCGACTCGTAAAATCTTTATGAATTTTTTTCACACCCCTATACGGGTGGCGCCATATTGAAATGTATATTAAATAAGTTGTTATAATATATACTATTTATTTATAATAATTTCATGGCGGCACGCGGACTTATATAGGAGATATCTAAGATTATACGAAAATATAAGTCGAGTCGCACAATCTTTATGATTTTTTTCGCACCCTCCTACGGGTGATGCCACATTAAAATATATATTGATTAATTTGCTATAATATATATTATTTATTTATAGTAATTTAAAGGCGGCACGCGAACTTATATAGGAGATATCTTAGATTACATAAAAATGAAGGACGGGTCACACTTTCTTTATGATTTTTTTTCACACCCTCCTACGGGCGGTGTTATATTAAAATATATATTATATAATTTGTTATAATGCATACTATTTATTTATATTAATTTCAAGGCGGCACGCGGCATTATATAGGAGATATCTAAAAAAATATGCACATAGGATAGATAACGTAAACTTTATTATTTTTTTACAAATTCCCTACGGGTGGTTCTATTACACAATATATATGAGTATATTTGTTATAATACATACTATTTATTTATAATAATTTCGATGCGGCACTCTCAAGATATTTAGGGAATAAATCAGGCCCGTAGCCAGGATTTTTTCTCGGGGGGGGCTTCGAAACAAAAACTTTCTCATATGGGAACGCTATATCATATCTCTTTAAAGTAATTGCGAAAATTCTTTTCGCGCGTGATTCAAATAATTTGAATAGGTATTTTCGTTACTAGGACGGCAAAGTTCGTATTCCGAAACGAGTGTACTTTCGGAACGAGGCGAAGCTGAGTTCTAAATGACACTCGTGAGGAATCGACTTTTCCGTCGTGTAACGAACATAGTTTTTCGTGACAAACGCGGGAGAAGGCCATTTTTACAGCCCGAAGGGCTGGAAAAGTGGGCTTTATCCCGCGCGTGTTAAGAAAATTGACTTTTTTCCAAAGTGAAAATTCACGTTTTCAAAAAGCTAATATTCACTTTCTCGTAGTGAATATTCACTGTTTCAAACAGTTATAAGTCGTATACTACGGAAAAGTGAAATTTCACTTTTTCAAATTTAGATAGTATGATAGATACCTTTGGATAGATGTAAACGAAATTTATAAGAATTTCGGGGGGGGGCTTCAGCCCCTCGAGCCCCTCCCCTGGCTACGTGGCTGGAATAAATACATTTGTTGATTATATACTGCCATAACCTATAAAGTTTATGTGGTTAGTATCATCAAAATTAATAAATTACCTGCGTCTGATAATTTTATATGTATTATTTTTATTTATTCTTTCGTTTAATATATACTTTATTGTCATTTATTCCTTAATTTCTATAATAATTACCACTGGTATATCTGTTAGGTCATGGTAATGCAATGTATAATGTTTGTTCACAATAGGTTGTGTTACAGAAGTGGCCGCTAGAATTGGCCGCTAGAATCACTCTGGTTATTCATTTGATGTAATCTTTGTAAGATTGATTTGTAGTTGAAGTAGATTTTTTATAAAATACTAAGCAATGATTATAGTATTTTGTGAAAAAAATGCTTCAACTACACATCATACAAATTAGAAGTAATTAATAAACCGAATATATCCATATTAATTGTAGATAATGTTTATACCGATCGAGATTTAAATTAAATTAATTAATGCTTCCATGCATCAGACGGCGCCATTGATGTGGTTCCGATACGTACGTTTCTTATCTAGAATAGATATGGTCTGTGATGAAGAATATAAACAAGCAATCATAACCAAGAGATGGTGAACTAGTTGAAATATGCACCACACAACAACGTGCAAATAAATATGTACATAACTTTTTTGTAGATATAAGATGCATTATTTATTTAATTAATTTGTATTTTTCGTAATATTTTTTTAAATACTTTTTATGTGTAATATTTATTGTTCATATATTGTTGTGCATTAATATTTTTTAATTAATTTTTTTGTATTATATAGTATAAATAAAACTAGAATTAAATTATTTATTTTTCCTACCACCATTTATGTTTATACCATAAAAATTAGGTCGAAACAATGCCCTAAAATGAGGTCGAAACAACCTCTTAAAAGACGTCGATATAACGTCTTAAAAAGACGTCGATACAACGTCTTAAAAAGACGTCGATACAACGTCTTAAAAAGACGTCGATACAACGTCTTACAATGACGTCGAAACAACGTCTTATAATGACGTCGATACGTCTTATAATGACGTCTAAACAACGTCTTAAAATGACGTCGTACAGCTCCACGCTGAGACGTCTTCTAGACGTCTATGTGACGTAAATTAGGACGTCACAGTGACATCGATTTTAGGTCATTTGTGTTACTTGGGTTTTGTTTTTAATTTTAAAGGCATAGTGATAATGAACTTTTATATTCAGATAAAAAAATCTTTAAATGGTATCACTTTCAATTTAGCATTCTATTAAAAAAATGTTATTTTGTTGAATAAGTCGCGTATTTGATGTTCAATTGTTTTGCTTTTTTCACCGTTACATTTTTCATATAATATCGCCTAACTTTGTCCATTTAACCGTCTTTCTATATCTTCAAATAAGAAAGTTTGCAATGGTGGCTCGTTTATGGCAGACACCTGTACGTATTTTACACCAATTCCATACAGAAAGTTCCTTAATATAGTAGCTGTTTCCATGGTTATAGCATAGCTTGCTGCTTTTAATTTCTTTATAATTTTTTTAAATCTATACCCATTGAATTTGAATTATAAAATGCAATCAAATCGTATAGAAAATAAAATTTAACAGCGCTTTTTCAAGAAAAACTGCAAAATTCTTTAAATGAGGGGACTTTCGGTTGACGAATTATAACCAAAATCTAATCACGTCTGCACATGGATGTAAGGAAGAGAAATACGTAAAAATCGTTTTTTTTTTGGTTATCGCGGCTGAAATTATCGTCTCACACACACATACAGACATCATAGTAAAATCGTATTCTAGGGACCCTAAAATGTGCTTAATCATTAAAAACTCACCATCGATTTTTTTGAATAAAGACAACACCTTCTTTACCTAAAGGTGACGGAAGGTAAAAACAATGTAATATTATCAACACGCTTGCGAAATGAGAGCGTCGAAGGAAGCAATTTTTTTATCGTTAACTTCCATATATTATACAATTTTAAGTGGCTCCCATCAAACCCAAACCATTAACAAATACAAGCTATCAGTGTCATGGTGGCCACTGTTTTCAAATTTCACATGGTCAAAGTGCTTACGTTACCGCTGCCATATATGATTACCCAAGTAACACTGACCGACGGTCGACCAAAAAGTGACGTCGATTTCAGGTCGAATTTAAGTCATATTCTGCCGTCTAATCCGACGTCTATACGACGACATTGTGACGTTGATTTTTGGTCTGAAATAGGTCTATTTAGACGTCTAATCAGACGTCTATACGACGACATTGTGACGTTGATTTTTGGTCTGAAATAGGACTATTTAGACGTCAGATTTGTGGTCGCTATGACGTCTATATGACGACTTTATATGGTCATAATTAGGTCTATTTAAACCTTTTTTCCACGTCTTATTTGACGTCTTTATGACGATTATTTTTACTTTATTATTAATATTATTAAAAATTCATATTTTAAATTTATTTAATTTGGCAATTAATAACACACGAAGGGATATATTATTTTTATTTATATATCAATTCATTATGCAAAACTATATAACAATATATTGTTCATTATAATGATTTTTAAAATTAGAATATATGTAAATATATATATATATATATATTTATTTAATTATTGTCATTACCAAAATCTACGAATAGAAGCAGATTGGCACACCCAAATATAGGTATGTCGTGGTGATATTTATATTTTATTTATTTAAAACATATTAAATGTTTACATAATTATTAATGCGAAACGGAAACAATTTATATCTGTTATATTTTTTGGTATAAAAATCATGGATATATTAATTTTCAACAATTTAAACAAAACCTAGTTGCTAATACAAAAGCAAATGTATAAATAAAAGGAAATATATAATATAAAAACAAAGATTTATCTATATAGTTTTACGGTTTTACCTGAGCATTTCCTATAGCTCCAAAAATCCCACTTTCCTAAGTTTTCCAAGAATCTTTACATCTTCCCTTTCAAGCTATTCTAGAACGATTGGATTTAAGTAAACCATCGACAAGGAGACATCATAGTGATTTTTAATACATATTTCGGTCTGCTGATCTTGACCAAGTTGCATTTTTTTTTTTTAATGGAAACTTAATTTCTAATTTCTCTTTTGTATAGTTTGGCAGTTGCTGTAATAGAATTTGTTGGTACAAATTCTATTCAAACTGCCGAAATGTTGGCTGCGTAATAAAAATAAAATTTATTGCGCTTGGTCCGAAAATTTGAAATATAAAAAAAAATTGGTTCGGGCAATTAACAATTATTACCAGCAGGCCAATTCTGAATATAAATTATACGAGGTGGAGATTTTAGAATAATTTGGTAAGTCGAAAGAATTATACTTTCATTTTTGTATTTACAACTCTTTTCTAAAATTAAAAGAAATTACAGCAAAATAAAAATAAATCAAATAAAAATTGACATATGCTCAGACTACTGTATATGTATGAACGCACCCTCCGCCATTTTTGTGTTGTGTCATGCCAGCCAGAGATATTTACTGTAACTGTATAAACATCTCTGTTTCCAGCATTTTAATTACCACGGGAGAATACTGAAAATAACATTTTTTAATGCGAACATTGAAAATTTAATATATTGTAAGTAGAACAGTATACTGTTCGTGCACCAAACAAACCAAACGAATTTTGTCGCGTGCGGAAAATTCCGCATGATTTCAAGAATAGGTCCCCTGGGAAAAGTAAGGCTTCTGGTGGGGATGAAACTTCTTTAGAGGCCACTGGTTCTAAGGACGATGGAATTTCGGCTACAGCTGAAGTGTTTCTGGGTTCATCTTAAAGAAAATTAAAGAATTTTTATCCTAAGTATAAGGTCGTATTTATTCCATAGGATAACAATGCGATTTATCGAATGCGATTTGCAATTTGCTTTCACATTATACGATAATGTATCGTCGCACGCTCGCTACAATAGATCTTATTCTAATTCAAATTATATGAATGCAAGATACACTTACAATCAAATATAAAATAATCATCGAACGGATTATTAAGGGGTTCGATTTGTTCCCCTATTATAACTTGTGCTCCAGCCTCTGTTAATTGAGGAACGTAAGTGCCTCCTCCAGTTTTAAATAACTCTTTCTAAAATGCAAAATTCAATTGTAAATTAAAATATCTATAATTTTATTTAAAATTTGTTCACTTTATCATCTGCAGCCTGTTTTTTAATTTTTTTAATTTCCTCAGATTGTTGAGCCAGATATTTTCTTTTCTAAATGAAAAAATGAAATAATAATAACGAATTTAAATATTTCATAAAATTCTGAAAAATATCCTACATGACTTTCTGCTACATCTCCTCTTACTTTTCTTTTAATATTTTGAAAAAAGATTTCCAATTGTTGGGAAGTTCTTATATCCTCCCCCAGAGAATTTGCATTAAATTCACAAGCAATTTTCTCCCACACAGTTGCCTTTTCTTTAAGGGATGCCCCATCTGTCTTTTTGTTCTCGATTACGTTAGCATATCTGCAAAAGCTTAATTTTTAAAAAGTTCAAGTAAATGTCATTTTTAACATACTTTTGAACAAGTCGCATGAGTTCACATTTGTCCCTCTCAACAAAATTCCTTCCCCTTTCTCTTTTCTTTTTGATTTCTACCGGATCACTCATTTCCAAACTCATTTCAAAATGACAGCACAAAGAATAGGCAGTTGTTTTCAAAATTGACGTTATAGATTAGTTTTTTTACCTCATGCCACCCATATAAAAAAAATAACTAAATCATATTAACAGCCTGTTAGTTAATAGAAACATTAATTGTTATCTGTGGAACAGAACTAAATTTAATTGACATTAAAAATTAACAGTATTAATTAACAGCATTGTTAAGTATCGCGTTGCTTGGAAGGTCCTTGCAGTGACACGAAAATTTATGAACGAACGCTGATTTAATAAACAACAATTGGATCAGATATACCACTTTAATTATAACATACATATATACAATATTTACATCAAAAGACGAATGTGTGTATGTTCAACGATATGAACTGTTATTACGAATTATCTTCAACTATCAACTATTGTAAAACTATTAACTATTGTCAAACTATTTTCAACTATTGTCTATCAACTCTATTCTTACTGTTGCAAACACAGAATTTAAGAGAAATTCTTGCAATTGTTACCGCCCTCTACAAGAGGAAGGCACCAATCACAGGAAAAATCCAAAAAAAATGAGGTGCTAAACAAAATGTTCTGGACATGCATTACAGTACCTGGCGAAGGATAAATACTCAACAAATGCAAATTTCCCCGACTTAATCTTAAGTCCAATACAATGGGGTGCAGATGGTCAACAGGCGACAGATTACATTTAATGGCATATAATAAAAATATAAACTAATAAAGTTAAAAGCATACTAAACCTATAAACTCATAAACTTAAATAGACATTGAGATCAAACGAAATATAATACAAAGAAATGTATTGTTACTTGCAATATGCTTTTGCGAAGCGAACAAGCATGTTAAATTGAAATTGGTGGAATCGACCACTAGGGCCGGTTTCATAAAGGTCCAGTTAAATTTACTTCCAAAGTAAATTTAATTGTGTGAACAAATTCGAATCAGTTTCCTCGTTCTTATGACATTAAATTTATTGCTGTCAAAAAATCGCAGTGCATTTGTTCAAATTTTTAAATTTACTTTGGAAGTAAAATTTAATCATAGATTAAATTGTTTTATGAAACCGTGCCTTAAAGTCGCTGAAAAACGAAAGATTTTTGCTGGAAAATAAGATGGGAGTAAATCTGTCAATAATATTTATGTAATAAATTATTTTTTATTATCTTTTCATAGTATAATTATTTAATATGTTGTAATACAAGAGAACGGGCACTCAGCTGTTTCCGTAACTCACTTCATTAGCAAATAAATGAGGCCGAGCGACAAGTACGCCATCTATTCAAAGCGAGTTTTCCTTAGCGGTAATTCAAAATCTGAAATAAATTTGTTGTCTTACAAAACGAATTTCTCTTGTATTTCATTATGCGAGTTTAGTTATGGTTTTTATAATACATGTGACCTGCAAGAAGTTACCATCTGATATACAACCTCGTTATGTAACAAAAATCAAGTTAATTTGTAATATTGGCCCGCACGATTGAGATGAAAGTGAGTTTTCGAAGGATATATAGGATTTTCCGAATAATTTGCCAATGGATATAATCAATTATTTTGTTACCAATAAAAGTGTTTACACCCAAGAGCAATTAAACTCTTTCCGGGGTTTAAAATCATATAAATATAACCGGTGTAGTTGGGTACGCGATATTAATGTGAAGAAATTTGGAAAACTTGTACCTACTAGTAAAAGAAAAGGTGAGTAATCTATTTATACTGCAATATATTAATTTAATGCTTTATTATACACATTTTATTACAAAAAAAACATTGCTAAAAATGAAAATACTTCTTTATCTGAGTCTTTCATTATTTATTGAATGGAGAATATATCCTGAGTTCCTGAGTACGGTAGTGGTGGAACAACGTAGGACCGTACAAGTCAAAGTTTCTTAGCCTCTTCAGGCCATAGTCCAGCGTCAGCTATTTTTCCATGTCTTCCACGAGGAAATTTCCATTTGTTTTCCAAACTCGTTACGGACACATCTTGTATAACTAAAAGAACTGTCGCTAAATGATTGCGCGTTTCCGAAAGACTCGATGTACATCTGCAGTGACCACTGTGAACTCTTTCAGCTTTTTCGGCAATTATCCACACGACCAATAACTCTTCGTTCACTATTTGTGAATGCATAACCTATAAAATAATATTACATATAATAATATATGTGTATAATAAAGCATTAAACTAACATATTGCAATATAAATAGATTACTCACCACTAGTAGGTACAAGTTTTCCAAATTTCTTCACATTAATATCGCGTACCCAACTACACTGGTAACACTTTTGTTGGTAACACCTTCTGTAATATCAATCGAATATCGAATGTTGGAATGCATTTAAATAATTGTCAAAAGTTGGAACCAGGGCAGCGAACCCGCCAAAAACTGGGTTCGGTTCAGGTATAACAATCTTTATATAAAAATAATTTAAAATGCGAGCAGGGATTTACGCAAGACAAGAAACGAACACAATTTTCACGAAAAGTTAACACAGGCAGCAAAGCAGACGCCGAATACATCAATTATCGGCTGTATTACGATTACGCTCAAGTTTCGAACTGAAAATGAACCTAAACCGGAGTTAAACCCTGAACCCGAATTTTAATATCCGGTTCGGTTCCGAGTCAGGTTCAATTGAAAAATATATCTGAGGTTCGGTTCTGGGTTCGCTAAAATGGTACGGTTTGGTTCAGTGTAAGTTCGGGTTCGATGCTCTGGTTGGAACTGAACCGGCCGATCCACTACGGGCACATTTTACAATTCATGTTCCAAACATAGTGTATGGTATGAAGCTAGGTATTATATCAAAAGCTTACAAAGCATCACGCTGTAAATCTTCAGAAGGAATACCTAAGGAATACTGGTGCAGAGCATTTTTGGAGCTGGAAAGATAGAACCAACAGAAGACAGAAACCATGAAGAGTGGCGTTCTTTTAGAAGACAAAGTATTAGCCGTTGTTGAAGAAAATATAAAGATTAAAATAAAAAATGTGGTGATATAGTAAACTCTTCTATTCCATTTGGGGCATCTCCTAATGCAGTTAGCAACAATTATTGTATTGAAGTAAAATGTCCTAGCAGAGATAAAAGTGTATTAAATTATGTACACGGCCGGGGCTTGCTATTTTGCCGCCTGAAGCTAACTTTTTTATTGTGCCCCATCTTGTATATGAAATACAATACGTACATAAATAACATAAACATAACGATGAATTTTATTTCAAAATTAAATAAGTACTCTACAGGCTCACTATCACTGAAATAATATGGAATTTGGATTTGCACTTTTTGGGACACTTTTATTTTCTTTCGAACGACGTTGCTCAATTGTTTTATCTCTGTTAAATTTCGAGTTATGAGTTCAAAATTATGATTTTTTATATAGACGCCATATTGGAAAGTTACATCATTAAAATAAGATTTTTTAGCTTTCCAACGATGTATAACTTATTAATGTGCATTATTTGTTTCGAACAGTAAAAATAAAACAATTATTAATTTTATAGGGTGAAAACAATTATTGGTGGCCATGAAACAAATGAAAATATAATTAAAGATTGTAATTTGTTTATTTTCATTGTTCCACTTTGCTCATTCAGTATTGCAGAAAACAGGGCATAGTTTTGAACTCTCTGATTGGCTGAAATTGGAGCCATGTTTATGCAATGTCAAATATCATCTTTATTCGAATTGGAAAGGAGGTAGATGATACTTTATATTTCACACCTACTGACTTTAATATACAAAGTTTCGAAGACATTATGATAACCTTTTTAGTATTTTAATAAAATTTCAGATGACAGCAGTTGGATACCGCCATTGTTTAATTTCTGTTACATAAAACAGGCGCTGTTACGAGTGCCATCTGCTGAGTGGGTTAAATGGAACAGAATAATTCTCAAAAATTTTATCAGTTGAATTATAGTATATTATTCAATGAGCATGTAATGCATGCTATTACTCATGAGAATGAAGTTTGCATCACGAGCCGAAAGGCGAGTGATGTAACTCATTCGAATGAGTAATAGCCATTACATGCGAATAGAATACTATACTTTATCCACAACTGTCAAATAATAACATATTGTACTATTATAAAATCAGAAATAACCTAACAAATTTTAGAAAATTGTTTGTTTACAAACATAAACATAGTTAGCTTTGATCGCTAGGTATTTGTTATAACAAAATTATGAAGTGATTTGACATTTAGCAGAAAATTTTAAACCGAGTATTCAGCTACATTTTAAGCTTAAGAAGAAAATAAAACTATAAAAAATGAGAAAACTAGTAGAATTTTGGAATTTTATGTGGAAAAAAATACAAGTAATTTGTTTGTACTCTTTGAAAGGTAAGATTTGAATTTGACATAATAATATTATTCCATCGAACTGTCAATATTATTCAAGTAGCAACAGTAAATATGGTCATTAATTGATAAAAAAGGGTTGAATTATGGGTATATTATTTGACAGTAGTGGATAAATATTTTTTTTCTACAACCACCATGGAAAGTAGGCTTTTCAAATTTCGTTTCCATAGTTACGAGTATTGAAAATAGGTGTTTGCCGAACAAATGGAATTTACGTGTGGAAAGATATTTTCAACACGTAAATTTTGAGTGTTGAAAGTTCTTTCAACATGCTAAAGCAAAATCATGGAAAACTTTTATTTTAATAAATACAAGTAGTGTTATGCAAGTACAGACTAATTATTAACATTAAAATTAAATGTAAATGACGTACAATTGTTAATATTAATGCTTGGCGGCAAGGAATTGAACAAATTGTGATTTGTTGTCACTGTAGTGGTAGGGGAATCGGTGGAATCTGTCAATGGTTGAGAAAATACTGAATTGTCGAGTGTAGTGCTAATTGAATAGTTAAGCTTGGAATTGAACAAATTATGATTTGTTGTAGTAGTCCAGTCATTTGGTGGTTTTAGCTGGAAAGTTTACCGGAAGTTTTGAAAATTGGTAGTCTTATAGATTTTGAGGTGCTCTAACCGAATTTCCACCTTGCGACCTCGTACCGGAATGGTAAATGGTGCCATTTTGGATAAAATGACATCAAAAACAGGTTTTTTGAAAATATCTCCTTACCGGTTAATTTATTGACAAAAATAGTTATGTACAAAATTGTTCTACAAAAAATTTCCAATAATTGATGTCTTATTAATTTTTTTGTCAGACGAATAGTTTCGGCGTACGAGCGCCGTGAATTGAACCGCAACACGTGCATTGGTAGAAAACATTGCGCTACGCGTTATATACAGACCGCAGTGTCGCTCTGTGTGTAAAAGGCGCCTTCGTGCAAAATTACATTCCAGCACCCTCCATAATGCATAATTTTCAAAGTAGCACACGCTTTAAAGTTTAAACTATACTTTTGATTCTTCGAAAAAATGCTAGATTTAAATATTGATGAAATTGTCTTTGTTAGATTCATTCTTGTAAACAATATTATTAGGTTATCAAAATCGTTTGTTGTAATCAACAATTTTACGGTTATGTTTGCATTCCAACATAACATCATAACAATGCTAGAAAATTATCCGTTTGGCAGGATATCTACTTTTTTTCTACTAAACTTTAATAGTAAATCAGAGAAATTCACTATCCGGAGAAAAGAAAAATAAAATTATCTTATCAAGATTTCAGAATTGTAAACAGTAAGAATTGGATTTTTCGCACAATAGTAATATTTAAATATTGGATTAATTGTCGGATTCATTCTTGGAATCAATATTCTTCTATCAACTATCAAAATATTCTTTGTTATAATATTTACGTCGTATTCGTTCAGTCAAAGTATTCTTCGAACGCCATCATCGTATTTGACGGATATCCCGAAAATGCTGAGGACCGTAGTACGAAATATGCGCAGCGATTGCGAAGATCACGGACATATGCTTCGATAAATATACTTTTCGACGAAACTATGATTACGATCGCGTCACAAGATAAATTTCTTGCCAATGATAGAAACAAAAATTGTCTGATTGAAATGTTAAAATTAAAATTTGAAGCTGCGAATTTCACGGTCAAGCAAGCCACTGTAGATGCAGATGTGCTAATAGTAACGGCAAACAGCGTTTCATCTGCGTTTGATTCTGCAATAGTTATTGGCGAGGACATAGATCTTCTTATTCTTTGGATTGCACTATCCATACGCCCAAACACATATCTTCTAAAACCCGGAAGAGGAAAAAATTCACAACAAATCTACTCAATGCAAAGCATCACAGACAAATCAATCGCTGATAACATACTGCTTTTGCACGCCTTTAGTGGCTGTGATACAACAGGAGCTTTCTTTAATCAAGGGAAAATTAAATACATGACTGCATTAAAAAAGAATCCACAATTGGCGAAGCATGTCGAAGTGTTTAAAAGCTGAGAAGCCGACCTGGACACCATCGCTGAAGTAGGAGAACAATTTATCATAACAGCTACGGTTACAGGGTCAAGAAAACTATATTGCTAAATAACTATAGATATCAATGTTTTATGCAATCAGCGTATAAAAACAAATTTAATATCGCGTCACTACCTCCAACAGAAGCGGCAGCAAGGCAACATTCGTTCCGCACGTATCACCAAGTCCAGCAGTGGTATGGGGTGGAAAAAACGCCGAAGAATGGGGATGGAAAAAAAAGCATCAATGGACTGATTCATGTCACCACACTCCAGCCTTCTGCTCCGGAAACTTTATTACAACTCATTTCTTGCAAATTCAAAAAAAGATGTCAAGGAGCATCCACATGCAGAAAGGCTGAATTAAATGCTCAACGATGTGCATAAATTGTGGTGAGGTGTGTTCGAATGTAGAAATTAGAATACAGGACAGCGACGACGAGGACGAAGCGGAAAATATTATTGACAAATTTCATGACGAAATTGAGGCGGAAGCGGATTCCGTCGAAGAAATAGGCGAAGCTTCGCCCACTACCAATGTCGAGGAACCTGTTAGGTATATTCCAATTTGCCGCGCTCCGCTACAATACATATAGTTCCACGTCACCATGGATGGGGGAGCCACCATACGACGATCTCGCATTTTACACTTACCAAATGTTTTTATGTTGTGTAATATATAACATATAAACAAGAATGTAAATATCGCCATCTTGTACGTTACAAAATAAACTTGTGCTTTACTGAATAAAGACCTGTGTTTAACAAATAATTTATTGTTTTACAGAGTTATTTTACCCCGAATCCAAACAGGTTATGGGGCCCAGGTTCGCGAGCGTAATTAAAATAACGTGAACTGTAAAACAAGTGTGTCAAAATCGCGCATAGTACATTTAGCGTTTTTGTGTGTCGCAAATAGTGAAAAATAAACACGAACTTAGACAACAAATAACGAAATGGCATCCACGAATTCTACTAGAATCGAAATGTTAACACGGGACAATTATGACACATGGAAAATACAAGTTGAAGCACTTCTAATAAAGAATGACGCATGGGGCTACGTCAGCGGCGATATTCCAGAACCAAAGGTCACTGGAGAAGGAGCAGCACTCACCGCTTCGGAGGCCACTCACAAAGCATGGTTGGCCGGAGATCGCAAAGCTAAGTCTGACTTAATATTATCTATTAGTCCTACTGAACTGAAACAAATACGTGGTTGCAGCACATCGAAAGCAGTTTGGGAAAAACTCGAATCTGTTTTCGCATCAAAGGGTCCTGCCCGAAAAGCAACATTGCTAAAAATTTTGATGCATCACAAAATGGCCGAAAACGATGACGTCAGAGAGCATTTGTCCAAATTCTTCGACACCGTAGACAAACTACAATCCATGGAAGTTGATATTAACGGCGATCTTCTCACCATCATGTTGCTCTACAGCCTGCCAAACAGTTTCGAGAACTTCAGGGTTGCTATAGAGTCCAGAGATAATCTTCCCGACGCCGAATCGCTAAGAGTTAAAATCGTGGAAGAAGACAACGCCAGAAAATCGCAGAAAGGTGGCACACATGTTTCCGGTGCGATGTATGTTAAGCATCAAAACAAATCAATTTCCGATATGCAGAAACACGTCACAAAAACACGTCAGCGAGATGGAAATCAAACATACCGTGCGAAGTATAAATGCGGATATTGCAAGAAATCAGGCCACAAAGCAGCTGATTGTTTCATGAAAAAGAAGAATTTCAACCAAAATGCAAGTTATGTTGAAGAAAGCTACCACGTCAACGAAACAGCGAATTCATCAACATTAACGACAAATAACGTCAGCGGAAACAGATGGTGCTTAGACAGCGGATGCACATCTCACCTATGCAGCAACGAAGAATTGTTCATAAACGATAAGGAAACGCAAAGCGGATTGAAACTAGCTTGCGGGTCCACAATCCCAGTAAAATCCAAAGGCGATGTGCGAATAGAAGTTTCAGATGGTCACGTGAGTAAATCAATAAAACTCGAGAACACTACTTGTTCCAGATTTAAATACAAATCTGATGTCTGTGGCTAAGATTGTAGACAAGGAACACGAAGTATTGTTTACCAAAAATCGCGCCATAGTCAGAGACGCGCAAGGTACAGTCAAACTATTGGCTGAACGAGAAGGAGACTTATTCTTTCTAAACGGAGAAATCCAACAAACCTGCTTTCTCGCAGACGACACTCGTGACGAAATAGACATCTGGCACGAACGTCTTGGACATATTAACCACAAAGATTTGTTGAGAATGAAAAACAAACAATTTGTGGATGGTATGAAATTTAAACAAAATGGGAAACCTAGAACCTGTAAAACTTGCGCAGCGGGAAAAATGACGAGTACTCCATTTCCTACGCGTAATCAGAATGCAACCGGCATGCTCGACGTGGTTCACAGCGATATTTGCGGCCCAATGAGGACAGAATCAAAGAGTGGTGCCCGATATTTCATCACATTCACCGATGAATACAGTCGATAGTGTGAAGTCTACTTCCTGCGAAGCAAGAATGAGGCTGTCGCAAAATTCGCTGAGTATAAGCAATTTGCAGAAACACAAACAGGTTGTAAAATAAAGGCTCTACAATCCGACAACGGCACGGAATATTGCAACGACGAAATGGATCGCCTACTAAAGAATTCCGGTATTCGTCGCAGATTAACCGTACCTCACACCCCTCAACAGAATGGAATTTCTGAGAGGAAAAACCGTACCCTTGTAGAAGCCGCACGCTGCATGATGATCCAGTCGGGTCTCCCACCTTCCTTCTGGGCCGAAGCGATTGCGACCGCAAATTATATAAGAAACCGATGTCCGACCGAAATCCTAAACAACTCAACACCCTATGAAAAATGGAGAGGTACGAAACCTAATATTAAACACCTAAAAATTTTCGGTTGCAGGGCTTACATCTTGTCCAAAGAACCAAACAAGGGAAAGTTCGATGCCAGAGGCATCGAAGGGATCTTCATCGGATACTCCGAGATTTCCAAGGCCTACCGCATCTGGGTCCCCGATGAACGCAAGACCCGAGTGTCAAGAGATATTAAATTCTTCGATGAATACTATTCCGAAGAAATGCCCGAAGATTTTGTAACAGATGGCACCAAGTTCGGCGGCATTGCGGAACCACCAGAAGCAGAGATAGCTATAAATCAAAGCGCAACCTCTGCAAACTCACAGACAACTGAAGAAGTGATTGAATGTAGTTCAATCATGAAAAGAGGTCCGGGAAGACCGAAGAAAATCGTGACAGGTAGACGAGGTAGACCTGTCAAACAATACAACCTGGTGAAGGTCACCGAGGCACCCGACAAGTCTCAAGTCCATACTTCGACCGCAGTTCAAAATGAGATGTCTAGCGACATTTCTGAATCTGCACACGACGAAAACGATGATGACCAACAGGATGTCGATCTGGCCATGTTCGCATCGGAAGTACCTTTCTCCGAGGCTGTATCCGGTCCCGACAGTCAAGAATGGAAAGAAGCCATTTTATCCGAAGTAAAATCTCTGATTAGTAACGATACTTGGGAGATTGTGGAGAAATCGTCGGATGCCAAGGTCATCGGAAGCCGCATCGTACTCCGAAATAAATACACTGCCAACGGAGCCATTGAACGTAGAAAAGCACGAGTTGTAGCTAGGGGATTTGTTCAACGTCCTGGAGTCGATTTCCACGACACTTTTGCACCCGTAGCCAGACTCAATTCTCTCAGAATGCTAGCAGCTCTATCAGCGGAGTCGAATATGGAGATATGTCAACTAGACATCACCACAGCATACCTCAACGGAGATGTTGACACCGAGTTATACATGGAGCCGCCGAACCTACTTCAAGAGATGCTAGAGAAAATAATTCATGAAAATGAAGATAAAGTACTTACCAAAAGAGCTATCAAGATGCTATCCAATCTACGAGGAGGAAATAAGGTATGTCGACTCAAGAAGGCGCTATATGGTCTTCGACAGGCTGGAAGGCAATGGCATTCCAAACTAGATAGTGTTCTTAAAGAAATAGGACTATCACCTACAAATGCCGACCCCTGTATATACGTAGATCCTGGGAAACAAGTGTTCGTACTCGTATATGTAGATGACATACTCATCGCATCAAATGATAAAACCAAATCAAGGAAAATTCTAGACGAACTGTCAAAAAGATTCGTCGTAAGAGATCTAGGAATTGCTAAGTACTGCTTAGGTATAGAAATTCATCAAAACAGGGAGAGGGTTCAACTGTCACAAAGCGGATACATATCCGAAGTCCTGAAACGATTCGGGATGGAAAATTGTAAGGCCGCACCAACTCCCATTGCCAGTGGATCCAAACTATCTGAAAAGATGGAGATAAATGACGATGAAGCAAACTATCCTTATCGTGAATTAATAGGTGCACTAATGTACCTCGCCATGGGCACTCGCCCAGATATTGCACATGCTGTCAACTCCCTAAGTCAATTTAACAATTGTCACGAAAGGCAACACTGGCTGGCTGCGAAAAGGGTCTTAAGGTACTTGAAGGGAACGATCAGCAAAGGCCTACAGTTCCAACGAACTTCCAAAAATTTAACGGGTTACGTAGATGCAGACTGGGCCAACTGCATTGTGGACAGAAGATCCTACACCGGATACGCCTTCATTCTCGCAGGGGAGCTATCTCCTGGGAATCAAGAAAACAGCGCACGGTCGCCTTATCTTCAACCGAGGCGGAATATATGGCTATTACAAATGCTGCCAAGGAAGCCATTTATCTAATAGGATTCTTAAATGAATTGGGATTCAAGAGATTCTCAGAAGTCACCATTTACAATGATAATCAGGGCGCTGGGAATCTAGCAACAAATCCTATTCATCATTCTAGGTCTAAACACATAGACATAAGATACCACTTCATACGTGAAGTCTTAAGAAACAAATCTATGAAGTTAGAGTATTTGCCCACCGAGAACATGGTTGCAGACATTTTGACCAAAGGGCTAACCGCAATCAAGAACGAAAAATGTTCCAAAGCCTTGGGCGTTATCGACATTGGACGCTGGGAGCGCTCGAATTGAGGGAGAGTGTTAGGTATATTCCAATTTGCCGCGCTCCGCTACAATACATATAGTTCCACGTCACCATGGATGGGGGAGCCACCATACGACGATCTCGCATTTTACACTTACCAAATGTTTTTATGTTGTGTAATATATAACATATAAACCTTAGATAATTTAGCATAATATGAACTAGATACGAGATGCCGGGAACGTTTAAGATTGAGAGAGATAGCTATATTGGCGTAATATTCGTACTGCGCATGTGCGAGATCAAGGAATGTGCTGAGCTCCGAGCGTCCGAGTTATTTTGCTCGCTGGGGCAGTGGGAATTGCGGCTGGCTGCTTTAAATTTGTGTTCGGTGTGTGTTGGTGTTATCCAATTATGAATTGTGCATTTTGTAATAGAAAATCATATTCTGCCAAACTATTTAATATATCTTTTCACCGGTAAGTAATGTTTGTGAATCAATTTTAAACGAACATATTCAAGGTTGATTTATTACACATGAAGAATACGACAGTGTTTAGTAGTTGTAAATATTTTTTGGTATTTTTGTAATAAAATAAATACTATAATATAATCAAATAATAGAGTTTTCAACATGTACGTACGTTTAGACCAAAGTTGTTATAAAAATTAATATGTATTTTAGTTTTCCCAATAAAGAAGACTCCAAGAAATTATGGTTAGAAAAATGTGCTACACATAAATCCGTGTTTCTGAGCACTGCAGCTGTGAGATTATGTTCAGACCACTTCACTTCCCAGGATTATGAAAAAAATGCAAGCAAAAAAGTGTTACGCCTCAAAAACGGAGCTGTTCCTTCCCGTTTATCTAGGGATCCGTATGTCCATTGTGTTGCTTGTAATGAAATACACGACAAAGAATCTGGAATTTATTTTCATAAGTAAGTAGTTTGTAATTTTCAATGGAATGTCATAATTATTTTTATAACCAAACACGAATTTTATATATATATATATATATACCGTGTGTTAATTAAAAACCTGGCCATAGGCGTTTAACATGGGAAATCAGTTTTTCCTTGCGCAAAAGTTCCCAAATAATTTTAGACAAAAATACTTCAAATAAATGTTATAGAGAATTCTGCCGTGCTAAGCTGAAAGGTCCTAACTGACAAAATATTAATTTTTGTCCTAAAGGTATTCTCTGGTAGAGAATAACATTTCCAACCTTTCCTGCAAAGCTAAACTGTCCTATCTATTAATGAAGTAAGTAGTTTGTGGTGCTATCTGTTGTCCTATATCACAACTAAAACCATATTACTAAGCAATGCGTCCTATCTGAGTGTTACAAAGCTGAACTGTCCTATCGGGACAGATAGGACAGATGCACTTTTTATTTGTGATAGTATATACAACTTAACATGTCCTATGTGACAGATAGGATATATTCGGCATTGTAAGTTAACCTCCAATTGATTCATAACCTCAAATTGTATCTGACAGTGTGTGCTTGCAGTGTGCAAAATAAGTATTAAAGTTTTATTACCTACGTTGAATAACTAGTATATTACATATCTGTTCGACTTTCTATGTAAGTACTCATTACTAACACAAAATTAACCTACCTACAATATATTATCAACTTAATTATGTTTTATTTTTCTAGTATAAATATGAACACGAACACTGCCGCCAGTCGTGGTCACCGAATGGTTACGCTTGCACTAAATAAACAACTAAAACAACGTATACTTGCGGTTCGAAAGGTTCCAATTACCAAAAATATTTACGATGACCCCGAATACGATCCGAAACAAGATGATTTTAACAAATCCTCGTCTACAAGTGAAGACTCCGATGATATTTCTGATTACCAACCTAATTCGACAAGAATGACTGATAACGAAGGTAAAAATGAAGAAGATGAATCTACTTATCAAATAGCAAAATCCATGGTCGAATACATAGTTAGTTCGTCCATGGATATTTCTGAAAACAATCACAAAACTATGTACACTAAAAAAGGAACTATTAGAAAGAGAAGAATATTTGACAAGGCGCCTCCAGAGAGAAAAAAACAGAGGTTATCATCTATCACCAGTGACCACAAAATAAAAACTTCTTGCAATAGGAATACCTGCATACTGAAATGTTCAGAAGTAATAGACGAAATGAGGCAAAAAGACATAAATAAGCAGTATTGGGAACTTGAGAAAGAGGCTCAAGGCTTATTTGTGTACAGCTGTGTCAAAAAGCTAAGTAAAAAAAAATATACTGTTGGTTCCGTTTCACGCCGCAGTAATACATACAACTATTTCCTAAAGAATTCTAACGGGTTGGACGTGAAAGTGTGTAAAACGTTCTTTCTTGCCACTTTAGGGTATGGAAAAAATAACGATAGGTTTTTGAAAAATATAAGACAAACTGATACTGCTATTATTCCTAAAAAAGACAGAAGGGGGCACCGTCCAGCACTGAATTTTGTTGACAAAAAACCTATTATAGAGCATATCAACTCTTTTCATCCCACCATAGCTCACTATCGACGGGAGCATGCGCCGAATCGTTTATATTTGCCATCAGATATTTCTATTGTAATGATGTATAATGATTTCAAAGCAAAAAATCCTCGCTTTAATGGAAGTTATGAGCTCTATCGCCAGGAAGTCTCAAAACTGAATATATCTTTTGCCCAACTTGGGTGCGAAGAATGTTTCCAGTGTTCATCATACGATCTTCACAAAACAGAAGCCAAACATGTTAACCCAGATGATGCGCAAGATTGTGCAGTGTGTGCAGAATACATTTCTCATAAAACTAAATATATCTCTGGGAGGAATGAGTATCAAAATGATGCAGAGTCACAAGAAAAACCATCTGAATTGATAGTTTCGGCGGATCTACAAAAAGTAATAATGCTTCCTAGAGCAGAGATGTTTAAAGAAGTAATCTTTACTAGGCGCATTATTGCTTTTAATGAAAGTTTTGTTCCTGTGGGAAAAAGAAGAACCGTCGGGCCTTTAGGAGTTTTATGGCATGAAGGAATCTCAGGGCGAAAAAAAGAGGATATTGTGTCAACTTTTTATGCATTCTTTCTAAAGAACAGGGACAAGGAATTCATTAACATTTGGCTTGACAATTGTTCCGGCCAAAATAAAAATTGGTGCCTTTTCAGCTTTTTCGTGTATATAGTTAACGCCGATGAAGTAAATCTAAGAAACCTTACCATCAAATACTTCGAGCGTGGACACTCGTTTATGTCAGCTGACCACTTTCACCATCAAGTGGAAAAATCTTTAAAACGTGTCAAAACAGTATGGGATTTTGACGACTTTGTTCAGTGTGTACGAAATTCGACCAAAAACACCAATATTGTCACTTTATGTATCAACAACTTCCACGACTGGAAGGACGATACTTCGAAGTACAAATTACTAAAGACAACACCACGTTTTTATCTAAGAGATCTTTCAATTGCAACTTTTTCGAGGGGTGAGAGAACATTGAAATATAAAAACTCTTTTGGTACGGAAGATTTTAAAGAGCTGAACTTCTTAACTGCAAGCACATTTAAAAATGGCATAAAATTATCCCCTCCCCGAGAATCAAACCGCGGAGTAAGTCAGACAAGAAAGGATGATTTATTAAAGAACTTAAGAGCAGTAATTCCAACCAACAGGCTAAAATTTTGGGAAGAGTTGCCCGTAGACAATAATAATTTTGAGGAGGTTGAAAATGAAGAATTCTAGATTTTAAAAAATAATTTTTAAGATATAATTGAAGTTTATTTAAATTCAAGTTTATTTTGCAGTTTTGTTTTGTATTTTTGTGTTTTGAAATAAAAGTTTCTCTAAGCAAACTGTGTCCTATCTGGTATTTTTAATAAGGTACTAAGCTGAAGCGTCCTATCTATCAAAAGTCAAACAAATGTTAATTGATTACTTGAGATATACAATCCCATGAATTGTACACATGTAGCAAATGCCCATGCCAAATAAGAGTTTGATACATTGATCTGCAAGGATGGCAGAGCAAACTAAAGTTAATTGCATTTTTCTCAAAATTGAATAATCGGCAGATAGGACCTTTCAGCTTAGCACGGCAGAATTAAATTCTGCACTCGAGTTAGTAATAAGATTTTATTTTTGACATTTAATAACCGAGAAAATCAATTTTAAAGTTTTTTGAATATTGCTGATTTATAGCGATACCCATGCACCTCAATCAAAATTTGTCCACCATTTTATATTCTGAAGCTTTTCTTCATAAGAAAACTGTTCCACACTTTCAAACAAATATTTTATTGGGAAAATCACAAAACACAAACTTTTTTTGACAGTTAAGATGACATACAATTGTTCGTAATTTTGTTTGAGTTCCATGGCTACTGCTATAAATCAGCTATCTCCAGAAAAAAATAAAATTGATTTTCTCGGTTATGAAATGTCAAAAAGAAAATCTTATTACTAATTCGGGTGCAGAATTTAATTCTCTACAACATTTATTTGAAGTATTTTTGTCTAAAATAATTTGGGAACTTTTGCGCAAGGAAAAACTGATTTCCCATGTTAAACGCCTATGGCCAGGTTTTTAATTAACACACTGTATATATATATATGGGGTCTCGTGGCCGTGTGCCTGAGTGTCTGGTCGCGAATCTGGGGACCCGGGTTCGATCCCGACCGACGCCAAAAATTACATCGCATTTTAATGGCACAAAATTGACCCCTGTGGCGCACTCTCCACGCCAGCAATGAGTGCCTGTGAGGTGACGCCTGGTAAGCGCCCGCACGGTACAAATATTCCATCATTACCGATATCTGTATACGAAGCAGATTGGCACACCCAGAAATGGGTAATATGCCGTGATGAAATATTTATTTTATTTTTATTTTATGATTCAGGTTTCCAGAAGATAAAATTTTAAGAAAGAAGTGGCAACAATCATGTGCTGCAAGTGGCTACAATATGAAACATATTTTTCCAGAACATGCGGTATGTTCAAATCATTTTTCAGCTGATTGTTTTATAGCTGAGACCAATGGGAAAAAATATCTGAAATTAGATTCTGTACCTACGCTGTTTTCTATGTCTGTGTAAGTAAATTTTGATAAACGTTCTTGTCATTAATTTTTCAGCTCTATAACTCTTATTTTTATTTTTTCAGAAAACATGATCATTCTACAATTACTGCTATTAATAACAATTCATCTCAGTTGTCAAATTTTTCTGAGAAATTGGAAATGTTAGATAATAAGAATGTTCCGGTGCCTACTTCATTACCGTTTGTGTAAGTATATTTTTTCCAATTTATTTGCAATTGTACGTTTTCATGAACTTTTTATTTCTTTATAGGCAGTCTTGTAACAGTTCCGTTCATTCCGTAGAAAAATTTGCTCCAACTGTAAACCCATCAGAGAACTGTTCTTCCCTAGGGCGTGGCGTAAAAAGGTTCTTTATATTTATTCATTTCTTGTTTAAGTAGTGTTATAAAATTGCAACTAATATATTAATTTTCTTAGACGGCTCAATTATGACCCTAACCCGACACTAAATACATCACCGACAGTCTCAAAGAAAGTGAAAAGATGGAGACCAGCTAGGCCTGGAGATTTTACCGAAGAACACTTCAGCACACCACGAAGGCGTAAGAAAAACTTTCGGATTATGACTTCGATATGTTATGTGCCATAACATTTTGCATGTGCCATACCCATAGCCACAGACTAGTCGATATAAACATATATGAAAATAAAAGGTTGAATAATTGTTTTCATGTTGTTATGTACGGCAAATAAAAAAGTTGATTATTTTTCAATAAAGTCATTTTAATTTCTGCTCCATAATTTTCTAATTTTTATTTTTTAAACTATCTTCTAGTAGGATTAATACATTGGTGACCCCGACGTTTACATCCACTCCGTTATGGCTACGGAACAGCACCTGGCTTCTTCACCTCCAGTTGAAGTTACAGCCGTCTCTTCAAGCTTCAAAATTCCTGAATTCTGGTCTGCTGATCCTGAGCTTTGGTTCGCGCAGGTCGAATCAGCCTTTTCAATTCATCGTATAACTACTGAATTTGGTAAATTCAGCAGAGTAATAACTTCATTAAGCCCACAATTTGCGAATGAAGTTAGGGACATTATAGTGGATCCTCCTCAAGACCGTCCTTATTCAGCACTCAAATCAGCGTTAATTAAACGTACTGGTTTGTCTGAAAAAGAAAAAATTCAGCAAATTTTTCAGAATTCCGAGTTTGGTGAGTTGAAACCTTCACAGTTGTTACGTCGTTTACGCCAGTTGATTGGTTCGAAGTCCATCGACGAAGCTTTTATGGAAGAATTTTTCATTCAGAAGTTGCCCACAAATGTGCAGGTTATCCTAGCATCTGTCAAGGATTCTTCGTTGGAAGAAAAAGCTGAGATAGCTGATAAAATTCTCAGTGTCAGTCAACCGTCAATATCCGCTGTAACGAATAATTTATCAAATCTTCAAAAGCTTTTTTCCGAGGTTCAAGAATTAAAAGAGATGATTAAATCAATTCCCAAGTTTAAATCCAACAAAAATTCTCAATCAAGCTATTCCTCAGCCAATACGTTATGCTGGTACCACCAGAATTTTGCAGCTAGAGCCAAGAAATGCGTCCCACCTTGTTCATATGAAATTGGACAAACTCAAGAACCTGTAAGAACTATCCTACCTGAATTCGATCGAAAATTAAATTTATTACCTTCTATTTCCTTTACTAGCGCTAACCTTTTTTTGACACCCCTTTTTTATATTTTGGACAAGAATTCCGGACGTCAATTCCTCGTTGACACAGGAGCTCAGGTGAGTGTTCTTAGAATTTCAAATCTTGATGTACATTCAAAAAGTTCTTTGACACTTCAAGCAGCAAATAACACAACTATCAATACCTACGGTCACAGAATCCTTAAATTGGATATCGGATTGTCAAAACCTCTTTCTTGGAAATTTGTTTTGGCCAAAATCCGTTATTCAATTTTGGGAGCTGATTTTTTAAATTATTATAAACTATTAATTGATTTTTCCTCGAAAAGACTGTTGGAGATGTCAAACCAACATCATGAAAGTTCAAAAAATATTATGTCAATTGCCCAACCTACTACTTGTTTTGCAAATAAACAATCGGCTAATATTTTCGAAATAATATTTATGTAATAAATTATTTTTTATTATCTTTTCATAGTATAATTATTTAATATGTTGTAATACAAGAGAACGGGCACTCAGCTGTTTCCGTAACTCACTTCATTAGCAAATAAATGAGGCCGAGCGACAAGTACGCCATCTATTCAAAGCGAGTTTTCCTTAGCGGTAATTCAAAATCTGAAATAAATTTGTTGTCTTACAAAACGAATTTCTCTTGTATTTCATTATGCGAGTTTAGTTATGGTTTTTATAATACATGTGACCTGCAAGAAGTTACCATCTGATATACAACCTCGTTATGTAACAAAAATCAAGTTAATTTGTAATATTGGCCCGCACGATTGAGATGAAAGTGAGTTTTCGAAGGATATATAGGATTTTCCGAATAATTTGCCAATGGATATAATCAATTATTTTGTTACCAATAAAAGTGTTTACACCCAAGAGCAATTAAACTCTTTCCGGGGTTTAAAATCATATAAATATAACCGGTGTAGTTGGGTACGCGATATTAATGTGAAGAAATTTGGAAAACTTGTACCTACTAGTAAAAGAAAAGGTGAGTAATCTATTTATACTGCAATATATTAATTTAATGCTTTATTATACACATTTTATTACAAAAAAAACATTGCTAAAAATGAAAATACTTCTTTATCTGAGTCTTTCATTATTTATTGAATGGAGAATATATCCTGAGTTCCTGAGTACGGTAGTGGTGGAACAACGTAGGACCGTACAAGTCAAAGTTTCTTAGCCTCTTCAGGCCATAGTCCAGCGTCAGCTATTTTTCCATGTCTTCCACGAGGAAATTTCCATTTGTTTTCCAAACTCGTTACGGACACATCTTGTATAACTAAAAGAACTGTCGCTAAATGATTGCGCGTTTCCGAAAGACTCGATGTACATCTGCAGTGACCACTGTGAACTCTTTCAGCTTTTTCGGCAATTATCCACACGACCAATAACTCTTCGTTCACTATTTGTGAATGCATAACCTATAAAATAATATTACATATAATAATATATGTGTATAATAAAGCATTAAACTAACATATTGCAATATAAATAGATTACTCACCACTAGTAGGTACAAGTTTTCCAAATTTCTTCACATTAATATCGCGTACCCAACTACACTGGTAACACTTTTGTTGGTAACACCTTCTGTAATATCAATCGAATATCGAATGTTGGAATGCATTTAAATAATTGTCAAAAGTTGGAACCAGGGCAGCGAACCCGCCAAAAACTGGGTTCGGTTCAGGTATAACAATCTTTATATAAAAATAATTTAAAATGCGAGCAGGGATTTACGCAAGACAAGAAACGAACACAATTTTCACGAAAAGTTAACACAGGCAGCAAAGCAGACGCCGAATACATCAATTATCGGCTGTATTACGATTACGCTCAAGTTTCGAACTGAAAATAAACCTAAACCGGAGTTAAACCCTGAACCCGAATTTTAATATCCGGTTCGGTTCCGAGTCAGGTTCAATTGAAAAATATATCTGAGGTTCGGTTCTGGGTTCGCTAAAATGGTACGGTTTGGTTCAGTGTAAGTTCGGGTTCGATGCTCTGGTTGGAACTGAACCGGCCGATCCACTACGGGCACATTTTACAATTCATGTTCCAAACATAGTGTATGGTATGAAGCTAGGTATTATATCAAAAGCTTACAAAGCATCACGCTGTAAATCTTCAGAAGGAATACCTAAGGAATACTGGTGCAGAGCATTTTTGGAGCTGGAAAGATAGAACCAACAGAAGACAGAAACCATGAAGAGTGGCGTTCTTTTAGAAGACAAAGTATTAGCCGTTGTTGAAGAAAATATAAAGATTAAAATAAAAAATGTGGTGATATAGTAAACTCTTCTATTCCATTTGGGGCATCTCCTAATGCAGTTAGCAACAATTATTGTATTGAAGTAAAATGTCCTAGCAGAGATAAAAGTGTATTAAATTATGTACACGGCCGGGGCTTGCTATTTTGCCGCCTGAAGCTAACTTTTTTATTGTGCCCCATCTTGTATATGAAATACAATACGTACATAAATAACATAAACATAACGATGAATTTTATTTCAAAATTAAATAAGTACTCTACAGGCTCACTATCACTGAAATAATATGGAATTTGGATTTGCACTTTTTGGGACACTTTTATTTTCTTTCGAACGACGTTGCTCAATTGTTTTATCTCTGTTAAATTTCGAGTTATGAGTTCAAAATTATGATTTTTTATATAGACGCCATATTGGAAAGTTACATCATTAAAATAAGATTTTTTAGCTTTCCAACGATGTATAACTTATTAATGTGCATTATTTGTTTCGAACAGTAAAAATAAAACAATTATTAATTTTATAGGGTGAAAACAATTATTGGTGGCCATGAAACAAATGAAAATATAATTAAAGATTGTAATTTGTTTATTTTCATTGTTCCACTTTGCTCATTCAGTATTGCAGAAAACAGGGCATAGTTTTGAACTCTCTGATTGGCTGAAATTGGAGCCATGTTTATGCAATGTCAAATATCATCTTTATTCGAATTGGAAAGGAGGTAGATGATACTTTATATTTCACACCTACTGACTTTAATATACAAAGTTTCGAAGACATTATGATAACCTTTTTAGTATTTTAATAAAATTTCAGATGACAGCAGTTGGATACCGCCATTGTTTAATTTCTGTTACATAAAACAGGCGCTGTTACGAGTGCCATCTGCTGAGTGGGTTAAATGGAACAGAATAATTCTCAAAAATTTTATCAGTTGAATTATAGTATATTATTCAATGAGCATGTAATGCATGCTATTACTCATGAGAATGAAGTTTGCATCACGAGCCGAAAGGCGAGTGATGTAACTCATTCGAATGAGTAATAGCCATTACATGCGAATAGAATACTATACTTTATCCACAACTGTCAAATAATAACATATTGTACTATTATAAAATCAGAAATAACCTAACAAATTTTAGAAAATTGTTTGTTTACAAACATAAACATAGTTAGCTTTGATCGCTAGGTATTTGTTATAACAAAATTATGAAGTGATTTGACATTTAGCAGAAAATTTTAAACCGAGTATTCAGCTACATTTTAAGCTTAAGAAGAAAATAAAACTATAAAAAATGAGAAAACTAGTAGAATTTTGGAATTTTATGTGGAAAAAAATACAAGTAATTTGTTTGTACTCTTTGAAAGGTAAGATTTGAATTTGACATAATAATATTATTCCATCGAACTGTCAATATTATTCAAGTAGCAACAGTAAATATGGTCATTAATTGATAAAAAAGGGTTGAATTATGGGTATATTATTTGACAGTAGTGGATAAATATTTTTTTTCTACAACCACCATGGAAAGTAGGCTTTTCAAATTTCGTTTCCATAGTTACGAGTATTGAAAATAGGTGTTTGCCGAACAAATGGAATTTACGTGTGGAAAGATATTTTCAACACGTAAATTTTGAGTGTTGAAAGTTCTTTCAACATGCTAAAGCAAAATCATGGAAAACTTTTATTTTAATAAATACAAGTAGTGTTATGCAAGTACAGACTAATTATTAACATTAAAATTAAATGTAAATGACGTACAATTGTTAATATTAATGCTTGGCGGCAAGGAATTGAACAAATTGTGATTTGTTGTCACTGTAGTGGTAGGGGAATCGGTGGAATCTGTCAATGGTTGAGAAAATACTGAATTGTCGAGTGTAGTGCTAATTGAATAGTTAAGCTTGGAATTGAACAAATTATGATTTGTTGTAGTAGTCCAGTCATTTGGTGGTTTTAGCTGGAAAGTTTACCGGAAGTTTTGAAAATTGGTAGTCTTATAGATTTTGAGGTGCTCTAACCGAATTTCCACCTTGCGACCTCGTACCGGAATGGTAAATGGTGCCATTTTGGATAAAATGACATCAAAAACAGGTTTTTTGAAAATATCTCCTTACCGGTTAATTTATTGACAAAAATAGTTATGTACAAAATTGTTCTACAAAAAATTTCCAATAATTGATGTCTTATTAATTTTTTTGTCAGACGAATAGTTTCGGCGTACGAGCGCCGTGAATTGAACCGCAACACGTGCATTGGTAGAAAACATTGCGCTACGCGTTATATACAGACCGCAGTGTCGCTCTGTGTGTAAAAGGCGCCTTCGTGCAAAATTACATTCCAGCACCCTCCATAATGCATAATTTTCAAAGTAGCACACGCTTTAAAGTTTAAACTATACTTTTGATTCTTCGAAAAAATGCTAGATTTAAATATTGATGAAATTGTCTTTGTTAGATTCATTCTTGTAAACAATATTATTAGGTTATCAAAATCGTTTGTTGTAATCAACAATTTTACGGTTATGTTTGCATTCCAACATAACATCATAACAATGCTAGAAAATTATCCGTTTGGCAGGATATCTACTTTTTTTCTACTAAACTTTAATAGTAAATCAGAGAAATTCACTATCCGGAGAAAAGAAAAATAAAATTATCTTATCAAGATTTCAGAATTGTAAACAGTAAGAATTGGATTTTTCGCACAATAGTAATATTTAAATATTGGATTAATTGTCGGATTCATTCTTGGAATCAATATTCTTCTATCAACTATCAAAATATTCTTTGTTATAATATTTACGTCGTATTCGTTCAGTCAAAGTATTCTTCGAACGCCATCATCGTATTTGACGGATATCCCGAAAATGCTGAGGACCGTAGTACGAAATATGCGCAGCGATTGCGAAGATCACGGACATATGCTTCGATAAATATACTTTTCGACGAAACTATGATTACGATCGCGTCACAAGATAAATTTCTTGCCAATGATAGAAACAAAAATTGTCTGATTGAAATGTTAAAATTAAAATTTGAAGCTGCGAATTTCACGGTCAAGCAAGCCACTGTAGATGCAGATGTGCTAATAGTAACGGCAAACAGCGTTTCATCTGCGTTTGATTCTGCAATAGTTATTGGCGAGGACATAGATCTTCTTATTCTTTGGATTGCACTATCCATACGCCCAAACACATATCTTCTAAAACCCGGAAGAGGAAAAAATTCACAACAAATCTACTCAATGCAAAGCATCACAGACAAATCAATCGCTGATAACATACTGCTTTTGCACGCCTTTAGTGGCTGTGATACAACAGGAGCTTTCTTTAATCAAGGGAAAATTAAATACATGACTGCATTAAAAAAGAATCCACAATTGGCGAAGCATGTCGAAGTGTTTAAAAGCTGAGAAGCCGACCTGGACACCATCGCTGAAGTAGGAGAACAATTTATCATAACAGCTACGGTTACAGGGTCAAGAAAACTATATTGCTAAATAACTATAGATATCAATGTTTTATGCAATCAGCGTATAAAAACAAATTTAATATCGCGTCACTACCTCCAACAGAAGCGGCAGCAAGGCAACATTCGTTCCGCACGTATCACCAAGTCCAGCAGTGGTATGGGGTGGAAAAAACGCCGAAGAATGGGGATGGAAAAAAAAGCATCAATGGACTGATTCATGTCACCACACTCCAGCCTTCTGCTCCGGAAACTTTATTACAACTCATTTCTTGCAAATTCAAAAAAAGATGTCAAGGAGCATCCACATGCAGAAAGGCTGAATTAAATGCTCAACGATGTGCATAAATTGTGGTGAGGTGTGTTCGAATGTAGAAATTAGAATACAGGACAGCGACGACGAGGACGAAGCGGAAAATATTATTGACAAATTTCATGACGAAATTGAGGCGGAAGCGGATTCCGTCGAAGAAATAGGCGAAGCTTCGCCCACTACTAATGTCGAGGAACCTGTTAGGTATATTCCAATTTGCCGCGCTCCGCTACAATACATATAGTTCCACGTCACCATGGATGGGGGAGCCACCATACGACGATCTCGTATTTTACACTTACCAAATGTTTTTATGTTGTGTAATATATAACATATAAACAAGAATGTAAATATCGCCATCTTGTACGTTACAAAATAAACTTGTGCTTTACTGAATAAAGACCTGTGTTTAACAAATAATTTATTGTTTTACAGAGTTATTTTACCCCGAATCCAAACAGGTTATGGGGCCCAGGTTCGCGAGCGTAATTAAAATAACGTGAACTGTAAAACAAGTGTGTCAAAATCGCGCATAGTACATTTAGCGTTTTTGTGTGTCGCAAATAGTGAAAAATAAACACGAACTTAGACAACAAATAACGAAATGGCATCCACGAATTCTACTAGAATCGAAATGTTAACACGGGACAATTATGACACATGGAAAATACAAGTTGAAGCACTTCTAATAAAGAATGACGCATGGGGCTACGTCAGCGGCGATATTCCAGAACCAAAGGTCACTGGAGAAGGAGCAGCACTCACCGCTTCGGAGGCCACTCACAAAGCATGGTTGGCCGGAGATCGCAAAGCTAAGTCTGACTTAATATTATCTATTAGTCCTACTGAACTGAAACAAATACGTGGTTGCAGCACATCGAAAGCAGTTTGGGAAAAACTCGAATCTGTTTTCGCATCAAAGGGTCCTGCCCGAAAAGCAACATTGCTAAAAATTTTGATGCATCACAAAATGGCCGAAAACGATGACGTCAGAGAGCATTTGTCCAAATTCTTCGACACCGTAGACAAACTACAATCCATGGAAGTTGATATTAACGGCGATCTTCTCACCATCATGTTGCTCTACAGCCTGCCAAACAGTTTCGAGAACTTCAGGGTTGCTATAGAGTCCAGAGATAATCTTCCCGACGCCGAATCGCTAAGAGTTAAAATCGTGGAAGAAGACAACGCCAGAAAATCGCAGAAAGGTGGCACACATGTTTCCGGTGCGATGTATGTTAAGCATCAAAACAAATCAATTTCCGATATGCAGAAACACGTCACAAAAACACGTCAGCGAGATGGAAATCAAACATACCGTGCGAAGTATAAATGCGGATATTGCAAGAAATCAGGCCACAAAGCAGCTGATTGTTTCATGAAAAAGAAGAATTTCAACCAAAATGCAAGTTATGTTGAAGAAAGCTACCACGTCAACGAAACAGCGAATTCATCAACATTAACGACAAATAACGTCAGCGGAAACAGATGGTGCTTAGACAGCGGATGCACATCTCACCTATGCAGCAACGAAGAATTGTTCATAAACGATAAGGAAACGCAAAGCGGATTGAAACTAGCTTGCGGGTCCACAATCCCAGTAAAATCCAAAGGCGATGTGCGAATAGAAGTTTCAGATGGTCACGTGAGTAAATCAATAAAACTCGAGAACACTACTTGTTCCAGATTTAAATACAAATCTGATGTCTGTGGCTAAGATTGTAGACAAGGAACACGAAGTATTGTTTACCAAAAATCGCGCCATAGTCAGAGACGCGCAAGGTACAGTCAAACTATTGGCTGAACGAGAAGGAGACTTATTCTTTCTAAACGGAGAAATCCAACAAACCTGCTTTCTCGCAGACGACACTCGTGACGAAATAGACATCTGGCACGAACGTCTTGGACATATTAACCACAAAGATTTGTTGAGAATGAAAAACAAACAATTTGTGGATGGTATGAAATTTAAACAAAATGGGAAACCTAGAACCTGTAAAACTTGCGCAGCGGGAAAAATGACGAGTACTCCATTTCCTACGCGTAATCAGAATGCAACCGGCATGCTCGACGTGGTTCACAGCGATATTTGCGGCCCAATGAGGACAGAATCAAAGAGTGGTGCCCGATATTTCATCACATTCACCGATGAATACAGTCGATAGTGTGAAGTCTACTTCCTGCGAAGCAAGAATGAGGCTGTCGCAAAATTCGCTGAGTATAAGCAATTTGCAGAAACACAAACAGGTTGTAAAATAAAGGCTCTACAATCCGACAACGGCACGGAATATTGCAACGACGAAATGGATCGCCTACTAAAGAATTCCGGTATTCGTCGCAGATTAACCGTACCTCACACCCCTCAACAGAATGGAATTTCTGAGAGGAAAAACCGTACCCTTGTAGAAGCCGCACGCTGCATGATGATCCAGTCGGGTCTCCCACCTTCCTTCTGGGCCGAAGCGATTGCGACCGCAAATTATATAAGAAACCGATGTCCGACCGAAATCCTAAACAACTCAACACCCTATGAAAAATGGAGAGGTACGAAACCTAATATTAAACACCTAAAAATTTTCGGTTGCAGGGCTTACATCTTGTCCAAAGAACCAAACAAGGGAAAGTTCGATGCCAGAGGCATCGAAGGGATCTTCATCGGATACTCCGAGATTTCCAAGGCCTACCGCATCTGGGTCCCCGATGAACGCAAGACCCGAGTGTCAAGAGATATTAAATTCTTCGATGAATACTATTCCGAAGAAATGCCCGAAGATTTTGTAACAGATGGCACCAAGTTCGGCGGCATTGCGGAACCACCAGAAGCAGAGATAGCTATAAATCAAAGCGCAACCTCTGCAAACTCACAGACAACTGAAGAAGTGATTGAATGTAGTTCAATCATGAAAAGAGGTCCGGGAAGACCGAAGAAAATCGTGACAGGTAGACGAGGTAGACCTGTCAAACAATACAACCTGGTGAAGGTCACCGAGGCACCCGACAAGTCTCAAGTCCATACTTCGACCGCAGTTCAAAATGAGATGTCTAGCGACATTTCTGAATCTGCACACGACGAAAACGATGATGACCAACAGGATGTCGATCTGGCCATGTTCGCATCGGAAGTACCTTTCTCCGAGGCTGTATCCGGTCCCGACAGTCAAGAATGGAAAGAAGCCATTTTATCCGAAGTAAAATCTCTGATTAGTAACGATACTTGGGAGATTGTGGAGAAATCGTCGGATGCCAAGGTCATCGGAAGCCGCATCGTACTCCGAAATAAATACACTGCCAACGGAGCCATTGAACGTAGAAAAGCACGAGTTGTAGCTAGGGGATTTGTTCAACGTCCTGGAGTCGATTTCCACGACACTTTTGCACCCGTAGCCAGACTCAATTCTCTCAGAATGCTAGCAGCTCTATCAGCGGAGTCGAATATGGAGATATGTCAACTAGACATCACCACAGCATACCTCAACGGAGATGTTGACACCGAGTTATACATGGAGCCGCCGAACCTACTTCAAGAGATGCTAGAGAAAATAATTCATGAAAATGAAGATAAAGTACTTACCAAAAGAGCTATCAAGATGCTATCCAATCTACGAGGAGGAAATAAGGTATGTCGACTCAAGAAGGCGCTATATGGTCTTCGACAGGCTGGAAGGCAATGGCATTCCAAACTAGATAGTGTTCTTAAAGAAATAGGACTATCACCTACAAATGCCGACCCCTGTATATACGTAGATCCTGGGAAACAAGTGTTCGTACTCGTATATGTAGATGACATACTCATCGCATCAAATGATAAAACCAAATCAAGGAAAATTCTAGACGAACTGTCAAAAAGATTCGTCGTAAGAGATCTAGGAATTGCTAAGTACTGCTTAGGTATAGAAATTCATCAAAACAGGGAGAGGGTTCAACTGTCACAAAGCGGATACATATCCGAAGTCCTGAAACGATTCGGGATGGAAAATTGTAAGGCCGCACCAACTCCCATTGCCAGTGGATCCAAACTATCTGAAAAGATGGAGATAAATGACGATGAAGCAAACTATCCTTATCGTGAATTAATAGGTGCACTAATGTACCTCGCCATGGGCACTCGCCCAGATATTGCACATGCTGTCAACTCCCTAAGTCAATTTAACAATTGTCACGAAAGGCAACACTGGCTGGCTGCGAAAAGGGTCTTAAGGTACTTGAAGGGAACGATCAGCAAAGGCCTACAGTTCCAACGAACTTCCAAAAATTTAACGGGTTACGTAGATGCAGACTGGGCCAACTGCATTGTGGACAGAAGATCCTACACCGGATACGCCTTCATTCTCGCAGGGGAGCTATCTCCTGGGAATCAAGAAAACAGCGCACGGTCGCCTTATCTTCAACCGAGGCGGAATATATGGCTATTACAAATGCTGCCAAGGAAGCCATTTATCTAATAGGATTCTTAAATGAATTGGGATTCAAGAGATTCTCAGAAGTCACCATTTACAATGATAATCAGGGCGCTGGGAATCTAGCAACAAATCCTATTCATCATTCTAGGTCTAAACACATAGACATAAGATACCACTTCATACGTGAAGTCTTAAGAAACAAATCTATGAAGTTAGAGTATTTGCCCACCGAGAACATGGTTGCAGACATTTTGACCAAAGGGCTAACCGCAATCAAGAACGAAAAATGTTCCAAAGCCTTGGGCGTTATCGACATTGGACGCTGGGAGCGCTCGAATTGAGGGAGAGTGTTAGGTATATTCCAATTTGCCGCGCTCCGCTACAATACATATAGTTCCACGTCACCATGGATGGGGGAGCCACCATACGACGATCTCGCATTTTACACTTACCAAATGTTTTTATGTTGTGTAATATATAACATATAAACCTTAGATAATTTAGCATAATATGAACTAGATACGAGATGCCGGGAACGTTTAAGATTGAGAGAGATAGCTATATTGGCGTAATATTCGTACTGCGCATGTGCGAGATCAAGGAATGTGCTGAGCTCCGAGCGTCCGAGTTATTTTGCTCGCTGGGGCAGTGGGAATTGCGGCTGGCTGCTTTAAATTTGTGTTCGGTGTGTGTTGGTGTTATCCAATTATGAATTGTGCATTTTGTAATAGAAAATCATATTCTGCCAAACTATTTAATATATCTTTTCACCGGTAAGTAATGTTTGTGAATCAATTTTAAACGAACATATTCAAGGTTGATTTATTACACATGAAGAATACGACAGTGTTTAGTAGTTGTAAATATTTTTTGGTATTTTTGTAATAAAATAAATACTATAATATAATCAAATAATAGAGTTTTCAACATGTACGTACGTTTAGACCAAAGTTGTTATAAAAATTAATATGTATTTTAGTTTTCCCAATAAAGAAGACTCCAAGAAATTATGGTTAGAAAAATGTGCTACACATAAATCCGTGTTTCTGAGCACTGCAGCTGTGAGATTATGTTCAGACCACTTCACTTCCCAGGATTATGAAAAAAATGCAAGCAAAAAAGTGTTACGCCTCAAAAACGGAGCTGTTCCTTCCCGTTTATCTAGGGATCCGTATGTCCATTGTGTTGCTTGTAATGAAATACACGACAAAGAATCTGGAATTTATTTTCATAAGTAAGTAGTTTGTAATTTTCAATGGAATGTCATAATTATTTTTATAACCAAACACGAATTTTATATATATATATATATATATATATATACCGTGTGTTAATTAAAAACCTGGCCATAGGCGTTTAACATGGGAAATCAGTTTTTCCTTGCGCAAAAGTTCCCAAATAATTTTAGACAAAAATACTTCAAATAAATGTTATAGAGAATTAAATTCTGCACTCGAGTTAGTAATAAGATTTTATTTTTGACATTTAATAACCGAGAAAATCAATTTTAAAGTTTTTTGAATATTGCTGATTTATAGCGATACCCATGCACCTCAATCAAAATTTGTCCACCATTTTATATTCTGAAGCTTTTCTTCATAAGAAAACTGTTCCACACTTTCAAACAAATATTTTATTGGGAAAATCACAAAACACAAACTTTTTTTGACAGTTAAGATGACATACAATTGTTCGTAATTTTGTTTGAGTTCCATGGCTACTGCTATAAATCAGCTATCTCCAGAAAAAAATAAAATTGATTTTCTCGGTTATGAAATGTCAAAAAGAAAATCTTATTACTAATTCGGGTGCAGAATTTAATTCTCTACAACATTTATTTGAAGTATTTTTGTCTAAAATAATTTGGGAACTTTTGCGCAAGGAAAAACTGATTTCCCATGTTAAACGCCTATGGCCAGGTTTTTAATTAACACACTGTATATATATATATGGGGTCTCGTGGCCGTGTGCCTGAGTGTCTGGTCGCGAATCTGGGGACCCGGGTTCGATCCCGACCGACGCCAAAAATTACATCGCATTTTAATGGCACAAAATTGACCCCTGTGGCGCACTCTCCACGCCAGCAATGAGTGCCTGTGAGGTGACGCCTGGTAAGCGCCCGCACGGTACAAATATTCCATCATTACCGATATCTGTATACGAAGCAGATTGGCACACCCAGAAATGGGTAATATGCCGTGATGAAATATTTATTTTATTTTTATTTTATGATTCAGGTTTCCAGAAGATAAAATTTTAAGAAAGAAGTGGCAACAATCATGTGCTGCAAGTGGCTACAATATGAAACATATTTTTCCAGAACATGCGGTATGTTCAAATCATTTTTCAGCTGATTGTTTTATAGCTGAGACCAATGGGAAAAAATATCTGAAATTAGATTCTGTACCTACGCTGTTTTCTATGTCTGTGTAAGTAAATTTTGATAAACGTTCTTGTCATTAATTTTTCAGCTCTATAACTCTTATTTTTATTTTTTCAGAAAACATGATCATTCTACAATTACTGCTATTAATAACAATTCATCTCAGTTGTCAAATTTTTCTGAGAAATTGGAAATGTTAGATAATAAGAATGTTCCGGTGCCTACTTCATTACCGTTTGTGTAAGTATATTTTTTCCAATTTATTTGCAATTGTACGTTTTCATGAACTTTTTATTTCTTTATAGGCAGTCTTGTAACAGTTCCGTTCATTCCGTAGAAAAATTTGCTCCAACTGTAAACCCATCAGAGAACTGTTCTTCCCTAGGGCGTGGCGTAAAAAGGTTCTTTATATTTATTCATTTCTTGTTTAAGTAGTGTTATAAAATTGCAACTAATATATTAATTTTCTTAGACGGCTCAATTATGACCCTAACCCGACACTAAATACATCACCGACAGTCTCAAAGAAAGTGAAAAGATGGAGACCAGCTAGGCCTGGAGATTTTACCGAAGAACACTTCAGCACACCACGAAGGCGTAAGAAAAACTTTCGGATTATGACTTCGATATGTTATGTGCCATAACATTTTGCATGTGCCATACCCATAGCCACAGACTAGTCGATATAAACATATATGAAAATAAAAGGTTGAATAATTGTTTTCATGTTGTTATGTACGGCAAATAAAAAAGTTGATTATTTTTCAATAAAGTCATTTTAATTTCTGCTCCATAATTTTCTAATTTTTATTTTTTAAACTATCTTCTAGTAGGATTAATACATTGGTGACCCCGACGTTTACATCCACTCCGTTATGGCTACGGAACAGCACCTGGCTTCTTCACCTCCAGTTGAAGTTACAGCCGTCTCTTCAAGCTTCAAAATTCCTGAATTCTGGTCTGCTGATCCTGAGCTTTGGTTCGCGCAGGTCGAATCAGCCTTTTCAATTCATCGTATAACTACTGAATTTGGTAAATTCAGCAGAGTAATAACTTCATTAAGCCCACAATTTGCGAATGAAGTTAGGGACATTATAGTGGATCCTCCTCAAGACCGTCCTTATTCAGCACTCAAATCAGCGTTAATTAAACGTACTGGTTTGTCTGAAAAAGAAAAAATTCAGCAAATTTTTCAGAATTCCGAGTTTGGTGAGTTGAAACCTTCACAGTTGTTACGTCGTTTACGCCAGTTGATTGGTTCGAAGTCCATCGACGAAGCTTTTATGGAAGAATTTTTCATTCAGAAGTTGCCCACAAATGTGCAGGTTATCCTAGCATCTGTCAAGGATTCTTCGTTGGAAGAAAAAGCTGAGATAGCTGATAAAATTCTCAGTGTCAGTCAACCGTCAATATCCGCTGTAACGAATAATTTATCAAATCTTCAAAAGCTTTTTTCCGAGGTTCAAGAATTAAAAGAGATGATTAAATCAATTCCCAAGTTTAAATCCAACAAAAATTCTCAATCAAGCTATTCCTCAGCCAATACGTTATGCTGGTACCACCAGAATTTTGCAGCTAGAGCCAAGAAATGCGTCCCACCTTGTTCATATGAAATTGGACAAACTCAAGAACCTGTAAGAACTATCCTACCTGAATTCGATCGAAAATTAAATTTATTACCTTCTATTTCCTTTACTAGCGCTAACCTTTTTTTGACACCCCTTTTTTATATTTTGGACAAGAATTCCGGACGTCAATTCCTCGTTGACACAGGAGCTCAGGTGAGTGTTCTTAGAATTTCAAATCTTGATGTACATTCAAAAAGTTCTTTGACACTTCAAGCAGCAAATAACACAACTATCAATACCTACGGTCACAGAATCCTTAAATTGGATATCGGATTGTCAAAACCTCTTTCTTGGAAATTTGTTTTGGCCAAAATCCGTTATTCAATTTTGGGAGCTGATTTTTTAAATTATTATAAACTATTAATTGATTTTTCCTCGAAAAGACTGTTGGAGATGTCAAACCAACATCATGAAAGTTCAAAAAATATTATGTCAATTGCCCAACCTACTACTTGTTTTGCAAATAAACAATCGGCTAATATTTTCGAAAACCTTCTGTCAAAATATGAAAATTTAACTTCTAAACTTGACATTTATCGTGAAATTAAACATTCAGTTAAACATTACATTCTAACAACAGGTTCTCCAACTTTTGCTAAACCTCGTCGATTAGCTCCTGATCGATTAAACATTGCCAAAGATGAATTCCAAAAGTTGCTTCAACAAGGTTTAATTAGACCATCTTCTAGCAATTGGGCCTCACCACTGCACTTAGTTTTAAAGAAAAACGGAACTTGGCGTCCTTGTGGGGATTACCGAGCATTAAATACACAAACTATACCCGACAGATATCCAATACCTCACATTCAAGATTTTTCAGCGAATTTAGCAAACACTACAATATATTCAAAATTAGATTTAGTACAAGCCTACAATCAAATTCCCATGGATAAAGATTCAATAGCTAAAACGGCAATAATAACCCCTTTCGGACTTTATGAATATACGGTCATGCCATTCGGTCTAAGAAACAGCGCTCAAACTTTTCAACGTTTTATTGATAATGTAACCAGAGGATTTAAATTTTGCTTCGCATATATTGATGACTTACTTATAGCCAGTAACTCAATTGAACAACATTTAGAACATTTAAAAGCAATTTTTGATAGACTAAGTCAATACGGAATTTTGATTAATAAAGAAAAATGTCAATTCGGACTTAGAGAAATAGAATTTTTGCTCCAGAGGAATCAAGCCATTAAAGAGCAAAATTGAAACGATTTCAAAATTTCCTTTGCCAAAAACTCAACGTAAGTTACGGGAATTTTTAGGTATGATCAATTTTTATCATAGATTCATACCGCGATGTGCAATAATTCTTTCACCAATAAATCAGCTTCTAGATCCTTGTAAAAATAGTAATAAAGAAATTCTCTGGAATGATCAAGCAACCAATGCGTTTACAGCAATTAAAAATAAATTAACTGATATTACCTTTCTATCCTTCCCACTTCACAATGCCCCTTTGAATATAATGGTTGATGCATCAAGTGTTGGAGTCGGAGCTGTTTTGCAACAATATTTCAATAATGCTTGGCAACCAATTACTTTCTTTTCAGTTACATTATCAACTACTCAACAACGTTACAGTACATTCAGCAGAGAACTATTAGCCATATTTCTCGCAATCAAAAAATTCCGATACTACATCGAAGGCAAGGATTTTTTTGTATGGACCGATCATAAACCATTAACATTTATATCTAAATTTAAATTAATTGATACTTACTGTTCAAGAGACATTAGATATTTAGAGTTCATTTTTCAATTTACGAATGACATACGTCATATTTCGGGTAAAAGCAATCCAGTCGCTGATGCTTTATCAAGAATTCACATAAACTGCCTTCAAAACTTTCCAAAAATCGATTATAGTAAAATCGCGATTACACAAGTGAATGACAAAGAACTACAAAAATATAAAAAAGACAAATTTACAAATCTTAAATTCATCAACGTTGACATACCAAATTCTAACCTCAAAATAGCATGTGACGTTTCAACAGGTTCGTTAAGACCGTTCATTCCCAGACAATTCCGAGATATCATTTTTGATCAATTTCATTCCATGTCACACCCCGGAATCAAGGCAACGACGAACCTAATCACATCAAAATTCATTTGGCCAAATATAAATCGCGATATCAAAATCAAAACACAAAGTTGCATCAAATGTCAAAAATCAAAAATAACTAGACACACAATTTCACCTATTCAAGATTTTATTACAACCACTATACGATTTAGTATGGTGCACATAGATTTGATTAAATTACCACTATCAAACGGTTATTCTTATGCTCTAACTTGCATCGACCGGTTCACGAGATGGCCGGAAGTTATACCAATATCAAATTCTTCTACCGAATGTGTAGCACGGGCATTCGTTGAAGGTTGGATCTCTCGTTTCGGCGTGCCAACAGTCATAACTTCTGATAGAGGTCAACAATTCAACTCATCTTTATTCAAACAATTGTTGAATATCTTGGGTTCACACCACATTCAAACAACCTCTTATCACCCACAGGCCAACGGCATGATAGAAAGATTCCACAGACAATTAAAATCATGCCTCAAAAGCTTAGGTAATCCGTCTCAATGGACGTCATTTTTACCAATAATATTATTGGGAATACGTTCTTCATTTAAAGAACCTATTAAGTGCAGTGCTGCGGAATTAGTATACGGGACGAAACTAACCCTTCCTGGAGAATTTGTTGCAAATGATAAAAATAGTCCGAATTTCAATGAAACTGAATATCTTTCTAGACTGAAAACATCTATTGCTAAATTCTTACCATCACCGCCTATAAATAAAAACCGAAAACCAACATTTATCAATCCGAAACTATTCCAGTCAAGCCATGTGTTCATTAGACGCGATGCTATTGGACCTGTCAGTATTTATTGTTTTTGTATGAACATTTTATATAGCGCGCCAAATATCTTGTGTAACGGGAACTTTAGTTCTTCTTCTTGTGAAATGTTAGTTGGTTGTAAGTCACACACAATGGTGACACTGTTGCACATGATATGTGCGCGCGCTTAAAATATATATAACCTGTAATATAGAAAGATATTAAAAACGTTTGTGTATGTTGTGAAATATTGCGTTTATTTTATAAATCCACAAAACTCTGCGTAAACTAATAACAGGTTATGGGCCCAGGCCATGCCTAGACACAAATAAAAGAAAAAAAACTATTACGATTGCGAACGACGAAGAGACGAAACGTAAAACATAAAAAGAAAAACAACTATGGGCGACGATATAAGGCTGGAAAAATTAAATGCGACAAATTACCGGCATTGGAGTCGTCGAGCGAAAAGCATATTAATGAGTAAACAATGTTGGTCAGCAATCGAGCCTGGTATGAGTGAAACACCGACAAACGTAGAATTACGAGCAAATGAAAAAGCAGTCGGAATATTAATGACGAGCATTGATGACGACGCACTAGACGATGTCGAAGATTGTGTAACAGCACAGGAAATCTGGAATGGCCTGAAAGAAGCAAGAACTCAGTTTAACTCATGGGATGGAATGCTAGCTGTAAAAGAATGTGCGAATATAACGAAACGAGAAGATGAAACAATACTACAGTATCTAACGAGACATAAACAAATGTTATTCAAAGTAAGAGGTGCAGGTATAGAATTTGCAGATAAGCAATCAATCATATTTCTCTTAATGGGTTTGCCAGCCGAATATGAAACCTTTGCAAGAAGCTTTAAATTGGATGATAAAACGCTGACGATGAAAACATTTAAAAATCAACTTCTCGAAGAAGAAACTCGACTAATGAGTAACAATATAAACAGAGACATCAAAGTCATGAAAATCAGTGGGTCAAATACAAAATACGCGAATAAATTCGAAAAATACGAACGAAATCACACAAGTTTTCGAGGCGGATACCAACAAAAACAAGGGCGTAGATATACAAACAATGGTCATAAACAAGCGAACAGCGATGATGACAAATCCAATCAGCGGGGAAGCGGAAGTAACGAGGAGCGTGGACCGAGATGTTATAGATGTCAAATGTTTGGTCATATTGGTAAATACTGTCCTAAATTCGGTGACCATCAAAATACATCAAATAATACAAGATCTAATTCAGAAAAATCAACAAATTTAGCACTTGCGATGTATACAGAGAAAGAAGATAATACAAATTCGACAATAAATGAAAAACACAGTACATTCTGTACCATAAAAAATGCAAGTACACGCAATGACATTTGGATTATTGATAGTGGAGCGACAGACCACATAACATGTCGCCGTGACAGATTCAAAACGTTTATTGAGCAGACATCATCAGTAGAAGTTGCTGGAGGTGGAAAATTAATGTCATATGGTTACGGCATTATGCGTATTGAATTATCAAACGAATGTGGTGGTTCGACAATAGATTTTATGAATACACTTTACGTACCGGACCTTCAGGGAAATCTGTTATCAGCAACAAAAATTACGGACCATGGATTCAAGATAAACATGAAGAAAGAAGTGCTACTCATAAGCGACAAAAATGACAATGTTCGAGCGAAAGCGATTCGTGAAGGAAGATTCTACTGTTTGCGAGAAAACAAACCAGATATACAATTAAAACCTCAACCCTCTATTGTAAACTTGGCTAAGTCAAAAGAACTGGAAATATGGCATAAAAGGTTAGGGCATATTCATATTCAAGCAGTACGAAAACAACTAAAAACTTCGGCAGTTGAAATAGAACTGAAAGACACAGACACAAATCAGTTATGCGACATTTGTATAGAAGGGAAAATGAAGTCACTACCCTTTCCCAAAACAAGCGAAACGCGAGCAACGGAACCATTACAGCGAATACATTCAGACGTGATGTGTGTAATGAATCCAGTATCATACGGAGGTGCAAGATACATAGTAACCTTCACAGATGATCATACAAGATATACTGAAGTTTACCCTATGAAGCACAAAAGCGAAGCATTAGAAAAATTTAAAATTTTCAAAGCATATGCCGAAAATGTACACAAAAGAAAAATAGTAGAATTGCGAACAGACAACGGTAGAGAATATATAAATACAGAATTTGACAAATATTTGCAAAACGAAGGAATAAGACGCCAGTTAACTGTGGCACATACGCCGCAACAAAACGGCGTGGCAGAAAGGCTGAATCAAACGCTGGTAAATATGGCGAGATGTATACTTTTAGAAAGCGGCCTACCTTTAAGATTATGGGCGGAAGCAGTTTATTGCGCAAATTACTTAAGAAACAGAACCCCAACGAAGGCAAACCAAGGACGAAGTCCATACATAATTTGGAAAGGAAAACCCCCAAATCTCATCCATTTACGAACTTTCGGATGTCGAGCATGGAAGAAGATCTCAGAAAAGCAGTCTAAGTTCAAACCAAGGGGCGAAGAGAGAATTATGATCGGATACTCAGAACAATCCAAAGCATATCGTTTATGGAATCCGAAAAACCAGACAGTAGACATAGCGCGCGATGTCATATTTGAAGAAGAAATATTTCCAGCTAAAATGAAGAAAGAAAACATTGAATCAAACAAATATGAAGATACAAAGAAATGGATGACATTAACTTTTAACGAATTATGTAGTGAAGATAATACTGAAGCGAAAAACGAAAATCGAGGTGAAGAAATAAACAACGTAGAAGAGGAAGAAGAAAGGGAAAGTGTTAGCGAGGAACAAATATCAAAAGAAACAGCACAATTAGAACAACCATTAAATCAACAAAATTTTCAAGAAATAGAACGAAGAAGAAGAAATATAAGAAAACCTGCGTGGATGCAAGACTACGTTACAGAATGCAAACACGTTCAGAAAGAAGAAACAAGACCAAAAGACCCAATAACATTACAGGAGGCGATAAAAACGAACGACAGTGAAGAGTGGAAAAATGCAATTATGGAAGAATTCGAGAACCTTATACGCAATAAAACATGGACATTTGTACCAAGAACAAGACATATAAAAGTAATACGAACCAAATGGGCATTCAAGAGAAAATATGATGAAAACGGAAAATTAGTAAGACATCGAGCAAGAGTCGTAGCATTGGGATACGAACAGCGACCAGGAATAGACTTTGATAAAACGTACAGCCCAGTCGTGAAGATGAAAACAATGCGTATATTGATGGGTATAGCGACAGAGCGAAATTGGAGCGTACACCACGTAGACATAGTAGCAGCGTATCTATTGGCAGATATTGATAGTGAAACTTATATCGAAATTCCAGAAGGGTTCATAGAAACAAGCGACAAAATACGAGAAAAATTTAATAATATACCAAGTGAAGATGAACTACGAAACGGAAAATGGATATGCAAATTAGAAAAGTGTATCTATGGATTACATCAATCGGGAAGAAAATGGAACGAAACATTAGACGGATTTCTAAGGAAACAAAATATGAAACGATCTGTCGCAGACCCATGTGTTTACTATGACAACCAACGAGAACTCATAGTGACCACATACGTCGATGACTTAATGATTTATGGTAAACTTGAAGAAATAAATAAAATGAAAGAAACATTTGGAAAGGAATATGAAACACGAGACTTAGGAGACGTACGACACGTTCAGTCTATACGAGTTACAAAGACCGATACAGGATTTATCCTGGATCAAACAGCATACACCGAAGAAATACTAAAAGAATTTCATATGCAAGATTGTCGACCGGTATTAACACCGTTAGCAACAGGAGAAAAATTGGAAGCTGCGAATGAAGAAAACAAGTTAGATGAAGCAAATGCATCGAGATATAGGACATTGATAGGAAGCATATTATATTTGGCAACGGGTACAAGGCCAGATTTGGCATATCCTACGACATATCTTAGTCAGTTTAATCACAATCCATCACAAGATCATTGGCAAGCTGCGAAACATCTTTTAAGATATCTAAAAGGCACCAAAACCAAAGGATTGGAATTGAAAAAATCTGAAGAAAATGTTAAGATGTACACCGATGCTGACTGGGGATCGGACATAACAGATCGAAAATCGTATAGTGGTTTCATAACAACTTTCGCAGGAGCTGCAGTAAATTGGCATAGCAGAAAGCAACGAACAATCGCTTTAAGCACCGTTGAAGCAGAATTTGTTGCACTGAGCGAAGCCGTACGCGAAGCGAAATGGATGAACAATCTTTTAGAAGAAATAGGACAGACAAAATTCGTGGAACGTCCTATCGTTATCCACATTGACAATCAAGGAGCTAAGAAATTAGCAGAAAATAGAACATCTTCAGAACGTACTAAACATATCGCATTGAAAATATTCTTTGTTCAGGACGAGATTGAAGAGGGAAACATCAGTCTACAATATGTACCCACATACGAAAATGCTGCGGACTGCATGACCAAGATAATTGAAGGAAAAAAATTTAAAGGACAATGTGGAGTCCTTGGACTCAAGGACTAGGGGAGGTGTCAGTATTTATTGTTTTTGTATGAACATTTTATATAGCGCGCCAAATATCTTGTGTAACGGGAACTTTAGTTCTTCTTCTTGTGAAATGTTAGTTGGTTGTAAGTCACACACAATGGTGACACTGTTGCACATGATATGTGCGCGCGCTTAAAATATATATAACCTGTAATATAGAAAGATATTAAAAACGTTTGTGTATGTTGTGAAATATTGCGTTTATTTTATAAATCCACAAAACTCTGCGTAAACTAATAACAGGACCAATTCTCCAACAATCTTTCGATGGCCCATACAAAGTAGTTCAACGATTCGACAAATTCTTCAAAGTCCTAGTTAATAACAAAATTGACACAGTTTCAATTGATCGTCTCAAACCTGCTTATTTAAACACAAGTATATCAAGTTTTGAAACTTTAGGGACACTACCCTGAAAATTCTTGTTCACTCTTTTTAAAGTTTTATTGTATTTAATATATAATTATTGTCTATTACTATATCTCTTTATTGTTATTATTACTCCTTTACTGTTATTGTTACTGCACTTATTGTTATTTATTGTAATGTATATTTATATTTGACAGTCTTTTCGCAAAGAGGGGGAGTTATGTTATGTGCCATAACATTTTGCATGTGCCATACCCATAGCCACAGACTAGTCGATATAAACATATATGAAAATAAAAGGTTGAATAATTGTTTTCATGTTGTTATGTACGGCAAATAAAAAAGTTGATTATTTTTCAATAAAGTCATTTTAATTTCTGCTCCATAATTTTCTAATTTTTATTTTTTAAACTATCTTCTAGTAGGATTAATACAGATATGTAAGACCTACCAAAGAAAACTTGCTAATTATCGCACTAAAACCTGGAAATTACAACAGAAGATCAAATCTCTGGAGAGTTTGTTGTCCCATTTATCAGATAAAAAATTTATCTCTGAAGATACTGCTTCAAATTTAACTGTGAGTTGCATTTGTAATAGTTATTCACATAATCAGTTATGAAAAGAGTGATATTGTTTGATGACGATAATATTTACCAAAACGAGCGAAACAAGTTTTGCAAATTATGTGAGTCAAACAATAACACGTTTTCATAACGTATTATGTAATATCCGTTACGTAACTCAGTTGTGTAAAGATTTTTACAAAACTCATCTCATCATTATATGAGGATTATGGTTGTCATTATTCACGAAGATGACGTTTGCGTCACGAGCCGTAGGCGAGTGATGCAAATCATCCGAGTGAATAATGCCCATAATCCCGAATATAATACTATAATTTTCTACTCCTGTAAAATTAGAAATAACGAATAAATATTTAAGAAACAACTTCACAAATTCACAATTTATTGGAACATTATATTTATCAAACAGAACATTAAAATGGTTTTTATTTATTATTATTTATTAAGGGAACTACCTATTTATTGGCTATTGACGTGAAGATGTAATCTAAAATTTGTATAATTGGTAAGGTTAGAGACGGAATTATGGGATAATAATATCATACCCATTGTTAAATGACAAAACAGTCAACTGTCAGACGGCCATAGGAAGGGTGATCGCGAGTAGAATTAAAATAAACGGGAATAATTGATTTCTGATTCTCTGATTGGCCGAGAAGAGTGAATTATGAATCCATATTTAACGCGTGAATTATGACTACTATAATTAATCGAAAAAATTGAAATAATGGGGATATATTTATACAGGAGTAGAAAAAGAAATTTATGATGCAATGAAATTTACTTCCATACTAAATTAACATCAAGTTATCGAAATGGCAATCAAATTTTTTACAGGAATGTAAAATGAAGAATGTGCTTATTGGTGATTATATTAAAGAAAGTAAATTTATATGTTTTTTTGTAGGCTATGTCTGGTGACGCATTGAAACAAATTATATCGAGAAGACTTGAAAACAAAAAAAAATCCTCCCGAACTGCGAGCCTTTGCTCTAACGCTGCATTTTTATTCGCCAAAGGCGTATAAATATGTTCGAAAATCATTTTGTAATTTACTGCCACATCCACGACATTTGTCATCCTGGTTTTTCAGCCCAAGCTTTTAAAGTTTTGAAAACAAAAGCTCAAAGTGGTCGCCTGGTTGTAAATTTAGTTCTTGACGAAATTCACATAATGGCAAAGGTAGAGTGGGACGGCAAAGAGCATCATGGTTTTGTAGATCTTGGGACTGATTTTCCACCCCAGGGTGACTACAATCCACCAGCTACATACGCCTGGGTTTTCATGGCCGTAGCTTTAAATGCAAACTGGAAAATTCCCTTGGGTTATTTTTTTATAAAATCTTTAAATGCAGCGGAGAGAGCAAATATCACTAGAAAATATTTTGTATTACTACATGAAAACAATGTACACTGTAATTCATTAACATTTGACGGTCATAGTACAAACAAAAGCATGGCTAAATGTCTCGGGGCAAATTTTGATATCAAACACGACTTTAGACCGTTCTTTTTACATCCCGTGACAGGCGATTTAGTGTATGTATTTTGGGATGCTGTACATATGCTTAAATTAATAAGGAATTGTTTTTCGGATAAAAAAGTATTATACAATAAAAATGGCGAAAAAATTAAATGGGAATTCCTCGAAAAACTAGTTGAATTTCAAAACAAGGAAGGGTTAGTTGCGGCTAATAAATTGCGAGATCGACATATTCACTATAGGAATAATATCATGAATGTTCGGTTAGCCGCACAAACCCTAAGTGAAAGTGTAGCACTAGCTCTTCAATATTTAGAAGAAAAAAAAATTGAACCCTTTCATTATACTGCAGCTACAACTGAATTTCTATTAAATATAAATAATATATTTGATATTTTAAACGTACGCTATAAGTATCCGAAAAAGAAAAAAACTTATAATTTGGCTGTAAATTTAAAATTATTAGATTCATACGAAGCAAAAATTGAAATATTTATTAACTATTTGACTAGTTTGAAAGACGAGCATGGGATATTCATTATAGATACGACAAGGGACACTGGATTTATTGGTATGATAATTTGCCTTCAAAATTACTTAAAATTGTTTAAATTTTTAAATGAAAAATTAAATTTTGATTGTTTAATACCGTATAAGATGAGCCAAGACCATTTGGAAACATTCTTCAGCGCTGTTAGAAGTAGAGGCGGATTTTCTGACAATCCAACTTGCAGGCAATTTCGTGCCTCATTTAAACAATTATTAGTAAGACATGAAATTGAAAATAATTCAGGTAACTGTAGTATTTTAGATAGTACTTATATTTTGCCTGTCGAAAATACTACAGTTACGGATGTAAATACGGACGATATTGTAAAAGATTTAATTAGTGATCACGATTATATTAATGTAACAATTGAGTTGTCCAGCTTTGTAGAGGACGTTAGTATATACATTGGTGGATTTGTTGTTAGAAAAGTACACCCAAAAATAAAATGTAAGACATGTAAAAATTCACTCATCACCAATGTGTCACAAAGTGCGTTGATTGACATAAAAAACAAAGGTGGGCTCCTCACCCCGTCAGTAGACGTCATAAAAGTATGTTTAACTGCAGAAAAGATGTTAAGATTATATAAAGATAATGTTTTTAAAAAATATATTAAAATGACATTAATAACGCAATGTTTAGCATCTCTAAGTGGAGTATTTGACAATTTAAATACGCATGATTATGAACAACATCTACATATATTTAGTAGAGATGAAAATATTTTAGACTCTCATAGGCTACAATTAATTAAGTTAATTTTAAATGTATATATTGATGTCAGAATGCATCATATTTGTAAAAATATTGTACAGAAGACAGGTATCCGCCAAAAATGTAAAAAATTAGTACAATTTAGACACGAATAAAAATATAAATAAAAATCGCTTCCTATTTCATTATACATTTCCACAGCTATATTGTAGATAAAATACAATATTTATATTATTTACATTAGAAATAAATGTTATTCATTTTTATAACATTAATTATACGTTTCATTTTGCTTCTTTTTATTTCAAACAGGACACCCCTATAGAAAACTTTCCTGTTACGCCACTGCCTTACATTTCTTTCAAATCTGGAGTTTGCGCACATCTGATTCTCCGCCAATTTTTTCGTTATCCTCCTTCCTCTTAACAATATTTATATTTGCATCTCTCTCGATCTTAAGCGTTCCGCAGATTGCATTATACAGCATAGGGCTTCTCATATCTAGTTCATATAATGCTATAAGATCTATGATATAAACAAGAATGTAAATATCGCCATCTTGTACGTTACAAAATAAACTTGTGCTTTACTGAATAAAGACCTGTGTTTAACAAATAATTTATTGTTTTACAGAGTTATTTTACCCCGAATCCAAACAGAACCTGCTGAACCCGGTCCGTCAGGGAAGCAAAGCGGAGAAAGATGCGTTAAATTGCATAATAAATACATCAGGTGGATTAGGCCTACTGGGGATACCAGAAGAAAAAAAAATGCGCCATTACTCTACGTCATGGTGGCATGGAAATGAGTTTTCAGAAATATGCACTTGTTGCGGTTCAATTCGCGGTGCTCGTACGCTGAAACTAATTTTCTGGAGAACAATTTTGTACATAACTATTTTTGTCAATAAATCAACCGGTAAGGAGATATTTTCAAAAACCGATTTTTGGTGCCATTTTATCCAAAATGGCGCCATTGCCCATTCCGGTACGAGGTCGTAAAGTGGAAATTCGGTTAGAGCACCTCAAAATCTATAAGACTACCAATTTTCAAAACTTCCGCTAAACTTTCCAAGCAAACCCCTTTCTGAGCACCAAATTACTGGACTATAGTGGAATCTGTCAGTAGTTGAGTTTGGGGAAGTGCTGAAATCTCAATTGATTTACTAGTTGAACCGTTAGGCTTTCCAATGATGTTTTGGACATTTTTTACTTTATTTTAGACGCTATCATCTATATAGCCGTCTGCAACTGTGGAAGATTTCCATCCCCCATGTCTTTTCAAACAAAGAATGTTTGCTCCGGCATTAGCAAGTAACGTTGCAGATGTTCTCCGGAACCGGAAGCAGTGGCCGGTATATGCAGAAGGATTGGGTAATTTCAAGAATTCGGCAATTTTCTGCGGGATTTTTCCAAAAGTGTTGACACCTACTGGTTGGCTGAGGCACTTTCCTTTTCTATATGTCATAAAAAATCGTCTATTCTCTACAGTTGACGGACGAAGAGCAGCGTACTTTCTAAATATTGTCAACCAATATTCTTGTCCACTAGTTACTGTAAAACTCCGGGGTATATGTGTCTTAGTATCGGGTATATTAACAATTAACAAGGCATCTTTTTCTTGTAAATCGTCTATGGTTAATTTCATAAGTTCGTCTCTTCGACAAGCTCCAGTTACTCCCAATATTAGTGCAACCTACAATAAATTTTTTGTGTAACCGGCCGCGAAATTGTCATTTCGCAGCCGCAATATAGGCCACGAAATTTAATTTCGCGGTTGTTGTTATGGCAACGGCCGCGAAATTGAGTAAACAATCACTATGACAATTGACATGACGGAGAATATGACAATGACAGTAACTTTTCTAAAATATGACATGGCAATAGGTTTAATCATTTCACTACTTTAATTTTTACTGCAAATTGTCACAGTTCTGTCGCTGCTGCAATACAGTCTACTGCGAAACGCCAGCAGTAAAAATTAACTCACTTATAAGTAGAATAACCTCCCATTAATATCTGTTTTTATAAGAATATCCATAGCTGGAAAGTTTTAATTTTCTCTATAGATTGAGAATGTTTTTTATACGTTTCGTTACAAGCGAGGGCTTGCTAATACTTCTGCCTCAGTATTTTCACTATTTTCTAAAATAATTTATGCACAATAAAAATTCTAATTATTAAAAGTATTACATTTTTTACCAGTTCCCTCTTCGTCTGAAGCAATATTTAACTTCATGGAAAATATCACCTATAAAAATTATATTTACCACAATAATTGTCTTCTAGTTCACTCATTTTTGTTGTTTTTATAAATTTACAATACAATTTGCAAGCATGTAGCATTGAAAATTAATAATAACCTCTAAACATTTCGTATGTGTATCAGTCAGAGATGTTTATGTACAGTGGCGGATTTAACGGTAAGCATCGGGACACTTGCTCCCTGGGCCCTCGTCTGAACGGGCCCTCGTCTGAAAAGGCATCGGGCCATCATCAAACATAAAATTTACAAATAAATATATTTTCATTGAGCAAAATAAAATGTAAATAAGAAATGCTCATTTTTCATGTTTAATTAATATGACGTATGAAATGAACTGTGGGTTTGCAATGAAGTGTTTCCTCTTAAAGTGAACCGCACTGTGTGCAAGTCTCCTCCATGTAGAATTGTTTTCGGTGGTACTGTGGCTATTGTAAGTATTACTACCGACGTAAATATGCGGGAGGGGGGGGGGGAGTTTCAAACATCCCCCCCATCGGTTATATTTTGCCACGTTTGATATGAAGCTGGATATAATTTTCTTACAAAATTGGGGGATTATGTACCTACTTAAAATGAAAACCAAAAATGGGCCGCAATGCCGGTGGGAACACGATTGCCAGGCGTCCCGTATGTACGGGATTGTCCCCTATTTCAGCATTTCAACATTTTGAGCATCCCGTAAAGTACTGTGCGTCCCGCCCACAGTACATAATAAAGAGAAGTATTCCGACGTAGCGGTCAAGTGTATCGCCAGAACGCAGGCAGTTGTGTGCGAGAGAGACAGAAAAAGGTGTCTATTATGCCGTGCGCTACCGCGTTAACTGAATAAAAATAATTCATTAATACTTATATAATTATATATATTATTATATATTATATTATTTTAATAATAATTTTTATGCTGTAGACATATTTTCAAGTTGATCAATTTTATTTAATATGTCTTAATCATTTAACTGTTTGATTTTTTGTCGTGCAGCTTTTAGTTCATCAATTATTTTATTCTTAATTTTTAGCCTTTTCTGCACTTGTCTCATACTGTCTAATCGTCTGCGCACTAACCGATTCTTAGAAACTGTATTTATTTTAAGTTTGTTTTTGAAATTTACGGTTGCTTTTTTAGATTTCTTACAAAATGTACAATTAGATTTATTGTTGCTACTTTCAGAAATACAATCTTCCAACAAATATGGACAACTAACGTGTCTCCACACTTATAAAGGCAGTGATCTCTGACATATTTAATTGGACTGAAATTTGTAGGACTTTCAGCTATACCAATTCCACCGTAGAAAACGGCGGTATTATGTAATTTATTTGCAATATCTTGTATTTCTTCTATGTTAGAGGGGTTTTCAGTTTTACCATAAATTATTAAGTGATCAAATATATAAATGTTCATCGTATTTGGAGTTAATACAATTTTTCTTTTTATAACTGTTTCACCAAATTTTAAAGTAGTCATCTTTTTATAACTGTTTCACCAAATTTTAAAGTAGTCATTTCAGAAATAGAAATTATTTTATCTGTAAATCAAGTAAATTAGGTACAGAAGCAAGTTGATCTACAATTGTCTCTAGATCCATATTATTATTTACTACATCACAAGCCAATGAAATTTTTGGACAATAAAATAATGTTACTTTAAATTTAAATTAAACTAACTTGTTTCTGGTTCAATTATTTCTCTTTTTTGTCAATTAAAGCATGTCGATATAGTGAACGCCGCTGTTTTATGTCTTTTGACAAATATTTTGGGCAATTCGGGAATATCCTGCGATAACCTTGGGTATGCTAGTGAATACTTAAAAAATTGTATAAATATTTAAGACAGATTTTGAAAATACGTATATGAATTATGCTTACTGAATACGTTTCAGTTGTTACTTCCTTAATAATATACTAAGGTTGAAAATGCTTTTCACAAATATAGTCTTTCGATGTTAATATTTTATCTTTTCGTGGTATTTACAATTGGGTACCTCTTACCCATTTTTATTAGTTTATTATATATGCTACTGTTAACACCATTAATAAACAAGAACTTGAAATCGTGAAAATAATATAGGAAAACTCGATAGCAACACAGTAAGCGAACGGAATACATAGACACCGTTTTCTGTCTTTCACTATCCTTCTCTCTCGCACAATTGTCTACGGACGGGCGACGCTCATCGCCGCTTGCAATCGGCTGGGTTACAATACCTGTATGTATCTTCTACCGTGGTCCCGCCCAATTGTCCCGTATTTTGTGAGGAACGCAATTTAATTAACATTTAATTATTATACATTTTATTTTGAGCAGTTCAATAGAATAATGATATTGCTGCTACTCATGTAATATAATATTTTAATTTAATGCAACATTGTATTTTCTGTTTTTGAAGTTATTGCTTATGCTCCCATCTCGCATCATAAAGTCTAGTAGAAGGGGCAACTATACGCTTTTGGAGCGTACATACACGTTTTCGTTATAAAATATGGATTTTAATTTTTAAGAATTTGTTAAATTTGCTTCATTGTAAATAATTTTCAAAAAATCGCCTGCGGCGCATATATTTTTTTATCATACATTTTCCATCCAACCCTACCAGAAATGTTAAAATAGGCTTGGGCCCACATGCATTTGCACATCTCTTGAATGAAAAAAAAAATTCGCCTGCGCATTTTTTTAGAGATTAGAAAAGAAAAAAGTAAGGTCCAACTGCGCTACTACCTGAACCCTTTAAATACTTTGCGCCCTGGGCCTTTTTCCTTAAATCCGCCACTGTTTATGTATAACCTAGATACCCAACTTCGTATGTTTCAAACTACGTAAAAGTGAAACCTCAAGGTCAAGAGGCGGCCATTTGTTAAAAAGGCAAAATGGTAATGTATGATATGGTAAATATGAAATAAAACTTAGAATATAATTGATATATGAAGGTTATCATAAATAAATTGTTATTATATTGGTGAAATAAAACGCAATACTTGTTCTTAAACATTATATTTATTGATTAGAAAATAATAGTTTATTTAATTTGTCTTTTGCTAACAATTTGATTCTAATTGGACCACTTTGCAATACTGTGCAATCTAATTTTTATATACTGCTTGCAAATATATCAAATTAGATCAATTTTGTGATTATTATCCAAAGAAATTTCACAATGTAAATGAGAAAAAATATTTTTTTCACTGGCAAAAAGATTAATTATAAAATTTATTATTTTTCTTTCAATATTATTTGTATTTGAAAATGTTTTTAAATTATTAGTGAAAATATTAATTTGTTTCAGTAGCTTTAATTATTTTAAAAACGCTTTCTGATGGGAAAATTAATCCTCCATTATTTTTAAAATCAGTTAAAACTGAAAATTTATATTTGTGAACGTAATTATGGTCCAATGTTAAACAGTTTTCAGCGCAATAATTACATGATTTTATATTTAAAATCCTTCTGCTATTTTCTTTTTGTTTTAAATAGCTAGGAAAAGCGGAAAATATCGTAGGGACTGCATCTGGTTTCAATTTTCGAATGTAAGTTCCCGTCCTAACTAAATAATCATTTTCTTTAAAATGATCGCTGCAAAGTTTGTTAGCTTTAGTTGGGGTAAAAGCTTTTCTCCTTACATTTATAATCCAAGATTTTAATATATGTTTATTTTTCAAAGGAAATCTAAAAGATATAAAATAATGTATTTACATAAATTATATTACTCACATTCAACATACAAATATTTTAACTTTATTTTCCATTTAATTGTTATATGGTTTGATTGAAAACCCCAAAAAATTGCACCTTTCCTCCAGTTTTAAATCTATTCGATGGTAAATAACTAAAAAAACACAGTTATTTACAATACAAATAATGTATTGATAAAATCTTCGTTCCTGTTCTCGTTCCCGGGCTATTGTGTAGTACCTATATGCCGTAAGTAGATCACTTTATAATCGTAAACTGTCTTTCAAAACATTAGTTATATATTACAGTACTGTACATACTTTTAAATTGCCACAAATCTGAATAGACGTAAAATACTTTCATCTTACATGCCTTTTTAACAAGTGGCCGCCACACGAAATTGCTGGCTTCACTTCTGCGCACGGAGTTAGACATCTAGCTTATACAACACGTAAACATCTCTGGTATCAGTGTATATTACATGCGCATGCGTCTAAACTTGCTGCCACAAAATCCACACAAGCAGCTGTAGAAATTTTGACCTGTTTATTTTTAAAAATAAATACAATAAACATTGTAAAATAATTGTTTTAGAAATTATTTACTGTTTTATCCACAAATACATTCATTACTTAGGATAAATATTAATCGTACAACTTGTATTGTTACTGATGTTTACTCCAGAAGTTGAAGTAAGTAAATCTAGTCTTTTCGAACAGTTAATATTCGAAATTGAAACATTATTTTCATTCAACACGTGCACCCTGATTTGAACTAGACGCTGCAGTACCAGAAATTGAATTAGAATTTTTTTTCTTATTTTCTATGGAGTCTTCTACATATGATTCTGCTACAGTTGCCGATCTCCACCCACCATGACGTTTAAGAACCGATATATCCGCACCGCTATTAGCAAGTAGCGTAGCAGAACTTCGCCGAAAACAATGGCCAGTATATTCGTTACTTTTTGGCAATCCCAGATATTTAGCGATCAATCTAGGTATTTCTACAATTTTATGCACTCCAACCACTTGTGCGTTGCATATTCCATTTTCGTATCTCAAGAATACCCGACGATTCGCAACATGTTTCGGACGAAGAGCTGCGTATTTGCGATATAATCTTATAAAATCAGAATTAGTGACAGTGAAAGTGCCCACGCAACATGCCCACCCAAACTGCCCACGCAACCTGCCCACCCAAACTGCCCACGCAACCTGCCCACCCAAACTGCCCACGCAAAATGCCCACCCAAGCTGCCCACGCAACATGCCCACCCAAATTGCCCACGCAAACTGCCCACCCAACCTGCACCCAAATTGCCCACGCAACCTGCCCACCCAAACTGCTCACGCAACCTGCCCACCCAAACTGCCCACGCAAAATGCCCACCCAAATTGCCCACCCAAACTGCCCACGCAACATGCCCACCCAAATTGCCCACGCAACCTGCCCACCCAAACTGCCCACGCAAAATGCCCACCCAAATTGCCCACCCAAATTGCCCACGCAACCTGCCCACCCAAACTGCCCACGCAAAATGCCCACCCTAATTGCCCTCCCAAACTCCCCACGCAACATGCCCACCCAAATTGCCCACGCAACCTGCCCACCCAAACATTTTAAATAATACATACTTGTTCGAATACCAGCCTTTCATTTCATTTACTTGTTTTTGATTTGCCAATAGTGTAGCAGAAGCTCGGCCTTCGGCCGAGCTCCTCCTAGGGCTCCGCCGATAGTGTTTTACAAAATTTTCTAATGATTCTTCAGTCTGTTTCATGCTTCAAACCAAATATATACGTTGAATGCTTTGAATTCACATGCGTACCATTATTCTATTTGATTTCTGACATATAACATCTAATCATTAACCTTTCCAAACTCCACTTGTGCTTTAGCATTAAAAATGACAACCTGAAAAATGTGAATATAAAGATTTCATAATAAAAATAACATTTTAAATAATACATACTTGTTCGAATACCAGAGCATTTCATTTCATTTGATTGCATTTAGATCATCATAAAAATGTGTTGTTTTTATTCCAAAAATATTATCATGTTTAGAAGATTGACAATGTCATCAAATGTGTCATAATATTTTCTCGGCGATATTCATCTTAAAATTTTCAAAGAGTACTTGAGCTTTGTCTCAGTTTTAAAAACAAAAATCCAAAAATTCACATTAAATATTTTTTTCCACAAAAACTATGCATCCTACAGAAAAAACACATAAGGCTAGGGCACTCGAGACAAGAATTTTCTACCACTTTGTAAAACTTGCACGGAAATTGCTCTTACGGTTAAAGCTGTAGCCTTGTTCAAATGAGGGCGATCGTCGTGATGAAAGTATAGATCCTTATGCCTTTTAGTATATAGGACTAGGACTAGGAGGAGGAGGGCTCCGCCGATAGTGTTTTACCCACCCAAACTGCCCACGCAACCTGCCCACCCAAATTGCCCACGCAACCTGCCCACCCAAACTGCTCACGCAACCTACCCACTCAAATTGCCCACGCAACCTGCCCACGCAACCTGCCCACCCAACCTGCCCACCCAAACTGCCCACCCAAATTGCCCACCCAAACTGCCCACCCAAATTGCCCACGCAACCTGCCCACCCAAACTGCCCACGCAAAATGCCCACCCAAATTGCCCACCCAAACTGCCCACGCAACATGCCCACCCAAATTGCCCACGCAACCTGCCCACCCAAACTGCCCACGCAAAATGCCCACCCAAACTGCCCACGCAACATGCCCACCCAAATTGCCCACCCAAATTGCCCACCCAACCTGCCCACCCAAACTGCCCACGCAACATGCTCCGCCGATAGTGTTTTACAAAATTTTCTAATGATTCTTCAGTCTGTTTCATGCTTCAAACCGTTGAATGCATTAAATTCATTTCACGCACATGTCTACAATAATTCTGTTTGAATTCTGACATATAAGAACCTTTCCAAACTCCACTTGTGATGATTTATAGATATTTTGCATTAAAAATGACAACCTGAAAAATGTGAATATAAAGATTTCATAATAAAAATAACATTTTAAATAATACATACTTGTTCAAATACTACCAGCATTTCATTTCATTTGATTGCATTTAGATCATCATAATAAAAATGTGTTGTTTTTATTCCAAAAATATTATCATGTTTAGAAGATTGACAATGTCATCAAATGTGTCATAATATTTTCTCGGCGATATTCATCTTAAAATTTTCAAAGAATAAGGCTAGGGCACTCGAGACAAGAATTATCTACCACTTTGTAAAACTTGCACGGAAATTGCTCTTACGGTTAAAGCTGTAGCCTTGTTCAAATGAGGGCGATCGTCGTGATGAAAGTATAGATCCTTATGCCTTTTAGTATTATAGACTAGCGAAAACTCGGCTACGCCGAGCTTCCCCTAGGTGGACAGTGTTTTATGACAGCCACGGCTGACTTCAAGTGTTTTATGCCAGCCGCCGCTGTCTTCAAGATTTTTATGACTGTTTACAGGCATTCTCATATTGTAAACGTGCATAAGCTATACAAAGTGCTAACGCCGCTGGTTCTCCTATGACATCCCCATAATAATAATAACACTTACTTAATTAAAGTAATACAGGGTGTAGAACCTTTTGTTACACGTTTTGCTCTTTTTACTTTTTTTTTAGTATATTAGATAGTGATCACTCGACTTCGCCGAGCTCCCGCTAGGTGGACAGTGTTTTCGTCGCATATATATATATATATATATATATATATATATATATATATATATATATATATAAGAAAAAAAATTAATTGATAACATACATACATACATAACATTACATTACATTTTCATTTTCCATTTTCCACTTTCAATTTTCAAGTTTCTACATTCAAATTTCAAATTCCAAGTTTCAATTTTCAACTTTCAACTTTAATGGAGAAAAGATAGATAGCATGTAAAATACGTATATTTTTTCAAAAACGATGTTTTATATTCTAAAAATGCCAAATAAATATCACATAAAGTGACAACATAGTACTTTTCTCTCTTTAGTTCATAAAAATTTCACTACGTGACACATTGAAAAATGACGTCACGGTGTAATAAAAATGTACAAGGTCCGTTATGAATATGAAAATTTAGTGATATTTGTCTTTGATTTGGCGGAAAATCATGCCAAAATACAAGACGAACATTTGTGAGTTAAACAAAATATCTTTATTTGTCAGATATTAATTTCTTGTTGTTTTTAATCACTAATTGTGACCTTGTTAGGGTTTTGACGACTTGACAAATGTATTAAACATAACTCTTTTTGAAAAAAAATTGTTTTATTTTTTATAGAACACTAATAATTACTTTAAATTGTCTATTTTGTGTTGTTTTGAATCCGTATATAAGTTCATTTTGTACAATATCTCACATCTGTAACAGGCAGTCGTAACGAAACTGTGGATGTTATTAGTTCATGAATCGGTCGAAGGTTATATGACTGGACGAAGATGGAGGTAATCGCGCTGCAGAAATACAGCGTTGTAAATATCTTTGGTGTATTTTTTACACCAACGCGAGTAGTTAAAGGTTATATTTTCACCTGGATTTGCCCTTGATTGCTGGTCACCCGAATTGCCTGACTGCTGTGTGGGATGCTAACCATTTGGCGTTGTATTGGGATGCATAAACAAAGCATAAATCAACAAATCAATAAGTAAATATATACTTACATTTTTAGTTTAGTATTCTTCATCGATGTCCACGCCTACCATACATCAACACAATTTTGAATTTTTGCATTTTTAAAATCGTACTTTTCTCGTCATGCAATCTATAATGTTCATCAGTAAAAACAAAGCCTTACAACAAGTTTTATTATTAAATAATTGCAACTTAATCTAACTATAACACACGCTTACATACTGTGCTCATAGGCACAGAGTAGATGATATGATGATTTAGTAACAATTTGCTTGCGAGAAACTATCACTGCAAAGTTATTGTTGACAAATGATAATTCAAGATCTCAAGATTATCAAGCATTGCTACCAACAAACCAGCTACCACTACATATTGGCTGAATCGATAATAATCCTATTATAGATATGACGAAAATATATATTATATAAAATAATCGATAATGACTGGACAAAAATTGCAATTATGCTATGATTGTTCGTACTGCTGCTAACCTGTGAAAAATTATGATATTTTAACATTATAATACTACACTTGGTAACACTGTTAAATGGCCACGCTCAGTGATACCAATCTATATATATATATATATATATATATATATATATATATATATATATATATATGTCAAGAGTACTCTTTGAGGTCGGGCGTTTAAATTTATATATTACTATATATGGTACATATTGAGGTCAAAATTTAAGATTTATATTATTTTGTAATGCGTACATTTTGAGGTCTGTGGGTTCAAATTATGTGATCTAAAAATTTGTTCTAAAATCTTATAAGTGCCCGAAATTAATGTTTTTAGTACGTGAGAATATACAAGTTATATTTCGACGATCCGAAATAGTGTTTTTAAAAAGGGTTTTTTATTGTGAATTTATTATATATCAAAACTATCATTTGTTACACATAAAAATTATTTAATGTTTATTTAATAAAAATACGACTTATTACATTTATTATATTTTAATGTTACTTATTTGGATTCTTCACTCTGACTAAACTAAAACTACTCCAAAGTCTATAAACTGGAAACGGGAAACTCAGGTGTCGGGTTCGACGCCTGGGAACTGCAACTCATCAGTTTGGACAGCGGTAACTTACATTTAACATTTTCAAATTATTTAAAATTAATTTACAAAATTGACTATTTTTATGACAGTGGCAGTTCTATTACCTAATTTAAAATTAAATGTGCACTGATTTCTCAGGTTGAGAACTAACAACTTCGCGACGTGTTGAACTAATCGACCGGTTGAAAAGTGACTTTCCAGCTTTTAAAAAGTCAAAAATTGACATACAAAGTGATTGTGAATAATAGTTATTTACGAAACATTCATAAAATTTGAAAATATGAATGTTTAATGAAAAATTAATTATTTTTAATAAGTAAAACGTAATTATTTACAGCATTTTTTTAAAAGATGTCCGATGAAGGTCTTTTGTATCATGAACGAATTAAGAAATTGGCATACATTTATCTCTCTCCTTTGGAAAGGCAATAAGCGTGTGCGATAAGGATGGATATAACATGCTTGTCTTTCAAAAATTCATATTGTTTCGACCAGGGACTAAAAATGAAATGAGAACGAAAACGAAATAACGAAATAAACCGAAATTTTTATTAGAACGAAAACGCAATATATTTTTTTCGTTCGTGATTGAAAACAAAATAATTAATATCGGTTACCGGTTTTAACCGTTATTTTATTTAATATTTAATTTTATTTACAGCAAATATTTTACACGCAAATATTATTGAATTTTCAGGTATTTTAGTTGCAAACATGCAGACTTTCAAAGTAACTTTCCCGGGTGGTGTACAAAAGTGATAGTACTCGTAACATCCGCACTATGCTCTCCGAAGGCGCCACCTGTATTCCGCAGTTGTTTGACGAACGCAGTGGATCGCATATTCTGATACCAATATTTATTTCAACTTATTTGCTATCTCTCTCTCTCTCTGTCTCTTTGTGTGCGCTATATTTATCTATTATCAACTTTGAGTTTTATTGCAATATTCTGGAGAATAAAAATAAAACATTTTAAATTTGTATTTTTTATGTCATACGTGTGTCGAATAATGTATAATTATTTTTTAACTAAATTTTTAAATATTTTTAAAAAAATATATTACGAATCAATGCAATATCTCAAACAGAAATCAAAAAATTGATGAATCCAAAAATATATTAAAATTATATAAATTATAATTATAGTAAAATATGCATTATAAACCAAAAACCAGGTCAACATAAAAACAACATTGCAATATATTTTACAGAACTACTAATATGTTCTTTGGGCATCTTTAAAATACTAACAAACATTTCTTACAACACAACTAATAAATAATTCTACAAAATTTTAATATTAAAACTAAAGAGTGGAGTAAAATTACCTGTGGAATGGAAAAATCATTTAACAATACACTTTAATCTTTGTCATAAGGCCGTTACCCTTGAAGTAATAATTTAGAAATATCAGTTCTCAAAAAACTGCCAAATACATATTTCGTTTTTCTTAAAAATATGCAAACATACATTTGATATACGTTTCGCATATGTTTCGAACTCATAGTTATTATTTCTATTTACTATTCTTGTATTATTATTGTGTAGCAGAGTAAAAAGTAAATACCAAATTTAATGATATTCCTTTAATTTTGTAATGTATGTATAAACTATTATTATTAAAAGATAGCGTGGCTGGATGCGTTAAATAACCTGTAGTGATTCTGACGATCTGATTTCGAATCTAATTTTTAAATAACTTTCAGGCCGCGAATAAAAACACACCCAGTAATGGGTAATAATCTACGATGGGATATGTATAAAATCAGACATTAAATAAAGCGACTCTGACTCTCAAGTAATTAATAAAAAAATAAGTTCCTATTTCCCTATAGGTACATTAAATATTTAACATACATATTTTCAAATGTCTATAATGCAAAGGCAACATATTCAAAAAACCTTATGTGCGTTAGGTATATGAGTAAATCAAAAGAACTTACTCAAATACAAGTACATATTTGTAAAATTCAATACGAATGTGAGGTGCGACATATATAAAGAAACATATTTACTTAAAAGAAAACAATAACAATTTATGAAAGAAACTAACTTACATAAAAATAAACAATGCTACATATTTAATATTTTATACTATACAATAGTTGTTATTATTTATAACAACTTGAATTCGTCGTTGCATTGATGATTATGTAGTATATGCATCCGTTATATTTATAAATAATTGTTTAAAGTTACGAATATTAATCCTAGTAATATTTTCAACGATTTCCCACAATTTTCAATTTAAATTAAAATACGGGGACTGTTTGCGAGTTTTAAATATATTTTCAATTCGGCTGATTACTTATTTTTTATACCACACTCTTTAAAAATATCGCGATTTATTTTTTTTAATTTGGTTCACGACTAACACTTTAATTCACATGAATGTAATATGTATTTTAAAAAGGCAAACTGCTCATCAGAAACATTCGTAAGATATGATTTAAAATATAATTTTCTGGCGAATTCAAATCGCAATATTGTAGGATATCTTTAATTACTGTAGGAATGGTTGATACAAAAATCAGAAATGAACCGATTTGAAGATGTTCCAAAAATTAGAGAAATTTTATGAATGGAAGTTTTTGATACGAGTGAATCACTAATCGGCATAATCGTGTAATATATAATATGAAAAAAAAAATCATACCTATTTTAAATTTCTGCGTTATTCTAATTTAGCCATCTGATTTGAGAGAGGCTGAAAAAATAAGTAATGTCAATTTGAAATGTGTTTACAATTCGCTACGTTGACAAAATTATTGCAAGGAATAATAATCATAATTCTACGCAATTAATTATAAATATAACGGATGCATGGAAATTATATAATAAATCATCGAAAATTTATTTCATTGAATGCCACGAGGAATGCTAGGTGTTATAAACAATAAAAACTACTTAGTGATATTCGTTCTATCTCATATCCGTATTAAAATTCATAAATAATACTTATGAATTTTAGTAAGATGTAAGATACTTTTAAATCACTTACATAAAGTAAGGTTTTTTAAATGTGGAACATAAAATGGAACGGAGATTAATTCAATTTTATAAAGAATGCATTCTGGTCGAAATTATTTTAGGGAGAATTAGAAAAAATAAAAAATGCAAAGACCCTCAATATAATCCAACCTCAAAAAAAAGTACTTTTAAATGTATATCAAAAGTATCATCTTAATTGTTAATATTATTATTAGCTAATCAGATAGAAGACATTTCAAATTATTTTGAGTGTTAATTTCATTTAACAATTACGACGTGCCCCCGCTGCGGTGTTATTGTAGTAGCTAAATTTAAAACAAAATACACAATAGTTTCCTTTAAGTGATACATATCAACAATTTTATTGACTTTTCTGACGATATTTTTAAAATTGGAACCTTAATCCATCCCTGGCGTGCCGCACGGCCAGCATTTCTTGTGATACCGGCTTGCGATGTATAGGTTGCACATAGTGCTGTTTGTCGTACTCGGAGATTTGAAATTACAGATAGAAGCAGATCTCGCTAATTGATGACATCAATTCGATGTATTTTTAACCATGTGTGCGGTTAACAGCTGTCAACTAACGGCCCCTAATGATATTAGTGGCGAGGGAGCGACCCAATTAAGTATGAGTTTAATAATTCGCATTTTATAAAAATATAGTTTTCATATTTATAAAATTGTTATTAAAAATTCAGAAATAATTAATCTTAAGCATTGACCCAGACTAGACTATACTAGAATCGTAGAGTTGCACAATTTGAAAACCATGGTTTAAAAGATTAGAAATTTAATATGTAAATATATAGTATATTTATCTGTATTGCGATATATCTAATTATACAATCTTATAGAATAAATAAATAATATATTTTTGCTTCATAAATATTTGCTATACACAACTTTAAATAATTTTGTCGAATATATATTTGTTTATTATTTCATCTTTGTAATTATATGCTGAATGAAGCGTTGTTTTCACATAATATATTAAAATTTCTAATACTTTTTCATATTTTTGAATACGGAAGACAAAAGTTTTTCATTCCAAATATTATTGCTCAAATCTTTCATTTGAATTTTTTTTTCTCGCAGCTTATTTCAAATATTGTTTTTTTCATAGGAAACATAGATTACCTATCGTACTATAATAATAAACTTTGATTTGCACTTCAAGATGCATTGCCTCTTAAGATTTCGATTAAATGAGTTTTTTAGTTTACATCAGAGGTCATCTTAGATTTGCTTTTCTTTTTTAAAAAATAATTGTACTAAGTGAAATGTTGCAGCGAATTTTCAAATAACTTCTTAACTGTTAAAATTGAATAGTTCATTTACTAGTATAGACAAAAAAAAATCACTAATTTTGTCAGTTTTTCTTCGTTTCTAATACAAAATGGCCCTTTTCTCGGAAACAAGTGAAGATCAGACCTATACTGTTTAAGCTTTTTTTGCCCATTTTGGTCAGTACTATATACCCGAAAGTTTTTACCCGAAGTTGAAAAATACCCTGTGTAATTTATATTTATTTTCATTTGTATACTATACCTTGTTTCTCGTTTCCTATTGTTCTACGATTAATAAAGATTTATTTTTGAACAATTATATGTAATTTTTTGAATATTTGTATTTTTTTATTAGTTCATTTTAATATTCTTTAATTTAGTTAACAATTAATTAATTAATTGCAAATTGTTAAAAAAAATAGGGCGTATAATTTGAAGATTGCCACACTTGTTTGAAAACCACCGGCCAGCTCTGCATTGTATTAATATTAATAATTTGCTGCTTATTATAATTTTCGGCAAATTTGAAATTAACTTGGAAAAAGCGAAATGCACGATTTCAGACGTATGTTAAATGTTTTCACTATTTTAATCACATGAAATAGATAAATTGTTTAACAATAGCTAATTTAATTTCGATGAACATGTGAAAATCGGTATTTAATATTAATAATTTGCTGCTTATTATAATTTTCGGCAAATTTGAAATTAACTTGGAAAAAGCGAAATGCACGATTTCAGACGTATGTTAAATGTTTTCACTATTTTAATCACATGAAATAGATAAATTGTTTTACAATAGCTAATTTAATTTCGATGAACATGTGAAAATCGGTATTTAATATTAATAATTTGCTGCTTATTATAATTTTCGGCAAATTAGAAAATAACTTGGAAAAAGCGAAATGCACGATTTCAGACGTATGCTAAATGTTTTCACTAGTTTATCACATTAAATAGATAAATTGTTTAACACGTTCACTGCCAACTACGAACTTTCCCGTACTTGGCTTTTGTCACAGTGAAGCCGAACCTATTTTTGATATGCTTTTCCCTGACGCCAGAGACCGTTTTATTTTTTTATTGCATATAATGCCGAAATAAATATATAAAATAATTATGTTATATAAATATCCATGCCCTACATTAAAAATTTAGATTTGGTAAGTATTGCCCAAAAAATATGTATAATAATTAAATAATTGAACCAAATCTGTATCCATACGCCAATCCTATTTCTCCAATTCCTGCCTCACACGCTTAGCTTTGTGAAACATCATTATATTGAACGAGAACAATCGTAGCTAGCTTCAAAAATTATATTGTGCGGCACGAGTTACTTCGTGGCTGGCGTCACAAGCTGAACTGCCAAATACAAGATAACTCGTAGTGGGCAACTGCAATACACTTGCCGAAATCTGCTTTGGCAGTGAACGTGTTAACAATAGCTAATTTAATTTCGATGAACATGTGAAAATCGGTATTTAATATTAATAATTTGCTACTTATTATAATTTTCGGCAAATTTGAAATTAACTTGGAAAAAGCGAAATGCACGATTTCAGACGTATGTTAAATGTTTTCACTATTTTAATCACATGAAATAGATAAATTGTTTTACAATAGCTAATTTAATTTGGATGAACATGTGAAAATCGGTATTTAATATTAATAATTTGCTGCTTATTATAATTTTCGGCAAATTAGAAAATAACTTGGAAAAAGCGAAATGCACGATTTCAGACGTATGTTAAATGTTTTCACTATTTTAATCACATGAAATAAATTTTTTAACAATAGCTAATTTAATTTCGATGAACATGTGAAAATCGGTATTTAATATTAATAATTTGCTGCTTATTATAATTTTCGACAAATTTGAAATTAACTTGGAAAAAGCGAAATGCACGATTTCAGACGTATGTTAAATGTTTTCACTCTTTTAATTACATGAAATAGATAATTTGTTTAACAATTACTTATTTAGTTTCAATAAACATGTGACAATCGGTATTGAATATTAATAACTTGCCAGGGCCGGCCGGCAACAACAGTGGTGCTCACGTTCTCCGGCACCATTCGTATAATTAAATAGTGATGCTCTGCACCATTGCACCACACACTTAAGCAGTGCCCGCTCTAGGGGCGGACAACCTGGACATTTGTCCAGGTCGGCAAATCTAAAGGGCGTCATTTTGGCTGGGAATGTGACAAAATATTGATAATTATTAATTATCGAAATTTATACCTGTCGATTTTTTGTAAAATAATTAAAAATGCACCTGGTTAACAATTTGTAACTATGTTTTAGTTTTTATTGTTTTGTCCTACTTGAATGTTAATTATATTTCTAAATATACGTTTTTATTTTAATTTAAAACCATTTGATTATTATTTTAAATAAAAGATATATAATATTAAATGTATATGTTTAAGGGGCAGCAATTTGTCTTTTTCTCCGGGGCGACGTAAATGCTGGAGCGGACACTGACTTAAGCGATAAATTATTAGAATTGTTTTAATAAGAATTTGTTATAAAGCTAAAATAATAATTATTATTAGTAATGTAATAAGCAATTTTCCAATTTTGAAATAAAAATTATTTGCAAAATTTTTTTAGGTGGGCCATTAAGAAAAGTTTTGTACTTAGGGTGACCATATTTATAAATTGCAAAACCGAGAGACATTTTTTAAAGGATTGTAAAACCAGTGGCGACTTGTGTACCAAAACTTTGGTGAGGCGAGGTATTTAAAAAAATAAGCGCCGCAGGCGAAATTTTTTTTTCATTCAAGGTCAAATGCCTTATAATTGAAAATTACAATTTTTCAAGGGATGTGAAGCTGCATGTTTTTCCCATTTCTTTTTTATATTCGTCTTCGTTATAAAGCATTTTGAAATTCGATAAATAAATGAACCCGTTTCTGTAAAAATGTGTTAAAAAAAATAAAATAATACTTATACATATAATTTAATATGTACTTACTCATAAATTAAAGTAAAAACATCCTTTATTATACGGATCTATGACAATTTTGCTAGGCAACCCCTACATAAACATTTCCAACCCGCGGGGTGGAAGTGAAATACATTATTTCCCACCCAAGAGATTGTCATTGCAGTTAGGAATGACGTATTTCCTAACCTCTAAAAGGTTAGGAATCGACATATAACTATAATGATTGTGAATAAAATAATATTACTGTTTCTTAACCATAAATGCCATTATTGTTTTGGAATGAGAAATGTAGTTCAAATAATGTACGTGAACTGTTTTCTCTCATTTAACTTTTAAACGGGTGGGCCTGGCCCACCCTGGCCCACCCCTAGCTACGTCCCTGTGTGCGACCTTGCCCGTACACTTATATAGGATTAGAATTTAATATAAATAAGTAAATAAATAAAAAATATCATCACGTCACCATGGCTTTTACCCGTTGTCGGGTGTGTCATATCTGCAAATAAGCAGATATCGGTAATGAGACGACATATTTCCGCCGGAGGGCGGTTACCAGAGGTCATCGTACGGACACCCAAAGTTGGCGTGAAGAGCGCACCACAGGTGTCATTTTGTGCCATTTATAAATTATAAATATTTTTTTCGGCAATGGTCGAGCTCGAACTTGGGACCATAAATTCGTGATCCTGATTCGTTGTACACTCAGCTATGCGATCCCATAATTAGAATAAATATTGCTACTTAGGTATCTGACAACATTAGTGCATTCTAATATACAGATTCGTGAATTTGAAGCTTTTTAATACAGAGTTCATTGACACATGGGCGTATGATTTTAATAAATCGCAATTTATGAAGATATGCTTTTGATTTAAATAAAATTGTTAACTAAATCTAATAAACTAAATATTGCAAAATAGGTATTTGATAATATTAGGGCATTATAGTAGGCAGATTCGTGTATTTTAGGTATTTTTATTACAGAGCTCATCGACATTTTTTTTTTTGTTGCGAAAAAAGCCCTTCAAAATGTATGCCTGTCTATAAGTACTTTACACTTCATTCATTTCAAATATTGCCGCAAATTGTCAAGTTCGAATGTAATCGAAGGTCTACACGAGTATGTACGACAGTCTCTGTAAACCTGTAAACATAAAAAAACACGGACATTGAGTTTGTGGAACAGGCAGAACAGAAATAATAAATTTAATGGGCGGAGCCTAATTGCGCAGTACAGCTTGCGCAGGAACCAACTGTACACGCTACAAATTGGAAAAACCCGAATAATTCAAGTATTTAATTTTAAAGAGCAAATTGCGAATTTCTCTGTGAAACAAATATATAAAATAAACTAGTGAAACTAGACGTAACTTTGTAATTTTTATTTTATTTAATTTTAATTTCAATATAACGAATTTGTCAAAAATATGCATACATACATAAAATCACGCATGTCCAACTAAGAGAGTTAGCGCAAACTCGAAAACAACAACAATAATAATAATAATTTCTTTCTTTAAGACAGAGTTCATTGGCACATGTGCGGAAGATATGAATAAATTGCATTTTATAAACATATGGCTTTGATTTACACAATATTGTTAACTAATTCTAATAAAATAAATATTGCATAATATGTATTTGACAATATTACAGCATTCTAATAGTCCGATCCACACTATAAGGCAGTCGTAAAGAAAGTATATATTTTGAAAATTGGGATTTTTATATAAGAAAGTATGTACAATCCAGTGGTGCTATTGACAAATTTGTACCTCTACCAATTTTTGGGTAATAAATGATCACCGATTAATTGGCGGGAGGTACGGTTTTAATTTTATCAAAAATCGATTCCCCTTGTCAAAATACATAATGTGTACCAATTTTTTTCAAAATATTCCTATAGATACGTTTATATTAAAAATTGCGATATCTCCTATATTAGTATTAAAGTTGCGAGGTAGGTGGCAATGGTGACATACAAGTGGATTAGTTGAGTAGAGGGACAGCCCATATCATTTTTCCGACTCTTTTTTCCTAGAAATTGTACTTAGAGATATTGTTTGACTAAATTCCAAATTAGGAGAAAGTGCTCTTGCATTGTAAACGGTGTCTTATTCATAGTTAGTTGCATTTCATTCGCTGAATGACTATTGGTGATAGCAGAAAAACAGAATGAGTGAGATAAATAAAAGTAGACAAAGTGCTAAGAAAAAGCCTAGGAGCTGGAGAAATCGCATGAAAGAGAAGTACTGTAGTATATACAAATAATATATTAATTAAAAAAATATTCCCTATTTTATTCATTTAGCGTACGAGCTGCAAAGAGAATTAAATCTTGTTCCATGGATTTTCCATTAGATCTTCCTAGTGTTAGTGCATATGAAGAAACACCTCAGAATTTTGAAGGAAATATCGATGATTCAAGGTAAGAAGACATTTTAAAGACTTTTTAATTTTTTAAAAGAAAACTCCGGAAGAAATAGCAATAGTTGAAAAAAATACTATAGGCTAGGCAAATAATCCACTTTGGAAAGAGGAAAAATCGCATAGACTGACTGCATCTAACTTTGGAATTTTGTGCAAACGGCGAGAAACAACAAATGCCATGAAACTAGCCCAAAGATTGATAAATGGATCATACTTTTTTTTTTTAGCAATATGTTGGGAAGTAGAACACGAACTAATAGCCAAAAAGGAATTTGAAGTAAGTCATAACTTTTTGGTAAAAGACTGTGGATTTTTTATTCATGAAGAACATTCATATTTAGGAGCATCTTTAGACGGAGTAATTGACCAAAATACTATTGTAGGAATAAAATGTCCATACTCCATACAGACACTCGCTCCAGAAGAAGCAGTTGAGCAAAAAAAAAAAAAAGTTATGTAGTAATGACAAATAATATTAAATATTGAAAGAAGCTTTCAGAACTCATAATAATGAAATAAAAACAATATTTGGGAATAGTTCTGTTATTCATTCATAATTTTTCTGTCTTTTAACTATGTATGTTTTTTATGTAACTTTTGATCTATGTTACCCTCTTTCTGTAAACTTGTTGTCTTGACTACATGTATTTTGTTATTTGTTATTTACTTTTTACCTGATGAAGACAGCACTACGCTGTCGAAACGTCGTTAAATAAAATAAACAGAACTATTCCCAAATAATTTTCAAATTCAGGGGCAATTAGCCATAATCAAGAAAGATTTTTGTTATTTTATAGTATGGACACCTTTGGGAATATTATTTCAATAAAAATTCATATGTTATATACTTATACTTTTTTTTCAGATCGAAAAGCGTGAAAACTGTTGGAGAACTAAAATGCTTCCCAAGCTAACAAAATTTTACGAAGAAAATATGTTAAAAATTCTTATTTCCAAATAAAAATAAATGATGCATACTTTTTTAAATTATGTAAATACTTGTGTTTATTTACCTGTATCTATATTAAAAAATAAATAATTACAATCGCTTAAGATGGATTATTTTTATAAACTAATTGCATTTATAATAATGATATTATAGTTATATTACATTTATAATTTTTGTAGAGAATATTTTATTTTTACTTATTATTTTTCATAAAAAAAGGCTCACCAATATATACATAAAATATCATTAACATTTATTTTTTATCGATAAAGAACAACGCATTATTGAACACACTGTACATAATAATTATCGGATACCTATATTTAATTTATTGTTCCATCTTCTAGGTTTGTAAGATTCACTGACTGAAACTGTTCAAGTGTCCACGTGGACTTGACAAAATATGTCATATTTTAAATACCCAATAGCGAAATACATTCAACCAATAATACACAGGCCTAACCAGTATCGTTAGACCCCCGACCTACTTCAGCTTTTATATCTTTCTTGTTTGCGGAATCTCCTTTTCTAACTTCATGAAACGTTAGTCGTAACTTATATCGTAATAGTTTCACATTTAGAAAACAGTGAAACACCCTCTCCAAATGGGAAAATTTTTGAGCGGTAATACACCCTTAATAAAAAAAGATTAAACTTTGTGTATGTATTTGAATATCTGTTATTATTTATTGTAAATGAGCATTTTGAAATATATATTTATTTTGGAAATTTGATTTCATAAATATTGTTTTACTAAAATATTTAAAAATCTTTCAGAACTCATATTTCAATTAAAAAGGTTGTATCATCTTAATTGTTTTACTAATTTATTCATAAATAATAGATCAGTCTAGTAAATATTTTGAAAATTGGGATATTTATATAAGAAAGTACTTAGAATCCATTGGTGCTATCGACAAATTTGTACCTCTACCCATTTTTAGGTAACAAATGACCACCTATTAATTGGCGGGAGGCACGAAATTGTTCATTTTTTTCCAGTGCAGGCCCCTTCATTAAGGGGCTTGATTTTAATATGAATTTAATTGCTCATATAAACAATATTCCCATAGCAAAAAAACTGTATCGACAGGTATAGAATGGAATCGATTCACGTTCCACAATCGAAAAATCAGTAAAATGGATCATGCGCAGTGGATTGAATTGCGATATCTCCTATATTAGAATTTTTTAAATTATAAATGAACCTATAGGAATATGTTACCAAAAATTGGTACACATTATGTATTTTGGCAAGGCGAAATTATATGTATTTGACAATATCATTCTAATAGTCAGACACGTGAATTTATGGCTTGTTTAATACAGAGATCATCGAGACATTCGCGTAAGATTACATTTTATAAACATATGGCTTTGATTTACACAATATTGTTAAATAATTCTAATAAAATAAATAATGCCTCATATGTATTTAACAATATATTTAGATGGAATAATAAGGCGTAATTAATTTTTTTGAAAATTGAATAATTTTTGAGATGACAACTATGTTGGAAATAGTCTCTTTTTTTACTTATTCTATAAGCTTTTCAATTATATATAACAAGTCTACATTCTTTTGTTTTAAACATGAATAAAAGACTAATTATTTATTTTTGAGTGTGCTGCCATCTGTGATAAGTTTTGCCTGAGCCCTGTCGTCAGTTTGATAGTTTATACATCAAGTCGCCACTTGGCACGTACAATACGCGATGCAGGTCGTCATTTTGCCGTTCCAAAACCTGATCAAAAATAACATGTAAAGTCGCCATATAGATAGGATTAAACGATTCTGCTAAATCCTATACCGTACAAAATAATTGAAAAAAAATTGATATTCTTGCATTAATGTACCACAATAACACCGCGTATATAAATTAATAACCTTAAGATGGCTCCTTGACCGGGTCGTCATTTTGATAGAGTACGCATCAAGTGTGTGTGTGTATGCAGGAAGGATGGTTTCTCAAATACTATAAGACTGGATATGTTTAAGATTTTGGATATGTTTAACTATGGATATCTCAATCTAACATTAATGGGAAGAGCTGATACGGTTTTGGTATGAATTGGGTAACCGGAAATGGTAGTTTAAAAAATAAATAAATATTTTTTGAAAATTTATGTTACCTATTACAAATAATAAAGATCATTAAATTCTCAGTCTAACATATTAAAAAAAATATATCTCTTATAGATTTAGAGATATAATATATAATAAATTGCTGTAATACAGTGTGTTAAAAAAAAACTAATTTAATTAAATGTCAATTTGGCATGAGATACTATTCTAAAGAAATCAAAGCTTTTCTTCTTGAATCATAATTTAGAAATTGAAATAAATTAGAAAACGGCGAATGACAATATGTATATTGTATTCATCTTTATTATCTTTTCTCCTTAAAATTACATTTCAATATCAATTTTAACAATTTGACTTTTGAATTGAATAATAATCAGACATACGTTTTTTGTTCATAGCCCACTCCAAGTTAGATTTTTTTAACGCTGTAAATCTCGCTGCTCAAACAACTCCAGGGAAACCAGTTGAGATATTTAAATGTTTGTAATTGACATAAATGCAAAATTTCAGTGTAAAAATCAGCAGTTTTACTAACAATACTGAAACATTTTTCTGGGAGGTATGAGTACATTTAAAATATCATATTGTATTATTTATTAAATATGTATTTAAAATTTTAGGTGGTATATTAATATTGCATATCCTTAAGAAATACCGCTAATACCGTAAATGAATTTAAAGAATCTTGAACATATTAGAAGAGTAGAACCAAATTCCTCATAGAATCAAAGAATAGATACAATTTGAATTATTTGTATGTACAAGAAATGTTAAATTCGTTGCTTATACGGCGCGAGGAGTCATGTGACTTTGTTGGCCGTGGCAAACAGATATGAAGATCCGTGTCAGAATGACGGCTAGTAGTTATTTACATAGATGTCACAATGGGGTATTTCAGTGTAGTAAAATTTAAAAGAAAAAATATTATAATGTTATTAACTATGTTGAAAAACGACCGAATTCTGAAAAATAAACTCAAAATTGTTTTATTTAATATGATTTTCCATGTGTTTTATTTTAGCGCGGTTCTATGACGTATGTAATGACGTACTTGTCTACTTGTGGAAACAAAAGAAGCAGTGCGTTCACCATTGATGCTTTCTCGTTTCACAGCTGATCTTTGTTTGTGTTTCTTGCTAGTTTTGATATGTTGCTGTAAGAATGACAGCAACCAATTCTTAACTAATAATACTTTAATATAGTTACAACTAAAATCCACGGATAACAAAAATAAAACAAATGAAAGTCATCCAAAACAAAATAGCATCTGCCACTGTGAACAAACCAAGTCCCCTTCCCCTTACTAGCTCCAAGCCAAGCGACTAACAGCTTACAATAGGTGCGTTCAATGAAGCTAGCAAATCGAGCAAAGCGGAAGTAAAATGTACTGAACGGCTTGCTAACTTAGCATTTGCTCGTTTTGCTAAGTAAGCAAAGCAAGCGACTATTTTCTCGCTTGTTTTGCTGCAAGTAAAAATATGGCGCATAAATTCAAATATCATTTGTAATATTTGAATATATTTTCAATGAAAATTAATGAATTACGTAAAAGTAACATAAAATATTTGTACTTGAGTTTACTTGCGTGGAATATCCTAATAAAATTAAATTATGCATGTAATTAATACCATTGAGAGTTTATTTTCTATTTATTATTTATCTGATACTGCATTCAATATATCAGTGTTCTATTCTATGCAAAAATTCAATATTTGAAAGTTTTCAATTTTCGTAACCTCACTGACTGACAGTCATCTGACAGTTCGATCGTAGCAAAACAAGCAGATCGTTCAATGCACGCTCTAGCAGATAGCAAATGCTAAGTAAGCATTTGCTCGATTTGCTAGCTTCATTGAACGCACCTAATAGTCCAGTGGTTTTGTTTACACCCGCAGCTATCCCCATTTGTTTCGTAGATACTAATAATAATAATTTCGGTCATTTTCACCTCCAATAAAACATAATTTCATCTTGTTTTCTTCTCATGTTCATATTTAATGCAAACAATAACTTTGTTTTTATTTTCAAACCTGACCATACTGTATCCGAACTTTCAATTATGTGACATGTTTTTATAATTTCAGTTTGTACATAATTATATTTTAGTTATTTATATTTTCTTAGATTATGCTGAAAATTACTGTACTCATTTAAGTCTTAAAATTCTCAATATACACTCAGTATAAATTTCTTAAATTTTAGATAAATTCTTTTAGATGTATTCAACTTGTCCTTATTTCTCATGATTTAAGAACTGTCTTCAAAGTGTACATTATATGAACTTATACAAACTTAAATCAAAACTACACTTTGCAGTCGACTGTGAAGTGTACATCCTTGACTCCAAAGTGTACAATACATAAATATGACGACTTCAAAGTGTACGCTTGACATATATATATATATATATATATATATATATATATATATATATATATAAATTATGTAGATGCCCAGCCCTTGTTGCATCATTCCTGGTAACTTTCCATTAAGTAACATTAAACCCTATACAGCACAAATGTCATACCACCTAAGTAGTTAAATAGCTCATCTCAGACATGTAAAGCAGAGTTTATGTCGGTCTGTAGAGAGATAAAGTTCATATCATATCTTGTTGTATCTTGTACTTTAAAATAAAACTTTTTAAAAACATTAAATCGTATTCCATTGATTTAATTGGCGCAGTCGCGGTAGGATGCCCAAAAGGCTTTAAAACTCCGAAGATTTTCGAAATTCGAATCTCCAATTCGTTGAAGAGTTCAAGTCGTCACTTTTAAGTGTTAAACGCGGCATCCACGAACCATCAAGTTCCCTGAGTGTTCAGAAGTCCGAAATCTCACCACGACAATTATTGGTGAGATCAATTCGTTGAAGATTTCACACTTCAAAGAGTGGAACCAAATCCAGAAGTACCAGGCTACAAGACCCTCTACACCCACACAAACCTCCGACGAAGAAAGGCTGATCATATCGTCGTTAATTCCGAGAGTCACCAGAAGCGGATCGTCCGTAGAAGACATCTCGACCCCACCACCTGAGCGGACATCAGGAACCATTCCAAATTCACTCCACAAAGACCATGAAATTGGCCGTCGTGAATTTATTATTAATATTAATGTAAGTTTATTACATTCTACTATTCATTGTTGTTAAACAACCTCATATTTATTCAAATTAATATTTACAAGTTTATTACATTCTACTATTCATTGTTGTTAAACAACTTCATATTTATTCTAATTAATATTTACATCATTTTATTTAAATATCACATACACACACAATGAATCCACCAGCTCCACAAATCCAGCCAGCCACTTTGAATTTAATCCCCAGAATCCCTAACGACATTAAAGAACTAATAGATATCATACCCGAATATGATGGGAGCACTGGCACACTCGCGCACTTTATTAACATCTGTGATGAAATGATCGAAATAATCGATAAACAAAATTTATCTGCAATTATTAAACGAATAATTTTGCATACAATTCGAAAGAAAATAACTAAAGAAGCCAATACAAAACTAGCTACCAAAACGTATACTGACTGGAAATCTTTAAAAGAATTACTAATTGATGAATATGGTGATAAAAGAAATGAAGTTCATTTCTTAACAGAACTATCACATCTCGATCAAAAATCTAACGAAGACATATTCTTGTACTTCGATAAATACGAAGACATTTTCAAAAGATTGATAAGTTTATTAAAATTAAAGTTTGGTGCTGGCTTCGACAATTTAGTTACATTCATGTCTAGTTATGCGTCACATAATTTTATAATAAATTGCAGAGAGCCATATAGAAGTCAGTTAGCCGCTAGAAATCCAAAATCTTTAAATGATATCCAGAATTTAATCAAAAATGACTTCCAGTACATTCACACAAACATACACAAACAAAACACTATCAAACCAAAGATAAACGTCCCAACACCTGTTTATAAAACTGCAACACAAAACCAAAATTCCTACCCAAATCAAAATCAATATCGATCACCAATGCTCCGATATCCTCAGCAACAACGAAATTTCCCTAGTCAACCGATACACCCTAAACCAAGAATAAACAATTATCCTCAACCTATGTCCATCAGCACAAACACCTTTAGACCTCAACAAAAAAGACAGAGACAGGACTTACAAATGCTAGACAGTAATACTGAAACCCTTGTAGACCCCAACAATGACAATCAACTATTCGAACACTATGATTACGACCAAACAAACGATGAAGAAAACATTGAAACAAACAACGAACTAGAGTCACAAACCGAAAATTTTCCCATAGAACTCTTAGAAGAGTTGAAACCTTAGCAAACTATACTTCACGTCTACCATTTATCCAATTTAAAAATTGCCGTGTATTAATTGACACCGGATCTTCCGAAAATTTTATTAGTCAAAATTTCGTTCACAAAAATAAAAACAAATTCAAAATTTTTAATGAACATTTCGAGATACAAACCGCAAATGCTGTTTCAACCGGTACCCAATTCACATTTGTTGAATTACTTAAGAAAAATATAAAATGCTTCATTTTTGAATTCCATAAAGATTTTGATATTGTAATAGGAAATTCTGGCCTAAAGTTGTTAAAAGCGAAAATTAGTTATTCAGATGAATCTATTTTATTAGGTAAACGCAAATTTAAATTTAGCTATTTTCACAAAAACAAATTAGAAATGAATTGTCAAGAAATTTCAAAAGAATTAAACCTCAGAACAGATCATTTAAATAACACAGAAATCAAAGAATTAAATAAAATTCTTAAAGAATTCGAAGATTTGATTATCGATGACGACAAAAACTTAACTTTTACAAATGTGATAAAACACAAAGTTAGGACAACCGACGAAACCCCAGTTTATCAAAGATCATATAAATATCCGGTTATCTACAAGGAAGAAGTTAACAAACAAATTAATAAATTGTTAGATCAGGACATAATTAGACACTCATACTCCCCTTGGAGTAGCCCAATTTGGATTGTTCCCAAAAAACAGGATGCTTCGGGTGAAACAAAATTTCGCATGGTTATTGACTACCGCAAACTAAACTCAAAAACTATCGACGACAAATTTCCGATACCCGATATCGCGGACATTTTAGACCAACTTGGTAAATGTAATTATTTCAGTACCATTGACTTAAAAAGCGGATTCCACCAAATCGAAATGGATTCTGATTCAGTAGAAAAAACAGCCTTTTCTACCGATCAAGGACACTTTGAATTCCTTAGAATGCCATTTGGCCTCAAGAACGCACCAAGTACCTTCCAGCGACTAATGAATTTTGTTTTAAAAGACCTCATTAATAAAATATGTTTTGTGTATTTGGACGACATAATTATTTTAGGCAAATCATTACAAGAACACATTCAAAACATCAAAATTGTTTTCCAAAGATTAAGAGAGGCGAATCTTAAATTACAACTAGATAAGAGCGAATTTCTAAGAAAAGAAGTTGCGTATCTTGGACATATAATTACTACCGAGGGCATTAAACCGAATCCAGATAAAATTGAAACTATTAAAAAACTTACTCTTCCAAAGACTCAAAAAGAAATTAAATCATTTTTAGGCTTTCTTGGTTATTACCGTAGATTTATAAAAGACTTTTCCAAATTAACTAAACCATTTACCAAATGCTTAAAGAAAGATGCCAAAATTAATATTGATGACAAAGAATACATTTCGTGCTTCGAAAAATGTAAACTACTACTTTCAAACGCACCAATATTACAGTATCTTGATTTTTCGAAACAACTCCGTTTAACGACCGACGCATCAAATTTCGCTTTAGGAGCAGTCTTATCCCAAAACATAAACGGTAAAGATCTACCTATAGCCTACGCAAGTCGCACTCTCAACGATCATGAAGTAAATTATTCGACCACCGAAAAGGAATTACTTGCTATCGTGTGGGCCACGAAACATTTTCATCACTATTTGTATGGCCGGAAATTTAAACTGATTACGGATCACAAACCCCTTATTTGGCTAAACAGTCTAAAAGAACCAAATTCAAAACTCATACGTTGGAAATTGAAATTATCACAATACAATTATGACATAGAGTATCAAAAAGGTAAACAAAATTACGTCGCAGACTACTTATCCAGAATTCCGAAACCTTTCGAGATAAATTATAAAACTTCAAATATTTTTGACCACAAGGAACCCATAATTCATTGCGTTTCACAAGATTTTAAAATGGGTCAAGGTTTCGCAAAACAGATTAACGAAAAGTACCACACCACCAACAATATAGAAAAAATAAAAATAGTAAATAACATCGCCGTACAAACATCACCTAGACTAATAATACATTTAATTTCAAAAGATAATTATTTTGACGAGCCAAATTTAAAAGATATTAAAAACTGTTTAATACAATTAAGACATTATCTAATCGAAAACAATATTAATTCAATTAACATGCCAAAAATTGCATCTGGTCTAGACAAACAAAATTGGTCTGATATAGAAAATCTACTAAGACAAATTTTTGAAAATACAGACATACAAATCAACGTTTTTACTCTGAATAGTATCGAAACTTATGCAAACTCCGTTATCGCTGAAAAGGACACCGACAGTTATACGCAGCATTCTGATGACGAATCCCCTATCAACGGCCTGCACTATAAAGACATTCCTATAAATTTCAGTAAAAACCAAATTATATTTAAAGAAACAACTTCGAAAAGCACTGTAGAAATAAAAAAAATGTTTGGACACGAAAAACAAAGATTTTATATTTACTTAAACAAGACTAATTTTAAAAATACTCTCTTAAAATTTATTAAAGAATACCTCGTACCTGGAATTCATTATCATTGTATCGTTCCGGTACAATTCCAAAAAATGTTAAATTCTATTTTGCAAATTCACTTTCAACCAGGCACTTATATTTTGACTAGTTGTAAGAATCAGTTACAAGACATAGAAGCGTCAGACGAACAAATCGACCTTGTAAAGAACTATCATTTAGGTAAAACAAATCACCGTGGCATAATTGAAACTTATCAGAAATTAAAACAGCAGTATTATTGGCCAAAAATGCAGCAAACAGTTTCTAAATTTATAAATAACTGTGATGTTTGCCAAGAAAATAAATATGAAAGAAATCCCGTAAAAACACCCATTATAAAAACACAAACTGCGACCAAGCCCCTCGAAATTATTCATATTGATATTTTATCATTAAAAAAAGAAAAATTCTTAACAATAATCGACAGTTTCTCTAAGCACGCACAAATTTATCATTTGTCCGAAACCAATACAATAACTATAATACAAAAATTAATAAAATATTTTTCTATCTTCGGTACTCCTAAATTAATAATATCTGATAACGGCCTACAATTTAACAACCAGCTGATCTACAACTTTTTATCAACCAAAAATATTCGTATTCACCTCATTAGCGTCAATAATCCAAAAAGTAACGGTAATATCGAAAGGTTCCATTCAACAATAATAGAACATGTTAGAATACTGGAACAAAATAAAGATTTCAACGATTTAAACATTAGTAATAAAGTCCGTTATGCTCTTCAAGCTTATAACCAGACAATCCACTCCGTTATCAAACGCACACCCAATGAAATACTTTTCGGCCATTATAATGAAATAAAAGAAGAAATTTCTCCCGAAATCGTTACTGATAATTACGTTCAGACCCACAAAGAAATTATGAAAAAAATTTACGATGAAACTAAATTATTATTAGATAACAGCAAAAAGAAATACGCCACGTCACAGGTTGATAGTATTAAATTACCAGATAAAGCATTCGAAGAACAAGCCAAAAGAAACACTGGTAAAGTCGAGAAACCCCGTTACAAAAAACAACAAATTAAAACGTATGTAAAAGATAGGGCCCAAGTAATAACTGACACGAACAGAAAGGTAAAAATTGACAAATTAAAACCTCTCCGTCAATTTACAGACTCATACGAACAACAAAAACCATCGACCTCAAAGACGAAAGACACAATGCCGGAATTAACGTCCTGAAACTAGGAGACGCACTAATTTCAACTAATAATAAGTACATCTATGTTAAACTCAATTTAGATAGAATTAAGGAAACATATAATAATCTTACTTACCACTATAATCAATTAAAATTAGAATTAGAGAATAAATATAATAAGAAAAATGTAGAAACTTTAAGTAATAACTTTATTATGTTAGAAAACTTTTTAGACATAGTAAATAGTAAAATACAAATTCTCCTGTACGACAATAAAGAAAAACGTGGACTTATAAACGGAATCGGTTCTATAATAAAAAGTATCACTGGAAATTTAGACGCCACTGATCAAGAAAAATACGACAACGCTTTGAAATTAATTAAAGAAAATGAAAATATTTTGAAAGACAATTTAAATCAAGTAATTACCTTTAATAAAAATATTTCGGATTATTTCAATAAACAAGTTGAAAAAATCAACTCCAATAATAAAATTATTCAAAATAAAATTACTGAGATGCATGTTGTTTTAGGAAAAATAATAGATACCAACGATATACTCTATATCGAAAATATAATAACGCAACTAACATTTGCAGCCACAAATTTAATAAGTATCCTTAACGAAATTGAAACCACGTTTGCTTTTTGTGAAACAAACACTTTATATTTTGGTATTCTCTCGAGAGAAGATGTCAAAAAAGAAATTGACAAATTATTATCAAGCAGTTTAAAACAGCTTGTAATCAAAAATTGGCAAAACCAACAGTTAGTAAAAACCTATTGTAAATATGAAAATTTTAATTTAGACATAATAATAGACATTCCTATTCCCCTTCTACAAAACGAACTCTTACAAATCACCCCTATTCCTACTTTGCACAATAACACTTACGTTACCTTAGATATCACCCCTGGCTATTACTCGAAAACTAATACACACATTAATAAATTGAACAAATGTACTTTGGTAGAAGATAAACTTTATATTTGTAACATTGAAAATTCCCTAGCAAATAAATGTTTAGAAAACTTGTATTTTAATAAAAATAGTGATAGTTGCGAATATATTAAAGTACTTAATCACAACGAAATCATTTCAATACCAAATTCAAATATTGTATATCTCTTTGTACCTAATAAAGATGTAATAAATATCGAATGTGATCACGAAGTTCAAGATAAAGAAATTGCTGGAATATACTCAATAAAAAACTGTTTAATAAACAAACAAAAATTATTTAAAAATGTCAAGTATGATAAAATTATTAACTTAAATATTGAACAAAATAAAAATAAAATAATCCTTAATAAGACACTGAATATAAAAAATCTAGAATCAGTTAAAATTCCAAATCAACAAATAACACATTTAAATGAAATCCATAACTCGGAGTCACATTCAATATTTTTCGATATAATATTATACATTGTATGCATAGTTGTAGCCATGTTCTTAGTTTATAAGATTTATGTAGAAATTAACAAACGTAATTTATGTAATCAGAATAAAAGTAGCGAAATAACAATTGAAACAACACCTATGGAATATCCAACAGGTATTCTTTCATCTTAGGGGGGAGGAATTATGTAGATGCCCAGCCCTTGTTGCATCATTCCTGGTAACTTTCCATTAAGTAACATTAAACCCTATACAGCACAAATGTCATACCACCTAAGTAGTTAAATAGCTCATCTCAGACATGTAAAGCAGAGTTTATGTCGGTCTGTAGAGAGATAAAGTTCATATCATATCTTGTTGTATCTTGTACTTTAAAATAAAACTTTTTAAAAACATTAAATCGTATTCCATTGATTTAATTTATATATATATATATATATATATATATATATATATATATATATATATATATATATATATATATATTCTGGAGCCGAGTAATATTTGTAAATAAATTGAAATAAATTGTTATAAATACGTAATTTTACGCGTAACAACCCATTTTTGTTGCACAAATGATTTACAATAATTGTGTAAAAGGTTTTACTGTTATCCTTTTATCTGTTGTTACATTATTATGGTCGGCGCTAGGGGTGAGGCGGCGAGACGTCCGCCTAGGGCGGCACTTTCAAAATTCCTTTTCAATATGGTCATCACCTAGTATAACGTTCATATATAGTATATTGTAATACAAGTGTTGAAAGCTTTGGTTTGCTACACGAATATGAAGTTTGCAGCACTCACTATCGTTCGTGCTGCAATCGCATGAGTGCAGCAGAGAGCTTTCAGCACATGTTTTACACGCTATTTTTTCTGCAAGCACATTTTCATAAAAAAAAATATTTCTGCAAAATCTGATATTCATCAAATGTCATTATGACATTTCTTAGAAAATTAACAACTAAAATCACAATCGCAGACTACTCTATATTGAAGTGAGTGAATTTGTTTCATTGCTAGGGAGACTGACAAATAACGCTTATTATAAATTTTCAAATCCTTCAAACTGTGATTTTCACAATTTTGATATACATAATAATAATTTATAAAAACCATTCAAAATGAATGAAAGTGATTGTGAAGATTTCTCAAATACTCCTTTGAATGTTGCTGAAGCTGCAAATGCTGCATCTCTGGAATTACTACCAGAGAAATCCAAAATAAGGTATATTAGAGAACGTAGCATATTTGTCACGGTGTAAACAGAAAAATATTAAGAAATTTACGGAAGGTGTCCTTCTGGCTTATTTCGCCGGAAATTCCAAGAAAATGAAATCATCCACACTTTGGTCTTCGTACTCCATGCTAAAAACTTGTTTGATAGTTCAAGATAATGTAGATATTTCAAAGTTTTCAAAATTAATTGCTTTCCTAAAAAGAAAATCTGTGGGCTATAGAGCAAAAAAATCCCGTATTTTTACTAGAACCGAGATCAGTAGATTTCTTCTTGAAGCACTAGATGAATCATTTTTGATGATGAAGGTAAACATTATGACTTACGTTTTATATTTTCCATTAACAATAATAGTTATTTGTATATCAAGGCCGCGAAATCATTCTTTAGCGTACCGAGAGAAAAATTGAGACAATCTCGAGGACGCTAAAGGATTTCGCGGACAAGGTATACACAATATTTTTTGTGCAACCGTAAAAAATATGTAATTACAAATTTTATTATTTTAAACAGTTTCACTGTAAATTGAAAGTTGGCTTTCAAGGTAGCTATGGAATTGACATTTGATAAACAAAACAATTAGTTTTAAAAAAATCATAAAAATGTCTGAAGATACTGGTAGTGATAGCGACATTTGAATTCCTCCAGAGTTAAAAAATGTTGTAAATTCTGCACTTTCTAACTTAATACCCGAAAAATCCAAACGGCAGTATGAAAAATGTTACAATGATTTTAAAGAATGATGCAATAAGTATAATGTTAAAACGGTATCGGAAAACATATTATTAGCTTATTTAATGGAAAAATCAATTTTTTTAAAAAGTTCAAGTTTATAAAATAAATAAAATAAAATAAACATTTCATCACGGCATATTACCCATTGCTGGGTGTGCCAAGTTTATGGAGCATCTCAATATACTAATAAGCTTAAATAATTTATGCACATAAATTATTTATTTATTTATTTTCAACATTCAAAAGTCGGCCACACCTACAGCCCAAACGGTTCAACCGATTTTCATTAATTTTCGTATAGTCATAATACACATTGGGGAATAGGGCCTTTTTATTTTTTCAATTTTTTTAAGCATTTCCTTCTAAAAAAATTCACTTTCGGTTCATTCTAATCTTCTTCTTTTTCAATTTTTTTTTTTGCTCTGTACGTACAATTGTATGCTCAATTCAAATCTTCAAAAATAACTGCCATGTTGGATTGAAGTTTTGCTCCATTGTCATGTAATGTAATGTAATCTATTGTAATGTAATGTAATCTATTGTAATGTAATGTAAAATGTAAAATGAAAAATGATATATGAAAAATGATATGTGAAAAATGATATATGAAAAATGATATATGAAAAATGAAAAATTAAAATTGAAAATTGAAAAATGAAAATTGAAAATTGAAAATTGGAAAATGAAAATTGAAATTTGAAAATTGGAAAATGAAAAATCAAAGTTAAAAGTTAAAAGTTGAAAGTCGAAAGTCGAAAGTCGAAAGTTGAAAGTCGAAAGTCGAAAGTCGAAAGTCGAAAGTCGAAAGTCGAAAGTCGAAAGTCGAAAGTCGAAAGTCGAAAGTTGAAAGTTGAAAGTTGAAAGTTGAAAGTTGAAAGTTGAAAGTTGAAAGTTGAAATTGAAATATAAAATATAAAATATAAAATATAAAATATAAAATATAAAATATAAAATATAAAATATAAAATATAAAATATAAAATATAAAATATAAAATATAAAATATAAAATATAAAATATAAAATATAAAATATAAAATATAAAATATAAAATATAAAATATAAAATATAAAATATAAAATATAAAATATAAAATATAAAATATAAAATATAAAATATAAAATATAAAATATAAAATATAAAATATAAAATATAAAATATAAAATATAAAATATAAAATATAAAATATAAAATATAAAATATAAAA